>JAFKAC010000036.1:0-603784 GCA_025766275.1 Lactarius indigo
TGATGAACAGCACACGAAGTACTACTCACAGTGACAAGAGGACTGTGGGGAGATAAGCTGGGTGGCTGGAAAGCCAGCAACAGGAATCTAGCAGAGTGAAGCAAGAGTGTCTGGCACACAAGCAGTGAGAACTGATGTTGTTACATTGGAGGAAAGGGGCTTACCTGGCACACAAGCAGTGAGAACTGATGTGGACCAGGAGCGTACATGGTACTCTACTTATACTCCTACAGAGTGTGACAGTAGTACAAGATAAGTAACGCTAGTCACAGAATACAAAGGTGCTATTGTTCTACAAAGGGACAAAAGAGTGGACGCTTTGAGAACAAGGGAGAGGAGAACAAGAAGAGTCCAGAACTAGATGATATCATACTGACATCATAATAAAGATAATACCTAAGTAAAGAACAAAGAAAAGTACAAGGGCGTTATACAACGCAGAGTCCGGATGTATGATGTCATACAAGTACAGTGATGTCATGGATGACGCAATGGTAAGTCCAGATTGTACAGATCAAACAGTATCTAATCTACAAGTCCTGTATATCTAATCTAAAGCAGTCCATGCTGCAAGTCCGGTCCGTACGAGCCGCTAAGTGCGCAAGGGTCACTTATCAACATCTCCCCGTGATCTACAATCTAAGTGCACACAAGTCCCATGTCATCGTTGTGCTTTTGTAACAGGACACGCGGTAGTGACTTTGTGAAGCCGTCCGCAACCATATCCACAGTAGGAGTTCTAATGAGGGTGATGGTCCCCTTTTCGATGTACTCCCGAA
Organism: Lactarius indigo; assembly: GCA_025766275.1. Lineage (NCBI taxonomy): Eukaryota > Fungi > Basidiomycota > Agaricomycetes > Russulales > Russulaceae > Lactarius > Lactarius indigo. The sequence continues at coordinate 780 of JAFKAC010000036.1, forward strand.
TGACATGATGCCGTATGGCAATGTGCTTAGACCGTCTCCCAGTGACAGGGTTCAGAGCCAAGTCAATGGCACCCTTATTGTCACCATGAAGTGGGATGGGGTCGTCGACCTCGTACCCAAGTTCCGTGAGGAAGCTCTGATACCACGCAGCTTGGTTAGCCGCGTCGGTCATGGCCATGTATTCCGCTTCCGTTGTGTTTTGGGCAACAGTCTTTTGCTTGCGCGAAGACCAGCTTATTGCACCGTTAGCTAGTAGGAACACATAACCAGAGGTGGAGTGGCGGTCGTCAGTCTGATCAGCCAGACTGGAATCAGTGTAGCCGTGAAGGCCATCGCCATTGGTGCCATCGTAGACAACACGCATATCCATGGTTCCCACTAAGTAGGACAGGACATACTGCGCAAGTCGCAGATGTTGTGGTGAAGGATTCGCTGCGTACTGCGCCAGACGTGACACAGCGAAGGAGATATCTGGCCTAGTGCCAATCTGCACATAAAGCAGACTCCCAATCAAGGATTGGTAGTGGGAAATATCTGAGGCAGTTGCCTGGGACGTATATTTAACCAGGTGCTCATCAGCACCAGCGGGCAAGGGTGTGTTGTGTGGTGTGGCATCAGACATGCCAAAGCGTTCAAGGACATCCTTGATATAGCCAGACTGATCTATTTCGATGCGTCTAAGGGAGCGGTCGCGCACAATGCGCATACCAAGATAAGACTCTATCTCCCCGAGATCTGTCATCTCATAGCGTTCAGACAAGTCCGACTTTAAAACGCTTGATACCACTCAGCGAGGGACCCAGTATAGTGATGTCGTCAACGTAGACAATAACGAAGAGTGGATCATACCCCTCCCGTTGAGGCATCACATATATGCCAGCATCAGCAAACGTCCGCTTAAAGCCGAGTGCAGTGAGCACTCCATGGAATTGCAAGTTCCATGCGTGGGAGGCCTGTTTGAGACCATAGATCGCCTTAGCCAGGCGACACACCTTCGTCTCAGAGCCAGTGACAGTGAAACCTTGTGGCTGCTCCATGTAAATCTCCTCGTCAAGCACACCATTGAGAAAAGCAGACTTAACATCCATCTGATGGATGTGCCAGTCCTCCAGCGCGGCCAACGCCAGAAGTAAACGTAGCGACTCAAATCGTGCGACGGGAGAGAAGGTTTCATCAAAATCTATGCCAGGGATCTGCGTGAATCCCTTAGCCACCAAGCGAGCTCTGTAGCGGCCATCCGCTTTGAGCTTAAAGACCCATTTGGATTTTACTGCCTTGCGATTAGGTGGGAGATCCACTAACTCCCAAGTCCCATTCTTAGCTAGGGCGTCCATTTCATACTGACACGCCTTAGTCCACTCGTCTGCAGCTGCAGACCGCATGGCCTCTGCATAAGTTGCAGGGTCTCGGCCAATAAAAGCAGCAGCCAGTAACTCCGCATACCCCAGACGCCTGCCGCGCCATGCCGCATTGTCCGTATTGAAGTAACGCGGATTAGGGACAGGGGCACGAGCACTGCGCCTTGGTGCATTGTCCATCTCGCGCAACAGCTGACTACGCTGTGCACGATCCTCAAATCCCCCAGGCATTTCTGGTGAGGGAGGAGGGACATGGCGCATAATGTGCGTTGCACTAGGACGCGGCGGGGGTGAAGTGGGAGTGGTCTGCTCACGTTTAGGTGTGGTGGGCAGGGCTGGCAGAGCAGGTGGTGGAGTGGTGGGGCGTGGTTGGACTTGTGGGGGGTCTAGGAGCTTTTCAACATCCTCCTCCTCACTACTACTGGAGTGTGCAGGGGAGGGGGCTCGCATTGGTGGTAACGCCGGCGGGTGAGGCACGGCAGTCACTGTTGTGCTAGGCACGACTGGTGGTGAAGGTGTGGGGTGTGTCTCAACACCCTGGAGGGACGGAAAGCTACTCTCGTCGAATGTCACATCCCTGGACACTCTGACGGAGCGGGTTGAGCGGTCCCAGAGCTTATAGCCCTTAGATTCGGGCTCAAACCCGATAAGCGTGACCTCAATGGCCTTTGCATCTAATTTGTGACGCTTATCAGCGGGTACGTGCATGTACCCCTTGCATCCGAAGACGCGAAGATGTGAGACATCAGGCACTTTGCCAGAGTGCCAGAGCTCATAGGGAGTGCGCCATTTAAGTCCACGGACTGGGGAGCGGTTATAGATGTGCACAGCTGCGCACACTGCATGCTCCCAGAAGCCTTTAGACATGCCAGCTGTGTGAAGCATGGACATTGCCTTATCCATAATGGTGCGGTTAAACCGCTCGGCTTTCCCGTTGGATTGTGGTGAACCTGGCATCGTGAGGTGATGCTCTATCCCTTTCTGCTTGAGAATGTCCTGCGTGACACTTGACATGTATTCGCCACCGCGGTCAGAGTGCAGAGCGCGCAGTTTATGGCCAGACTGGGTTTCACCCCAAGCCAAATACATCTGCAGCGACTTAGCAAACTGGTCCTTCGACTTAAGGAAGTGGACCACAGTGAACTTAGTGTGGTCGTCTATGAAGGTGGCTGTATACGTCGAGCCTTGCAGGGACTGAGTTTGCATAGGACCGGCGAGGTCACTGTGCACAATCTCAAATTGACGAGTTGTCCTCTTGGTGGAGGATGCAGAAAAGGGTTGGCGAGTGGATTTACCCATCTCGCACCCACGGCAGACTGTGTGGGCCGTGGTGGAGCTATCTATGTCCATGCCAGTAGTGGCAGAGGGACCATGCGCCTTTAGCGCTGCAGAGGATATGTGTCCCATGCGTTGATGCCAGATATCAAGTGTGGCAGCACTTGATTTTGTGTGGGTGTTGAGGCCGACGCTGGCTGCGTCCAACCAGTATAGGTTGTCCTCAAGGTAGCCTTTGGCCACACACTTTTGGTTGACAGATATTTTAAATGAGCCACTGTCAAAGGCAATCTCAGCACCCTTTTGTGCTAGGGCGCGCGTGGACAAGAAGCGCGTTTTCACTTGTGGTAGGTGTAGCACATTACTGAGGGTGATAGAGATACCCTGGCTCGTTGTAAAGACGACAGACCCGACACCCACTTGGTCTATAGTGGACTTGTCCCCTAGGCGTACAGTGCCTTTAGTTGGGGTATAGTCCTTGAAGTCAGACCGATGTGGTGTAATGTGGTGTGTAGCACCACTGTCCATCATCCAACGCACACGCAAGGCAGCATACAAGGCAACACCAATTGATTCAGAGGCCCAATCTATCTTGGGCTCTACGACCTCTGTGATAGAGGCGGTGGTAGGTACTAGGACATGACTATTGGCAGCCTTGTTGCCTGCTTTCTCCTTCTCCTTTGCATCAGCCTCATCCTTCTTCCTCTTCCTGCAGTCAGGCTTGATATGGCCCTTTTTGTTGCAATAGTGGCAAGTCAGACCAGAGTGGTCCTTCTTGCCCTTCTTGCCCGTCGACTTGACGGGGGCCACCTTGTTGAGGGAGGAGCCAGAGGGCCCAGCACGGCGAGCTTCTTCCGACACTATGCGCGCTATGATCTCAGCGTGCTTGAGTGCAGAAGGGGCCCCACTAGCGAGGATGGTTGAGGCCAACACCTCATAAGAGGGCGGCAGAGCGTGGAGGAGAATGAGACAGAATTGAGTATCAGTGACACCCATCTGTGCATTGGAAAGGGCAACCCGCAGCTCATTGAGCTTGGCCAGCTGAGTGGCCATGGGTGCAGAGTCGTCAAGGCGGGCTTGTGTTAACTGGATCCACAAATTGAAGATAGTGGTGCTGCCCGAAGCACCAGCATATACGTCTCTGAGTTTGTCCCACTTGGCTTTGAAGGTGGGATAGGCGGCGTTGTCGGCGACGAGGGAGTAGACGTCAGGTTTGAGGTAGAGGCGGAGGTACACCTTTGCCCGACGTTGTACTGAGTCCCATTCGTCTTGAGGGACATCGACTGGTCCATGGTGGAGGGTGAACACATCCTCTGCTTCATGCAGCGTGAGGATGGCTTCAATCGTCCCAGACCACTCATTCCAGTGAGTGCCGTCAATGTTGAGACGCGACTGTTAAAGTCACATGTCTCGTGGGATCTGATTGAGTCAGCCCACATACTATATACGGTATCTGTCCCTTATGGACTTATGGACATTCCGGACTCATACGGACCGCTTTTGTTTATCTTTATTGTTAGATCCATATATGGTTCTTATTGTTCTTTCTATAGTTAAGATACCGGTATTGTCTGCTTTAGGCAGCTATTGTTCTCAGCCATCCAATGGCGTTTCTCCCTCTGGCGCACAGACCACCTGCATTGTGTTTGGGTCACCAGTGCGCACAGACCATCATTAGCTAAGCGTCCTGTATATAAGGACTGCTGTTTTCGCCTTTACACTTCAGAGTTCCCTTCACCTCTGAAGTGTAAGTTCCCTTCTCTTTACTTCTCTTATTACCTTACTCATAGGCGTTGCTTCTCTACAGTAACTTGTCCTCCTAGGTATGCAGCTGTAATAGAGTTCCCTTCACCTCTGAAGTTAACTTGTCCTCCTAGCTGCCCAAGCTTAACACTTTGCTTGTTAGTTCTGCGCTTCAACAGTCAAACTGTTCAAGGCGAATGCCAGAAGGCATGCCGAACGTTGCGCCATAGGCAGCAGAGATACGTGTGGAGGGTGTGGACCCAGTGGGGGGAAGCGCAGAGCCCCCCGCAGTAGCAGTAGCACCGGCAGCAGCGCCAGTGGGAGATGGTGCGCGAGAAGACATTGGGATGATTTATCTATCGCCGAGGAGCAGTCAGCGACAGTGCTTCATAGTTGCAAGACAAAGATAGAGGGGGATACCACTCCTGTCTGTGATTCTGTAAGGCCAGAACGCTAACGCGTCCTGCCTCCTGATAGTATGCCAGTGATACAAGGGCTAGGCCCAGGTTGGAAGAATCCCTTTGCCATACCATGAGCTAGCTGCCAGCCAGGATGTGTCTAAGACACAGCTCAAATGGTTTGCGTCAGGGGGAAGGTGAAGGGAATGCTTTCAGAGCCCAAGGCTGTCTACCTCAGCCTCCTCGGCCTGTTGGTTGCCTCATCGCCACAAGTGGCTTTACTGAATCCTTTCCCATTGCCGCTACAAGGCAGGTATCTGGTTGCAGAACACCATAGTGGTGAACACCCCCCAGAGCCTGAACCAGGTTTTACACTCCCATGGTGAGGAGATCCTGCGCCCAGTGTGGAGCACCAGAGACAGCTGGCGCTAAGCTCCACAATACACAGCCCAGTGGGCCATGCACGCCTGGATATTTTGAAGTTAAGGGGCTACCAGACCCAGTCTCCTTGCGCATAGCACAGGGGCTAGGAAAACAGTAGGGGTGAAAGTAGGACTACTGGGCAGTACATGTACAGGAGGTTCCTTAGCAGAGACAAGTGGCGCCCCACTGCTCTCTGCCTTGGGCAAGGCTGGTAAGGCCCCAGACAGACCTTAGCCTGGTGTGTCCTCCTAGGAAGACAGTGACCAGCCAAGTGGAGTGGCTAGGGCACCAGGGCCCATAACCTGATGAACAGCACACAGAAGTAGCATACTCACAGTGGACTAAGAGGACTGTGGTGAGATAAGCTGGGTGGCTGGAAAGCAGCAACAGGAATCTAGCAGAGTGAAGCAAGAGTGTCTGGCACACAAGCAGTGAGAACTGATGTTGTTACATTGGAGGAAAGGGGGCTTACCTGGCACACAAGCAGTGAGAACTGATGTGGACCAGGAGCGTTGTACGGAGTGTCGTCTGTGTGAGTCCAGTGGCGGAGTGGATTCCGCGAGAAGGTGTTTGAAGAGACGAGAGCTTGAGTTGTGATCGTTCAGCTCGAGCCAGAGTGTGAATAATTGTATGAAGTTCTGGAATGAGGGGAAGAGCCAGTGGAGCGGCCTGGGCGACTGAGAGTGACACGAGGAACTGAAGGCGGCAGGTGATAGCTAGTTGTCAAAGTCGATGAGTTGAATTTTTGAATGGATCCGAGAGCTACGACTCGGTGGCGGAAAGGGAGGGCGAAAGCGGCGTGTGTGGAAGACGAAGCTAGGGGAATGGCTTGATGACGAAGGCGGGCGTTCGGCGATGACGATAGGCGTTTTTAGCGGGAGACGAGGGCGGACGTGTTGCGGTGTGATGGAGAGACTTAGCGGCAGACTAATAAAAGTAGAGGGAAAGACAGTGATATTCCTGAGTCGGAGAGAACGTCTTAAATACATGTGGACCAGTATACGACGCGTTCTGAGACTAAGTCGAACGTATAGTGCGAGTAATGGTAGAGGGACAGAGGGGGAACAGAAGGGACGGTGAACGAGACGATGAACGGAAGGTGGCATAGGTACGAGCCAGCAAAGGAATATGGGCGCGACCATGAGGAGAGCACCCTTCAGAATCTAAGTAAAAGGAAGCGAGTATAGGAGACAACAGACAATAAGAAGATCGGAACGCTATGACACACGACAATGGGAATCCTTCTCCGACTCCAACGGCGGCGCAGAGGCTCGCGTGATCTTCATCGGCGTCTTGTGGGTAGGAGAACTGACCGGGTGGATCGGTGAGAGACAAAGGGGCGGAGACATAGGTTAGTGGAGTGATGGAGAGAGGTTTGACAGGTTGAAAGAAAGCCTCTGCGATCGACGCAGAGGCAGCCGACAGGACGAAAGGAGTGCTCGGGCAGGGCGTCCGAGGCATGTCGTCTGGTGGCATTTCACTGGTGTCTGGGGTCAGACAGGACAGCGGCGACTACGAGAGGCGAACGGGAAGGACGATGAGTGAGACAAGAAACGACGAGAATAGGGACTCAGACGACGCGGCAAGACTTGGATTATGACTGGGTATTAGCATATGAGAAGGGGAATGAGGGAACGATGAGAACGAGGCAGGAGGGAGCGGAGACCGAAAATGTGAACGGCGACGAGTTGACTCGAAATTGGGTGGCTGCAGTGGCTGAAGGATTCGGTAACCGAGTATGGCCGAAACTAGGCGATTTCGGGCCCAGAGCCCGAGGTATCCTTACACCTCCCGGGGGGTTAAAATCTTGACCGTCCCCGGTCAAGCGTCTTCTTCAGTGTTTGTGGGGCTTGAGCTAAGTGAAAGGAGGTCCTCAGGGCTCAAGAGATCCTCGATTGGGATGAAGGCGTTAGATCAGGAGTGATAGGGAATGAGGCGAAAGGCGGCGTAGCGTAGTTTGGATACCGCACCGTCGAGTTCTGCAAGGCGGTATGAGCCGTTCCGGGAGTTAGTGAGCACGACCATCGGGCCAAAGTACCGTGGTTTCGTTTTGCGGCTGTGTTCGCTCTCGACCGCCGAGTTTCGTACCAGAACCAACTCTCCTGGTTTAAAGGAGGGGTTCTTGATCTTGTGAGCGTATCTACGCTCGAAATCTTGGGCGGACGAGAGACAACTTTTGAGGATGTTGTCTCGAATGGAGGCGAGATCTTCTTCCCGAAGTTGGAGTTGGCGTGCACGAGTGATAATGAGTTCGTCGGTGGTCATGGGCTTGGTGAGGTCGGGGATGAGGAAGGTCGCAAGGGTAATGTCGAAAGGAAGGAGGGGTTCTACACCGTGAGCCATGTAGAAGGGGGAGTAGCCGGTGGACTTGCGGATGGTCGCGCGGTCGGCCCAGAAGATGTGAGGTACAATTGACGGCCACTTAGAGATGTTGCCTTCGCAGGTTTTTACGAGAGACTCCCTGATGGTGCAGTGCTGTCGTTCGACGATCCCGTTAGCCCGAGAGTTATACGCCGAGATTCGAATGTGTTTGATGCCGTACTTCCCAGCCAGCCAGTCCAGAGCCGCAACGAAAGCCGAACCGTTGTCGGTGACGATTTCTTCAACTGCTCCCCACCTACACAAGATCTCCTCGAAAATGAAGTTGCCAAGGGTGTGTCCAGTCTCAGTCCGAAGAGCGCGCCACTCGGGCCAAGCGGTGAGCGAGCAACGAGCTTGTACGATAGCATGGAAGCCACCAGCCGGGGTCATGTGCATGGTGTCGATATAGGCTTTGCGAAAAAGAGGAGCTGGAGTGGCGACGGTTGGAGGAATGCGGATTTTTGTCTCCTGGCGAAGCTGACACTCGTGGCAGGTCTCTACGAACCACTTGACGTCGCTATCGAGGGAGGGCCACCAGAAGCGGTCAGCGAGGAATCGGCGAGTGGAATAAATGCCTTTGTGACCAAGGTCGTCGTGTGCTGCGCGGACGATGTCGAGGCGTTGAGAAGGGATGATGACTAGTTGATGTCGGCCTTTGTCGCCGCGCCGCCAAAGCCTGCCGTCGAGCAAAAAGAAACGCCTTGCCCGGTTGATAAATGAGTTGAACGTGTTGCCAGAGAGCCCCGCGGGTCGCTTGAGAGAGGAGAGGTATTGACGGATTTTGAGCAGGTCGGTCTCAGCGCGGTGGAATTGGTCGGAAGATGGAAAGTCAGAAGAAACTGGAGCGTCTTGCGTTTCAGTAGAGAGAACGAGGAGAGTAGCGTTGCCGAGCTCAGTCTTCAACTTGTTGGCCCAAGTCGTCGCCCAGACTCCGAGACAAAGGGTCTTGTCAATCCACTCCTCTGGATCGTCTTCTTTGTCAACTTCTCCTTCAGCCAGTTCGCGGCGAGATAAACCGTCTGGGCCTTGATGCTTTTCTGCAGGGACGTGGACTAGCTTGAAATCGAACAAGAGAATAGCCGCGATCCACCGATTGATGGCGGCGTTTGGCTGAATGTCAGGGTTAGCGAGCATCCCTTTGACGAATTGAGCGTCCATCTCGACTACCAGGTTGCGCACTCCCACGAGGTGTAAGCGAAGCGCACGAAGAGCCCGAAAGAGACCGTAAAGCTCGATCTTGGCTTGGGAATAACGGGCTTCTCGGTCGTTCCAGGAAATGGAGCCGAATCGTGCAGGGCGGCGCTTGCCGTCTTCGCAGTCTTGCGAGAGTATCCAGCCGACGCCGCGGAATGATGAATCGACAGCCAAGTAGACTTTGCGGTCGGAGGCGTAGTCGATAGTGATAAGAGCAGTGGAGGAAATGATGGCGTCTTTGAGAGCTTGCATGGCTTGCGCGTGCTGATCGTGCCAAGCGAAGGCTTGACCTTTGCGGGTAAGATTGACTAGAGGGCGTGCGATTGATGAGTAATTACGGATCCAGACCCGCATGTAGCCAGTGATGCCTAAGAACGCCCGAACGTCAGTTAGTGATTTGCAAGGTGGCCAGTCTCGGATTTTAGCGATTTTCGACTCATCGGGAACACGGCCCTCATAAGTGCACTTGTGGCCGAGGATAACAATTTCAGGGACTGCTATAAAGAGCTTTTTAGCGGAGACAGTAGATCCGGCTCGTCGGAGGCGGTGGAGTATGCGATGAACGTCTACGAGGTGCTCCCAGATAAACTTGCGGATGCCATCGTTCCCGGGAATGGTTTCGTAGCCGCCGTCCGAGGTCTCGTAACGTGAGGCTGGGCCCTTGATGCTACAGTCATCCATGAATGGCCAAGCAACATCCGGGATCTCAGGCTCTAGAAGGAATCTGACGTCTTCATGGAAGATGGCGATGGCGTTCGTCCAGCCTTGAGGGAGGCAAGTAAGCCGAACAGCGCCGATGGGGGACTGAATAGTAGTGAGATCGCGAGAAGCAATGTCTAACGTTCGGTGATCGTAACCGACAAAGAGATCCAACATCGAGTAACAAGCGCACCCAGCCATGGCTTCGATAAGCTGCTCAGCTAGAGGAGGGACGCCTGAGTTGTGAATAGTGACTTCGTTTAGCGGCTGAAGATCGTGAACCAGGCGGAGAGCACCGCTCTTCTTCTTCACACAGAACCACCGAGAACGATAAGACGCGTCTGAATGCTCGTAGACTCCCGCAGCGAACTTGTCTTTGAAGATCTGGATGACCTCGTCCAAGATCCCTGATGGAATAGGGATGTTGCGTTGCGCCCATGGTACGTGCTCGATAACGGGGATCTTTACCGGGGAGAAATAGTCATCCCGGAAACGTCCTTTCTCTGCTTCAGTCCAGGCTAGACCCAACTCGTTGAGCTTAAGTACATGGTGTAGCAGCGTCAGCTCCTCTGGCCAAAGAAAGTTGTAACGGTTAAGCTCTAGTTTGTCGAGCCGTTCTTGCGTGAGACGTGAGCCAGGGGTGAAGGCAGGAGGTTGCGTGGGCAAGGGAGGAAGGGATAGAAGAGGGTCGGAAGGGACGCGGCGAAGGGTTCGAAAGTCTTCAGGTAGGGAGGCTGGTACCGGTTTGACTTTCTTCGCTACTTTCTTGTAGGCTAGAACTGAGAGTGGTGGTTCTAGAAAGTCGGGAACATGGGGAGTGAGGTAATGTGAGCGAGGAACGTCAATACGAGGGGGCGAGACCTGGACAGCGCAAGCTAGTGCCCGAAGGAAGCCGACCTGGGCCTGGCGTGCATGTGAAGGGACGTTAATAGAGCGAGCGGGGTTTGCAGGGTCGCGAATGCTAATGTCTACTCTCCCATCCGGATGGTCCTCGAGGCAGCATAGGAGGAGGTGATGGAAGGGACGGCCGAGCAAGAGCCGGAAAGGGGCGTGGTCGACGACGTGCGCATGGATTTCGAAGACGACGTCGCCGATTTGCATAGCGAGGTTTTCAGCGCAGCCAAAAGTTTTACTGACTGTTCCGTTAGCTCCCTCCATATCGATACGATGTCCGGTATTGATGCGCGCGCCAGCTTCCAGAGCTAAGTCCTTTCTTATCAACACTATCTGAGATCCTTGGTCTAGTACTCCTGCTTCCGAAATAGTCCCGTTGACAATAATGTCAACTTCCCGCAGAGGTAACGAGTATTCAGGAATGCGGCGAGTGGCAATTTCTGAAACCGAAAGTGCCGCAACCCAATCTGTGGCCTCTTCAACCCAGGTCATTTCTACGCGCCGGGGACGCAGTTTCTCGCTGATATCTTTGCGGATGGTTGGACTAGCGGCAAGGATGTGAGCCGGGGTAGTGAGTGCCAGTTTTCCGTTCATCAGCCAAGTAGCGAGCTCAGTGACTAGCTGTTGATCTTCTGCGGTGGCCTGGTAACGATATTGAGGGGGGGAACGAGAAGAAGCTGATGCTGAGACGGAAGTCGGACCGAGAGAGCGAGCAGGAGCGGGGGTGGAAGTGATAGCAGGGGCGGGAACAGATGGAGGGCTGGAGGCGAGAGGTGAGCTGGGGGTGGAAGCCGAGGAGGGAGTAGGTTCGGTGATGGGGAACTTAGGCTTCCTCGTGATGACTACTTCAGGAATTTTAGCCGCCTTTGCTTGTCGCTTCTTCCTTTCTGCGGTGAATACCCCAAAAATATCCAACCCGTCTTCTTCGTCCTCGCTCTCTGGCTCAGAAGCAATGGGCTCCGACTCGACGACCTCAACAATGTGAGCTTGGGCTACAGGTGGTTGATACCCGCTGGTCTGGACGCTGAAGGTTGCGTGGGGAGGAGGTTCGCGAACGACAGAGGTGGGAGGAGATGGTTGTCTAGCAAGCCAAGTGTCGATGCCGTGTTGCAATCCGCGGTTTGACCCGTCATTTGGGACTGGCTGGCCGTTTGGAAGACGAATGCGGTCGGCGTGAATGGTAGCCCGTCCCGAGTCAATGTATTCTTCAGCGATGGGGCATCGCCGGATGCGGTGCCCAGGGTTCATGCAAAACGCGCATCCTTCGGGACCCTTGCGTCGGAAGAAGGTCGACTTGTCGGCTGAAGGGATTGAAGGAGGCGCAGAGCGGTCCGACCATGGTTGTCTCGAAACGGAAGGAGAGTGAGCGAAGGAAGGTGGGGGAAGGGATGAAGGAGGAGTGTTGACGGAAAAGGTGGAACGGAGGCCATAGTCCGGCTTTTGGAGGCTTTGCGCAATGGCTGGATATCGGTGGAGACAACGACCATAGAGGCTAGCATACGCCGGCTCGTTGGGGGACAAGGAACGTAGCTGGTGCATGATATCATCAATTTCCCTGTTCTCTCGTTCCCGCGAGTTCTCCTGAAAGCGTACAGCCTTACCTGATGATCCCGAGGCATGGTAAGCTTCTCGGCGAGGCGTGTCATCCCTGCGTCAAGAGTCAGAGCGTCGGCTGCGATCACGTCCGCACCAGTCACCGTCTGAGGCCCTTGGATCCAGCGCTTCGTGTCCGAACCATCGCTGAAAGATTGGATCGGGCTTGGCCATTTCTTCTGGGAAGGAGGATTCCCATTCGTCGTCGATGGTGAAGGCAGTGAAGTGGCCATTAGTAAACTCAGCGCGGGCGACCTTTAGCACATCTTCATAATCATAAGGTTGGCCTTTGGGGTGATGGGGATGATTCCCGATGAGCCTTGGATACATGAGTTTGCGGTCGTCTGAGTGAAATCCGCCCCAAAAGGCTGCGTTGCGCTCTTCCTCCGTTATACGGTGGTTTTCTATGAGGGGTTTGCTTAAGACTAAGAACCTTTTGTAGTACGTTCGTACATCGTCTTCATCAGCCATCCGAGACTTAGATGTGTGTTTGATGAACTCCCGAAGTCGCTGTTTAGAATACCGGCTCATTACCGATGCTTCGCCGTAGATATCTAAGATGGACCTTTTGAAGGTTACCCAGTCCAGAGTGTCGTAACCATCCAAGAATTGCCAAAGGTCACGGAGTTCAGGTGAGACATAGCGTAAGATTTGTTCTACTTTTTGCGAGGAGATAAGATGGTGGGTGATGGTGAGATTCTCATATTCTCGAAGAAAAACTTCAACCGGATCCCCAGATTGATCAGCAAAGTATGGAGCTTTGTTAGAGCGCGGAGCAGGCATAGCCGCAGGTCCCGATGCAGCCATGATGGAGTAGATTGGTGGAAGAACGTGTCTTGTTGGTGCTGGTGGGAGTGTTGAGCGTACTGAAGGCGGCGGTGGAGGGTGTGGGAGATCGACAGCAGGATCTATAGCTGAGGGTTCGATGTCGTTTGACGGTGGAAGAGATGGCAAGGTAGTAGAAACTAGATTTGGGATCGTAAGATCGTCGGCAGAGTCGCGAGGAGGAGCTGTGGGAGGGACTTCCGTTTGAGAGGATGGGAGCGTTGGGAAGGAAGAGGTAGATGGCGCGATTGTCGCTGAATGGTAGGATGGAGAGGGGTCTAGATCCTGAGCTGAGTTGGAGTCCGGGGAGTAGTCAAGATCGGGCGAGGGAACGAGCGAGAAATCAGAGAATGATACAAAGGACGAAGAGGGACTTTGGTTTCTTGTCACGAAGGCAGGGGAAGACGAGGCAGGGGATGAATCTGATGGGGAGGAAGGATCAGACGAGATCGGGGACAAGAGACGAACGGCAGAAGTAGCGACGAGAGTGGAGAAGGGGACAGCGTTCTCTGAAGGGAAGGATCCGGGAAGCGAGTGAGGAACAGGAGAAGGGAAGACAAGGATTGGGCGAGCGGTGGTGTCAGATGAGGGGGATTCTAAGGGGTCAGCTGACGTGGGAGATTGTGATTCTTGAGGGGCAGGGGGAAAAGATGGAGTTCTAGAGAGGATTGTGCTGTTAGGAGAGATGGGGATTCTAGATAAGAACCGTCCTAAATGATCTCTTAAGGGGGGATTGGACTGTCTGGGCATAAGCCAGGCCGCGAAAACGCGACCGAAAACGAGTTGATTGGGAAAGAGGATAGGAGAGGGGAATCTACTGACTCCGCCTCACTGGGGCAGCCAATTTGTACGGAGTGTCGTCCGTGTGAGTCCAGTGGCGGAGTGGATTCCGCGAGAAGGTGTTTGAAGAGACGAGAGCTTGAGTTGTGATCGTTCAGCTCGAGCCAGAGTGTGAATAATTGTATGAAGTTCCGGAATGAGGGGAAGAGCCAGTGGAGCGGCCTGGGTGACTGAGAGTGACACGAGGAACTGAAGGCGGCGGGCGATAGCTAGTTGTCAAAGTCGATGAGTTGAATTTTTGAATGGATCCGAGAGCTACGACTCGGTGGCGGAAAGGGAGGGCGAAAGCGGCGTGTGTGGAAGACGAAGCTAGGGGAATGGCTTGATGACGAAGGCGGGCGTTCGGCGATGACGATAGGCGTTTTTAGCGGGAGACGAGGGCGGACGTGTTGCGGTGCGATGGAGAGACTTAGCGGCAGACTAATAAAAGTAGAGGGAAAGACAGTGATATTCCTGAGTCGGAGAGAACGTCTTAAATACATGTGGACCAGTATACGACGCGTTCTGAGACTAAGTCGAACGTATAGTGCGAGTAATGGTAGAGGGACAGAGGGGGAACAGAAGGGATGGTGAACGAGACGACGAACGGAAGGTGGCATAGGTACGAGCCAGCAAAGGAATATGGGCGCGACCATGAGGAGAGCACCCTTCAGAATCTAAGTAAAAGGAAGCGAGTATAGGAGACAACAGACAATAAGAAGATCGGAACGCTATGACGCACGACAATGGGAATCCTTCTCCGACTCCAACGGCGGCGCAGAGGCTCGCGTGATCTTCATCGGCGTCTTGTGGGTAGGAGAACTGACCGGGTGGATCGGTGAGAGACAAAGGGGCGGAGACATAGGTTAGTGGAGTGATGGAGAGAGGTTTGACAGGTTGAAAGAAAGCCTCTGCGATCGACGCAGAGGCAGCCGACAGGACGAAAGGAGTGCTCGGGCAGGGCGTCCGAGGCATGTCGTCTGGTGGCATTTCACTGGTGTCTGGGGTCAGACAGGACAGCGGCGACTACGAGAGGCGAACGGGAAGGACGATGAGTGAGACAAGAAACGACGAGAATAGGGACTCAGATGACGCGGCAAGACTTGGATTATGACTGGGTATTAGCGTATGAGAAGGGGAATGAGGGAACGATGAGAACGAGGCAGGAGGGAGCGGAGACCGAAAATGTGAACGGCGACGAGTTGACTCGAAATTGGGTGGCTGCAGTGGCTGAAGGATTCGGTAACCGAGTATGGCCGAAACTAGGCGATTTCGGGCCCAGAGCCCGAGGTATCCTTACAGCGTACATGGTACTCTACTTATACTCCTACAGAGTGTGACAGTAGTACAAGATAAGTAACGCTAGTCACAGAATACAAAGGTGCTATTGTTCTACAAAGGGACAAAAGAGTGGACGCTTTGAGAACAAGGGAGAGGAGAACAAGAAGAGTCCAGAACTAGATGATATCATACTGACATCATAATAAAGATAATACTAAGTAAAGAACAAAGAAAAGTACAAGGGCGTTATACAACGCAGAGTCCGGATGTATGATGTCATACAAGTACAGTGATGTCATGGATGATGCAATGGTAAGTCCAGATTGTACAGATCAAACAGTATCTAATCTACAAGTCCTGTATATCTAATCTAAAGCAGTCCATGCTGCAAGTCCGGTCCGTATGAGCCGCTAAGTGCGCAAGGGTCACTTATCAACAAAAGACTGTTGCCCAAAACACAACGGAAGCAGAATACATGGCCATGACTGACGCGGCTAACCAAGCTGCGTGGTATCAGAGCTTCCTCACGGAACTCGGGTACGAGGTCGACGACCCCATCCCACTGCATGGTGACAACAAGGGTGCCATTGACTTGGCCTTGAACCCTGTCACTGGGAGACGGTCTAAGCACATTGCCATACGGCATCATGTTATCAGGGAGTACATCGAAAAGGGGACCATCACCCTCATTAGAACTCCTACTGTGGATATGGTTGCGGACGGCTTCACAAAGTCACTACCGCGTGTCCTGCTGCAGAAGCACAACGATGACATGGGACTTATGTGTACTTAGATTGTAGATCACGGGGAGATGTTGATAAGTGACCCTTGCGCACTTAGCGGCTCGTACGGACCGGACTTGCAGCATGGACTGCTTTAGATTAGATATACAGGACTTGTAGATTAGATACTGTTTGATCTGTACAATCTGGACTTACCATTGCGTCACCTATGACATCACTGTACTTCTATGACATCATACATCCGGACTCTGCGTTGTATAACGCCTTTGTACTTTCGTTTGTTCTTTACTTGGTAGTATCTTTATTATGATGTCAGTATGATATCATGTAGCTCTGGACTCTTCTTGTTCTCCTATCCCTTGTTCTCAAAGCGTCCACTCTTTTGTCCCTTTGTAGAACAATAGCACCTTTGTATTCTGTGACTAGCGTTACTTATCTTGTACTACTGTCACCCTCTGTAGAAGTATAAGTAGAGTACCATGTACGCTCCTGGTCCACATCAGTTCTCACTGTTTGTGTGCCAGGTAAGCTTCCTTCCCTCTAATGTAACAACATCAGTTCTCACTGTTTGTGTGCCAGACACTCTTGCTTTACTCTGCTAGACTCCTGTTGCTGCTTTCCAGCCACCCAGCTTATCTCACCACAGTCCTCTTAGTCCACTGTGAGTATGCTACTTCTGTGTGCTGTTCATCATGAACACCACCTTCCAACACTGCATTCCCCCTAAAAACAGTATAGCAGAATTGAGAGGCAAGCGCCTCCACACTCATTGCGTTCTCGTCTGAATGAGAGGCAACAAGCAAGAGATGCTGTAAAACAGCTTGTAGAGATGCCCTGTGAATTGGATGTAATTCACAGATCATAGATCGCAATCTGGAGTAATCGTCTGCGGTATAAATAGCTATGTGTGACATCAGAACTTGGGTGTGGACGAACGTGCGAGCGCACAAAGACTGATTACCTCTATTCTGTAGGTGTTACGCCGTCACGACGTTAGCTCGACTTGAGCTCTATGAGGCGGTAACAACTTAGCGGATTCCTTGAAGACGTGTAGGTCCAGGCGTAGATGGTAGTGAACACTCGAAGGTGCACTTCAACAGGGTGCGATGTTGTGTCGCGACTAAGGCAGACCTCTTGCTTACAGCCTTGAAGAAAGGAAAGAGAGAGAAGGAAACAAGTGACGATTCAAGAAGACCAAGATGGCGTATCTTGGTCTTCGCAAGACAGTTTAAATACACAAACGAGCAGGCTTAGAAGCGCTGCTATGAGTCATGGTAGGTAGCGTCCAACGTATCGCGTAAGTATCTCAAACCCTGATACTACTAGTACTAGTATCAGTGGCGTCCATCCTCAGTCAGCTATCAGTACCGTATCTCCTATCGTGTTACCGTATCACCGCGCCATCATAAGTAAGTCCGCAACTAATATACCTTACCGCCGTAGTTGCAACCGGTACAGTAAGGGTATGAGTCGAAACATAACATCACCTCCTCTTTTAGCGTGAGACCCCAGGCTCACCGAAAGTCGCGGGCCGGCCAATCGCGCTGTTCATCGGCAATACGCTCTAACGTGGTGGCGCGCTCCAGGCGATAGATGGCGTCGCGCCGGTCGTCCTGTGCGCACGCGATCATCGCACGGAGTTGACTCACCCTCGCCCGAAGTCGGTCCAGCTCGTAGCTGGCCGCACGGAAGCGCGTGACTTCTGCAGTGAGCGACTCATCGTTGATACGATTGAGCGCGCGGTCGGTGATCTTGTCTGCCTCGAAGACGACGAGGTCTTCGTGCGGATACGTGGGGTGGAGCGCCGCGGATACGTGAGGCTCAGCGTAAAGGGGCTTACCATAGACGTGTGGCGAGCCCGGTATAACCCCTAGTATAAGGGGGTCTGCCCCTCCGATGATCTGGACATGCGACGTGTCCCTCTCTACTCCGTCTGGCCCGGTGATGGGGTATCGAATGTGATGGGGTCGTCGGTTCGCCCGGAACCCTTCAGGCGCAATGACATGCGCGGGGTCCTCAGCGGCGGTGAATGGATGGTGATCGGCGGCACCAGGCACGTGCACACGTCCTCGATACATGGGGGACCCGTCGGTGTAGACGAGCCAGGGTGTGATGAGGGGATTATCAGGGTCGCGTTTCATTCGAAGGAAGGGGTGTCTCGCCGGGTAATAATCTTCGTCATCATGGCCAGCCTCAGCTGCCGCCATCACTGCCGTCGCTCTCGCATCTCCCTCAGTCGGGCCGCCGCTGAGTCCAGCTGCTCCTTCTGCCACGCTGCCGCTACTCTCTTCCAGCCCTCCAACTCGTACTCCATCAGCGCTTGAACGCTGGTCGTTGCTCGGGAAAACTCCGCGAACGCCGATGAGGTCGTTGCTTGGGGGGATAACGGCGATGGGTTCACGCTCGCCGCTATCGTTTCGGAAGATGTGGACGACGGCTCGGTCGTCGTCGGGGGTGGTCGTAGGGTCTGGAAATCTGGTGACGACGTTGATCCATTCTTGTGCGGTGATGGGCCCCTCTGCTGGTGCAGGAGGTGTCCATGGCGTGAGCTGAGTGTTGGGAATTTCGGTGTCGTCGTCCTCCACCAAGAGGGCGCGGGCATCTTCTGCAAGGGAGTCGAGGAGTTGCGCCTGTGTGACATGTCGTAGTGGCGAAGTAGGCATAAGAGTAATGGCGGAGCGAAGGAAGAGGGGGTGACTGTCCTCTGTCCGGGCGACTCCCACTTTATCTTTTCTGCCGTGGGTTTGCGCTTCCTGATACAGGCGGAGCGCTTCCGGCGCAAAGACGTCGTCTTTGTTAACCCACTGATTCTCCGAGTCTGGGTACCCCTTCCATTTGATCAGATATTGGAGGTGTCTTCCTCTGCCGAAGTGCCAAGTGTCTAGAATGGCCTCGACTTCGTATTCCTCTTCTCCGTCTATCAATTCGGGCGGCGGTCGTGTGAAGTTCTCCCCGTGTAAGGAAGTTTGCTTGTACGGTGTGAGAAGATCGATGTGAAACACTGGGTGGATACTCCACTGCGTGGGAAGTTCCAATCGATAGTTGTAAGGGGACATCACCTGTACCACCCGAAAGGGTCCGTGGCGTCGCGCCGCTAATTTTGCTGTAGGTTGATTGGTTCGAAGATGTTTGCCCTCGAGCCATACGAAGTCATTGATGCTGAACTTGGGCATATCTTTGTTATGCACCCATGACTCTTGTGCCTTCTTTATAAGGCGTTGGGCGTTGTCTCTAGCTTCTTTTAGCTGCGTCAGTCGCGCGGTCACAAGAGGAATGGGAGATGGCTTATCCGTCCAGTCCGCTTGCAGGTTGTACCCCATCAGAAGTTGGAACGGCGACTCTTTAGTGTGTTCATGTGGCCAGTTGTTGTGCGCGAATTCGGCGATTGGTAGATAAGCTTCCCAGTTGTCTTGCCGCTCATTTACCCAGAAGCGCAGGTATTGTTCCAGCCACTGGTTGGTTCGCTCGGACTGCCCATCAGTACGTGGATGATATGCGGTTGATATGTTCTGTTGAATCCCCAGAATGCGGCACACTTCTCTGGTAAACTTGGACGTGAAGCGGGGGTCGCGATCGCTTATTATCTTGCGCGGTAACCCGAAACGTTTGAACACCTGGGCGACGTACAGAGTCGCCGTTTCTTCTGCGGTGATTTCTTCTCGACATGGGATGAAGATAGAGGCCTTGCTGCAGTCGTGGTCCGTGACAGTTAGTATACTGTCGTATCCCTTGGAGACGGGGAGTTTGGTGATGAAGTCTACCGCCACCGTGTGGAACGGCATGGCTTCTAGTATTGGTGTGATGGGATGCAGCGCGGCTCGTATGGGCCTTGTGTTGACTTTGTTCCTTTGGCATTCTGCGCAGCCTTGCACGTATTCATATACGTCTCTTCGGAGTCGCGGCCACCAGTAGTGTCTCTCCAGGATGCGTTGAGTTTTCGCAATTCCCGGATGGCCGTGTATTGGCAAGTCATGATGGTCGTGTATTAGTACACGTTGAGTCGACGCTGGCCCTGTGATTACGAACCTGCCGTCCTTGTACCATTCGCCTTGTATTTTCTTGAGGTGATAAGGGTCGACCCATATCTTGATCACCTCCTCGTCTTGCTGGTGGCGTGGTTGTAGTAGGTTTGGGTTTGCAATGAAAGTGCGCGCGGTGTTAAGGGTTCGTACAAAGACTTCGGGGGGTAGGACCACTACTTCACAGTTGTCCTCGACTCCTTGGTCATAGTCCGGTCGTCTCAACAGTGCATCTGCCCGTCCGTTGTTCTTTCCTTTAATATGGTGAATTTCGAAGTCGTATTCAGAAAGTTCGAGTACTTCCCTGGCGACTCGCCTACTGATCTTCTGCGGTGACTTCCAGTATTGTAGGTTCAGATGGTCCGAATAGATTTTAATTTTGTGGGGGGCACCTGCGAGAAGTGGTCGCCAGTTTCATAGGGCTTTGACTATTGCGAGCAGCTCTAGGTCGTAGATGTCGTAGTTTCTTTCGGCTTCGGAAAGCGTTGCCGAGTAGTAACCTATGGGATGTCGCTTGCTGTCAGATTTCTTTTGCAGTAATACGGCTCCCACCGCGTAGCCCGAAGCGTCTACTTCCAATTCGAATGGGTCTTGGAGGATGGGATGTGCCAGCACTGGTTCCTCCGTTACGAGACGTTTTAGGGTGTTGAACGCCCTTTCTTCTTCTTCAGTCCATCGCCATTCTTCGTCCTTCCGTGTTAGTTTAGTGAGTGGTTTGGCGTGGGTTGCGAAACCGCGGATGAAGAGTCTGTAAAAGTTACAGAAGCCGAGAAAAGAACGGACGTCTTTAACTTTTGTTGGTGTTGGCCAGTCCTTAATACCTTGAACTTTTACAGGGTCCATTCGGGTCACCCCCCTCTCAAGGATTACCCCCAGGTAATCCATCCGCGGTTGATGGAACAGGCACTTCTCGAGTTTGAAGTAGAGGTCGTGCTCCTCTGCAACGCGCAAGACATCGCGTACAGCGTCCACATGGGCCGCTAGGTCGTGATCAAAGTGAGTGGCGATACCAATATCGTCCATATAGACGCGTATGGTAGTGCCCAGTCGTTCGTGTTTTGCTATTGTGTCGCGATAGATGTGGTTCATCATAGCCTGGAAGGTGGCGGGGGAGTTAGTGAGTCCGAAGAACATGACCGTGGGTTCGAAGAGGCCAAATTTAGTTTTGAACGCGGCCTTCTCCTGGTCACCGTCGCGAATACGTATGTTGTTGTAGCCCCATCAGATGTCGAGTTTCGTATAGATGTGGGCATTGCTGAGGTCGAGGATGAGGTCCTGTATTAGCGGTAGCGGGTACTGATTTCGAATTGTGTGGGAGTTGATGACCCGATAGTCCTGTACCGGGCGTAGTTTTCCGTCCTTCTTTTTAATGAAGAAGAAGGAGGATGCGTACGGGGAGATAGAAGGGCGCAAATACCCTTGCTTCAGCTTTTCCTCCAGAAACTCCTTGAGTTCGCCTTCTTCTTTTTGGGTCATAGGGTAGATTTTGCAGTCGATGGCGGCCGGCGCGGATGGTTTGAAGTCTATGGCATGATCCCATGGCCTAGCCGGAGGGAAACGGTGCGAGGCTTGCTCGTTGAAAAGTTTGGTAAACATTGCGTATTCCTGAGGGAGCACTGCTGCCTTCTGCTGTTGCTTCGCTTGTATGGCCAACTCCGTCGAGGTGGTGGCTCTAACGAACGTCTCTTCTTCTAGTTCCCGCACAATGTCTTCCTTTTCGGCCACAATGAGGGCCCGAACGGTCGTTGTTGACAGCAACGCTTCGTTAGTTGCTAATATTACCGGCTGCATATTGGGGTGTATGGTGGCAGTGGCCCAGCTGATCATAGGTTCAAATGCGCTCAGCCATGGGTAGCCCAATACCATGTCTTCGCTTCCAAGGTCGGTGACCAGGAAGGTCATTTGCTTTATCTGTCCCCGTGTTTTCACCTCTAGGTTAACATAATGAGTGATTAACCCAGCTTTGTTTTCCGTGTTGTCTATATTCCATATCTTGCGAGGCGTGTCTAGTAGTTGTGTCTGGATACCAGCCCGTTTTGCCAGGCTGGGTCGGATGAAATTGTCGGTTGCGCCAGAGTCGACTAGCGCGTTTGTTTCAGTCGTTTGGTAATTCGTACGGACAGTTACTGGAATTCGCATAGATCGATAGCGCGTTGTCACAATTACAGAATTACATTGAAGAGCCCTCACCCAGACTGACGGGTTCAGGCATCCCGAAAACCCTCTTTTCCCCATAGATCTTGAAGTATAAGATCTTTCACTTCGTCCGTACTGTTGGCCACCTGTGTGAGCCACTCTTTGGCCTGTTCTCCTGCTGTCTTTGTGCTTGCAGCGTTGATTTGGGGTGCGGGCGTTACGCTTGGCGCCGGCGACATATATCCGGGTAGCGACGGCGCGTACTGTGAGACGGGTCCCTGAGGGTATCCCGCAGTTTCGGTCATGCGACTGCTAGATGGGGGCGCCTGCCACTGTTGCTGCGTGCGCGGGTATGGACAATTTCGTGAGAGGTGGCCGGGAGCGTGACAGTTATAGCAAAGGACGTTCCTTAAGTCCCTTCGAGATCCTCCTCTTCCTCGTCCTCAGGCTCCTGGTCCTCCCCTTGGTGGGAACGGCGGCGTGGGCCAATCACGGTGTGGCAGTTTATTGAAGTCAATGTCTTCGGACCCCGCGAGTCTCACCTTGGCACGGTCGGCTGAGGTGTCCATCGCCCATGGGTTAGTTTGTGGCAGGTTCTGCGGGAGCGTCCATCCCGCATTGCCGCCCTGCTTCTTCGGCTGCGTTGTCGTATTTTTGTATTCATTGAGTCGCGCTTTGAGGTGTATGTAGTTCTTCTGCCGCTTGAGGACGGCCCTTTTCCAGTCGTCGAACGTGACAGGGTCGTCAAACTGGAATGCGTTTTTGAACAGTTCCTTGGGTAGACCCGACGTAAAGAGGTCGATGGTTTGGGGTTCGTTGAGGCGATAGTGAGCCTTCCGTGCGAGCTGCTCAAAATCATTGACGTACTTGTCAATATCTTCTCCCGCCATTTTGAAACCTTTTCGCAGTATGGCTTGGGCTTGTTCTCTTTCCAGCGTATTTTCGAACCTCTGGCTGAATCCATCGGCTACGGCGTCCCATAGGTCGCGAGTGTAGGGACTTATTCCTCGTTGTATTTGCCTGTTGAGCCAGTTCAGGAAGGATAGGACCCATTCGCTGACTGCTCCGCCTTTGATGTAGGAAAGAAACAGAAGGCATCTTCTGTAGTCGTTGCGCATGATGGGGGCATCTAAATTCATGCCCCAGTAGACGTGCCACTGTGTTAAGAACTGGTCTACTTTGAGTCTGTCTCCGTCAAAGATGGAAGGTGGCTCGCCGGTTAATTTTTCGTTGTGATGTCCTCCCCCTCCGGCATCTCCACCACCTCCCCCTCCGCCACCACCTCCTCCACCTCCTGGCGGTCCCGTGGGTGGCATTCTTGGTGGTTCGGTTCTTTGTAGGTCAAACGGGATACCTCCCCCTGGTGGCGGTGGCGGGTCCCCGCCTGGCCCTCCTATTCCTGGTGGGAGGTCTAGTGCGGGTTGTCGTCCGGATGGGGGGTCTCCTCGATCTGACCCTATTGCTCGGAAGATGGCTGCATCGTCTGCGGTCATTCGTACTCCGGTTTCGGGGTTAATGGGCATGAGGATTTCTCGTGCTTCTTCTCGTATTGCGCGCGCTTCTTCATTCGCAGCTTCTTCCATTGCTCGCGTTATTGTTGCCATAATAGCTGGGGATCGGATGTGAATCGGTTCTGGTTCTGTGATGTGCGCGGACTCAGCTCGTTCAATGAGGAGTTCTTGTATTGCTCCTCCGCTGGTTTCTGTTTGATCCGGCTCTCGCCCTTCACTCTCGTCTTGGCTTTGTTCCTCTTCTTCTGATATTGCCTCTCCGGTAGAGTGCTCTCGTACCTGTCCGTCGATAGGGCCCCAATCCGCTCTGCTGTTGAGCTCTCGAGCGTCGATATCGCAGTGATATCTGGGTCCTGCCGGTCGTATGACGTCCCACTGTGAGTCTATGGGGTTCCACGTAACCTCCGTCCAACACAAGTGGTCGAAGTTGAACTCAACTGGTCGGAACCTACTAGGTCCGTTGAATTCCACGAAATATCCGGTTTCTTCTTGTCTTTCCCTCCAACTTGCAGCTTGTAGAAAGCGCGTGGGGACGTTACGTTCTCCTCTTCTTGGGAGTGAATAAGGACGGAAGCTCGTCCACTGATCTCTTGTTGTTACGGCCACGGTGAAATCTTGGTCTTAATGTTATGCCGTCACGACGTTAGCTCGACTTGAGCTCTATGAGGCGGTAACAACTTAGCGGATTCCTTGAAGACGTGTAGGTCCAGGCGTAGATGGTAGTGAACACTCGAAGGTGCACTTCAACAGGGTGCGATGTTGTGTCACGACTAAGGCAGACCTCTTGCTTACAGCCTTGAAGAAAGGAAAGAGAGAGAAGGAAACAAGTGACGATTCAAGAAGACCAAGATGGCGTATCTTGGTCTTCGCAAGACAGTTTAAATACACAAACGAGCAGGCTTAGAAGCGCTGCTATGAGTCATGGTAGGTAGCGTCCAACATATCGCGTAAGTATCTCAAACCCTGATACTACTAGTACTAGTATCAGTGGCGTCCATCCTCAGTCAGCTATCAGTACCGTATCTCCTATCGTGTTACCGTATCACCGCGCCATCGTAAGTAAGTCCGCAACTAATATACCTTACCGCCGTAGTTGCAACCGGTACAGTAAGGGTATGAGTCGAAACGTAACAGTAGGTATTGTCTACAATCTTTCAAAGATAGCATAAATAGCGGTTCTGGGAGGTCCCGGAGGTAGAGCTAGACGGTCAATTGGAAATGAACTTAAGGGCCTGTCCGGCAAACACTTTCTCGCGCGAGACATGGGCCAAACCATAAACAATGTTTTAATTAATTGAGAATGAGAATGCAACGCGTTCGGCAAACCTTGTGTCACGAGAGACTGAGAAACAAGAATGCGATTCTCCCTGCCAACCAGAAAAAGAGGTCTGACCTCTTTTTCCTTTGACTTTCTCTGTGTCGAGAGTGACTGTGACCACCCGTGTTACAATATATGCTCCACACGTCGGCACTCACAAGGCGCACACGCATATAACAGTAATTAGAGGACTTCCATTTCAATATTCAGCAATAATCATATCTACGCCGTACTAAGTGAGAGCAAGGGTATAAATATTGTTACCACTGCCTTGCTGCTGGTACTGTAGTGGCCTCCATAGTTGTTATTTGCAGCTTGCCTTGTGGCAGGACTTGCATGCCATATGGTAAGTGGTGAGGGGATGAGCCCGATGGCGGCTCTGATTCTCGCACTTGCCACTCAATTTGGTAGGTGTGCTCAGGATCTTGATGTAACGATGTCACGCTTTGTCATGTAACGAGACGATTCAAAACAATGTTTTTATTTTTGTATGTCAATGTGTTCGGAGGTCCTGGATAATTAAAACAATGTTTTGCCGCAGCCTCTGTTTCCCACCTGGGAAACAGAGGGTCCATTGAAACATTGTTTCAGGGCCCAGCCGCGCCGGACAGGCCCTAAGAATTGACGCGTTTGAAATGGTTACAATGGCTCACTTTGAGAAGCATCGCAACGGAATGGATGTCGTCTGTAGGACCGAACGAAAATGACTGTTCACTTTCGAACCTGTGCCGCAACTGGTGGCGAGTTCATGTCAGCCAGTAAATTGGTCACTGGGGTGGTTCTACTGACCTGTAATATATTCGCGTCGTATATAGAACCAACCTGCGACACTAAATTATGAATCCCAAACACATGCGTCGGTCAACTTACCGAGTATATTTTGGGAGCATTTAGACCCCTCTTCTCGACTTCTTTGATACACATTGTAATTACTTTCGGCACATTGCCTTGATCGGTCGTAAGATTCACCAGGGGGACACCAAAAATCAAAGTCGAATGTGCATCGGGACGATAGTTGCAGTAGAGAGTGAGTGGAGGAATAGAAAAAGAAAGGGCGTGACCAAAAGACGCTCTCAAACTGGATGTATCGGCTATGACTAAGGCTTTCTCGACCTCTGCACCAGTATTCGTTGCTAGATTGCCACGCTTTGTGCATGCTGCGCTGTATACCGTGTCAAATTCCCGAAGATTTCATGAAGGCTTAACAGAACTGACATCAGACCGTCCATATATTTAACAAGAACATCCTTAACGATCGGTGTGAAAACGAGTTCTGTAAGACACTGTGTTTTTGGTGTTACATTAGAACAATATCCTAGCAAAGGACGATACTCACCTCATACCCGTCCCCTAGATTCTCGATCCTCTTCGAGTGCAATGTATTGAGCAACGTAACCGCCCTCCTGCAGTCATCGTCGGATACTAATTCAGAGGGCGAATTCAGCAAACCGTGTTGGGGCCCATGGATGATATCGGGAACACCTTCCTTAGACTCGGAAGGCTCACGTCTCAAGTCTTCCTGTCGACCATCCCCGATTCCAGGCCTCTTGTTCGGACTGTTCTGAGAATATTGACGGGGGTGATGTGTCTTCAAATATGCCTGCTGGAGCTTCAAGACTGTGTTCTCCGTATGGTCGGCATACATTGCGGCGGATTCCTTGAGACCTTCCTCAACCCGCTTTCTTGTCTGGTCTTCAGCTTCCTTTCAGATAGCCGATTATTAAAACGGCCCAAATGAGAGTTCCTGACTTGCCTTCAACACTGCGAGGGGTTTAATCACGTCGTCCAAAATATTCACGAAAGTCTGCTGGGTGTCGGCTTCTGTAACGACTGTGGACACCAAGCCGCAGTTTATAATGGGAAAACGCGTACCTGCTTTCAAACTGTCTCTCACTTGATCCCATGCAGCTCTCGTCGCAGTTGGTTTGGTGCGTGGGTTGAATGGAGCATCAACCAAGGCATCAACAGCCATTGCCTCACGATGGAGTTTCCGTAAAGAACTGATACTTTAGGCGAAAGGAATCAACCCAGATACAAGGCAAGTTCAATTTTCCTGGGACAACTGACTAAGATATCTCGATTTTTCGCCTGAAAATTGGCCGGTTAGTAGCACAGTAAGACTCAGAAAATGAGATTGATGGACCTCTCTCGGAAGAAAGCCAGATATCGATCTGAGATAATTTCAAGCTGTATATCGAATTGGGCGAGGAGACTGTTCGAGTGACTCTCTAGAAACACTCTGGACTGAGGTTCAACGGATATGAAAGACATGGGAAGTTGCCGGAGACAGCCAGTGCAAAGGGCGCTCAGTCTTTTGTTGGTCACGGTCAAAACAAGGAGCCATGTGGCATATTTTCTCAGCGCTTCAGCTTCAGCCCTTCAAACATTGACGCATATTGACGCGTTGAGTCATTGACGGAGGGGACTCGTGAGATGCGTGTTCGGCACTCAGATCACGGCGGGAAAAGAGAGATCAAGTTGGTACAATGTGATACTAATACTACGCATATCGCAGTACCACCTCGCTGCGCACCTCGGAGCTGCACTCACGCTCTATCGCGCTCTACGTGGGCGTATTCGCCACTGCTCTCCATCTAGTGGTTTGCGGGCTCGGCTTCAAAGCCTAAGGCCAGCCTAAGACGGCCATTTGAAACCGGGACGGGACTGGGACGAGAGTGGGTCCTGGCAGGGCTCACGGCCCAGTCTTCAGTTTTGGCATTCGGCTCACATGGTCCCACGTCCCAGGCCTCTATTGTTGGGGACGCACGTCCTAGGCTCAGGATTCACCAGGATTCCATCAGGGAAATCGGGAAAGTTGAAATTTACCATGATATGCTGGATCATTGCAAATTTATCAAAATACACTAAATTTGCGGAAATATCCAAGACGATTGCAAATTTTACAGTGGCCCAAGAGTGGCCTGGTAAATTTTCCATTATAATGCAGCAATACAGCTAAATGAAGCAAAACTCGGTCAGAGTAGCTGTCAGTGTGTCACGCTCAGTGAAAGCGTTGACTGGTGTGATTAGGTAAGTGGCTCTTCCCCACGTTCAGCCAACGTAAGACTTCAGGCTTAGCGTCAATCTTCGGGTCTTCGAGTGTTGAGTGTGCGAGTCAAGCAATGAGTAGATGGTGTATACAGACAAGCCCACTATATGTGGGCAGGCTTAAATACAAGCATATAGGATTGAAGTCACTCCCTAGACACTATGGGTAACTGCAAGATGACGTGGGGTGTAACAACAAAGGGGAAAGAGGTCTACGGTGGTGAAGGTAATGGGGGTAGGTGGCGACGATCAAGGTGATATGGTAGCGAGCCAATCCGAGGCACAGGATGAGGGTGTATAAAGTGAAATGAGCAAGTATAGATGCGAAAGGTGGTGACGGGATGACATCCACGTCCATAAATAGGATGGCGAGCGTAACTGGGACTGCAACAGGAGGGAGGACGTGGGTGAGTACGGGTGTGACAATGTCGGTGTAACAGTAGCATTCCCCTAGTGAGTCTGGTTTGATCACCACCTCACTGGCATTGATGGCGTTGCAATCGATGTCAGTACATCGTAGGCTTGAAGGGACTGACTACTCATCTTTTTTGTGGTGTCTGCTTGTGTTGGCGAGGTGCCATGAGTGGCTGCGTCGTGCGGTGTGGTGCTACGACTACAATGAGAAGGCCCGCAGCTGGTGTCAGTACGTTGTAAGGCAGCATTGAATGGAACTCACATTAGTATCCCATTTGCGGGGCTTTGCACGTTGAGGCCAGTGGCATCCTGGCTGGCTCGGGTTCGTTACGAAGAGATGGTTGTCAGGCAACACAAGGAGATGGGAGAAAAGGCGCTGAGAAGCGACAGCTACGTGGAAGAGGCCAGAATTACAAGTGCCAACTGAGTGTTCGTTTGGGTATCTTCGACTTAGAATGCCCTGAAGGGCCATTTCCACGCCAGAGAGAGAGGGGTGGAACGCGGGGGAATTGATAATGGAATTGAGCAGACGTGGGTCCTTAAATATGTCAGGTCTTGTAACTAGGGTCGAGCCAAGTGGGAAAAAAAAAAAGGCGTTGAAGTGAAAGTAGGAAAGAGTATCACAAATACGGAGAAGAATGGAAAGGCAAGGTGTGGATCAGGTTTGAAAATGGGAAAGGAGAGGCAAGGACCAAGGTCGAAAATGGGATATGAGGGTACAGTTCAAGACACGGCAAAGTGGCGGCATAGGTTGTATTGATGAGCTCAAGGTGTACTACCAGTAAAAATAGAACGCACATAAGAACTTGTTGATAAAACGCGAAGGAACTCGAAAGGGCGCACCTCTGTGTGACACAAAGAATGCGAGCTTAGGGCAAGCCACTAGAAGTCATAGTCGTTTTGAGTGAAATGAGCATATGGCCTTGGTCTGCTAGAGTCGAAGGTGTGATTAGACTCGGACTTGGTGGGACGCGAACGAAGTAAGGGCCATGTGGCAAAAATTGGTTTGAGAACAAGGCGGAGCTTTCGACGACACTGTGACCAAGAACCAGATGGCACGTATGATTGAGGGTTGCTTTCATATAACACCATACAGTCGAGGTAAGGAATGACTAAGGGCACGGAATGACAACTTTCAAGGGCGAGACAGAGGGAAGAGAAAAATTGTACGGAATATGAGGCAAGGTCAAGTGGAGGAGACCTCGGATGGTTTGAAGTCCTATTTTGGCAGGACTACCCCACGGTGGACCAAAGACCCCGAAGACTCTGAAGGATGCATGGTTTCGCCCAAGGGCCACAGTTACCTTACAGCACGTTGTATTAGTTTACAGAATTGTGCAAAGTATGGAAAATCTGTCTATCTGTACGATTGTTCACAAAGAACGTGTCACAGTGATCCAAAACGCTGCTACTAGTCCACTCAGCTGGCACAACTGGCCCGAATTTGGGTAAGAGGTGCACGCTCCGTCGGATATTCCCCACTGGGACAATGCTACATATCCAGTTACCCTCCAAATCTTTCTGTGGTCGTATCTTGAACATCCCATTATTTGGGTCAAGGACGGTAAGCGGAGAGTACCATTGTACGTATGCTAGGTGAAGTGGCACTGATACCCTGGGATCGAAGAGGCGGGAAAGATACTTTTGGGGTATCGAAAATACGACACGAATGCGCCCGACACAATAGCCTGTTTGGTGTCAGAATCATTAGCCACAAACCCAAGTGTGCTTGATCAAACGTACCTTTAACCCCATGTTCCTTTCCGGTCCCATCGTTGATCAACGCAGTATCAAAACGCCCAGTGATTAATCGATTGTGTTTACCCTTCCGTGTTGGTTGTGCGTGAATCGCGTCAGAGGTCAAGTTTTTTCCGGTAATCGGGTCGAACCGGGTGAACTTGATCACGTGCCACACAGGAAGTCGATTAAAAGGGAGGCACAGCCCCCATAATGAACTCTCGAGCTGCTGGCGAGTCTGATCTGGGTTATTAGTGGCAGAGATAAATCGGCGGAGAGCGACCTTGAAGAGTGGTGCCCCATACAAGTCCTGGAGCCTATCAAGTGGCACCGCATACTGCGTTGGATGCTTTGCCATGGTTAGTTCCTGACGTGGGTTCAAATCAGGTGGCGTCCAATCCACGCGCTTTGGAATAGGAGATCCAGCTAGACGCCACTTGATGTGCTGGTCATGGCGGTGGATGCGTTCCTTACGATCCAGCCACAGCGTCATCTGTTCATACTCGTCCTTGCGATTTGTAGCTGCATATGCATCCTTCGCAAGGTCGATGTGGAGGCGCTCAGTGTACTGGGTATTGAAGTTGTCAGTAGTGCCAAGAGACTTGATTGACTCGACGTAATGAGATAAAAAGTGAAATTTCGGGATGTTGAAGTGGGCGCGGATGCCGAGTTGGACAAAAATTTCCTTGTTAGCATGGAATTGACTCAGAGCGTCTGTGAGAAGTCCGAGTGTCGAGTCGGTATGGATGGGATATTGTGCAAGGTATAATAGGTCTAATATTGCGCGCACAGACCGGAGGAGCCGAACGTTGGACAAGTTGTCGGGAAGGCGAATGTCAATAATGAGACCCAAGAAAAACCGGCAGATCTGGTCATGTTCATGACCAGTGACGCGTGAAAGACTGCTGATCCCTCTCACAAAAAGGCGGATATTATGATTTGGGGGGAGTCGACGGCATCGCGCATCGATTTCTGCAGGCCCGCAAGCTTCAATAACCCAAGACTTTAGATGCTTGACGACGCCCTGATATAGTTGGTGGAGGACATCGGGAGTGATAGACTGGTAAATGTTGAGGTAAGGAAGCCCTAGCCAGAAGGGTTGAGGTACCGGCTTCATGCGGATCTCGGAACAAGTCTGAAGAAAGCCAGCTGAATCGCCCCAGAACGAGTCAAGAGCCTCAAGGAATGTATCCAGCTGGCGCGGAGGGGGTATGTCATCAGGTTTAAAGTCGCCCAGATCGTCTTGAGGTGTGCCACACACAGGACAATCGC
This sequence comes from Lactarius indigo, assembly GCA_025766275.1. NCBI lineage: Eukaryota > Fungi > Basidiomycota > Agaricomycetes > Russulales > Russulaceae > Lactarius > Lactarius indigo. Next base: position 31,841 of record JAFKAC010000036.1, read on the forward strand.
CATAGATAGAACACGTCGCCAAAATTTGCTCGGGATAGTCACCAATAAAGCTTGCCAGGATGGGGTGATTCCGGTGAACAAGACCTTCAGCAGTAGACATAAAGACGCCGTCCTTTCCTGCTGAGACCAGTGGTTCGAGGATACGTCGCATACAGGCATGGTAAAGGTTCGCTGTCAGTCGTTTCCGTTTTGCCTTGTTCACTACTTGCTCTAGCTTTGTTGTCGGGAGGTAGCCTAGTAGCACATAGGAATGCAAGGAGCTCTTGCGACGGATCTCCTTAGGAATGTTCCCAATCGTCATGTAGATAGGATACGCGCTCTTGTTTCGGAAAAGAGTCAACTGTGTCTTGTCTGTTGACACAAGGACAGGGACAATGGTGGCCCTTGGCGTGACCTTCTCAACCGCGGCCTGCGTCTGAGTCAGCATCACTACTCAGTCAACACGTTGTCGCCCTTCCCACCTGCGTTGTCCACCACCAAGACCCAGTATGCATATCGTGATACATCTGCTCCGTTCTCTCATCATCGATATAGTGTTTTTCAGGTGCAAAGATAAGGTAAGGAGCCAAATCTGGGTCCCCAAAGAGCGCGCGGATGCACTGAATAATGTCTCTGTAGAAGACTTCGCACACTTCGTCTCCGACCAAAACTTCTTTTTGTTGGAAAGGAGGTCACCCAGGAAGGTGAGAGTCAACCAGTCGATTCATTTCTCGTGTAGTTTTGAATGTAAGACCCAGCCGTTCTTGGACCTGAAAACTCGTCAAAACTCTTCATCACTGCGACATTGCGTCGCTGATCGCTCAACTCACCCCATCGATAGCCATCATCTCGGTGAATGCTGTTGAACTTGGTCCACGTAGCTTCGCCCATTTGGCGATCTGCCAGTCCAATGACGATGCAAAGGGTGCGTAAGGATTTGATTGTGATACGTCCCCGACCTTCGCTTCGTATTTTTGATTTTCAGTCATGTTTTTTTTTGAGTGCGCAACTCCTGCGTTTCCTCCTGGATACCTGGTGACCTTTGGACGTCTCTCAAGCACCGGTCCTACCTCCCCACGTCTCTGAAGTGAGTCGTCATCTTGCGGTCATTCTTGTTCACTTAGGCCACCTGCAGCCCTCTCGGGAGTTGTGCGATTGGCATTAGGGTTGATAGCTGCATTGGGGCTTGGAGGTCGGGCGCAGCGTCATGGTTCAAGTCCGATATCGTGTTGGGCAATGGGGGCTGTGTTGCTGTCGCTGCTGTATTTGTCCAAGGCAGTGCCACCTTCGTCCTCTGAGCTGATGCTGTCGTCCCCTGAGCCAGCGATAACAGCTCCGTCCATGGCACTGTATGGACCGTTGTCCACCGTGTCCTCGCTAATGATGTCCCCGACGTTTTCGACTGGATGTACACCTGTACCAGAACTGTGTCGGCCACCAAGCTCCATTGTAACATCCTCGTCATCGACTACAGATAATCAGCGTTGTGGGCCTCGATCATACCAGCATATCTCACCTGACTCGGGTTCGTCCCTTTTTTGTTTTTTTGCTGCTTTGGTAACGCCGTTGACACTGACGAGTTTGGCAGACCTCAGTTGGGCAAGATATGACTGGCATCGTGGGTCATTGCTCCGGGAGCAGTGCTGGACAATACCACTGCGCTTCAGTCGTTTTCGGCCACATCCTCTACAGTCCACCATGGTGTTTGCGTTGTGGGTATTGAAGGTATGTTGCGTTTACCTTCGAACCTATATGATTTGAAATTAACAAAAAGTTGAACCAGTAAAGGCAACCGCCACTCGGTTTTTTTTTCCATAAATACCAGCTCCCGTTGGTTTTTTCACCCTTCACTCTTTCACCGTCCAAGTCGTCAAGTTACCTCTCATGCCCCAACCGTCCGTTGATCAACCTGAGGTCCCGGCCACTCAGGGATCACACCGTAAGTGTTTTTCTTCCATGTTTGATGTTTTCTCACCGGATAATGCTAGTTCCCCGCCCGTCGAAGACCAAGGCCATGGAAAATGCTGCCTGGCGTACACTCAAGCCCAAGACTTATCCGAAGAAGAAAGCAAAGTCGGCAGCCACAGATGCACCCACCACGAACGTCAGCATGCCACCTCCCAAAAAGAAACGCCAGTCAAATACCGGTGAGCAGGGTTAGTCATATTCCATTTTCCACCCACTGTTCTGGTTGACAGACACACTCTCGACAGCAGCAGACTCGGAATTTCCAGCAGAAGAGCCGAATAACAACGAGACGATTGAGGTGCCGCGTCGTCAAGCTCCTAGTCACGACTCATCTAAGGTGCCACCACACCTCGAGCGCCGTCAAAAGGCCCTTGCTCACAGCTCTGAGGACGAGTTTGATCCAGAGGACAAGCCCCAGGACGACAAGTCCCAGGATGGCAACAGCGTGGAAGATGAAGACAACGAAGACCTTATTGGACTCAACAATGAAGCACTACGACAGACGTTTGACGATGAGGTGAGCTTCACAACAAATCGAACTGATTGGATGGGGGTAATATGTTATCTCTCAGGCTGTCAGTTGGGACGACAATCAGTCTCCCAAGTCTTCCCAACATCGCCAACTGGCTCACCGCAACTACAAAGCTGGTGATCATGGTAACGTTGATCGAGATGATGGTCGGCCCTTTGAACCTTCACAATATCGTCAACCAGCATACCGCAGCTACGGAGATGATGATGCCAGTGACTATGGTGATCTCAACGTCGATGACTTCGATGTTGACAATGGAGCTACTAAATACGGCGGTGTCAACATCAATGGTGCCCATGGTATCGACAATAACATCGACGACATTGACAACATTGACAACAACGGCAACAACAACCTTGGGGGCCCTCAGGCCCATGCAAGGGCGCACAAGGTTCGTGTGTTTACCTTATTTTCCGAGTCTCTCAAGTAATGTCCTTTGTAGGAACCATTGTCCAAGCGTGCTGCTGAGCGGCGGGCTGAGCTTCTCGTACTCAGTGACGACAACCATGGTACTTCTGTCGTCTCTACCACTGCCCTTAGGGAGCGCAACGCGCGCTGGCCACATGCACCTATCTGTCCCCCTGGTCCTAGGCAACGCAATATCTGTATCAACCTGCAGCCCGAAGACTTCAGGGCAATTCTGAAGGATGGTATTGTGTCTCTTCATCGCTACTGCGCATTTCGTCAGGGGTATATACCAGTAGATGTTCAAACTGATCACTTCGTCGAGCTTCTCATCAAGTCGGCTACAAGACTGAATAAACCCCACTACAGCGCGCGGTTGCAGAAGGATGCAGCCCTTCAAAAGGAAGTCTGTGATTTGGTGAGTTTCAATTCTATCCCGCTGGCTCAGGTATTAATACATGACACCTCAGTTGAGTGGGCGCGTTTCACACTATCGCACCTCTGTCAAGCAGGTTGCCATCAACCTTGTCACGCATGGGTATAGACTCGAGAATGATGAGTCAACACGGGCGAGTCAAGTCAAGGACCTTATCTACAACGACAAGTTCATCTTTGAGCCAAAAGATGATGGGGTACGTCATTGTAACTTGTCAGGAATTACACTCATTTCTGTCTAGGGCATCAACTTCACAAGGCCGTTTCAGCACCCGGTCATTATTGACACATTGCGCAATGCCTTTTTCAAGCGTAGACGGGGTCCAAGTTTTGCTCAAAAAAATCGCCGCAGCTTCCCCCTTGGTGCAAGTTTACTTGACTTGGAGCTCCCACCGGCAATGGTGGCCATGGCTGCTGTTGCTGTGAGTCTCCCGCTTTATTGATGTGCTCTACTTATAATATTAATTAGGTTCACGCCTCACTGGAAGAGAAGGCACTTGGTGTTGAGTTCAATGCTGACACATACGAAGACTCCTACTACATACATATTGCTACCTTGAAAGAGATTCAGGAGAAGAACAGTCCAGCCTACCGACATCTTATGTCAGATTTGTATAAGCTGGTAACGTGAGTACCTTTTTTGAGGTGATTATGAGAACTGCTGAAATGCCAGTGCCATTCAGGGATGACCCTAAAACCCGGGTTCGTGACTCCTCAAACAATGCCATGGTACTTCTAGATCTCAATGGTATGGCTGTGTAGTGTATTTACGCTATCGACATCATCCCAAAATGTTTACATAAATTTGTCTATATTTTCTCGTACAACCCTTATAATAAATTCTTATAATACATAAAAAAGGCGGTTTAAAAAAATTATTCAACAAAATTATTTATTGAACCACAACAAATGTGTAGATAAGTGGCAATTTTTTTCGAAAAAAAGGCACAAAAACATGAGCTATATTGGATTATTTATGTAAACTGCACTGTAAAGTCCACACCCCATATCCAAAATGTACAGTATATATTTCAATATATCACACACTTTTGTCTCATTATTCAAGAAATTGTGAAGCTTCACAGGCCAACCTTTTAAGTAACTAAATTCCAACACATTGATTGAATTTTGCAGGTGTGATGAAATTTGGCAAAATTTTGCAAACTTTTGCAAAAGTCTGCAAAGGTTTGCACCATCATGCTAAATTTGGCATCCCACTTGCCAATTTCAGCATACCCTATTTTCCAGATGTCACGACTCCTTCGAAACTGCATCCACGCCTTCGGAACTACATCTGTGCCTTTGAAACCACATCCATACCTTCGCCATTGTATCCACCTGTTCACAATCTCATCCACCCCTTCCGAATTGGCAATCGTATCCACCCCTCTGGAAATTTCCTTCACATCTCGTTACACTAATCTTCATTTTACTTATAAAAATATATTTTTTCTCCCTCACAAATCATCTTAGCCACTCAACTGTGCAGAAGATCCCCTACTGCCAAAATGGCCGCCGATGATGCTGGTGAGCTGGAGTTCACGGGATTCTCACTGTATGGGCCAGACACCTCAGAAAACTGCATCAACACAATTCCCCAAGTGATTCCCACTTCAGCGGATTAATACCAGAGGTCTGTACTCACTGGCATGGCAGTAGGTGGGCAGGGGTCACTGGTGCCAGAAGTTCGTTCAGTCCTGACCCCAAGAACTGCGGACGCAACCATTCATAGTTGACACTTTCCTGCGCCAGCCCCTGTCCCCTTTGACCCCTTCAAGCTGGCCCCATCACGCTCTACCACACCATCATCGCCTTCACTTTACTCACATTTTTTCCTTTGCCCTGCCTTGCCTTGCCTAGTTTCACTTCCCTCAACCTTACCCTCAACAGTGAGTCTGTGGTCATAACCAAACTCCATGAGTTTGTCAACGAGACGCGGTATGTACTGATAGTGGCCATCAGCCTTATCACCTTTCCTCCTGACCCAACTCAACTCTACTTGTTGACTCCCAACTTTTATCTAATGTTTATTGCGCACCATGGGGTTACGCCAGAAGAATGGATGACTGCCATCAAATTTCTGACTCACACCGGACAGACGTGCACCCCTCTCTATCAGGAATTCGTCCTTCTCTTGGACATGCTCGGCATGCCGATGTCGGCCCTCGTTGATGCACTCAACAACCCACCGGTCAGCACAGCTACGGAGAGCAGCATTTTAGGGCTGTTCTTCACCGAGGACGCGCCAGATGGTGCGTCATATTCCCTTTGCCACGCCGAGTCTGTGTGCTGACCATATTCACCAATTCCTCTTGGCAAGTCATCAGAAGGGAAGGGTGAGTACTTGTATGTCAAGGGACACATGCGCACTACCAGTGGCATGCCTATCCCCAGCATGGTCATCAAGATGTGGGAGACAAGGGTGAGCAAGTTCCGTTCCGCTCCTTTTCATACCCTGATGTGCTGCGATGTGCATTGTTTGTCGAGGCTTCTACGATACCCAGTATGCGGATCGCATTGTTACTGACTGCTGTGGACTGCTCATGACCGACAAAGACAGCAAGTATGGGTACCACGCCATCGTTCCCATCCCTTATCCCATTCCCGGTGACGTGAGTACCATCTTTTGTTTGCTTTTGGTGTGTTTAAACAGACTTCTCCGTGCATTGGTTTGGTGACAATTAGGGCCAGTGGGTGACCTCCTTCTGGTACTCAGGTGACACATCATCCATCCGAACCACCTGCATATGATGATCAACGCTCCTACTTTCGTGCCAGCCAATTTTTGCCAGCCAATTGTGTCATGCAGACACAGCCTACCAGCGCTTGAATGTCAACCAAGAAGGGTCTGTGAGCCAGGCCATTGACGACGCAGAGGAGTGGAATTAGGAGGAGGTCACCAAAGACCACGGTGATGGTGACTCGGACAGTGACGATGTCAATATCTTCGAAATCCTCACATAGTAGCTGTTGTATAGTATTGATAGTTATATTTAGTAGTGGTACTGCCAAGACGTGGCCAGCCGCGTCTTGGAGGCCGAGACTGGCCTAAGACGTTGAGGCCTACAAGTCAAGTCCCAGTCCCTGTAAACTCTGGGCCTAAAGCCCCCCTAAGACGAGCCTAATGGCAGGCTTTTGGGCCGGGACGGGCCCGCAAATCACTATCTCCATCACAGCGGTTCGCGCCCGATGATACGTGCGGCCGGCGGCTACGTGACGGATGGACGTGGGATGGATTGCTGCGCAACCCGCTTATGCGCCGCTTCAAGCTTAAAGAACCATGCTGCAATCGTGACGGGGCTCGTCTTCCTCACTGCATTATCCGGTACGTCTCTCCCTTTTCACTCTAGCGTGCATGTCAATCTGGATTTGGGCATAGGCGCGTTTGTCGCTGGTCTCAACACGGGCCTGGTCTACAATGAGTTCCCACTGATGGGTGGACACCTCGCGTCGCCCTTGGACGAGCTCTTATCGCCCAGTTACGTGGACACCGCAGATGGGAGTAAGGGCACGTGGCGCAATCTGTTCGAGAATCCGACGACGGTCCAATTCGACCATCGCGTGCTTGCGATGACGACGTATCTTGCAACGGCGTTACTCTTCGCGTCGAGCCGCCGCGCAGCTGTCCGCGCGGCGCTCCCCCCGCTCGTGGTGCGCGCTACGGCGGCCGCGTTTGCAATGGCGAACGTGCAGGCGGCGCTTGGTATCTCCACGCTGCTCTACCTCGTGCCGGTACCGCTCGCCGCAACGCACCAAGCCGGCAGTGTCGCGCTGCTCTCGGCTATACTCCATGTGCTCCTGGCACTGCGCAGGCCAGGTGCGGCTGCGCGAGCGTGGCGGCAGGCAAATTTGGCACGAGAGGCGGCAACAAAGGCCAAGGTTACCGTGTGAATGTTTCCTATATGACACTGTAGATGGGGAGAGGGCTGCTGCGTTGTTACGTTGTTCACATAGTCTACCACCACTCACTCGCATGCCACTGCCGACTAAACAACCATAAAATATATAACTATTAACTGACACCTCGAGCTTCGATTTTTCAAGAAGTGTGTAAGTATATCTTACCCAAACACGCTCCGATCACGCCGATTGTCGAGCTCTGCTACTTTCGCACACGTCAGAGCTCAGGAGTGTTTCAGATACGTTCCAGAGACTCGGGATTTTGGAGACCGATTAAAGAGAGCGACGTCAAGCGGCGGTCGCTCGGTCTCTTTGCTCCCCTCATTCTTATCTGATCATATCCACACCTCTTGTTCTTCCTGTGTATTCGCGATCTTCCACTGTGCTTTAGGAATATGCCGAAGTCCTAACTCAGTTCCTGGTTCGTCTTAAACCCACGCTGGTGTTACAAAGTGATACAATATACAAAAGTGAAGTGTCGTCACAACCTTTCACTAATAGTCGGGGAGGGGGTCCCCATTTAAGATGGCATACTCGCAGCAAGAGAAGGGGGAGATTCAGTGGTACCGGGCCATAAACTCTCCGTAGGGAAGGGCGGGAATTCAGCGCCATCGTTGGCGCTTCTGGGTGTTGGCGATGCCCCGGATGAGGCAGCTACTACCCGGCGGCAGTGGATTATTGAGGGTGTTTGTCAAACAAGGTGTACGCGTTTTCGATGAGATCCTCCATAACAAGTTTCTTTCAAGGAATTAGTCAGAAAATTACAACAAAGTCATTGTTACGTGCCTTCGCGTGAACACCACCTTCCAACACTGCATTCCCCTTAAAAATAGTATAGCAAAATTGAGCGGCAAGCACCTCCACGCTCATTGCGTTCTCGTCAGAATGAAAGGAAACACGTAAGAGATGCTGTAAAACAGCTTGTAGAGATGCCCTGTGAATTGGGTGTAATCCACCGATCGTACATCGCAATCCGAAGTAATCGTAATTGGTATATATAGCTATACGCAACATCAGAACGTGAGTGTGGACGAACATGTGAGTGCATGACGATCGCTTACATCTATCCTGTAGGTATAGTCTACAATCTTTCAAAGATAGCATAAACAGCGGTTCTGGGAGGTCCTGGAGGTAGAGCTAGACAGTCGATCGGAAATGAATTAAGAATTGACGCGTTTGCAATGGTTGCAATGGCTCACCTTGAGAAGCGTCGCAACGGAATGGATGTCATCTGTAGGACTGAATGAAAATGACTGTTCACTTTCGAACCTGTGCCGCAACTGGAGACGAGTTCATGTCAGCCAGTAAATTGGTTATTGAGTTGGTTTCACTGGCCTGTAATATATCTGCGTCGTATATAGAACCAACCTGCGACACTAAACATGAATCCAAACACATGCGTCGATCAACTTACCGAATATATTTTGTGAGTATTCAGACCCCTCTTCTCGACTTCTTCGATGCACATTCTAATCACTTTCGGCACATTGTCTTGATCGATAGTAAGATTCACCAGGGGGACGCCAAAAACTGAAGTCGGGTGTGCATTGGGACGATGGTTGCAGTAGAGGGTGAGTGGAGGAATAGAAAGAGAAAGGGCGTGATCCAAAGACGCTTTCAAACCGGACGTTTCTGGTCCAAATAAGGCCTCCTTGACTTCTGCATTAGTATTCATTGCTAGATTGCCACGGTTTGTACACGCCGCGCTGTATGCCGTGTCAAATTCCCGAAGATTTCACGAAGGCTTAACAGAACTGACACTAGACCGCCTGTATATTTAGAAAGAATAGTCCTAACGGTCCCTGCATAAAAAGCAAGTTCTGTAAGACACTGCGTTTTTGGTGTTGCATTAAAACAATATCCTAGCATAGAACGATACTCACCTCATACCCGTCCCCTAGATTCTCGACCCTCTTTGATCGCAACGTATTGAGCAACGCAACCGCCTTCCTGCAGTCATCGTCAGACACTTGTTCAGAGGGCTAATTCAGCAATCAGTTGGAATCGATGGACGATATTGGCGATACCTTCTTCAGACTTGGAAGGCTCAAGTCCCCCTAAATCTTCCTGTCGACCGCCAAATAGCGCCGAGAACATTCCAAACATTTTGTTCAGACCGTCCTGAGGATATTGCGAAACGTCGGTCGACTGGGGAGCTTGACGGGGGTGATGTTTCTTCAAGTATGCCTGGTGGAGCTTCAAGATCGTGTTCTCTGCGTGGCCGGCATATTTCGCGGCAGATTCTTCGAGACCTTCCTCGACCCGCTTTCTTGTTTGATCTTCCGTTTCCTTTCGGATGACCCTATTGTCAGAACAGGGACTTCCGCAAAAACGAGAGTTCCTGGCTTGCCTTCAACGTTGCGAGGGGTTTGATCACATCGTTATCCAAAGCATCCACGAATGCTTGCTGGGTGTTGGCTTCTGCAACAACTGTGGGCACCAAGCAGCGGTTCAGAATGTGCAAACACATACCTGCTTCCAAACTGTCTCTCACTTTATCCCATGCTGTTCTCGTCGTGCTTGGTTCGGTGCGTGGGTCGAATGGGGCATCGACAGCCGTTGCCTCACGATGGAGATTCCGTAAAGAACTGATACTTTAGGAGAAAGGAATCAACCCAGATACAAGGCGGGTTCAATTTTCGTGTGACAACTGACTAGGATATCTCGATTTTTCGCCTGAAAATTGACCGGTTAGTAGCACAGTAAGACTCAGGTGAGATTGATGGACCTCTCTCGGAAGAAAGCCAAATAGCGATCTGAGATGATTTCAAGTTGTATATCGAATTGGGTGAGGAGACTGTTGGAGTGACTCTCTAGAAACACTCTGGACTGAGGCTCAACGGATATGAAAGACATGGGAAGTTGCCAGAGACTGTCGGGGCAAAGGGCTCTCAGTCTTTTGTTGGTCGAAACAAGGAGCCATGTGGCATATTTTCTCGGCCCTTCAGCTTCAGCCCTTCAAACATTGACGCATATTGACGCGTTGAGTCATTGACGGAGGGGACTCGTGAGACGCGTGTTCGGTACGCAGATCACGGGAAAAGATCAAGTTGGTACAATGTGATACTAATACTACGCGTATCGCGGTACCACCTCGCTGTGCACCTCGGGGTTGCACTCGTGCTCTATCGCGCTCTACGTGGGCGTGTTCGCCACTGCTCTCCATCACAGCGGTTCGCGCCCGATTATACGTGCGGCCGGCGGCTAGTACGTGACGGACGGACGTGGGGTGGATTGCTGCGCAACCCGCTTATGCGCCGCTTCAAGCTTAAAGAACCATGCTGCAATCGTGACGGGGCTCGTCTTCCTCACTGCATTATCCGGTACGTCTCTCCCTTTTCACTCTAGTGTGCGTGTCAATCTGGATTTGGGCACAAGCGCGTTCGTCGCTGGTCTCAACGCGGGCCTGGTCTACAATGAGTTCCCACTGATGGGCGGGCGCCTCGCGCCGCCCTTGGACGGGCTCTTGTTGCCCAGTTACGCGGACGCCGCAGACGGGAGTAAGGGCACATGGCGCAATCTGTTCGAGAATCCGACGACGGTCCAATTCGACCATCGCGTGCTTGCGATGACGACGTATCTCGCAACGGCATTGCTCTTCGCGTCGAGCCGCCGCACAGCTGTGCGCGTGGCGCTCCTCCCGCTCGCAGTGCGCGCTACGGCACCCGCGTTTGTGATGGCGAACGCGCAGGCGGCGCTTTGTATCTCCACGCTGCGCTACCTCGTGCCTGTACCGCTCGCGGCAACGCATCAAGCCGGCAGTGTTACGTTGCTCTCTTCCGTGCTCCACGTCCTCCTGGCACTGCGCAGGCCAGGTGCAGCTGCGCGTGCGTGGCGGCAGGCAAAATCTGGCACGACACTGTAGATGGGGAGAGAGGGCTGCTGCGTTGTTACATTGTTTATATAGTCTACCACCACTCGCGTACAGCTGCCGACTAAACATCCATAAAATATACAATCATTGACTGACACCTTGAGCTTCGATTCTCAAGAAGTGATACAATATGCGAAAGTGGAGTGTCGTCAGAACCTTTCGCTAATAGTCAGGGAGGGAGTCCCCATTTAAGATGGCAAACTCGCAGTAGGGAAAGGGGGAGATTCAGTGGTACCGGATCGTAAACTCTCCATAGAGGAGGGCGGGAATTCAGCGCCGGATATCGAACTCACAATGGAGAGGGAAAAATCAGAGGCACTTGATAGCACACTCTCGGGTCGGCTTGGGGGTATCGTTGGCGCTTCTGGGTGTTGGTGATGCCCCGGATAAGGATGAGGCAGCCGCCACTCGGCGGCAGAGGATTGAGGAGGTTCGTCAAATAGGGTGTGCGCGTTTTGAATGAGATCCTCCATAACCAGTTTCTGTCAGGGAATCAGTCGGAAAATCACAACAAGTAGTTGTGATGTACCTTCGCGTGAACACCACCTTCCAACCCTGTATTCCCCCGAAGGATAGTATAGTGGAACCGGCCGGCAAGCACCTTCACGGTCATTGCGTTCTTGTCTGAATGAGAGGAAATATACAAGAGATGCCGTAAAAGGGCTTCCAGAGATGCCCTGTGAACGGGATGTAGTTCACGGATCTTTGATCGCAACACGGAGAAGTCGTCTTCAGCATATCTAGCTAGACGTGGCATCAGAACATGGATGTGGATGGAACGTGCGAGTGCACCAAGACTGCTTACCTCTATTCTGCCTGTATTGTCGATAATCTTCCAAAGAGAGCATAAACAGTGGTTCTGGGAGGTCCTGGAGGTAGAGCTAGACGATCGATCGGAAATCAACTCAAGAATTGACCCGTTGCAATAACTCACCCTGAGAAGCGTCGCGACGGAATGGATATTGTCTATAGAACTGAAAGAAAATGTCTTTTCCGTTTCGAACCTGCGCCGTAACTGAATACCAGTTCATGTCAGCCAGTAAATTGGTCATACGGGTGGATCCCACTGGCCTGTAATATATCCGCGTCGATAGAACCGACCTGCGACACTTTAAACATGAATCCAAATCATTGCTCGATTTGTTGCTCGATCAACTTACCGAATATATCTTGTGAGTATTCAGACCCCTCTTCTCGATTTCCTCGATGCACATTCTAATTACTTTCGGTACATTGTCTTGATCGGTCGTAAGGTTCACCAGGGGGACACCGAAAATCAAGTTCGAGTATGCGTCGGGACGATAGTTGCAGTAGAGAGTGAGTGGAGGAATAGAAAAGGAAAGCGCCTGACCCAAAGATGCTCTCAGATCGGACGTATCTGTTCCAGCTAGGGATCTCTCGACCTCTGCGCTGGTACTCATTGCCAGGTTGCCATGCCTTGTGAATGCTGTGCTGCATACCGTGTCAAATTCTCGAATATTCCATGAGGGCTCAACAGCACTGACGTCAGACCATCCATATATCTAACAAGAACGTCCTTGACTGTTGGGGTGAAGACGAGTTTTCCAAGACACTACGTTTTTAGTGTTACATTAATCCACATCCTACTAGTATAGAGCGACACTCACATCATACCCATCCCCCAGGTTCTCGATCCTCTTCAATCGCAATGCATTGAGCAACCCAACCGCCCTCCTGCAGTCATCGTCGGACACTAATTCAGATGGCAAATTCAGCAAACAATTTTGGGGCCTATGGGTGATATCAGCGACACCTTTCTTAGACTTGGAAGGCTCACGTCCCCCCAAGTCTTCCTGTCGACCATCCCCGTTTCCAGGCCTTTTGTTCGGACTGTCCTGAGAATATTGACGGGGGTGATGTTTCTTCAAATATGCCTGCTGGAGCTTCAGGATTGTGTTCTCCGTATGATCGGCATATTTCGCGGCGGATTCCTCGAGACCTTCCTCGACTCGCCTTCTTGTCTGGTCTCCCGTTTCCTTTCAGATAGCCGATTATCAAAACGGCCCAAACGAGAGTTCCTGACTTGCCTTCAACACTGCAAGGGGTTTAATCACATCGCTATCCAGAACATCCACAAAAGCCTGCTGGGTATTGGCTTCTGAAACGAATGTAGGCCCCAAGCAATAGTTTAGAATGTGTAAATGCGTACCTGCTTCCAAGCTATCTCTCACTTTATCCCATGCTGCTCTCGTCGTGGTTGGTTCGGCGCGTGGGTCGAACGGAGCATCGACAGCTGTTGCCTCACGATGGAGTTTGCGTAAAGAACTGATACTTTAGGAGAAAGAAATTAGTCCAGATACGGGCAGGTCAATTCTCGGACGATAACTAACTAGGACAGCTCAATGCTTCGCCTGAAAATCGAGCGGTTAGTGCAGTACATAAGATTTGGGTGAGACCGACGGACCTCTCTTTGAAGAAAGCCAGATAGCGATCTGAGATAATTTCGAGTTGTATATCAAATTGGGTGAGGAGACTGTTGGAGTGACTCTCTAGAAACACTCTGGACTGAGGCTCAACGGATATGAAAGACATGGGAAGTTGCCGGAGACTGCCAGTGCAAGCGGCCAAAGGGCGCTCGGTCCTTTGTTAGTGGAAACAAGGAGCCATGTGGCATATTTTCTCAGGCCCTCAGGTTCAGCTGCTTTAGCCCTTCAAAAGTTGACACGTTGACGCGTTGAGTCATTGACAGAGGGGACTTGTATGTATTTGATGAGACGCGTGTTTGGCACTCAGATCATAGATTCATGGAGGAGGACCAACTTGGTACAATGTGATACCAATACTACGCGTGTCGTAGTACCACCTCGTTGCGCACCTCGGGGCTGCACTCGCGCTCTACGCGGGCATGTTCGCCACTGCTCTCCATCACGGCACTTCGCGCCCGATGATACGAGGGGCTGGCTACGTGACGGACGTACGTGGGATGGATTGCTGCGCAACCTGCTCGTGCGCTGCTTCAAGCTTAAAGACGCACGCCGTAATCACTACGGGGCTCGTCTTCCTCACTGCAGTATCCGGTGGGTCTATCCGATTTCGCTCTAGCGTAGTACGTAGATCCGAGCTTGTGCACAGGCGCGTTCGTCGCTGGGCTCGACGCGGGCCTGGTCTACAATGAGTTCCCACTGATGGGTGGGCGCCTCGCGCCGCCCTTGGACGAGCTCTTGTCGCCCACTTACGCGGACGCCGCAGACGGGAGTAAGGGCACGTGGCGCAATCTGTTCGAGAATCCGACGACGGTCCAATTCGACCATTGCGTGCTCACGATGACGACGTATCTCGCAACGGCGTTACTCTTCGTGTCGGGCCGCCGCGCAGCTGTGCGCGTGGCGCTCCCCCCGCTCACGGTGCGCGCTACGGCGGCCGTGTTTGCAATGGCGAACGTGCAGGCGGCACTTGGTATCTCAATTGAACGCTGCTCTACCTCGTGCTGGTACCACTCGCCGCAACGCACCAAGCCGGCAGTGTCGCACTGCTCTCTGCTGTGCTTCATGTCGTCCTGGCACTGCGCAGGCCAGGTGCGGCTGCGCGAGCGTGGCGGCAGGCAAATCTAGCATGAGAAGCGGCAGCAAAGGCCAACACGACACTGTATATGTTGAGAGAGGGCTGCTACGGTGTTACATTGTTCATATCTACCACCACTCACTTGCGTACCACTGCCGACTAAACATCCATAAAATATACAACTATTAACTGACACCTCGAGCTTCGATTCTCCAAGTGTGTAAGTATACCTTACTCAAACACGCTCCGATCACGCCAATCGTCGAGCTCTTCTACTTTCGCACACGTCAGATCTCAGGAGTGTTTCAGATGCGTTCCAAAGACTCAGGATTTTGGAGACCAGTTAAATAGAGCGACCTCAAGCGGCGCTCGCTCAGTCTCTTTTCTCCACTCTTTCTTATCTCATCATATCCACACCTCTTGTTCTTCCCACATGTACTCGCGATCTTCCACTGTGCTTTCGGAATATACCGAAGTCCCAACCCAGTTCCTGGTTCGTCTTAACCCGCGCTGGTGTTACAAAGTGATACAATATACAAAAGTGAAGTGTCGTCAGAACCTTTCACTAATAGTCGAGGAAAGCATCCCCATTTAAGATGACAGACTCGCAACAACGAGAGGGGGGGATTCAGTGGTACGGGGTTGTAAACTCTCAGTAGGGGAGGGCGGGAATTCAGCGCCGGATATCGAACTCGCAGTGGAGAGGGAAAAATCAGAGGCACTTGATAGCACACTATCCGGTCGGTTTGAGCGTATCGTTGGCGCTTCTGGGTGTTGGTGGTGCCCCGGATGAGGCAGCCTCCACCCGGTGGCAGGGGGTTGAGGGTGTTCGTCAAACAGGGTGCGCGCATTTTCAATGAGATCTTCCATAACCAGTTTCTTTCAGGGGATCAGTCAGAAAATTACAACAAAGTCGTTGTTACGTGCCTTCGCGTGAACACCACCTTCAAAGACTGAACTCCCCCGAAGAACCGTATAGCAGAATTGAGAGGCAAGCGCCTCCACGCTCATTTCGTTCTTGTCTGAATGAGAGGCAACAAGCAAGAGATGTTGTAAAACAGCTTCTAGAGATGCCCTGTGAATCGGATGTGATTCACGGATCATAGATCGTAATATGGAGCAATTGTTTTCGGTATAACTAGCTATGCGCAACATCAGAACGTGGTCGTGACGACGTGCGAGTGCACGAAGACCGCTTACCTCTATTCTGTAGGTATTGTCTACAATCTTTCAAAGAGAGCATAAACAGCGGTTCTGGGAGGTCCCGGAGGTAGAGCTAGACGGTCGATCGGAAATGAACTCAAGGATTGACGCGTTTGCGATGGTTTCAATGGCTCACCTTGAGAAGCATCGCAACGGAATGGATGTCGTCTGTAGGACCGAACGAAAATGACTGTTCACTTTCGAACCTGTGCCGCAACTGAATGCGAGTTCATGTCAGCCAGTAAATTGGTCATTGGGGTGGTTCCACTGGCCCGTAATATATCTGCGTCGTATATAGAACCGACCTGCGACACTAAATATGAATTCAAACACATGCGTCGATCAACTTACCGAATATATTTTGCGAGTATTCAGACCCCTCTTCTCGACTTCTTCGATGCACATTCTAATCACTTTCGGCACATTGTCTTGATCGGTCGTAAGATTCACCAGGGGGGCACCAAAAATCAATGTCGAATGTGCATTGGGACGATAGTTGCAGTAGAGAGCGAGTGGAGGAATAGAAAGAGAAAGCGCGTGATCCAAAAACGCTTTCAAACCGGACGTATCTGCTCCGACTAAGGCTTTCTCGACTTCTGCACCAGTATTAATTGCTAAATTGCCACGGTTTGTACACGCTGCGCTATAGGCCGTGTCAAATTCCAGAAGATTTCATGAAGGCTTAACAAAACTGACACCAGAGTAGCCATATAAGTCAGAAGAACATCCTTAACGATTGGTGAGAAAACGAGTTTTTCAAGACACTGCGTTTTTTATGTTACATTAAAACAATATCCTAGCATAGAACGATACTCACCTCATACCCGTCCCCTAGATTCTCGACCCTCTTCAATCGCAACGAATTGAGCAACGCAACCGCCGCCCTCTTGTAGTCGTCCTCGGATACAAATTCAGAGGGAGAACTTAACAAACAATGTTGGGACCCATAGGTGATATTGGCGACACCTTCCTTAGACTCGGAGGGCTCACGTCCCCCCAAGTCTTCCTGTCGACCATCCGCATTTCCAGATCTTTTGTTCGGACCGTCCTGAGAATATTGACGGGGGTGATGTTTCTTCAAGTATGCCTGCTGGAGCTTCAAGATTGTGTTCTCCGTATGGTCGGCATATTTCGCGGCGGATTCCTCGAGACCTTCCTCAACCCGCTTTCTTGTCTGATCCTCCACTTCCTATCAGATAGCCGATTATCAAAACGGCCCAAATGAGAGTTCCTGACTTGCCTTCAACACAGCGAGGGGTTTAATCACGTCGTTGTCCAGAACATCCACGAATGTCTGTTGGGTGTTGGCTTCTGCAACGAATGTAAGCCCCAAGTCGTAGTTTAGAAAGTGAAAACGCGTACCTGCTTCCAAACTATCTCTCACTTTATCCCATGCAGCTCTCGTCGTGGTTGGTTCGGTGCGTGGGTCGAATGGGGCATCGACAGCTGTTGCCTCACGATGGAGTTTGCGTAAAGAACTGATACTTTAGGAGAAAGGAATCAGCCCAGATACGAGGCAGGTTCAATTTTCGTGTGATAACTGACTAAGATATCTCGATTTTTCGCCTGAAAATTGACCGTTTAGTACTAGTACAATAAGACTCAAATGATATTGACGGACCTCTCTCGGAAGAAAGCCAAATAGCGATCCGAGATAATTTCAAGTTGAATATCGAATTGGGTGAGGAGACTGTTGGAGTGACTCTCTAGAAACACTCTGGACTGAGGCTCAACGGATATGAAAGACATGGGAAGTTGCCGGAGACTACCAGTGCAAAGGGCGCTCCGAATCAGTCTTTTGTTGGTGGAAACGAGGAACCATGTGACATATTTTCTCAGGCCTTCAGCTTAGCCCTTCAAAAGTTGACGCGTTGAGTCAAGCGTTGAGTCATTGACATATTGACGGAGGACACTCGTATGTATTTGATGAGACGTATGTTCGGCATTCAGATCATGGGCCCGGAAAGGACCAACTTGAACTTGGTACAATGTGATATTAATACTACGCGTACTATCGCAGTACCTCCTCGCTGCGCACCTCGGGACTGCACTCGCGCTCTACGCAGGTACGTTCGTCGCTGCTCTC
Organism: Lactarius indigo; assembly: GCA_025766275.1. Lineage (NCBI taxonomy): Eukaryota > Fungi > Basidiomycota > Agaricomycetes > Russulales > Russulaceae > Lactarius > Lactarius indigo. Next base: position 49,745 of record JAFKAC010000036.1, read on the forward strand.
CGTCACGGCGGTTCGTGCGCGATGATACGTGGGGTCGGCTATGCAACAGATGATGTACATAGCATGGTATGCGGTCCAGCCTGCTCGTGCGCCGCTTCAAGCTTAAAGACCCACTCTGTGATCGTTATGGGGCTCGTCTTCCTCGCTGCATTATCCGGTACGTCCCCCCCTTTCGCTCCAGCGTGCGTGGATTTGAACTTGGGCACAGGCGCGTTCGTCGCTGGTCTCGATGCGAGCCTGGTCTACAACGAGTTCCCACTGATGGGTGAACGCCTCGCGCCGCCCTTGGACGATCTCTTGTCGCCTAGCTACGAGGACGTTGCTGACGGGGGCAAGGGCACATGGCACAATCGCTTCGAGAATTCGACAATGGTGCAGTTCGACCTCCACATGATCGCGACCCCGACACATCTCGCAACCGCGCTGTTCTTCGCATCGACCCGGCGTGCAGCTAGCGCGCATTCTCCCTACTCGCAGTGCATTCCACGGTAGCTGCGTTTGCGGTGGCGAACGCGCGGGCGGCGCTTGGTATCTCGACGTTGCTCTATCTCGTGCCGGTACCGCTCGCCGCAACACACCAAGCTGGAAGCGTCACGCTGCTCTCTGCTGTCTTCCACGTGCTCCTGGAACTACGCAGGCCAGGCGCCACGGCGCGAGCACGGGGACAGGTGAATCTGGCACGAGAGCCAGCAGCGGAGCCAAGGTTACCGCGTGAATCATCTATCCACCCTTTCTTCGTTTTTTTTTTTTTTTTTTTTCCATAAACGACACTAGAAGGGGTGAGAGAGCTGACATTATTACATTTCCACATAGTCTACCACCACTCATTTGCGTGCCTGTAATACAACTACTGGCTAATACTTCGAGCGTCGATTCTCCGTGAAAAGATACAATATACAAAGGGTCGTCAGAGTCTTTCACTAATAGTCGGGGAGGAAGTCCCCCATCGAATATAGCAAACTCGCAGGGGGAGAAGGCGAGAATTCAGCGCCGGATAACGAACTCGTGGTACAGAGGGAAAAATCAGAGGTGCTAGATAGCACACTCTCAGGTCGGCTTGGGGGTGTCGTCGACGCTTCTGCGTGCTGGTGCAGCCCCGGATGGGGTAGCCACCATTCGGCGGCAGATGTTGGTGGAAGGGATGCAGCTTCTGGCGGTGAACCGTTCAACAATGTCTCGACTGCCTGAGCCCCGGGAATGGCCTTCTCTTGCGTAGTTGTCTCCACGCCTTCTTTGAGGGTTTGGGACGACGAAAGTCCCTCCGCAGGGGTGTCCGAATGTGACGTAGAGAAAGAGGATTGGGCAGACGTGGGGGTCCCTCCAACAAGGCCTGTACGGTATTGGGTAGTAGAGCCCACCTGAGCGGGTCGTGACAACTTGGGACTCGAAAACGAGCCGCAAGGCGAGGTAACAGTGCGCTCGTCAAATAGGATGTGCGCGTTTTGAATGAGATCCTCCATAACCAGTTTCTTTGAGGGGGTCAGTTGGAAAAATCACAAGAAGTTGTCGCAACGTGCCTTAGCGTGAACGTTACCTTCCAAGACTGCATTCCCCCGAAGGATAGTATAGCAGAACTGACCAGCGAGCGCCTTCACGGTCATTGTGTTCTTGTCTGAATGAGAGGCAACCAGCAAGAGATGCTGCAAAACTGCCTCCAGAGATGCCCTATGAATCGGATGTAGTTCGCGGATCTTCGATCGCAACACTGAGCAATCGTTTTCGGTATATCTAGCTATACGTGTCGATGTGAATAAAATATGTAAGAGTGTTGAGACCTCTTACCTCTATTCTGTCTGTAGTTTCTATAATCCTGAGAGGAGAGCATGAGCAGTGGCTCTGGAAGATCCCAGAGGTAGCGCTAGAAATCCTAAGGAATTGACGTGTTTGCAATGTCCGAAATGACTGACCATGAGAAGCACTGCAACAGAATGGATGTTGTCTGTAGAGCTGAACGAAAATGACTTTTCACTTTCGAACCTGCGCCGCAACTGAATGTGATTCACGTTAGCTAGTGAGTGGGTTGTTTGTTGGAGTAGATCCCACTAGCCTTCAGTACTTCTGCGTCGCTTAGACGATCCACCTGGGACACTAAACACGAGTCCTAAGACACGCCTTGATCGACTCACCGCCAAATATATTCCCTTAGTATCCAGACCCCTCTTCTCGACTTCTTCAATGCATATTCTAATCACTTTTGGCACATAGTCTTGGTTGGTCGTAAGGTTCACCAGGGGGACGCCGAAAATCAAGTCCGAATATGTATTAGGACGATAGTTGCAGTAAAGAGTGAGTGGAGGAATAGAAAAGGAAAGACCATGACCAAAAGACGCTCTCAGACCGGACGTATCTGTTCCGGCTAAAGCTTTCTCGACTTCTGCACTAGTACTCATTGCCAGGTTACCATGCTTTGTGTATGTTGCGCTGCATGTCATGTCAAATTCTCGAAGATTCCATGAGGGCTAAACAGCACTGACGTCAGACCATCCATATATTTAACAAGAACGTTCGGGATGGTTGGCGTGAAAACGAGCCCTTCAAGACTCTGTATTTTTGGTAAAACATTGAACAATATCTTGGGATAGAATAACACTCACATCATACCCGTCCCCCAGATTCTCGACCCTCTTCAATCGCAATGTATTGAGCAAGGAGACAGCCCTCCTGCGGAGATCGTCAGACACTGATTCATGGAGCTAATTCAGCAAATCAAGAAACCATGAATGATATTGACGGTACCTTCTTCTTCAGACTTGGAAGGCTCAAGTCTACCCAAATCCTCCTGCCGAAAACCAAATTGGGACGAGACCCTGTTTCCAAACCTACTGGTCGGACTGTCCTGAGGATATTGACGGGAGTGAGGTTTCTTCAAGTATGTCTGCTGGAGTCTCAAGATCGTGTTCTCTGCATGATCAGCATATTTCGCGGCGGATTCCTCGAGACCTTCCTCAACCCGCTTTCTTGTCTGATCTTCCGTTTCCTTTTGGATGACCCCATTGTCAGAACAGGGACTCTCGCGAAAATGAGAATTCCTGACTTACCTTCAACGTTGCGAGGGGTTTGATCACGTCGTTGTCCAAAATATCCACGAAAGCCTGCTGGGTGTTGACTTCTGCAACGACTGTGGGCCCCAAGCCGCGATTTATAATGGGAAAACACGTACCTGCTTCCAAACTGTCTCTCAATTTATCCCATGCTGTTCTCGTCGTAGTTGGTTCGGCGCGTGGGTCGAATGGGGCGTCAACAGCTGTTGTCTCACGATGGAGATTCCGTAGAGAATTGATACTGGAGGAGAAAGAAGTCAGTCCAGATACGCGACAGGTTCAGATTGCGGATGACAACTGACTAGGATACTTCAATTCTTCGCCTGAAAGTTAGAGTAAGCGGCTAGTGCAATGCATAAGACTCCGAGTCGGATAAGATTGACGTGCCTCTCTTTGAAGAAAGCCAAATAGCGATCCGCGATAAGTTCGAGTTGTATATCGAATTGGGTGAGTAGATTGTTTGAGTGGCTCTCTAGAAACACCCTAGACTGAGGTTCTACAGATATGAAAGACATGGGAAGTCGCCGGAAACTACAGATGGCGCTTTTGTTGGTTGAAACAGGCAAGAGCCCATATTTTCTCAGGCCTACGGCTTCGGCTTCAGCGCTTCAGCGTGAGTAAAAGTCGACGCTTTGACGCGTCGAGCAGTTGACGAAAGGACTTGTACGTATTCGATGAGACGCGCATTCGGCACTCAGATCACGGAGAGTAACTTACCAACTTGACTCTTGGTATGATGCAGTACCGCGCGTGTTGTAAGTTAGTACCGCCTCGTCTTGCACCTCAGGACAGCACTCATGTTCTACATGGGGAATATTCGCCGCTGCGCTTTCCTTCACGGCGGACTGGTGCTTCAGGTGCGTTGGTACGTGGGGCCGGCTACACGACAAGCGTAAGTTACGTGGGGTAGTCACGGTAGTGTGCTGCACGACCCACTTGTGCACCGCTTTAAGACGCACGCTGGGATCGTTACAGGGCTCATCTTCCTCACTGCGTAATCCAGTACGTCTATTCCCTCCTGTGGCCTTTCTAGCGCGTAGAATTTGGGGCACAGATACGTTCGTTGCTGGTCATGAAACGGGTCTAGTCTACAACTGATGGGCAGGCGCCTGGTGCAGCCCTTGGACGCGACACCGAGGAGCAAGAGCATGTGACACAATCTGTTCGAAAATCCGACGACGGTGCAGACCGACCATCACGTCCCCGCGATGACGACTCGCAACCTGGCATCTCAACACTGCATTACCTCGAAACGTCTATCTACTCTTTCTTCGTTTTTCCTACATGACACTGTAGATTGGGAGAAGCGTTGCTGTGTTGTTACATTGTGCATATAGTCTACCACCACTACCGACTTAACATCCATAAAACATACAACGACTGACTAATTCCTCGGGCTTCGATCCCCCTGTGAATAGATACAATATACAAGTGCCATCAGAGCGTTTCACTAATAGTTGGGGAGGAAGTCCCCATCGGAGATAGTAAACTTGCAGGCGGAGAAGGGGGTGACTCGGTGATACTGGATAGGGAACTCACGGCAGGGTAGAGCGGTGATTCAGCGCCGGACATTGAACTCGCAGCGCAGAGGGAGAAATCAGAGGAACTGGATAGCACACTGTCGGGTCGGCTTGGGGGCATCGTCGGCGTTTCTGTACCTTGGTGTAGCCCCGGATGAGGCAACCACCACTCAGCGGAAGATGTAGATAGAAGGGAGGACACAGCCTCCGGCGGCGAACCATTCAGCAATGTCTCGATCGCTTGAGCCCCGGGAATGACCCGCTCTTGCGTAGTCGTCTCCGCTTCTTCCTTGGCGGTCTGTGACAACGAGAGTCTCAGTAATGATGCGAGGCTCCCGTCCACAGGGAAATCAGGCTGTGATGTAGAGAAAGAGGATTGGAGTGGGGGTTCGACGAACAGGGAGTACGCGTTGTGAATAAGATCTTCCATAACCAGTTTCTTTGAGACAATCAGTTGGAATATCAGAACAAGTCGTGGTGACGTGCCTTCGTGTGAACACCACCTTCGAAGACTGCATTCCCCCGAAAAACAGTATAGCAGAATTGAGATGCCAGGGCCTCCACGCTCATTGCGTTCTTGTCCGAATGAAAAGCAACGAGCAAGAGATGCTGCAAAACAGCTTGTAGAGATGCCCTATGAACCGGATGTAGTTCACGGATCTTCGATCGTAACACAGAGCAATCGTTTTCAATATATCTAGCTATACGTGACATCAGAACATAAACTTGGATGAAACGCGTTGCACTAAGATCTCTTACCTCTATTCTGTCGGTATTGTCTACAATCTTCCAACGAGAGCATAAAGAGTGGCTCTGGAAGATCCCATAGGTAGCGCTAGATGATAGATCAGGAATGAACTTGAGAATTGGCCCATTTGCAACGGCTGACCTTGAGAAGCATCGCAATGGAATGGATGCTATCTGTAGAGTCAAACGAAAATGACTGTTCGCTTTCGAACCTGTGTCGCAACTGAATTCGAGTTCGTGTCAGACGGTAGGCTGGTCATGAGATGGATCCCACTGGCCTGTAATATATCTGCGTCGTATATAGAACCAACCTGCGACACTAAATATGAATCCAATACATGCACCGATCAACTTACCGAATATATTTTATGAGTATTCAGACCCCTCTTCTCGACTTCTTCGATGCACATTCTAATTACTTTCGGTACATTGTCTTGATCAGTCGTAAGATTCACCAGGGGGACACCAAAAATCAAAGTCGAATGTGCATTGGGACGATGGTTGCAATAGAGGGTGAGTGGAGGAATAGAAAGAGAAAGCGCGTGATCCAAAGACGCTCTCAGACCGGACGTATCTGTTCCGGTTAGAGCTTTCTCAACTTCTGCACCAGTATTCATTGCCAGGTTGCTACGCTTTGTGCATGCTTCGCTGTAAACCGTGTCAAATTCTCGGAGATTATTCCATGAGGGCTCAACAGCACTGACGTCAGACCATCCATATAATTAACAAGAACGTCCATGACAATTGGCGTGAAAACGAGTCTTCCAAGACACTGTCGTTTTTGGTCATTAAATAATACCCTAGAATAGAATAACACTCACATTATATCCGTCTCCCAGATTCTCGACCCTCTTCAATCGAAACGTATTGAGCAACGCAACGGCTCTCCTGCAGTCATCGTCGGACACTTATTCAGTGGGCTAATTCAGCAATCAGCAGGAATCAATGGACGATATTGGCGATACCTTCTTCGGACTTGGAAGGCTCAAGTCCCCCTAAATCTTCCTGTCGACCGCCAAATAGCGCCGAGAACTTTCCGAACGTTTTGTTCAGACCGTCCTGAGGATATCGCGAAACGTTGGTCGACTGGGGAGCTTGACGGGGGTGATGTTTCTTTAAGTATGCCTGCTGGAACTTCAAAATCGTGTTCTCTGCGTGGTCCGCATATTTCGCGGCGGATTCTTCGAGACCTTCCTCGACCCGTTTTCTTGTTCGATCTTCCGTTTCCTTTTGGATGACCCCATTGTCAGAACAGGGACTTCCGCAGAAACGAGAGTTCCTGGCTTGCCTTCAATGCTGCGAGTGGTTTGATCACGTCGTTGTCCAAAATATCCACGAAAGTCTGCTGGGTGTTGGCTTCTGCAACAACTGTGGGCACCAAGTAACGGTTCAGAATGTGCAAACACGTACCTGCTTCCAAACTGTCTCTCACTTTATCCCATGCTGCTCTCGTCGTGGTTGGTTCGGCGCGTGGGTCGAATGGGGCGTCAACAGCTGTTGCCTCACGATGTAGTTTTTGTAAAGAACTGATACTTAAGGAGAAAGGAATGAGTCCAGATGCGAGGCAGGTTCAATTCTCGTGTGGAAACTGACTAGGATACCTCGATCCTTCGCCTGAGAATTTTGTGGTCAGTACAATAAGATTTGAATGAGATGACGGCTTGATTGACAGACCTCTCTTTGAAGAAAGCCAAATAGCGATCTGCGATAATTTCGAGTTGTATATCGAATTGGGTGAGGAGACCGTTCGAGTGACTCTCTAGAAACACTCTGGACTGAGGTTCAACGGATATGAAAGACATGGGAGGTCGCCGGAGACCGCAGGTCTCGAGGGCGCAAGAGAGGCTCGGTCTTTTATTGGTCAAAACAAGGAGCCATGTGGCACATTTTCTCGAACCTTCAGCGCTCAGCTTCAGCTTCGGTGCTTCGGCATTCAGTAAAAGTTGATGTGTTGATCGTTGACGATGTGTCTGCTGCGGGGTGGACCCCAAGAACAACCTCGTGGCAATCGGTGGACCCGATACCTTGTCCCATCACCTCGCGTCTTTGTCTCCCACTTCATTTCCAACGCCCTTCCTTCTATCTCTCGCACGATCCCACCTCTCTCCCTATCAAGACCTGCGAGAGTGTTCATCGGTTCTGCCTCACCATCAACGGTATTCCCACTGGAGCTACTTCCACTCGCGTACCTTACTCTCCCGAAGAACGTCACGATGCCCTATCTCGTGACAACCCAGCCTACCGCACCCTCTGCCTCATGCAACCCCCCGAGCTCTTATGCTCCTGGCTCCATTTCAAGTCTGGTTATCTCGTTCGAGGACCCCAGTTGGGATACCCTGCAGGCTCTCCTTGCGCAGCTAACCCTGTACGCCTTTGGAAATGCGGGGACCTCCGGCGCTGAAAGTCGAAGCCTTGTGCCAAGACTGCTTTGCGCCCTACGCCCCACGCCAGGCCACCCCCCTTTTCTTACGCCAATTCCCAGACCAGACGTTTCCTCCCCTTCTCCACGTCGCCTTCCCTCGGGTGGGCTTGTAGGTGGTTTTCCACTGCTCCCCTAAGTTATTTATCCCCGTTTTGTTTCAGGAATCCCCCTTTCCACGCGTTCAGCTCCATTTCACTTGTACTACCTTAGTCAGAGACATGGCCCAACTCTTAGTTCCCACTACCTTACTGGTTTGTATGGGTCCGATGAGATGTTTTCGCAGGTGTCCCAAGAGGTGTCTGCCAGGTACTGTGTCAGGTTTGGTTCCCGCACAGGTGGAAGTTAAATATATTAATTTATTTATTAGATGTGGACATTCTAAATCTCGTAGCATACTTATGAGTAGTATGAGGACCTCTTGATCTTACGATACTGCACTCCGGAATACAAATGTATTTTTTTTTAAAAAAAAAAAGCTCGTTGACGATGAGACATGTGTTTGGCACTCAGATCACGGCCCGGCGGAGAGTACCAACAACCAGGTACAATGCGGTACCACGCGTGTCGTCCGCGGCCTTGCCGCGCACTTCCAAGTTAGGATTGCACTTGCGCTCTCTGTGTGCTCTACGCGGGTATATTTGCCGCTGTGCTCTCCGTCACGGCGGACTGGCGCTCCGCGTGCGGTGGTGCGTTGGGCCGGCTGCATGACGGACGGATGTGGGACGGTGTGCTACGCAACCCGCTCATGCGCCACTTTAAGACGCACGCTGCGATCGTTACTGGGCTCGTCTTCCTCACTGCATTATCCGGTACGTCTACCCCCTTTCGCTCTAATATGCGTGTGGATCTGAACTTGGGCACAGGCGCATTCGTCGCTGGTCTCGATGCGGGCCTGGTCTACAATGAGTTCCCACTGATGGGTGGGCGCCTTGCACCGCCCTTGGATGAGCTCTTGTCGCCCAGGTACGCGGACGCCGCAGACGGGAGTAAGGGCATGTGGCGCAACCTGTTCGAGAATCTGATGATGGTGCAGACCGACCACCACGTCCCCGCGATGACGATTGGCAATCCGGTGTCTCCATACTGCTCTACCTTGAACCATCTATCTACTCTTTCTTCGTTTTTTCCTACATGACACTGTGGATTGGGAGAGGGCTGCTGCGTTGTTACATTGTTCATATAGTCTACCATTGCCAAGTAAACATTGATAAAACATACAATTACTGACTAATTCCTCGGGCTTCGATTCCCCGTGAAGAGATACAATATACAAGTGTCGTCAGAGCGTTTCACTAATAGTCGGGGAGGAAGTCCCCATCGGAGATGGAAAACCCCCAGGGGGAGAAGGGGGAGACTCGGCGGTACTGGATAGTAAACTCACAGCAGGGGAGAGCGGGAATTCAGCGCCGGACATCGAACTCGCAGCGCAGAGAGAGAAATCAGAGGCACTGGATAGCACACTCTCGGGTCGGCTTGGGGATATCGTCGGCGCCTCTGTGTGTTGGTGTAGCCCCGGATGAGGCAGCCACCACTCAGCAGCAGATGTACGTGGAAGGGCGGACACAGCCTCCGGTGGCGAACCGTTCGGCAATGTCTCGATCGCTTGAGCCCCGGGAATGACCCGCTCTTGTGTAGTTGTCTCCGCTTCTTCCTTGGCGGTCTGTGACAACGAGAGTCCCAGTAGTGATGTGAGGCGCCCATCCACAGGGGAATCCGGGTGTGATGTAGAGAAAGAGGATTGGGGTGGGGCCCGTCAAACAGGGAGTACGCGTTTTGAATAAGATCCTCCATAACCAGTTTCTTTGAGACAATCAGTTGATATATCAGAACAAGTCGTTGTGACGTGCCTTCGTGTGAACACCACCTTCCAGGACTGCATTTCCCCGAAAAACAGTATAGCAGAATTGAGCAGCGAGCGCCTTTACGGTCATCACGTTCTTGTCTGAATGAGAGGCAACGAGCAAAAGATGCTGTAAAACAGCTTGTAGAGATGCTCTGTGAACCGGATGTAGCTCATGAATCTTCGATCGCAACACGAAGCAATCGTTTTCCGTATATCTAGCTATATGTGACATTAGAACACGGACATGGACTCTGACGAAATGTGTGAGTGCACTGAGACCTCTTACCTCTATTCTGTCGGTATTGTCTACAATCTTCCAACGAGAGCATAAAGAGTGGCTCTGGAAGATCCCATAGGTAGCGCTAGATGATAGATCAGGAACGAACTTAAGAATTGGCCCATTTGCAACGGCTGACCTTGAGAAGCATCGCAACGGAATGGATGCTATCTGTAGAGCCAAACGAAAATGACTGTTCGCTTTCGAACCTGTGTCGCAACTGAATTCGAGCTCGTGTCAGACGGTAGGTTGGTCATGAGATGGACCCCACTGGCCTGTAATATATCTGCGTCGTATATAGAACCGACCTGCGACACTAAATATGAATCCAATACATGCACCAATCAACTTACCGAATATATTTTGTGAGTATTCAGACCCCTCTTCTCGACTTCTTCGATGCACATTCTAATCACTTTCGGTACATTGTCTTGATCGGTCGTAAGGTTCACCAGGGGAATGCCGAAGATCAAGTCCGAATGTGCATCGGGACGATAGTTGCAGTAGAGAGTGAGTGGAGGAATAGAAAAGGACAGGGCGTGACCCAAAGACGCTCTCAGACCGGACGTATCTGTTCCGGTTAAAGCTTTCTCAACTTCTGCGCCAGTATTCATTGCCAGGTTGCCACGGTTTGTGCATGCTTCGCTGTACACCGTGTCAAATTCTCGAAGATTCCATGAGAGCTCAACGGCACTGACGTCAGACCATCCATATAATTAACAAGAACGTCCATGACAATTGGCGTGAAAACGAGTCTTCCAAGACACTGCCGTTTTTGGTCGTTAAATAATACCCTAGAATAGAACAATACTCACATTATATCCGTCTCCCAGATTCTCGACTCTCTTCAATCGAAACGTATTGAGCAACGCAACGGCTCTCCTGCAGTCATCGTCGGACACTTATTCAAAGGGCTAATTCAGCAATCAGTTGGAATCAACGGGTGATATTGATGATACCTTCTTCAGACTTGGAAGGCTCAAGTCCCCCTAAATCTTCCTGTCGACTGCCAAATAGCGCCGAGACCTTGTTTCCAAACCTTTTATTCAGACCGTCCTGAGGATATTGCGAAACGTCGGCCGACTGGGGAGCTTGACGGGGGTGATGTTTCTTTAAGTATGCCTGCTGCAGCTTCAAGATTGTGTTCTCTGCGTGGTCCGCATATTTCGCGGCGGATTCTTCGAGACCTTCCTCGACCCGCTTTCTTGTTCGATCTTCCGTTTCCTTTCAGATGACCCCGTTGTCAGAACAGGGACTTCCGCAAAAAAGGGAGTTCCTGGCTTGCCTTCAACGTTGCAAGGGGTCTGATCACGTCGTTATCCAAAACATCCACGAAAACCTGCTGGGTTTTGGCTTCTGCAACGACTGTGGGCACCAAGCAGCGGTTCAGGGATATGCAAGCGCGTACCTGCTTCCAAACTGTCTCTCACTTTATCCCATGCTGTTCTCGTCGTGGTTGGTTCGGCGCGTGGGTCGAATGGGGCATCGACAGCTGTTGCCTCACGATGGAGTTTTTGTAAAGAACTGATACTTTAAGAGAAAAGAATCAGCCCAGATACGAGGCAGGTTCAATTCTCGTGTGGCAACTGACTAGGATACCTCAATTCTTCGCCTGAAAATTGTGCGGTCAGTACAAGAAGATTCGAATGAGATTGACGGACCTCTCTTTGAAGAAAGCCAAATAGCGATCTGAGATAATTTCGAGTTGTATGTCGAATTGGGTGAGCAGACTGTTCGAGTGGCTCTCGAGAAATACTCTAGACTGAGGTTCAACGGATATAAAAGACATGGGATGTTGCTGGAGACTGCAGAGGGCGCTTTTGTTGGTCGAAACAAGGAGCCATGTGACACATTTTCTCAGGCCTGCAGCGCTTCAGCTTCAGCGCTTCGGCATCAGTAACAGTTGATGCGTTGCCAGTGATCGTTGACGATGAGACGCGTATTCGGCACTCAGTTCACGGCCCGGTGAAGAGTACCAACTAGGTCCAATGCCGCGGTACCACGTGTGTCGACCGCGGCCTCGCTGCGCACTTCCGATGCTCCGTGAGTCCGAGTCAAGATTGCACTTGCGCTCTACTCGCCGCTGTGCTCTCTGTCATGGCGGACGAGTACGATGGTACGTGGAACCGGCTGTGCGATGGGCATACATGAGATGGTGTTCTGCGCAACCCGCTAGTGCACCGCTTCAATGTGCACGCTGCGATCGTTACGGGGCTCGTCTTCCTTACCGCATTATCCGGTACGTCTATCCCATTCCACAGCCTTTTAAGCGTGTGAATTTGGCGCCCAGGTGCGTTCGTTGCTGGTCCCGATGCGGGCCTGGTCTACAGCGAGTTCCCACCAATTGGCGGCCCGGGGCACCTCGTGCGGCCCTCTAACGAGCCGGCTACACTGACGTCAGCTACTGGGCACTGGCAGGAGCACATAGTGCAATTCTTTGCGAATCTGACGACGATGCAGTCCGACCACCGCGTGCTCGCAACGACGATGTATCTCGCAACCGCGGCTCCGCGGCTGCGTTTGCGATGGCAAATGTCTAGGTGGCACTTGGTATCTCGACGCTGCTCTACCTTGTGCCGGTAGCTCAAGTACCGCTCGCCGCAATGCACCAATCCGGCAGCGTCGCACTGCCCTCGGCCATGCTCCAAGTGTTCCTGGCACTATGCAGGCCAAGCGCCGGCGCGGGACAGGCGAGTCCGGTGCGGGAGGCGCCAACAAGGTCCCAGATTACTTGGTGAATTATTTACCCACTCTTTCGGCATTGTTTCATACATGATATTGTAGATGGGCATGCACGTTGATGCGTTGACACGTTGAGTTGTTGACGAAAGGACTCATGTTCGGCACTCAGATCACGGAGAGTAACAACTTGGGACAATGCGGTACCACGCCGCCACACGTGTCGCAGTACCGCCTTGCCGCGCACCTCGGGGCTGCTCTCGTGCTCTGAGTGAGTATGTCCGTCGCTGCTCCATCTGTTACGGCGGACTGGCGCCCCGCGCGTAATGGCAGGTGGAGCTGGCTGCCCGATGGACGCACGTGGGATGGTGTGCTGCGCAACCCGCTCAGGCTCATGCGCCGCTTCAGGCTCTATGATCCACGCCGCGCTCGTTAGTACAGGGCTTCCTCACGGTATTATCCGGTACGCCCATCCTCTTCCATGGACTTTCTAGCGTCTGAACTTGCGCACAGGTGCGTTCATCACTGAGTTCGATGCCGGCCTGTTTACAACAAGTCTTCATTGATGCGTGGGCCTCGCGCCGCCCTTGGACGAGCTCTTGTCGCCCAGCTGCGCGGACGCTGCCGATCGAGACAAGGGGCACGTGGTGCAAGGCGCCGCAGTCTCTTCGAGAATCCGGCAACGGTATGGTTCGACCATCGCGTGCTCGCGATGACGACGTATCTCGAAACCGCGCTGTTCTTTGCGTCGACCCAGTGAGCTGATATGCGCACGGCGTTCTCCCTACTCTCGATGCGTGCCATGGCGGCCGCGTTTGCGATAGCGAACATCCATGCGGCGCTCGGTATCTTGGCTGTGCTCCACCTCCTGGCACTACACAGGCCAGGTGCCACTATGCGAGCATGGTGACGGGCGAATCTAGCAGCAAAAGCCAAGCGCGTGAAAAATCTATCCTCTCTTTCTATAGGGATTTCATTTTTTCATACGTGATACATTGTTCCATTGTCATATAGTCTACTACTACCCACTAGCTAGTGTGCCACTGCCGACTACACGTCCGTAAAATATACAATTACTGACTAATTCCTCAAGCTTCGATTCTCCAAGAAGTGATATAATATACAAAAGTGTCGTCAGAACCTCGGCGGCCTTTCACTAATAGTTGGGGAGAAAGTCCCCATTGAGGATAGTAAACTCGTAGTAGAAGGGGGAGAATCGGTGGTACCGGATAGTGAACTCATAGCGGGGGAGGGCGGAAATTCAGTACCGGATATCAAACTCGCAGCGGAGAGGGAAAAGTCAGAGGTCCTGGATAACACGCTCTCGGGTCGGCTTGGAGGTATCGTTGGCGCTTCTGGGTGTTGGTGTAGTCCCCGATGAGGCAGCCACCATTCTGCGGTAGATGTGAGTGGAAGGGACACAGCCTCTGGTGGCGAACCAGCCAACGGTGTCTCGACCGGGCGAGTGCTTCTTTCCCCGGGAATGACCCGCCCTTGCATAGTTGTCTCCGTGCCTTCCTTAAGGGTCTGTGACAACGAAAGTCCTAGTAGGGGTGTGAGGTGCCTCTCTACAGGGGCCTCCGAATGTGATGAGGAGAAAGAGGATCGGGTAGACGGGGAAATCTCTCCAACAATGCCGGGAGGATGTTGGGTTGTCGAGCCCACCTCAGCGGATCGTGGCAACTCAGGACTCAAAAACGAGCCGTAAGGTGATGGAACGGTGTGCTCGTCAAACAAGATGTGCGCGTTTTGAATGAGGTCGTCCATAACCAGTTTCTTTGAGACAATCAGTTGGAGTATCAGAACAAGTCATTGCAACGTGCCTTCGCGTGAACGCCACCTTCCAAGACCGCGTTGCCCCGAAAAACGGTATAACAGAATTGAGCAGCGAGCGCTTTCACGTTCATTGCGTTCTTATCTGAATGAGAGGCAACACGGAGGAGATGAAGCAAAAGAGCTTGTAGAGAGGCCCTATGAACCGGATGTAGTTCACGGATCTTCGATCGCAACACGGAACAATCATTTTCCGTATATCTAGCTATATGTGACATCAGAACGTGGATTAGGGTGAAACCTGCGAGTGCATGAAGACCGCTTACCTCTATTCTGTCTGTACTGTCTACAATCTTCCAATGAGAGCATAAAAAGTGGCTCCGGAAGATCCCATAGGTAAAGCTAAATATTGGATCAGAAACAAAATCTGACGCGTTTGCAGCTCGGCAACTGCTGCAATAAGTCACCTTGAGAAGCATCGCAATGGAATGGATATTATCTGTAGGGCTGAACGAAAATGACTGTTCACTTTCGAACCTGCGCCGCAACTGAATGCGAGCTCGTATCAGCCAGTAGGCTAGTCACCGAGGTAGATACCACTCGCCTGTAATATATCTGCATCGTATATAGAACCGACCTGCGACACTAAATATGAATCCAAACACAAGCATCGATTAGCTTACCGAATATACTTTGTGAGTATTCAGACCCCTCTTCTCGACTTCTTCGATGCACATTCTGATTACTTTCGGCACATTGTCACGGTCTTGATTGGTAACGAGGTTCACCAGAGGAACACCGAAAATCAAGTTCGAATACGTGTTGGGACGATAGTTGCAGTAGAGGGTGAGTGGAGGAATAGAAAAGGAAAGCGCGTGACCAAAAGAAGCTCTCAGACCAGACGTATCTGTCCCGCTTAAGGCTTTCTCAACTTCAGCGCTGGTACTCATTGCCAGGTTACCATGCTTTATGTATGCTGTGCTGTATACCGTGTCAAAGTCTCGAAGAATTTCACGAAGGCCTAATAACACTGACGCTATACCGTCCGTATATTTGGCAAGAACGTTCTTGACGGTTGGCGTGAGGACAAGCCTGGCAAGACACTGGGGTTTCGGTGTAACAGTAAACGATACCTTAGCATTAATAAAACTCACATCATATCCGTCCCCCAGATTCTCGACCCTCTTCAATCGCAACGTATTAAGTAAGGCAACGGCCCTCCTACAGTCATCGTCGGACACTAGTTTAGAGGTAATTCAGTAAACCAACTTGGGACCAATGGATGACATTGATGGTACCTTCTTCGGACTTGGAAGGCTCAAGTCCCCCCAAATCTTCCTGTCGACCACCAAATATAGCTGAGACCCTGTTTCCAAACTTCTTGTTCGGAACGTCCTGGGAATGTTGCGAAACGTCGGTTGACTGGGGATATTGACGGGGGTGATGTTTCTTCAAGTATGCCTGCTGGAGCTTCAAGATCGTGTTCTCCGCATGATCGGCATATTTCGCGGCAGATTCTTCAAGACCTTCCTCGACTCGCCTTCTTATCTGGTCTTCGGTTTCCTTTCAGATGGCTGATTATCAGGACAGCCCAAACGAAAGTTCCTGGCTTGCCTTCAACACTGTGAGGGGATTGATGACGTCGTTATCCAAAACATCCACGAAAGCCTGCTGGGTGTTGGCTTCTGCAATGGCCGTGGGCCCCAAGATCCAGTTCCGAATGAGTGAACGCGTACCTGCTTCCAAACTGTCTCTCACTTTATCCCATGCCGCTCTCGTCGTGCTTGGTTCGGCGCGTGGGTCGAATGGGGCGTCGACAGCTGTTGCTTCACGATGGAGTTTCCGTAAAGAACTGATACTTTGGGAGAAAGAAATCAGTCCAGATACGAGGCGAGTTCAATTCTCGGACGACAACTGACTAGGATACCTCGATCCTTCGCCTGAAAATAGAGAGGTTAATGCAGTGCAAAAGACTCGGATGAGATTGACGGACCTCTCTTGGAAGAAAGCCAAATAACGATCCGAGATAATTTCGAGTTGTATATCGAATTGGGTGAGGAGACTGTTGGAATGACTCTCTAGAAACACTCTGGACTGAGGTTCAACGGATATGAATGACATTGGAAGTCGCCGGAGGCTGCAGAGGGCGCCCTTGTTGGTTGAACCGGGCGGGAGCCATGAGGCATATTTTCTCAGGCTTTTAGCGCTTCGGTGCCGAGTCAGTATTACCGTAACACCCGTATTCGGCACAATACTGTATATTCGACGCTTTCTTCTTGTTCTCCACTCTTGATGATTACGATAGCAGTCGAACGCCCCTTCAAAAACCAACATCCCCAAAGACAAAAACAGCTCCAAGGAAGCGGCCGTGTGCGCCCCTGAGCACGTTAAAATCTACAGGGAGCAGTGGCAGCTCGGCACATGACAGGACAGAGCCGCAGCAGTAATAACGCGAGACGATAAGACAGTAGAAAAACTACATTATCACCTTAGCTCAGCGGATGAGCACATCGTCCCCAAGGCAGAGCTAGTGGGAATACTACTAGGACTGCAGCTAATAAAGACAAGCAAAACAGGTAATAAGGGGTTTTTAAGTTGGGTGGACAACCAAGCGGCCATAAAAGTACGTCGAAACTCAACAAACCGGGGCGCGACATCGCAGCAGAGGCACTGAGCATGGCGGCAAACATTAAGAAGACAAGGGGCAAAAATATGCGCTGGTAATCAGATGGACCCCTGGGCACTCCGGAATACAAGGTAATGAGGAAGTCGATAAAGAAACAAAAAAAGGCGGTGGTGGGAACATCACCCCTGCATCCCTCCCATTTTACTGAAAAAGGAGCATCAAGAAAGCTCAGATAGAAAAGGGAATGGGGGGCGTCACCTAGATTCGAAAGGTCTCCTTATTAGTTCGATGAATTTGCGTAAGGGACTTGGTGAGGGAAGTGCGGAATGAATGTACAACAAAGAACCATCTAGTGCAGCGTCAAGCAAGATGCAAGATGTCCCAGCTCCAAATGGTGCACATCCTGCCCAGTGCGTACCTACACAGATTAAGAGGAAGATATAAGCACACAATGCCCAGCGTGCGGAGTGTACGCGTGAGAAAAACCCGACGAAAAAGGGAACAAAGAGAAGAAACTCGCTAGAATCTTCTCAGAGTCAGAGGATAGGAATATTAGTGCATATATTAGCACTCGTGAAATACATCCAAACCGCCGAAAGATTCAAGCAAGGCGATCAAATCCCCACCTCCCCCCGAACCATCAAGACCCGTAGGCCTAAAGCCAAAACCTCCCCAAGGCGGACAAGGACTTTCCAAGATCCCGCAACTCACCCCACGATACGCCAGGCCCCAAAGGCCATGTAATTACGAAGAGTCCACAACCGGCGAAGTACATCCTGATTCGAGGGACAATCAAAACGAGGCGCAAGCCAAAATGCACTGCACAGCCATGCACATCGCAAGACCCCATCCCCAGCGAAAAATGCGTCGAATCGGATAGAACCATAAGTATTACCCATGAATCTTATCGAACAATGACAAATCTCGTAGAAAATATGTAAAACTATCTATTATATTCTAAACAATCGAATGAAATATTCGCCTGAGAAGTTTCGCAACGAATCTAGTAGAATTGTGTCGAATCAAGAAACGCTCCTCGCATACACCCCATTTAGTAATACCCTGAGATATCCGATCTACAGCAGCATGCTCGTAAGGCAGTCGCATACAGGCGAGTCAACGTCAATTTGAGAATATCCACGTTCCGGTAGCACGCCTCTCTCACCCGCTTGAGTAAGTCCCTCTCTGCTGATATTCACGTCGACTTAACCACACTTTTGGTGTAGGTAGCCTGAGTTAGAATACCACATCGAATATATGTCCAGTTCAGCAAGAAAATATTATTGCGATTGTGAAGCGATGTGCAAAGGCCAGCGAAAAGAAGTATCGCGCACAACATTCTATGGTCACAAAAAACATCACAATCCGTTGGCGCAATTTACCCCGGGTTTCCAAGCTTTTCTGCGTGGCTTGAGACCTCCGAGTACAGGGCCATCTCCCTCACCAAGTAATACCTGCAGGGATGCCGATCTTAATGTCGCTGGTCCCTCGAGCAAATGCTCGCGCTTGTCTGGGGACAACGCTACTCCACAGGTGGGGTATCATTACACATGCGGTAAATTATCCACTTATGTTATATTCATAGGAGCGTACAGATGCGACGCAAGATCCCCCAAATGAGCCAGATGGAGGCTTTGATAATGACATGGAGCCATCTCAGAGATCTGGTGCAGCTGGCAACTCTCTGGATGATCCGGGTTTTGACGATAATCTCGGGTCCGGGCTGCATGGTACACTCAGAGAGGCTAGTCCTGAGGCTCCTCCGTTGCCAAATCCACCTGATCATTCGGGTTTGGTGGAGGATCTCTGGGACGTGGGACTGATTCGACTGGAAGATCTTAAGCTTGCCGCAGACTTTATTACAGTGCTCCGGTCAGCATCGCTGGATGACCCCATCAGTGGAATGTCTAGCGAGGCACTTGATCGCCTACGTAGTCCGTCGCGCAACCAGCCAGCAAGTTTGATCAATGAGGACAGTAGACTGGCTATAGATCTATACCTAGGCAATCCCTCTGACGCAACATATGAAGTTAATCGCGCCGCATTCCTGCGTCGCTTCCCGAACATGCCTTTGCCATCCTATTACAAAACCAAGCGACTCGTGGCCGAGCTCACAGGAATAGAGTCAATTGTGCACGACATGTGTATCAATTCTTGCATTGCATTCACTGGCCCTTTCTCTGAGCTAGAATCTTGTCCCATGTGCTCGGAGGTGAGATATGACCAATTTAGATTGGAAGCCAGCTCAGGGACAGAGAAAATTCCCTGGCAAGAGTTTCACACCATCCCAATCAGGCCCCAATTACAAGCCCTATACCGTGACCCTGAGAGTGCGAGGCGCGCTCATTACCTATGCGAGGAGAGATCCAGGGTCCTGACTGAAATAGATCAACGCGGCTCCCTGGAGGGCTATAGTGATGTCCTGCACAGCTCCGACATAATCAAGGCATTTCAGGACGGCTGCATCGGTGAGGACGACATCGTCCTCATGTTCTCAATAGACGGGGCTCAGTTATATGCGAAAAAGGCGTCCGCGTGCTGGATCTATATCTGGGTTTTGTTCAATCTCTCGCCCGATCTGAGGTATAAGAAGAACCACATATTCATCGGAGGTTTTATCCCTGGGCCAAACAATCCAAAAAATACAGATTCTTTCCTTCTACCGGGTTTCTATCATCTGTGTGCCCTACAAAAGGTGGGTCTCGCGCTTTGGGATTCGGCCCAGGAATGGCAAATGCAGTCAAAAATTTTCTTAGTGTTGCTCACCACTGACAGACCGGGAATGATGCATGTCACCGGACTTGTGGGCTATCACGGCAAGCACGGCTGTCAACTTTACTGCGGCCTGCCAGGGTGTCGCGAGCCGCAAGGGAAGCATTACTTCCCTGCGCTCTTGAAGCCAAATGATTACAGTATTGAGGGTTGCGTGCATGCCGATGTTGATATTTGGTGTCTCCCAAGAGCCTCCTCTGATGTCTACAGAGAAAATCTCAGGCAGCTGATGAACAGACACATAAGGACTATACTCACAGTGGACTAATAGGACTGTGGTGAGATATAGAAGGTGACTGAGAAGCAGCACAGGGTGTCAAGCAAGTGAAAGCAAGAGAGGTTGTCTGGCACACAAACAGTGAGAACTGATCTTGTTACATTGGAGGGAAGGAAGCTTACCTGGCACACAAACAGTGAGAACTGATGTGGACCAGGAGCGTACATGGTACTCTACTTATACTCCTACAGAGGGTGACAGTAGTACAAGGTAAGTAACGCTAGTCACAGAATACAAAGGTGCTATTGTTCTACAAAGGGACAAAAGAGTGGACACTTTGAGAACAAGGGAAAGGAGAACAAGGAGAGTCCAGAACTAGATGATATCATACTGACATCATAATAAAGATAATACCTGTCACGGACGCTCTATTTTCTCCTTATTTTTCTGTATTTTTATGGATTTATTTGGTAAAGATACAAGTCTCCAACGTTGTGTCAAAACATCCAAGTCCTTATCATTAGATATGATAAGATGGTTAGTCACGTGATGCCAACATGTGCACCCACAAGCACGTGACCCTGGGATAGTAACTTCCTTATTGGATGTTACCCCTTTAGGTCACTTTCCTCATTAGTAAAGTAGTTTCTCATTGGACGATAAGCAGGGAACATTCTAGATAGTTCTAGACTACGTTGTCATAGGGTTGTGACTCATAGATAAGGACACGTCATTGTTCTGTCAGCGTTAATGACTGTGCATCAGTCAGCACAATAGATAACGCTGTTATTAGATACGACGCATCAGCGTCTGACTCATTACTATTACACGTACCTTTAGTAATAAGGTTCTATAGTAATTCGAACTCAGCCACAGCAATGTATATAAACCCTCATGTAGTGTCCTGAGTGGAACCAACTTGTCCTCTTGGTTCTCCACTCAGGTGCATATTCCCTTTGTACTTCCCTTACTTCTCCAATGTTAACTTGTCCTCTTGGTTCTCCACTCAGCGTACCACAGTGTGATCACCTGACCTTTGGACTTGCATAAAGTCCTCACGTGTGTCTACTCTCCACTGTGACTGTACGTTCGGCGCGTGACTTGTCTCCGCGCTAGGCTTGAGTGTGTACCGTGTCAGTTCACTTACACTTTGCTTGGTCTAGTTGTCGCGATAAGTCATACCGCTACAATACCAAGTAAAGAACAAAGAGAAGTACAAAAGCGTTATACAACGCAGAGTCCAGATGTATGATGTCATAGAAGTACAGAGATGACGCAATGGTGAGTTCAGATTGTACAGATCATCAAGCAGGTTACAGTGTCCGCGACAGGGGAACGTGGCTCACGCGCGAAGGCGAATGGGGAAGTTAGACACTAGACAAACTAGACAAACAAATAGAACTCAGGAATCGCGGGCAGAAGTGATCACTATAATGTGTATTCACCTAGACAAACAAATAGAACTGTCTAGGCGTAAGCAACTGGATACGAGTAAATAGCGAGTCATCTTACCTCAGGAATCGCGGGCAGAAGCGATCACTGAGGACTACGAAAGTAAAGTACTAGGTATATAAGTATAAGGCGAGAGGAGACGCGGAGTACCGTAATCACATGGGTATGTATGGACTGTGATTCCACGAGACAAAAATGAGGAACTAATTCAGGTCGTAAAGTAATTAATCAGTCAAATACACAGGGGACAAGGGTATGATCGCCATCGCGAGCCACACCGGCCTCGTGTGCGCTGAAGTCTCAACAGATCAAATAGTATCTAATCTACAAGTCCTGTATATCTAATCTAAAGCAGTCCATGCTGCAAGTCCGGTCCGTACGAGCTGCTAAGTGCGCAGGGGTCACTTATCAACAGCAGCTAGTTACGGCCCGTAATGACACACAATATAAGGCCTGGCGTCTTGCAACTGGTATTTCAAAACCGTCTATATTCTCTGGACTCAATCCTTCGGCTACGCTGGGACTTCCGGGATCTGCGGGCTCGGATATTATGCATCTGGCTGCGCTGAATATCTCCGACCTCATGATCAGTCTCTGGCGTGGTACCATTGACTGTACCGCACCAGACGACAGAAGTACTTGGACTTGGGCCATCCTCCGAGGCAATACTTGGCAGCAGCATGGAAAGTCTGTGGAGGACACTTTGCACTACCTCCCGAGTTCATTCGATAGACCCCCCCGCAACATCGCTGAGAAGCTAACTAGTGGCTACAAAGCATGGGAGTTCTTACTTTATCTCTATGGCTTGGCCCCTGGTTTGCTGTATGGTGTCCTTCCTGAGGTCTTTTACTCAAACTTCTGTAAGCTCGTGCATGGTATCCGGCTTATGAATCAACACAAGATCAGTAGTGTGAATGTGCGTGAAGCCCACTTGGCGCTGAGCTCCTTTGCTCAGGAATTCGAAATTATCTACTGTCAACGTAAAAAAACGTGCCTCCATTTTGTGCACCCTTGTGTACATTCAGTCCTCCATTTACCGCGTGAGGTCGTGCGACTTGGTCCCCCAGTGTGCTCGTCTCAATGGACCCTTGAGCGCACCATCGGGAATCTGGGTGAGGAGATCAAGCAACACTCCAACCTGTTCGCCAACCTTTCACAACGCGGGATTCGGCGCGCTCAGGTAAATGCGCTCAAAGCAATGATCCCGGACCTCGACGAGGATTGTAGCCACACTCTCCCTCGAGGATCTAAGGATCTTGGGGATGGCTTTGTCTTACTACGCACACGGGACGTCACCCCATACACCCTCAGAGATTGCGAAGCAGATGCCCTGCGCGATCTACTCCCTTCCACCCCACTTGATGTCACTGTACGCAGGTGGGCAAAGCTTCAAATTCCTACTGGGCAGAACTGTTACAGCGCTTGGAAAGAGAAACAGAAGCCCCTTGAGAAGTGACGTACAGCACGGAACGTCAAGGTAGGTCCTGCGGCTCCATCTGCATCCACATATACTGACTGCACAGTTCTTAGCTTCTCCTCAGCGATGAAATCCGCATCACTGAGGTATATTTCTTTGTATTAGTCCGCCACGAAGGAGATAGAGCTCTTGCACTCGTCTCTCTATATTCTTTACCCGATCCTACTCTATGTATGACTTCCATGAAGACGCTCTGGTCTTGTAAGTATCTAGGAGATGCCGCACTCAAGTTCGTTGACGTCAAAGCCATTCAATCGGTTGTGGCCATGATCCCCCATAGCCCCTTGATAGACGGTCGGCCAGCTGAGGAGCGCCACTTTCTAGTTGAGAAGCCGGGCCTCAATGTCGCATTGATGTCAGGCGTCGAGGAGGACATTCCAGGGGAAGAAAATGTGGCCGCAGATGCCGGGAACTAGGTAGAAACGTCGTGTAACATTATATCCGAGTCTACATAGTGTGTGTCTAGTTAAATACATACGAAGGAAGTAGAGTAATGCACTATGCGTCTTGGTCGACTCACTCGTGTGCATTTAAGCACATATTTTCCAAAGTCGGTAAGTGGAGCCAGCGCAATCCAACCATGTCTCGACCCCTATTTGGAAGGTCGGATCACGCATCTCGAAGCAACAGTTTCAGTAAACTCCCAAAATAGTAGCATGATTCCTATTTTGGACCAAGCACGACTGTGTGTACACAGCTAGCTACACCGACTGCACACACCTCAGAATACAATAGAATTGCCCCAACGACTTTGGGTCATTATAAGAACTCGACCCCCCCCCCCAAAAAAAAAAAATGTATGTCTTACTCTTTCCCCCATGCCATCTAGCTCGCCCTCCATCCCTACAACACAGCCCTCTCCATTCAGCTTCACCGAGATGCTCATGGACAGGAACAACTTCATGACGTCCAGCAACACAACCGGTCTGGTGACAAGCGCACTGCCAACGCCACATATGGACGTGGCCCTTTTGGCACCACTTCAGCCCACCTTTGGATCCGGACATGGTACCGGGGCGCCGATCCCATTCGCAGGGCCAGAACCTCCTGCATACACGAGGCTCCGACAATTATATCAACAAAGCGAGGCTAAATTGTGCCAAATCACGCATGACTATGAGAGCCTGAGGTAAGTAGATCAACTGTATTTTTGCTAAGGTTATTACCGTAACAAATCACCCAGGGTCACCCACAAGGAGCTAGTGAAGTCACACGGACGGCTCCTTGAGGCGCACCTGGAGACTTCCAAAAAATTACAAGTGCACGAAGAGGAGCCTAACCAGAAACCCACACGATCTTCAGAATCCCCAGAGACCAGTAGTGCTGACCATTGGCATCCTTCCTGGGGACTTGTGCCATCTGATTTCCCCCTTGTGAAATACTGGAGGAAGCTCGCTTGGAGGACCCACTGTTACGGTATGGACTTGGTGACTCATTACACACGACTCATGACCGGTTATGGCTATGGTCCGGTATCAGATTAGTCATGGACTCTTACATCGTATCAGTCAGCATAGTAGTTCGCATGTGATTGTGACTCGTGCATGACTCATTCCTAGGATAGCTGTACTAGGGTTCGAGCTAGTTACACTATTGGTTACATAGTATTCCAGCGGCGCTTTAAAGCCCGCGCGTATTTGTATAAGTAGTCGCTACAGAAGACCAAGAGTCCCCATCTTGGTCTTCTTCAATCCACCATTTGACTTGTATCTAGTCCGCCTTAGTCCCTGACTAAGTGCATCTCTACTTCGGTTCACCAAGGAACCAGTTCTTCCATCTTCAGGTGTAGCGTGTGCCCGCGTGCCCCTATTCACCTTGCGTTGGGTTGACAAGAGATCCCCATTCGCCTAACTTTCGCCAAGTCAATTACGCCTTCTACAAGTCCAAGTCGGACCAACGCTGGTGGAGCGTAACATTAAGACCAAGATCCTCATCGTGGCGTACTCGACCAGAGAACAGTGGACGTCTTTCCGTCCCTATCATATTGAACGACGAGGAGATCGCAACGTACCAACAAGATTCTTAGGCGCAGCCCAGTGGAGAGAACGAGGAGAGGACACCGGATATTTCGTAGAGTTCAACGGTCCTAACCGTTTCCGACCGGTTGAGTTCAATTTCAACCATCTTTGTTGGGTCGAGATTACTTGGAATCCTATAGACCATCGCTGGGATATCGTACGACCAACAGGAAGAAACTACAACTGTGATATCGACGCGCGAGAGCTTAACAGCCGTGCTGACTACGGTCCTATCGACGGACAAGCACAAGAACACACGGACGAAGGGATTAGCGGGGAAGAAACCTCCGAAAATCAATCACCAAGTAGGGAAACGACACCAGCAGAAGACGCCAGCCTTGGAGCCATTGGCGAACGCATCATACAACAAACTGAGTCCCTCACCATCCACCAACCCGAACCAGAAGTTATTCACATTCACAGCCCAGCAGTTGCAATGGCAACCACCACCATTACTCAAGAAGAAGCGACTCTTACCAGCAAAGCAAGAGATCAAATCGCGCTACAAGAACAAAGACGTATCACAGAAGAATCACGAGCCAACCTAGCTCCTATTAATCCCTACACCGGTCATCGAATGACCGATGACGATGTCGCAATCCACCGTGCCATCGGGCTGGACGTAGCAGACCCTCCTAGTGGAGGAGGCGGACCTCCTAGGAGGTTACCTGAAGGAGGAGGAGGACCTCCATCAGGGGGACCAGGATTCAGAGGATTCCCCGGAGGACTCCCAAATGGACCACCAGGAGGAGGACCACCAGGAGGAGGACCACTGGGAGGAGGATTACCAGGTGCAGGTCCTATTGTTCCCCCTCCAAGTAACAAATTAGCTGGCAAAGCACCCACAGTATTCAACGGAGAACGCGACAAAGTCGAGGCGTTTCTCACTCAGTGGCATGTCTATTGGGGCATGAACGCTGACGAAGGCATAATGGCCACACCCTACCGATGCGCCTTACTTTTCCTATCCTATATCAAAGGCGTCAATGTTAGCGAATGGGTATTGGCGATGCTCACGTGGCTTAACGGCCAGATACAAACCGGCATACCCCGCACCAGCGAAGGACTATGGAATGAAGTTACACGAAGTTTCATGCAACGTTTCCGCAACACCATGGAACAAGAACAAGCTCAATATGAGCTCAAAAAAGGAGTCAGAATGATCGGGGGCAACCTAGATGAGTATTGCACCCAATTTGAACAATTAATACGTCGTGCACAGTACCGACTTGATGATCCCCAGACGTTGGATCTATTTGCAAGCGGACTACCAAAGGACCTATATGAAAAGGTCTACACTCTCGATAACCCCTGCAATTATCGCGAATGGAAAGAAGCAGCTACCACTCGTCAACAGCAATATCTCCACCTCAAAGCGGTATTAAATAAAGGGGCTCCACAAGGACAAGGACAGGGACGACCTCGTCAACAACGACAGTGGCAGGGACCACCACGAAGTTCCTGGCAACCAAGAAACCTACCTCGAGACCCCAATGCAATGGACACTTCAGCAGATAGGATTCGAGGGCGGCTTGCAGGAGCTGAGGACATACTCGCTCCTCGCCCCCCTTATCGACCATGAGGAGGATTCCTTCAAAGGGGAGGAGGACGGAACAACCAAAGGCCAGTAATGTGTTATAATTGTGGAAAGGACGGACACATGGCCCGTGATTGCAGACAACCACGAGGGGGATATCAACCCCAAGCCTCGACCAGTCGGTATATTGACACCGACTACCATCAACAAGAACCCGAAGTCGCTACCAGGGCAGTGCAAGACGCACCCCCTCAACAGCGCGCCAACGACTGGCTAAACGGAGTAGCAGGAGAATCGGACAACGTAAAAGACATTATCCTCCAACAGTTGTGGAAAAAGGAGGGTTTTCAGGACGCCTGAACCCATCGGCCTGGGTGAGGGCAGTTAATTGTAACAGTGTAATCATGACTTGCTATCGTTCTATGAGAGTTCCAGTATCGATTCGCACCAGTTATGCAATGGCCGACATACGAGCATTAGTCGACTCAGGAGCGACCCACTGCTTCATGAAACCCTCCTTCGCAAAAAGGATGGGTCTTGGAACCAAACTCCTCGACGTTCCAAAGAAAATATGGAATATCGACAACACAGAAAATAAAGCAGGGCGTATCACTCATTATACGGATGTTGACGTCCAAACTAAAGGAATCCACAAGGAAGTCCGCTTCCTTATCACAGATATCGGTAATGAAGACATTGTACTAGGCTATCCTTGGCTCGCCATCTACGACCCACATATCAAATGGTCTCAGGCAGCCATTCATGAGGATATGCTCCCCATCATTATTCGTTCAACCAACCCCTCCATTAAAACTACAACAGTCGTCGCAGCAACCACGGTTCAAAACGACGATTATGAAATCATACACTCATGTATAATCACCGACGAACAAAGACAACAATTCGAAGAAGGGTGTCGGATCAGGGCAACAGCCACTGATCTAGCTATCGCCACCCAACAATACGTCACTAAAGCTGAGTTACCCTCCGAATATCGCGAATTCGAACGACTCTTCAGTGAAGAGGCTTCAGACAGGTTTCCACCCAGCCGGCCCTGGGATCACGCTATCGAATTCAAACCAGGAACGGCCGACGCCATCGACTGCAAAATATACCCTATGACGCAAGAAGAAGACAAGAAACTACGGGAATGGATCGACAAACAACTAAAGAAGGGGTATATACGACCCTCCAAATCCCCATACGCCTCATCCTTCTTCTTCATAAAGAAGAAAGACGGCAAGTTACGACCCGTTCAAGACTACCGGAAAATCAACGCGGTCACTATCCGCAACCAGTACCCTCTCCCCCTCATCTCCGACCTCATCACTGATCTTAGCAACGCCCACATATATACCAAACTCGACGTCAGATGGGGGTATAACAACGTGCGCATCAAGGAGGGAGACGAGGAAAAAGCAGCGTTCAAGATGCGATACGGATTATTTGAACCAACGGTGATGTTCTTTGGCCTTACCAACTCCCCGGCGACGTTCCAGACTATGATGAACTTCATATTTAGGGACATCATCGCCAAACACGAAGCCCGCGGGACTGTAATTCGAGTCTACATGGACGACATCGGTATCGCCACGGGAATCAAACATTCCCTTTCGGATCACATTGAAGCAGTCAAGGACGTCCTCCGCGTATCTGTGGAGCACGACCTTTATTACAAACTTGAAAAGTGCCTCTTCCACTCCCCTCGCATGGATTACCTAGGGGTAATCCTTGAAAAGGGGGTGACACGCATGGACCCCGTCAAAATTTCGGGTATTAAAGACTGGCCCACGCCTACCAAGGTTAAAGACGTCCGCTCCTTCCTCGGCTTCTGCAATTTTTACCGTCCTTTTATACGAGGTTTTGCAACCAAAGCACGACCCCTCAACAAACTTACGCGAAAAGACACTGAATGGCACTGGGGAACCGACGAAGAGAAAGCGTTCCAAGACCTCAAGACCCTTGTCACTAGCGAACCCGTTCTGGCACACCCAGACCTCACTCAACAATTCGAGTTAGAAGTCGACGCATCAGGTTTTGCAACAGGAGCCGTCCTTCTTCAGCGTAAAGCAGACGGTAAACGACACCCCATCGGCTACTACTCGTCCACCCTCAGCGAAGCCGAACGAAACTACGACATTTACGACCTTGAATTACTGGCAATTGTCAAGGCCTTCCGTCACTGGAGACCTCTCTTGGCAGGCTCTCCCCACAAAATCAAAGTATTCTCCGATCACCTCAACCTACAATATTGGAAGTCGCCACAAAAGATTAGCCAGCGCGTAGCCAGGGAAGTGCTCGAACTCTCAGAATACGACTTTGAGATTCACCACATCAAAGGCACCTCCAACGGATGTGCTGATGCATTATCCCGAAGGCCAGATTACGATCAGGGGGAGAATGACAACGAAGGAATAACGGTGTTACCGGAAAGTGTCTTCACACGAACTACCACGATAGAAGAACCGCGTCACCCTCATTGGAGACCCAAAATTCTGCCTGTAGAAATGACACCAGAACATCCCATTTACGAACAAGATACAGCTAAGTTGAAACCCTGGATTGATGCTCACAGACTGAAAGACATCGAAGGAACATGGTACAAGGACGGACGCCGAGTAGTCACCGGCGGCGTCCATGACAAGCACACTATCATCGCCGCACATCATGACTCCCCTGTCTATGGCCATCCCGGTATCAAACGCACTCTTTGACTTACCGAACGACACTATTGGTGGCCGCAGATGAAGAACGACATCACGGATTATGTCAGAGGCTGTGCGGAATGCCAGCGGCACAAAGTTAACCTCCAACCAATCAGAGCACCCCTACAACCCATTTATCCCAAACCGGAAGCCCTGCCATTTGAGACCATCGCAGTGGACTTTATTACCAAACTCCCTGTCTCTCGTGGCTACGACTCCATTCTCACAGTGACAGATCATGACTGCACCAAAGCCGCTGTCTTTATCCCCTGTAACGAAGAAATAACGGCCGAAGGGACGGCCGCTTTGTACATCTCCCACGTCTTTCCCTGATTCGGACTCCCCTCGCGCGTTATCAGTGACCGAGACCCTCGTTTTGCATCTAAGTTTATGCGGGAGATATGCAGAATCCTTGGCATCAGCCAAAATATCTCTACCGCTTACCACCCCAGAACCGACGGCCAATCGGAACGAACAAATCAATGGTTGGAACAATATCTCCGCTTCTGGGTAAATGAGCGGCAAGACGATTGGGTACGCTATCTGCCTATGGCAGAATTCACTCATAACAATTGGCCTAATGAAACCACGCGGGAGTCCCCCTTCTTTCTCTTGTCCAGGTTCAACCCCCGCGCTGATTGGACCGATAGGCCTTCCCCTATCCCACAGGTGTCCCTGAGACTAGACCAATTCAAACAGGCGCGGCAACGCGCCTTCTCTTGCATGACCCGGGCACAGAAGTCATGGGTTAAGCATAAAGATACACCCAAGTTCAAAGAAGGAGACCTCGTGTGGCTAGAAGGACGCCACTTACGCACCCATCAGCCAACCGCAAAACTAGCCGCAAAACGCCACGGACCGTTTAAGGTCATCCAGGTGATGTCCCCTGTCAACTATCGCCTCGAGCTTCCCACACAGTGGAGCATCCATGATGTCTTCCACATAGATCTTCTCACACTGTATCGCGAGACACCCACGCACGGACCAAACTATCAGCGCCCACCACCTGATTTGGTTGATAACGAGGAAGAATACGAGGTCGAGAAGATTCTAGACTCTAGGCGATTCGGCAGAAGACGTCGGCTCCAATATCTCGTGAAATGGAAGGGCTATCCGGACTCCGACAATCAGTGGATAGATAAGGATGACGTATTTGCCGACGAAGCCATTCGGGACTTCAAACGTTCAAACCCCGACAGAGAAACACATATAAGGAGGGTCTTCTGTCGTGATAAGTCCCCATCACTCCTCCACTTCATGCCTTCTACTCGACGCAATGACCAGCTCGCCCTCCTCTCTACCCTCGTCAACGACTCCTCCGCCACACTTGTTAACCCCGACTCCTCCAACGACACCACTGCCAATGGCACTGTCGCCCGAAGCCGTGCTGCCATGCAGCATGAGGACGATGGCCCTATCACTAGTGAAGAATTGCACCAGACACTGCAACGATTCCCTTTGCCCATACAGGGAACTATCGACGACGATCCAGCAACAACTCAACCAACACCTCTGCCGCCAATGTACGCCCTCACAAACCCAAACACCGGTGAGCCCGAAGCCTTCCTCACCGAAGACGAACTCTTTCGGCTTCAAGCAGCTGTCCCGTGCGGTGAAGCCACCAGACGCCATGAAGAAGTATGAACAAGAGTGGAAGGAGACGGCGGCGCGGTGGCAGCGGGAGCAACTGCATATCGCCGCCTGCCGACGGCAGATGATGAAGGAACGGAGGGAGTATTGGACGAAGATGAGGATGAAGACGAGCTTAGAGACCATTACCCCATCAGGCACGCATTCCTTAACCATGAATTCTACGCTGAAGATCCAGCCGCCACTCCCTACCTCATCGACGCAGCGGGGGGGCCTCTACACCGAGGACGAGTCGCCGTGGCACAAGCGGCTCATTATACACCAATGGGAGAACGAGACCCAGCAACCAGGGTCGTCGTCCCTGAAGGGTTCCGGGTCAATAGAGGACCCGATTACATTCCGTTCCCGATCAAGCTCCCCAACGGACCGACGGTACAAGCCCCCCACGTACAGGTTATCCGAGGAGGAGACCCCTTCGTTCTCGGACTAGCCCCAGGATCGGGCTTCCTGTACGGTAAACCCCTTTACGCCACCCCTCATCTGCCAAAAAACAACCGTGCGTTCATCCCACACGAGGAGTATTTCATGCTCCGTGATCAACACCCCACAGACCTGCTGCTTATGCGCATTGGGGATGTCACCCTCACGCAAGAACTGCGCCGGTTCCGGCAATTCGCGTTCGCCGAAGATCAGCTGGAGAAGCGAATTCGACAATTGCAGATGGAGAAGGCGATGGTGGTCGATGACAAAAAGGACAGTCTTTATCGGCTGGAACGGGCTAACATATTGGCCAGGATGGAAGACGAAGCGGAACGAATGAGGCAAGAATCAGCAGCGGATTAGTGAGGTGGGCCTCACTCCTGAAAAGAGGGTGATGTTATGGTATGGACTTGGTGACTCATTACACACGACTCATGACCGGTTATGGCTACGGTCCGGTATCAGATTAGTCATGGACTCTTACATCGTATCAGTCAGCATAGTAGTTCGCATGTGATTGTGACTCGTGCATGACTCATTCCTAGGATAGCTGTACTAGGGTTCGAGCTAGTTACACTATTGGTTACATAGTATTCCAGCGGCGCTTTAAAGCCCGCGCGTATTTGTATAAGTAGTCGCTACAGAAGACCAAGAGTCCCCATCTTGGTCTTCTTCAATCCACCATTTGACTTGTATCTAGTCCGCCTTAGTCCCTGACTAAGTGCATCTCTACTTCGGTTCACCAAGGAACCAGTTCTTCCATCTTCAGGTGTAGCGTGTGCCTGCGTGCCCCTATTCACCTTGCGTTGGGTTGACAAGAGATCCCCATTCGCCTAACTTTCGCCAAGTCAATTACGCCTTCTACAAGTCCAAGTCGGACCAACGCCGGTGGAGCGTAACACCCACGACAACGAACAGAAGGACTCGATGGAACTGGCAAGCTCAAGCGGTCAGCGAGGTGGTGCAAGAGCTGTGAAGGGCGAAAACATTATGATGCAGTACATTGAAAATGCCGATGGAACCCCAATCACTGGCGACGTTGCAGCCGAGATATGGGATTACGCGTGCTCGTTATGGCGACAACTCGACAAATGCAAGGCTGCCCCGGAAAAGTGGGGCAACACGCTGAAGGATATCCGTGAGAACTATTATTTTGAAATGGAGTCAAAATTCTACGTACTCCGACTTTGTGAAAATCACTGGAAGTCTCAAGCGATCGCTACGGCGATCTATTCTCAATGGTACAACAGGTTTGTCAAGAAGCGAGGATGTGCTGTCAAAAGTGAAGGAGACACGGGCGAAGAGCCAGCTGCGAAGCGGCCCAGAGGAGCGAAGAACAAACCCCCCCCAGGCCCCACGTCAGACGATGCTGCGAGCATACACAAGGTGATCATCCCGATCGACCCGCTGTATCAGTTTTACTCATCCAACTTGTGTCGTCTAACTTACTTTATTATAGTGCAGACGTATTTGACACCCCGAACGCGACACCATTCGCTGTCCTTAATCGGGTACCCAAAGAACTCCCACTGCCAACACCCATATCGGGTGTTTGCAAACTTCCTGGAAATAGCGACCCACAGAACACGCAGGCAGTTGGCCGTGGGACCACTCCCCCCCCTCCACCCCCTGACTCTGTGGCACCTGAACCGGCCCCTTCCCCAGGCACGCCGTCCACACCGTCCCACGTCATCGAAACCCTGACAGCACCCCCTTCTGGCACCCCGCTGCCGCCACTGCCACCGGCCATCGAGCCCCACATACCCGGGTCGCAGATCAGTTCAGACACACCCGTGGATCCTCACCCATCTCCAGCACCCCCTTCCAACACTTTTCTTGTCCCACCCTCGACCTCGGGCACGTCACTCAGTTCAAGCACAATACCTTGTTCGGGCATTGGGGAAGGAACGAAGACATCAAAGACGTCAAAGAAGTACATTGGCAGCGGGAAGATGATACCAGGGGGTGCAATTACCGCAATGTTACGCTCCACTGGCGTTAGTCCGACTTGGACTCGTGAAAGGCGTAATCGACTTAGCGGAAATCAGGCGAATGGGGAACACGTGTCAACCCAATGCAAGCTGAACAGGGGCACACCAGCACACACTGCAGCGAAAGGGTAAAGAAGAGTATCTCTTGGTGGATACAAGCAGAGGCACACTTAGTTCGAGACTAAGGCGGATAAGAGATGAGTCAGAAAGTGGATTGAAAAAGACCAAGATGGGGACTCTTGGTCTTCTGAGTCAACTACTTATACAGATATGCGCGGGCTTTAAAGCACCGCTGGAATAGTAAGTAACCAATAGCGTAACTAGCTTGAACCCTAGTACCGCTATCCTAGGAATGAGTCATACATGAGTCACAATCACATGCAAACTACTATGCTGACTGATGCGATGTAAGAGTCCATGACTAATGCTGATACCGGACCGTAGTCATAACCGGTCATGAGTCATATGTAATAGTTTGTTAAGTCCGTACTGTAACATCACCCCCTTTTCAGGAGTGAGGCCCACCTCACTAGTCCGCTACCGATTCTTGCCTCATCCGCTCTGCTTCATCCTCCATCCTTGCCAATATGTTAGTGCATTCCAAGCGATATAGACTGTCCTTTTTGTCCGCAATCACCATCTCCCTTTCCATCTGCAACTGCCGAATCCGCTTCTCCAGCTGGTCTTTGGCAAAGGCAAATTGTCGGAACCGGCGCAATTCTTGAGTGAGGGTGACATCCCCAATGCACATAAGCAGCAAATTGGTGGGGTGTTGATCACGGAGCATGAAATACTCCTCATGTGGGATGAAGGCGCGGTTGTTTTTAGGGAGATGCGGAGTGGCGTAGAGAGGTTTACCATAAAGGAAGCCCGACCCCGGGGCTAATCCGAGTACGAAGGGGTCTCCTCCTCGGATAACCTGTACGTGGGATGCTTGTACCGTCGGTCCATTGGGGAGTTTGATCGGGAACGGAATGTAATCAGGTCCTCGATTGATCCGGAACCCCTCAGGGATGATGGCCCTGGTTGTGGGGTCTCGTTCGCCCATTGGTGTATAATGAGCCGCTTGTGCCACGGCGACTCGTCCTCGGTGTAGAGGCCCCCCCGCTGCATCGACAAGGAAGGGAGTGGCGGCTGGATCTTCAGCGTAGAATTCATGGTTAAGGAATGCGTGCCTGATGGGGTAATGGTCTCTAAGCTCGTCTTCATCCTCATCTTCGTCCAGTACTCCCTCCGCTCTTTCATCATCCGGCATCGGCAGGCGGCGATATGCAGTTGCTCCCGCTGCCACCACGCTGCCATTTCCTTCCATTCCTGTTCGTACTTCTTCATGGCGTCGGGTGGTTTCACCGCGTGGGACAGCTGCTTGAAGCCGAAAAAGCTCATCTTCGGTGAGGAAGACTTCAGGCTCACTGGTATTGGGGTTTGTGAGGGCGTACATAGGCGGAGGTGTTGGTTGAGTTGTTGCTGGATCGTCGTCGAGAGTTCCCTGTATGGGCATAGGGAATCGCTGCAATGTCTGGTGCAGTTCTTCACCAGTGATAGGGCCGTCTTCCTCATGCTGCACGGGGGAATGGCTTCCTCCCGCAGTTCTAGTGGCTGCGGTGTTGTTGGTGGAGTCGGGGTTGACAAGCGTAGTGGAGGAGTTGTCGACAAGGGTAGAGAGGAGTGCGAGCTGGTCATTGCGTCAAGTAGAGGACATGGAGTGAATGGGAGATGGGGACTTATCACGACAGGAGGCTACCCTTATATGCGTTTCTCTGTCGGGGTTGGAATGTTTGAAGTCCCGAACGGCTTCGTCGGCAAATACGTCGTCCTTATCTATCCACTGATTGTCTGAGTCCGGATAGCCCTTCCACTTGACAAGGTATTGGAGTTGACATTTTCTGCCGAATCGCCGAGAGTCCAGAATCTTCTCGACTTCGTATTCTTCTTCGTTATCGACCAAATCAGGTGGTGGGCGCTGATAGTTTGGTCCGTGCGTGGGTGTTTCGCGATAAGGTGTGAGAAGATCTATGTGGAACACGTCATGGATGCTCCACTGTGTGGGAAGCTCGAGTTGATAGTTGACAGGGGACATCACCTGGATGACCTTAAATGGTCCGTGCCGTTTGGCCGCTAGTTTTGCGGTTGGTTGATGGGTGCGTAAGTGGCGTCCTTCTAGCCACATGAGGTCTCCTTCTTTGAACTTGGGCGTATCCTTGTGTTTGATCCATGACTTTTGCGCCCGGAGCATACAGGAGAAAGCGCGCTGTCGCGCTTGTTTAAACTGGTCTAGTCTTAGCGACACTTGTGGGATAGGGGAAGGCCTATCGGTCCAATCAGCGCGAGGGTTGAACCTGGACAAGAGAAAGAAGGGGGACTCCCGTGTGGTTTCATTAGGCCAATTGTTATGCATGAATTCCGCCATAGGCAGATAGCGGACCCAATCATCTTGCTGCTCATTTACCCAGAAACGGAGATATTGCTCCAGCCATTGATTTGTTCGCTCCGATTGGCCATCGGTTCTGGGATGATAAGCGGTTGAGATGTTTTGGCTGATGCCAAGGATTTTGCATATCTCCCGCATAAACTTGGATGCGAAGCAGGGGTCTCGATCACTGATAACGCGTGAGGGGAGTCCGAATCGTGGGAAGACATGAGAGACGTACAGGGCTGCCATTCCCTCGGCTGTTATCTCTTCGTTACAAGGGATAAAGATAGCAGCTTTGGTGCAATCATGATCTGTTACCATGAGAATAGAGTCGTAACCACGGGAGATAGGGAGTTTGGTGATAAAGTCCACTGCGATAGTCTCAAATGGCAGGGCTTCTGGTTTGGGATAGATAGGTTGTAGGGGTGCTCTGATTGGTCGAAGGTTGACTTTGTGCTGCTGACATTCCGCACAACCTTTGACATAATCTGTGACGTCGTTTTTCATTTGCGGCCACCAGTAATGCTGTTCCGTAAGTTGGAGAGTACGTTTGATACCAGGGTGGCCATAGACAGGGGAGTCATGATGAGCAGCAATGATAGTACGCTTGTCATGGATGCCGCCGGTGACTACTCGGCGTCCGTCCTTGTACCATGTCCCTTCGATGTCTTTTAGTTTGTGAGCATCAACCCAGGGTTTCAACTTATTTGTGTCTTGTTCGTAAATGGGATGTTCTGGTGTCATCTCCACAGGTAGGATCTCGGGTCTCCAGTAGGGGTGTCGCGGTTCTTCTAGTGTGGTGGCACGCGCGAAAACGCTTTCTGGTAATACTGTTATACCTTCGTTGTCGTTTTCTCCTTGATCGTAGTCAGGTCTTCGGGATAGTGCATCGGTGCGTCCATTGGAGGTACCCTTGATGTGGTGAATTTCAAAGTCATATTCCGAGAGTTCGAGTACTTCCCTGGCTACACGTCTGCTAATCTTTTGTGGCGACTTCCAGTATTGTAAATTGAGGTGATTGGAAAATACTTTGATCTTGTGAGGAGAGCCCGCTAGGAGAGGTCTCCAGTGACGGAAGGCTTTGACAATTGCTAGGAGTTTGAGGTCGTAAATGTCGTAATTTCGTTCGGCTTCATTGAGGGTGGATGAGTAGTAGCCGATAGGATGTCGTTTACTGTCTGCTTTGCGTTGAAGAAGGACTGCTCCCATTGCAAAACCCGATGCATCGACCTCTAACTCGAATTGTTGCGTGAGATCTG
Source organism: Lactarius indigo (assembly GCA_025766275.1). Classification (NCBI taxonomy): domain Eukaryota; kingdom Fungi; phylum Basidiomycota; class Agaricomycetes; order Russulales; family Russulaceae; genus Lactarius; species Lactarius indigo. The sequence continues at coordinate 86,584 of JAFKAC010000036.1, forward strand.
GATGCGCTAAAACAGGTTCGCTGGTGACGAGGGTTTTAAGGTCTTGGAATGCCTTTTCTTCTTCTGCACCCCAGTGCCATTCGGTGTCTTTGCGTGTAAGTTTGTTCAATGGTCGTGCTTTGGTTGCGAAACCTCGTATAAAGGGTCTGTAAAAATTGCAGAATCCGAGAAAAGAGCGGACGTCCTTAACCTTCGTTGGCATAGGCCAATCCTTGATGCCCGAAATTTTGACAGGGTCCATGCATGTCACCCCCTTTTCAAGGATTACCCCCAGGTAATCCATGCGTGGGGAATGGAAGAGGCATTTTTCGAGCTTGTAGTACAGATCATGCTCGGCGGATACGCAGAGCACGTCTTTGACTGCCTCTATGTGATCTGGTAGTGAGTGATTAAGTCCCGTAGCAATGCCGATGTCGTCCATATAAACCCGAATGACTGTTCCGTGTTTCTCATGTTTTGCGATGATGTCCCTGAAAATGAAGTTCATCATGGTCTGGAACGTTGCCGGGGAGTTGGTTAGGCCGAAAAACATCACCGTTGGTTCAAATAGTCCATATCGCGTTTTAAACGCTGCCTTTTCCTCGTCTCCCTCTTTGATGCGTATGTTATTATACCCCCATCTAACGTCGAGCTTGGTGTAGATGTGAGCGTTGCTGAGGTCTGTGATAAGATCAGAGATGAGAGGGAGTGGGTATTGATTGCGGATGGTGACAGCGTTGATTTTGCAGTAGTCTTGGACGGGTCGTAACTTACCATCCTTCTTTTTGATAAAGAAGAAGGATGATGCGTATGGAGACTTGGAGGGTCGTATATACCCCTTTTTCAGCTGTTCGTCAATCCATTTGCACAGTTTCTTGTCTTCTTCCTGAGTCATAGGGTATATTTTGCAGTCGATGGCGTCAGCTGTCCCTGGTTTGAATTCTATGGCATGATCCCAGGGCCTGCTGGGCGGAAACCTGTCCGATGCTTCTTCGCTGAAGAGACGTTCAAATTCGCGGTATTCTGGGGGTAACTCAGCTTTGGTGACATATTGTTGCACAGCAATAGCAAGATCAGTGGCAGTAGCTCTAATTCGGCACCCTTCTTCGAATTGTTGTTGCTGTTTGTCCGTGATAACACAGGAGTGTACAACCTCATAATCGTTATTTTGGGCAGCGGCTGCTGCAATCGTCGTTGTTTTGAGATAGGGATTGGTTGAGCGAACGATAATGGGGAGCATATCTTCGTGGATAGCGGCTTGAGACCATTTGATATGGGGGTCGTAGATAGCGAGCCAGGGGTATCCCAATACAATGTCCTCGTTGCCAATATCTGTAATAAGGAAACGCATTTCTTTATGGATTCCTTTAGTTTGAACATCAACGTCGGTATAATGAGTAATACGCCCCGATTTGTTTTTGGTATTGTCAATATTCCATATTTTCTTTGGGACGTCAAGTAGTTTCGTCCCTAGTCCCATCCTTTTTGCGAAGGAGGGTTTCATGAAGCAGTGAGTTGCTCCTGAGTCAACTAGTGCTCGTATGTCGGCCATTGCATAACTGGTGCAAATCGATACTGGAACTCTCATAGAACGATAGCGAGTCATGATTACACTGTTACAATTAACCGCCCTTACCCAGGCCGATGGGTTCAGGCGTCCTGAAAACCCTCCTTTTTCCACAACTGTTGGAGGATAATGTCCTTTACATCGTCCAATTCTCCTGCTACTCCATTAAGCCAATCGCTGGCACGCTGTTGAGGGGGCACATCTTGAACCACCCTGGTAGCGACTTCTGGTTCCTGTTGATGATAGTCGGTGTCGACATACCGACTGGTAGATGCTTGAGGCTGATAGCCTCCTCGTGGTTGTCTGCAGTCTCGTGCCATGTGTCCGTCCTTTCCACAATTGTAGCAAGTGACTGGCCTTTGGTTGTTGCGTCCTCCTCCTCTCTGTAAAAATCCTCCCCTTGGTCGGTATGGGGGACGAGGAGCGAGTATGTCTTCAGCTCCTGCAAGTCGCCCTCGAATTCGGTCTGCAGAGGTGTCCATTGCATTTGGATCTCGTGGTAGATTCCTTGGTTGCCAGGAACTTCTTGGTGGTCCCTGCCATTGTCGTTGCTGTCGTTGCCTTCCTTGTCCTTGTCCCGGGGGAACTCCTTTGTTTAGTACTGCTTTAAGGTGGAGATATTGTTGTTGACGAGTGGTGGCTGCTTCTTTCCACTCGCGGTAATTGCGGGGATTGTCAAGGGTGTAGACCTTTTCATATAGGTCCTTTGGTAGTCTGCTTGCGAATAAGTCTAGCGTCTGCGGATCGTCGAGTCGATACTGAGCGCGGCGTATCAGTTGTTCGAATTGGGTGCAATACTCATCTAGATTGCCTCCAATCATTTTGACTCCCTTCTTAAGCTCGTATTGAGCTTGTTCTTGTTCCATCGTGTTGTGGAAGCGCTGCATGAAGCTACGCGTGACTTTGTTCCATAGTCCTTCGCTAGTACGGGGTATACCAGCTTGTATCTGGCCATTGAGCCAGGTAAGCATTGCTAGTACCCATTCGCTGACGTTGACGCCTTTGATATAGGATAGGAAAAGTAGGGCTCGTCAATAGGGTGTGGCCATTATGCCTTCATCTGCGTTCATGCCCCAGTAGACATGCCATTGAGTGAGAAACGCTTCGACTTTGGCACGTTCTCCGTCAAATACTGTGGGTGCTTCACCAGCTAATTTGTTACTCGGAGGGGGAATGATAGGGCCTGCACCTGGTAATCCTCCTCCTGGAGGTCCTCCTCCTGGTGGTCCTCCCGGGAATCCCCCAGGGAACCCTTCGAACCCCGGTCCTCTTGATGGGGGTCCTCCACCTCCTCCTCCTCTGGGCAGGTCACCAGGGGGTCCTCCTCCTCCACTGGGGGGATCGGCTACGTCGGGTCCAATGGCACGATGGATTGCTACGTCATCGTCGGTCATTCGATGACCGGTGTATGGGTTAATAGGAGCTAAATTAGCTCGTGATTCTTCTGCAATGCGTCTTTGTTCTTCTAGGGCAATCTGATCCCTTGCTTCATTGGTGAGGTATACCTCTTCTTGCGTAACGGTGGCTGTTGCCATTGCGACTGCTGGGCTATGGATGTGGATTACTTCTGGTTCGGGTTGGTGAATAGTTAACGACTCAGTTCATTGTATAATGTGATCGCCGATGGCCCCTAGGCTTGCTTCTTCTGCTGGCATTGTTCCTCGACTTGGTGATTGACTTTCGGAGGCTTCTTCTCCGCTGATTCCTTTGTCTGTGTGTTCTTGTGCTTGTCCGTCAATAGGACCGTAATCTGCGCGGCTGTTGAGTTCTCGCGCGTCGATGTCGCAGTTATAGTTTCTTCCTGCTGGTCGTACAATATCCCAGCGATGGTCTACGGGGTTCCAAGTAACCTCGACCCAACAAAGATGTTCGAAGTTGAACTCAACAGGTCGGAAACGGTTAGGACCGTTAAACTCTACGAAGTATCCGGTGTCTTCTCCTCGTTCTCTCCACTGAGCTGCTCCTAAGAATCTTGTAGGTATGTTGCGATCTCCTCATCGTTCGATATGATAGGGACGGAAAGACGTCCACTGGTCTCTGGTCAAGTACGCCACGATGAGGATCTTGGTCTTAATGTTACGCTCCACTGGCGTTAGTCCGACTTGGACTCGTGAAAGGCGTAATCAACTTAGCGGAAATCAGGCGAATGGGGAACACGTGTCAACCCAATGCAAGCTGAACAGGGGCACACCAGCACACACTGCAGCGAAAGGGTAAAGAAGAGTATCTCTTGGTGGATACAAGCAGAGGCACACTTAGTTCGAGACTAAGGCGGATAAGAGATGAGTCAGAAAGTGGATTGAAAAAGACCAAGATGGGGACTCTTGGTCTTCCGAGTCAACTACTTATACAGATATGCGCGGGCTTTAAAGCACCGCTGGAATAGTAAGTAACCAATAGCGTAACTAGCTTGAACCCTAGTACCACTATCCTAGGAATGAGTCATACATGAGTCACAATCACATGCAAACTACTATGCTGACTGATGCGATGTAAGAGTCCATGACTAATGCTGATACCGGACCGTAGTCATAACCGGTCATGAGTCGTATGTAATAGTTTGTTAAGTCCGTACCATAACACGCAAGGTGAGTATCTCTATACCCTCTTATTGGCGCAACTGACGCATTCACTAGGAACATATGTGCCAGAGACTGGTGCGTCTCACATCCCGAAGGGACCAAGGGCGAATTCACCAGATATTGGGACACTCTGGACCCAGGATCCAAGGCGGTAAGTTCCCCTTCCACTTTGCGCCACCGTGATACAAAGCTAAAAATGGTGTATATAGGCCTACAAACACAAGGAAATCGACGCAAAGTCATTGGCAAAGGTGTGTTACTATACCGTCTCCTGCAAACCTGACTGAATACATTCCTAGGGAAAATCTACGGGTCGGTCCTGAGCAACATGCGACTGAAGGCACGACTCGACTTGCAACAGACGTGGGGGTAACTGGTAACATGCACTGGTGCAGAGGTGGTTCGACAGGATTCGTACTGTATAGAACATTCGATTGTATTCGATAAATGGACTTTTTAATGAATCAAATCAATTCGTTTTGAAAATTCGTGGCCATTCGACCACATTTGATAAGATTAGATATGTGTTGTCATATATGGTTCGATGAGATTCGATTACATTAGTAATTTGTGTAACTAATATATAGAATCAGACAGAATACCGTCAACGATTTGATCACGTTCATTTTTTTTTCTGTGTGATTCGAAAAAATAGAAGTGCAGTTCAAATTATATAATTAGGTTAAATTTTGTCGAACGATCTACTGCGTTCTACTTAATTATACCTTGTTCGACCGATTTCCGGCTGGGCCCCATCTTTGGATCCACCCCTTCGCCCTGGTGCCACCTGCACCTCAGCATACTCGATACTTGACATATCACAAAGCTGTTCCTTCTGGAAGTGGGGAGTTGTCTTATTGTAAGTGGCTATTACTATAAGTGGGAATAAGCGGGAAGTGGAAGGAATACCATACAGGGAGGAGACGTGTTGTGTGCTTGGTTGTGTGGATTCAAAAAAAAAAGATAGGAGCTACAGACGGACCTTGTACAATCTCCCCAGAACTCTAAGTTTATACCATATTTACTACAAAAGTTATTCGCCACACTCACGTGTCAGGGTTGTCAGCTTTGATAGTACAACGCAATGCTTTCAGGGAGCTTAGCGCTTACAGTAGCGTGATTTTAATATTACGGTAAGCTCTGGCCTGGGGTACAATCCAGCCAGAGGCAGAAGACGATTCGGATGACTGCTTCGCGGCTGGTTACTACGGTGCTAGGGGCATGATGTCGTATTGAATGAACCGGGCTCCCTTAAATTACAATCAGCTCTAATAACTCAGAATCAAAAAATGTAACGGGTGAGTTGCATGATTGGCATCCAACTTCCCGCAGAAACGTGGACAGCGCCGATAATTACAATGTCACTGCTCTGAATGCCACCTGCCCCGATCTTCCATAGTTCGCGTCGGTCGTCAACGCACCCAGGTTCTAATTCGCAACCCTAGAAAGCAAATTTCAGTACACTTTATCGTCTTCTAACAGTGATATCAGAAGTCGTACCTGAAGAAAAGCACCCACTGTCCGCCCAATCTGTTGAGCGAAGCTCGTAGGCTCTCTTGTCGGAACCTGGCGTTTGAACTCCTTGTAGCCAGGCCACTAATATTCCCCATGAGCAATTTAGCGAGTGAACACACCAATCGTAGCCACACTGACAGCAATACGGATGTACGTGCTTGCCTTTTGACCAAGCGGAGCTACATGATTTCCGTCTCGGAGACTATGGCATCGACCATCGGCGGACGCTGCAAGAGAAAAGCCAAGCCTCCGATCTTCACCCTCGAAAAAGATGGGCATCTGCAACATTGCTCTCTCGACGTGTCGTTGTCTATCAAGAGCACTGTGGGGAGACCACATCCTCTGAGGGACAACCGTCCCCCTGTCCACAATGCTACGGTCGAGTAGGCAAATACCTGGTGGGCCGGAATGTGGTGCCAGGATGTGGTGAGGGATGGGATTGAGAAAGAAAAAATACCCCTCCCTCTCAGCGTAGGACAGAGTCTCGTGAGGGGGGATGACGGTGGTCTTCAGAAGATTCAAAAAGTACACCTCAGCCGCTCGACTTTGGAAGGTCTGGGATATGTACCCGTCAACAAGAAGGGTCTTTGTGTTGAAACAAGAAAGAATGGGTCAGGTTGAACAAACTTAAATACAAAATGCGACACCTCCTTACCTGAACGACATCCATCACTTTCAAAGGAAAATACGGGAAAGGTCTGGGACAAGAGAGGAGGGGAGAACATGGCCTGGCTCAGTCTTTATATCCAAGTGTGTACGGGTAGGTAGAACTTCAGGCGTACTGTTATCTGCCATGTATTACCTGATTTATGGTTCCCATCTTGGTTCCCATTATCTGTATTTGGGAGTGTTCTTCGTGGAATATCGAATGGCTGTGCGAACAAGCAGAAAGCGGGCGTAAGGGATAGTGCCATGGCGGGACAAATCTAGAAAAAAAAAAATTAGGAATAGACTAATCCTCTGTAAACTGACCCTTAGTCTGCCATTGATGTCATAGGCTCGATGCTTCACCATTGAACTTGGGATATATTTCGCAAAGTGTGAGAGTGAAACGAGGGAAAGTCAATGACACAATCGCTTGAGGTGACGGAACAGGGCATTTTAGCATACAATCCAGTGCGCACTAAAGAGTATTCGAATGAAACGAGATAAGGTTTAACGATGCGATCTTTAGGGCGTGATGGAACAGAGCATGACAGTGCTTGCAGATATTGGCGCCGGCAAAGGACTAACTCTGCACTAAAGAGGTATTCGAATGAAACGACGCAATCGTTCGGGGGTGATGGAACAGTGCATGACAGTGCTTGCGGATATTGGCGCCGGCAAAAGAGCTAATTCCGGGTTGCACAGAATTTTTTTTTTTTTTTTTTTTGGATCAGTTTTATTCCGGGGCAGTAAATAATACAAGACCGGTCCTCATCCTCTATCAAGAGAGAGGAGATTTACGAGAGATAACGTAGCGTGCACCCATGTGATAATTGGTAGTAGAGTTCGTCACCTCCCAGAGGAAACGTAATAACCAAAGGAAAAGAAGTAGCATACCGCACAAGGAAAAACTAACGGCAGAGGAGCAAAGAAGAAGTGGTGAGTCACCGGGCGGCTGTTTAGGCCGGGTCCAGGTCGTATTCGGAGAGCAGGTCGGGGGACGGTGGGCGTCAGAGGAGGGCCTGGGGTTCGGGAAGCGCAGGGACTGCGGGCACTTCGAACTCCGGTTTCGAGGCCAGTTTGGTAAGCTGGAGGAAACGTAAGAAGGTGTACACGAGGACCCGATCTCCGGAGGGTTGCACAGAATTGGATCACAACTCGGAGTGGGTCATCCGGTGGAAGCACCGGACCGCTAGGCTACGCGAAAAACTGACCCTCCATATGTTACTAGGTGTCGACTTTGTCGACTGTAACCTTGCTTGCGCTCCAGCAAAAATTATATAATCTATTAAGTTATTGTTTGTTTTACTAGTGGTCGTTGTGTTCTTCCTTGGGTGATCTATATTGTCGAATTGTGGGGCAACAACTAGAACTCGTCAGTACCTCTTGTGTTGCCAGGACAGGGTAACATAAGCGTTGAACCCCATTCAATGACCCTGTTGGGGGTTTTCCTATGTTCACGATAACAGCTTCAAGCGTTTGCCCTTGGCCTACATGAGCCTACATGAGCATCGGAAGTTGTGGAAGAGCGTGAGCAGGTCGTCGGTGTAGGTGTGGCCCCCGGTGGGGGTGCAGTGTCCATGCGCAGAGTGGCACAATAGGTGTTCCGGAGCTGGAGGTCGGATATGTGGTCCACGACGACTGTACCTGTCTGATTATTGTACCTATATTTTAACCACAAATACTTGCATATTCCCACACGGGCATAGCAGTCCCATCTGGGTGGCTGGAACCAACGTTGCAGTCCCCCTCATTCCATTTTTGCACCATGTTTGTCAGCGTGATATCAGCGTTTCACCAAATAGCGAATGGGCTACGAAGGCATAAGTCCCATCAGAGCAGCCGGGGCCAACGTTTCTCAGCTTCCGCATTTTATTCTTACTGTACAATTGTCAATGCAACGATGATGGCATCAGTGTTTGGGTATGTGATAAAACGGCTTGAAACCACATTACATAGGCAAACACTGCCAACGAAAGTACCGGTGTTTGGGTATGCAATGAACTCATTCATTCCAGTTCCATGAGCGTCGAAAGTTGTGGAACCGCGTGGACAGGTCATCGGCGTAGGTGTGTCCCCTGGTGGGGGTGCATTGACCATGCGCACGGTGGCACAACATGTCTTCCAGAGCCTTGTCTTGCACGGAGAAGATGCTATGGTGTCACCTGGGACCAGAGGATGAGGTTGGATATGTAATTCATGACAACTGTACCTGTCCAAAATTGTATTTCAAGCACAAACATCCTGTGTGCGTCAAGCCGCATCGGTGTAAACAGGAGGAACTGTGTATTACATAACTATGTTGTTTACAGATGTTTGTAAATGGCAGAGAATTTCGACTTGCCACGAGACCTTGTCAAGCAAGGTGATGAAAACAGCTGTAAATAAATATTGAAACCCATAGACTGACTTACCCTGTACCCTGCATTCTGCATTCAACATCGTCGTCTCTTCCTCACTCCTATCATGAAGGAAATGAATCGTAAACGGACTCGAGCTCCCAAAGATGAGGCTGACAGGGCTTCGGCCAGCGTGTATTGTTCCTTGTTTCCTCAGATGCCTTTTCCATTTCCATTTTCGTTTCTTCGCCCAACGGTGCTGTAGTGTTCACATTACCCCTCTTCAAGGAACTTCTACCACACCTGGACCCGCTCCCCCAGACCACCCCTACCCCTCTGGCTAACGCGTAAGGAACGACCACAACTGCAACTGCATCGCGATGTCGCCAATTGAGCCACCATGACCGTAACCACCGTGGGCACGAAGACGCAGCCAACGACGAGTTGGGCTTCGGTCCAGTCTCATTTAGAGACCTTTTTGGTTTTCTATTTCTTCTCTCATGCCCAAGGACACGCTGCTGCTGGACTTGTTGCACGTATTTGACATGCGTGAGGTGCTCACCACTGAGATGACAGAGACCGCGTCACTGACGACGTGGATGGCTGGAGACGGGCCACCGACTACTACAGGAAATTCACGAGAAGATGGGTCAGGTGATTGAGTGATCCTGACCGCGCCTCCACTCATAGCCTGCCGAGCGCAAGGCATACCTACCTTGGCATAATACAGGAACCCCTCCCATTCCCGCCAACAGCTTCGAGGACCCCCTGTGCAGTAACGATCCAAGTGCGTTTATTTTCCTCCTGTGGTTGTGATCACGCCCCACTGGTCATCGTATCCACGATTCCGCTACTGCTACCCCACAAAATCACACACCTCCAATCAAGCCTTCGATGCCGTAGCCTCAGGCCCCGCACCTAGTCCCACATGAGATAAAAGCTGAGTATTCGGTCGATCTGCATGTTCCTTACAGTCACCCATTCCTATGCGTGCACAAAGCCACCGCCACAATATATCCATCAGCCGCACCAGATCGTATGAGCATGGTGCGGCTGTGCAAGCAAACATGTAGCGTGAGACGTTCGAATGGAGAAGTCACGGTCACGGTTCGTGACGGAGGGAGAATGTGGACGTCCACTGGCACACCCTTGTCTACACCTTCACTTCGGACACCCTCACCAGTTCGAACACTTCGAATTTCTCGCTCGTCCCTCATCCAATTACTACAAAAGTAGATATACAGTGTCTAGTGCCCATGTTTAGACACGTCCGGGAGCAGTTCATAAACGCGACTCAAACAAGGGAACTTGGATGTAAGTCGAAGAAAATTTTCGTTACTTCAAGGGACATTCGCCTCGAGTTCGATCAAGAGGAAGCCGAGAGAAAAGAATGCGACCGTACCGCTACAGAAAAGTCTTGAGAAAGTGGAAGGGCTCTCAAGTCGTCCTTTTTGTATGTGGCCAGCCGACCTGTGAAGCCAAGATTTAGTGCATCGTCGACTCGTGGAGAGCGTGTACTGCACTCTCGGCTTCCGTTTTTCTGTCCTCCATTCCAGTCGCTACTACCAGCTCCTGTCCCATCCCACAAAATCGTGTTCATCAACCGAGTGATATTAATTACTCAGGCTTTCGCGCCGAGGCCCCTAACCTCGTCTTACCCCTTTACCTTCTTAACTTTTCAGCTGTATTTAATCGAAATACCCCCCTACAGGTACATATATTTTACAACTGCATTGATTCCTTCAGCTTTGACAACGTATATGCTGGCGATTGAGCGAGTAACAAGTCGAGCTTGGGTCAAGGCGGTGTTTCAATAAGGCGGCGTGAGTCACGCGTGACTATTCGAATACTAGAGATGTCCAAAGTGGAGTGAGGGACAGAGCATTGATCCTTATGTTGCGCTCTTTGAAACTGCACTCGCGCTCTACGCGGGCACATTTGCCGCTGCGCTCTCCATCACGACGGACTGTCGCTGTTGGAGTGTTCAGCCACACACGACGCACCAGCGTCGGACAGTCTCGGGCCGGCTGGACCGGCAACACATGAACGCGTTAGGTCGGGCTCAGTTGCTCGACCGCGGACTCAAAATCTACTCTATAAAATAATTTTCCCTTACACAAATGCTTCGCAGCTCACGTAGTACAACCTCAGCCTTTTCTACCAAACGGCTGAGGTTAGTAGTTTACTCTATTCCATCTTATGCTACTTTTACTTACTGTGTACTTAGTCACGCATTCTCGCGCTCCTACAGTCGCTTCGGGCGGGCGCATGGGGTCGACTGTGCGACGGGTGTACGTGGGGTGTCAAATTGGTGTGCTACGCAACCCGCTCGTGCACCGCTTCAGGATGCACGCTGCGATCGTTACGGGGCTCGTCCTCCTCACCGCATTATCCAGTACGAACGTCTTCTTCCGCAGCATCTCTAGCGTGTGAACTTGGGCCTAGGTGCGTTCGTCGCTGGGCTCGACGAAGGCCTGGTGTGGTCTACAACAACTTCCTACTAATGGGTGAGCGCCTCGCGCCCACCATTGGACGCTCTTGTCACCCGGATATGCAGAAACGAGCGGTGGGGGCAATGGCACGTGGTGCAATCTCTTTGAGAATCCGACGTCGGTGCGGTTCGACCACCGCGTGTCTGTGACGACGACGTACCTCGCAATAGCGTCGTCGCGTCGAGCCGCCGCGCAGCTGTGGGGATAACGCCTCCCTCACTCGTGGTGCGTGCCACGGTAGCCGCGTTTGCGATGATGAACGTGTAGGTGGTGCGGTATCTCAACGCGACCTCGTTCCGGTACCGCTCGCGGCAGCGCACCAATCCGGCAGTTTTGCGCTGCTCTCGGCCGTGCTCCATGTCCTCCTGGTACTACGCAGGCCAGACGCCGTTGCGCAGGTGTGGCGGCAGGCGAATCTAGAGAGAGAGGTGGCAACAAAAAGCCAAGAACACAGCGTGAATCACTCGTTCCTTCGTTATTCATATATAGCATTGTAGATAGGGAGAGGGCTGTTGCATCGTTCCATTGTCATATATTTCACTACCGCTCACTGGTACGCCGCTGCAGACTACACATCTGTGAAATATACAACCACTGACTAACACCTTGGGCTTCGATTCTCTGCAAAACCGACCCGCCTACCATGCCGACATCTGCGCATCCTCACCACCTGCGGCGGGAGTAGGAAATGAAGATGCTGATGCCGAAACGGGTGTCATTCCTTATCACGGTGCGGATTAAACGACAGATTTCAGAGATACAATAAACAAAAGTATCGTTAGAACCTTTCACTAATACTCGGGGAGAAGGTCCCAATCGAAGACAACAGACTCGTAGTTGGGGAGGAAGGAAATTCAGTATCAGATATCAAACTCGTGGCGGAGAAGGAAAAATCAGAGGTACTGGAGAGAACACTTGAGGGTCGGCTTGGGGGGATCATCGGCACTTCTGAGTGTTGGTGTAGACCCGGATGGGGTAACCACCACTCGGCGGCAGATGTGGGTGGAGGGGAGGTCACAGCGTCCGGCAGCGAAACGTCCAACAATGTCTCGACCCCCTGAGTGGTTCTTGCCCCGGACATGACCTGTTCTTGCGTTGTTGTCTCCATAGTGTCTTTAAGGGACCGTGACAACGAAAGTCCCAGTAGGGGTGTGAGGCGCCCTTCCACAGGGGTAACAGAGTCCGAATGTGATGTAGAGAAAGGGGATTGGGTAGACGTGGGGATCCCTCTAACAATGCCTGGACGACGTCGGGTAGTGGAGCACAGACTAGCGGATTGTAATAACTCAGGTCTTAAAAACGAGCCGTAAGGCGAGGGAACAGTGCGCTCGCCAAACAGGATGTGCGCGTTTTGAATGAGATCTTCCATAACCAGTTTCTTTGAGACAATCAGATGGAATATCAGAACAAGTCATTGTGACGCGCCTTCGCGTGAACACCATCTTCCAGGACTGCATTGCCCCGAAAAACAGTATAGCAGAATTGAGCAGCGAGCGCCTTCACGGTCATTGCGTTCTTGTCCGAATGAAAGGCAACAAGCGAAAGATGCCGCAAAACAGCTTCTAGAGACACCTTGTGAACTGGATGTACTTCGCCAAGTAGCTCACGGATCTTCGATCGCAACGCGGAGGAATCGTTTTCGATATATCTAGCTACACGTGACATCCGAGTTAGGACGTGGATATGGATAAAACCTGCGAGTGTACTTACCTCGATTCTGTCTGTATTGTCTACAATATTCTAGCGAAACTGTAAACAGTGGGTCTGGAAGATCCCAGAGGTAGAGCTAGACGATGGAAATCAATCTGAGAATCGACACATGTGCAATCGCTGCAATGGCTCACCTTAAGGAGCATCGCAACGGAGTGGATGTTGTTTGTAGAGTCGAACGAAAATCTCTTTTCACTTTCGAACCTGCGCCGCAACTAAAGGTGAATTCATATCAGCCGATAGATTGGTCATTGCGGTGGATTCCACTGGTCTATAATATATCTGCGTCGTAGATAGAACCGACCTGCGACACTAAGTACGAGTAAAGACACATGCCTCAATCAACTTACCGAACATATTTTATGAGTATTCAGACCCCTCTTCTCGACTTCTTCAATGCACATTCTAATCACTTTCGGTACATTATCTTGATCGGTCGTAAGGTCCACCAGGGGGACACCGAAGATCAAGTCCGAACATGCGTCGGGACGATAGTTGCAGTAGAGAGTGAGCGGAGGAATAGAAAAGGAAAGCACATGACCGAAAGACGCTCTCAGACCGGACGTATCTGTTCCGCTCAAGGCTTTCTCGACTTGTGCGCTAGTACTCATTGTCAAGTTGCCACGCTTTGTGCATATTGCGCTGTATGCCGTGTCAATTTCTCGAAGATTCCATGAGAGCTTAACAAAACTGACGTCAGACCATCCATATATTTAACAAGAACGTCCACGACGATTGGCGTGAAAACGAGTTTTCCAAGACACTGCCGTTTTTGGTCATCAAACAATACCTTAGAATAGAACTTGAACAACACTCACATTATATCCGTCCTCCAGATTCTCAACCCTCTTCAATCGCAACGTATTGAGCAGGGCAACGGCCCTCCTACAGTCATCGTCGGACACTGATTCATAGGGCTAATTCAGCAAACCAAGTTAGAATTCATGGATGACAACATTGGCGATACCTTCAGACTTGGAAAGCTCAAGTCCCTCTAGTAAATCCTCCTGCCGACCACTAAATAGCACCGAGACCTTGTTTCCAAATCTTCTGTTCGGAACGTCCTGCGAATATTGCGAAACGTCGGTTGACTGAGGATATTGACAAGGGTGATACTTCTTCAAGTACGCCTGCTGGAGCTTCAAGATTGTGTTCTCCGCATGGTCCGCATATTTCGCAGCAGATTCCTCGAGACCTTCCTCAACCCGCTTTCTTGTCTGATCTTCAGTTTCCTTTCAGATAGCCGATTATCAGGACAGCCCAAACGATAGTTCCTGGCTTGCCTTCAACATTGCGAGGGGTTTAATCACGTCGGTATCCAAAACATCCACGAAAGCCTGCTGGGCATTGACTTCTGTGGCGATGGATGTGGGTCCCAAGCTGCGGTTTAGAAGGTTAAAAACGCGTACCCGCTTCCAAACTGTCTCTCACTTTTTCCCATGCAGTTCTCGTCGTAGTTGGTCCGGCACGTGGATCGAATGCGGTATCAACAACTTTTGCTTCACGATGGAGTTTTCGCAAAGAACTGATGCTTGAGGAGAAAGAAGTCAGACCAGATGCGTGGCAGGTTCGACTTTCGGAAGACGACTGATTAGGATACCTCGACCCTTCGCCTGAATACCGAGCAGTCAGTGCAGCGCATAAGAATCGGATGAGGTTGACGGACCTCTCTTGGAAGAAAGCCAAGTAGCGATCTGAGATAGTTTCGAGTTGTATATCGAATTGAGTGAGGAGACTGTTGGAGTGGCTCTCTAGAAACACTCTGGACTGAGGTTCAATGGATACGAAAGACATGGGAGGTTGTCGGAGGCTGTAGGGGGCGCTTTTGTTGGTTGAACCAGGCAGGAGCCATGAGGCATATTTTCTCAGGCCCGGGACCTCAGGCTTCGGCGCTTCAGCGTCAGTAAAAGCAAAAAGCACCCGTGTTTGAGACAATCAGTATCACCGAGATGTGCCAATTCGGACGGATGGGGACGTTGCAACTGCAATATTTTATACACTTCTGACCTTAACTGAGCCTAACCTTCTCCACTCTCAATGACTAGTATTGACTACTATGATAGAAGTCACGGGCGGACCATGCACAATCTGTCAGCACCCTAAGTTTACTACACGCCCCCCTCGCGTGTTGGCTTCAAGTGATGCAATGCTTCCTTGGAATTAAGCGTCCAATTGAGGGTTCCAAACTTAAGTTCTAGATTAAATCGAGGCCAGACTTCTTCCCGTAGGTGCCTCACGTAACGAACGCCACACAAGGGGAAAGATCACAAGGAGAAAGATATGCGAGGCGTGGTAATAGTGGTCTCTTATAATTTATGGTGTATCTGCCGTTAGTACTAATAGAACATACAGACCGCTACTAAGTTTCGGGCTGAGTACGGTCTCGGAGTATGAGCCCGAGCGAACGTTGCTCGAGGTTATCGGTATCGATTGAGAGAAACTTGGAATTTAGACTCAGCCTGACAGCTTCTCGGAAGGAGTAGGAAGAAGATTCTGGTCTTCTTGGCTACCTCATGGCTCGTTAGAGTGCTTCGATCCTGAAGGGGATTAAGCTGCCAGGGGCGTGATGTCGCAAGCAGCGAACAAAATTTACGGGTCTTTGGGTGGTGGCGCTGTACGTGCAACTGTGGGGCTCCCTTATATCATGATCAATATCTGTGCCCTATAATATCGTAACTAAGCACAAACATCAAAAAATGTAACGATTGAGTTGCATGATTGGCATCCAGCTTCCCGCAGAAATGTGGACAGCGCCAATAATTAAAATGTCGCCGCTCTGAACGCCACCTGGCCCGATCCTCCATAGTTCGCGTCGGTCATCGACACACCCAGGATCTAATTCGCAAGCCTGGAAAGCAAGTTTCAGTACACCTTTATTTTTCTTCTCGAGGTGACACCAGAAGTCGCACCTGAAGAAAAGCATCCACAGCCCGTCCAATCTGATGAGTGAAGCCCTGCTCTCGTATTGGGACCTGCCGTTTGAACTCCTTGTAGCCAGGCCACTAGTATTCCCCGTGAACAATTTAGCGACTGTACACACCAATCACAGCCACACTGACAGCAATACGGATGTACGTGCTCGACTTTTGACCATGCAGAGCTAGATGACTTGCGTCTCGGAGACTATGGCATCGACTGTTGGTGGACGCTGCAAGAGGAATGCCAAGCCTCCGGTCTTCGCCCTCGAAGAAGATAGGCATCTGTAACTGTGCCCTCTCGACGTGCCGCCGTCTGTCAAGGGCACTGTGCGGAGACCACATCCTCTGAGGGACAACCGTCCCCCTGTCTACAATGCTGCGGTCAAGTAGACAAATACCTGGTGGGCTGGAAAGCGGGGTTGGGATATGACGAGAGACAGAGTTGAGGAAGAAGAAATATCCCTCCCTCCAAGTGTAGGACAGAGCCACGTGTGGGGGGACGGTGGTGCTCTTAAGAAGATTCAGAAAGTACACCTCAGCCGCCCGACTTCGGAAGGTTTGGGATATGTACCCGTCAACAAGAAGGGTCTGTGGGGTCGATACAAGAAAAAATGGTTCAGGTCGAATGAACCTACGCACAAAAGGTGACCCATGCTTACCTTAACGTCATTCATCGTTCACAATGGAAAATACCGGAGGGGGAGGTTCGAACAAGATGGGAGGGGAGGGGAAAACATGGCCTGACTTTATATAGGCTCTGAGGCCAGTGGAACGTGGAATCAAGAAAACTGAGGAAGGGCATTATGACATCTGTAACACACGGAGAGGTGAATTCAAGCGCCCATCTATGGACAGGTATAGCCTCAGGGTGTAGTGTTGTGCGTTGTGTGATACCTGATTTCAAGTTCTCGATCCCATTTTCTGTTTTTGGGAGTGGGGTGGGCCCAGTGCCTTCCATGAAGTGGCTGTTCATGGTCAAACAGGCAGGATGCTAGTAGCGTGACGAGAAAAATGGAATGGATCAATACTCCTTTATAGACACTAACAACTCTTAGTCTTCCATCGGCGGCGTAAACTCGGTGGTTCATTATTGAACTCGTGATGTATTGGTCGGGTGCAGTCGAGCACGGGGTCAAGGCCAACTCGATAGCAAATGGCGCAGAAAAGTAAATCGGTCTTCAAAGGTGCTGACTGGGGGCACGTGGAGAAATTTTGAAGAAAATTCAATCAAGGATTTAATGCAAGACGGAGGGAGGGTGTAATTGGCCTAGAGTCAGTATCACTGCAATTTTAGTACCAATCCTCTTGCCAATCCTGATAAATGATAAAGGTGGTCGGGCGGCTCGGCGTTAACGTTGTGCTGAAACTCCGAGGCCTTCTGTACTTCGAAGAAGCCGCATCACCACGCCGTAGGAATGAGGCTCTGCGACCTAGGCACTGATATGACGTTCCAGCTACTATCATATCCGGCTCACACAGGGGATCTGAGCTGGGAATTGGAAAGCGTGCCTTAACGCTGCACACTTCGCACTCCGACATTGGGGAGTTCGCTGTGTTTCGATTTTTCCCGCGGAATTTGCAAGTCGGCGGATGCGCCTATGTCCTCGTGTACGCCACTGCCAGTGGGGCCCAAGGTGCCAATGGAGGTGTTATTAGCCCTTCCTGCTGGATAGTCTCGCGGGGAGCATGCAACCTGTGGTGGATTTCGAATCAATTACACACAATATATATTAAAAACAGAAGGGGGAGAGAGTGGGCTACTACGGGACTTGATAAGCTTCACCTTCGAGAGGGTTCTATCACTCTAGCTACGCGCCAATGGTGACACGAAGAACTCGAAGGAGTTCTCACTCAACAAAAAGGAAGCCCATGCCGTACAAACTCTGACCGTATACCCCTGTGCCCAACTGCCAGCGGGCCCTCTAGGGTATCGCTTTGTTACGCATTGGCGCTGGTTCATGATCTAGCTTCTGAGACACAAGGCAGGACACATCAGGATCTCAGCATGTGACTAAGCAAACCAAGGATTGCTGCACTTGATAGTAAAAAAAAATGCTTTGGAGCACAGGCCGGCCATCACTGGCAGACGCCCTGCAAGGCTTGGTGGTTTGGTCTAGTGGCAAGAAGACAATATTGGTTTCACATCTTGCAGAGCCATTTGTTTGGTGACTCCGACGGATACAGCGGCGTACTAAAGAGGGCAACCATCGATGGGGTGGACAGTAGATAACCGCAATCGCGAATATCGCTGGGTACCTAGCAGGATAAGGGAGGCACCATACGCCCAACGCTCATGGGCTTGTGATGTGTTTTCGAAAATTTCCCAGGCCTAATCCATGGTTTGCCCTCTTACTCGCCCTAGGACACAGGCTTATAAATTTGGCGTCAGGGTCGTGCCTTCTGTGTGTCCTTAGCCTGTTACAAGGTGGAAATTAGATTGCGATTATCTTAGCCAGTCCACCGATATACAATGGAAGTTATGGAACGGAATCGGCAAGTGGTCCCAATACTAATACAACACCGATGTGCAGCAAACTTTGGGCAAGCGAGGTGGCGTGGTTCACGGAGCGGATACTATGGCAACATGTGCTCTGAGAGCCTCCCGTCAACCCGTTCGAAGAGAAACGGGAGAGTCTACGACTTGAATTGCGTCTTTTCAAAATGCTCTCTTCTTCTGGTGACGTCGTCGTCTGAGGTGGTGGCATAACCCCCCCCCCCCCCTGAGCAGGATGAGGCGGCGTGTGGGAGAACATAGGTGCTCTTCGGAGAAATTGACAGAGGAAGAAATAAAGAAAGGGATCAGAAGGACATGCACACAAAAGCTGGCTCTTCCCGACCTGACCGCCATTCATTGCTTGTTATCGAACGTACAAGGGAGGGCAAGGACAACGATATAGAGAGGAAGAGATGGCCTAATCTTAAGGTCTTCGTGTTGGTTGGTGGTGGGGGGGGAGTTGAAAGAACCCGGACACCTGGGAATTGATTGCAAACCAACTTGAATCAATATGAACAAATACATACCTTCACCCTGAGGAGTCTGAGACACAGAAACCGGCGAGATCTCTCGGATAGTGCTTGACATTGCTTGTCGAAATGAAACGATTGTTATGCAAAAATCGCAAGGTGTGAGGAGATAGCAAGGGGGTCGCGGAATTTTACTAGTAAGCGCCCATACCCCGGTTAGGGGGGTATAGTGGTCCCTTAGCAGATTTTTGTTTACCAGCGCCTATAGGGCGCTAACTCTACTCTAGCCAAATCTAGTGATTCAGTGCCCCATGTCTACAAGATTTCCGCTTAGAACGCGTTTCCTTTCCACAATTGCCAACGCTTCTTTTGTCAGCTCGTAATCTCAATACTCTCAAAATCAAGGATATATGCCAGAATGGTTACATTTCACCGGGGGCTATGGTCGGAGGTCTGGCGGTGTTGACCAAGCTCAGAACCCTTTCTATTACATTCGACGAGAGGACATCATCTCCCTCAGATTAAAAGAAGAGTCGTTCGGATCCCCCAATGCGAATCACCCTTCTCGCTCTCACCGCGTTTCACTACAGGGGTTATAGCGAGTACTTGGAAGACTTCTTGGCCCAAATTAATACGCCTCCACTCTACGACGTCAGAATAGAATACTTCACGCACCAGATTCAAGCTTCCGAACTTTCTCAGTTCATTGGTCGCACAGAAAACCTCAGGCCTGACCAGTTCGGCCGCACGGAAGTATCTTTTCACTCTGATATCGCCTACGTCGAACTCGACTGTCCGGAAGAGGGATGCCATCAAGCCCGTCTCTCTTTGAAGATCTTGGACCAAGAATGGTTAGATAT
Source organism: Lactarius indigo (assembly GCA_025766275.1). Classification (NCBI taxonomy): domain Eukaryota; kingdom Fungi; phylum Basidiomycota; class Agaricomycetes; order Russulales; family Russulaceae; genus Lactarius; species Lactarius indigo. The sequence continues at coordinate 106,155 of JAFKAC010000036.1, forward strand.
GCAAGTTTCGTGCATTGTCCAGGTTCTTGATCAACTCGTCCCTACGTTCTCCCGCGTGGATCATCTAGACGCACACGGGGACCATGTATATTCCAGGGGAATGGACATCACCGACTGGCTACCATTCTTCCGCCTATTTCCTGCTGTGGAAACGTTGCATTTGTATGGGGGGATTGCCGCATATATTGTTTCTGCGCTCGAAGACACCGCCGACCCCGAAGAGACGGTCACCGATGTTTTGCCAGCGCTCCACTAGATCTGGTTAGACGAGGTTACTAAGGACGATGACGAGGACGACCGCAGAAAGCCAGTGGGATCCATAGAGCAGTTCATCTCTTTACGCAGGCTCTCCGGTCACCCAGTAACTGTTGTCGACACAGAAGACGAGTTCGATCGGAGGTGTTAAGAGAAAGTCTTATCATTTGCCCCTTAAGTTATTCTGACCAGAATTGTCCTAGCATTCATCCTGTACGATTCACGTAGGTGATTATAATATGCGAAATAAGCACCCTGTCACGGTTACATATGTACTGGCGGTGCATGAGTAGCATGGGCAGTTGCTAACAGCGGCAGAACTGCATCGCCTTCGGGGCCGGGTTTTCCAGTGAGGCAGTCACGGTCACCCGGATGGTCCGTCGACATGTAGTTTTACCTCCCGAGTTGTGGCTCGACGAGTACAAGCAGTCTGAAGTGGATAGCAGGTTGGGCGAGAAATGTGCAGTGCTCACGTGATGCGAGTTGTGGCACATTGTTTGGCGACTGCTCTTTCCCGCCTTCACCAACCACCGAGTTAGACGGGGATATGTACATTTCACGCAGCTGTTGACAAGTTGCTCCGCTTGTGGTCTGTATCCTCAATGGAAGCCTGAAAGGAATGACTCTGGAAATGTCAGGCGCGGCGGGGAGGAGTATATGCAACATGTGACTGCCTGCGGCTCCATGTGGATGCGGATATTGCAACAACCTAGGCGATCAAGCGTCTTGTGTTCTCAATCCAGTTCAAGGTTAGTGGTCACCCCAATGTCACTAAGCTATTCAATGACGTGTTGAGCAGCGTGGAAACGAGACAAAGGATCGACACCGACATGTCGTCATACATAAGCACCCATGCGAGAAGCTAGACAACACGGAGGCACTGTACGACTACAAGCTCATCGCGGCCATGAGGACCATATCAACAATGGGAACTACAACTGTGCGTACTACCGGACATGGTGCGTACCAATATTTCTTCCCGTTCATTCGGCTCACTCAGGAAATCTTCTAAGCGCCCCCATGACGACAGGGTGACGAGTGGGACGTTAGCTAGCGTGCTCATAGTATCCAGACTAATGTGAAACGCGTTCTACACGAAGCAGTGGAAAGACGGAAAGCAGCACAACGACAGAGTGAGGCCGTCAGCAAACGTGAAGCGCAGGTCGCAAGTGCCTGTGATGAAAGTGCGTGAGTAGGAACGGGGTCGGGATCCTCAAACTTGCTCTACACGACGAATACCGACTACGACTGAGTGTGTTCTCGTTTCTGTACGGGCTTGGATATGTATGGTTATATCGTCCCTCAAGGACGGCAGAAAGTGCATGCTAGCGCAACTGAATTTGGCCGTGAAGGGATACTACCTAGTGTGAAGTCTATCTTCGAGGAATCCAATGGATGTAAATCGCATTTAGGTTCTCTAATACTACGAATGATATCTCCAGCAAGTTTCACGGTCGGTGTCTGTCGGAAGTAAGTTATTACAGTCGCCTGTGGTAGTGTTGTGGACATTTTCCCAGTGTGTTGTGCTCACTTAATACACGGAATACGGTTAACTACGGTCACGTGGCCACGCCTTATAGAGCCTGTACCGCGATAGGGGGGCCTTTCGCTCACAGAGTTAAACTCAGTCTACACCAGCTTGGTCCATGAACTCTCGCAAGAGTCTATTTTCCATTTTTCTAGGCAAACTGAGTGAGCACTCGCTACTGGTACCCATCAGCGGTCGCCCACACGCCCTGCCGACCGATTCTTCCCTTTCATCCCTTCCAACGAGGACACGCGCATCCCTAAACCCCGACTCTAGGAAAATCACTCCTGATCACCGAAAGAAACCGGTGGAGAAACGGGCCCAATGTGCGTCTTAGTTTGAATTCTCGTTTGGATGGTACTGACTTATGTAAGAAAGGCGAGAGTCACAGACATGCAACGACGATTGACATGCTCACAGACAATGTCTTGCTCGATATATTTGACCACGTCAGTCGTCTCGGAACCGGTCTTCAGGTCCCCGTTTGGAAGTGGCACAGACTGGCGCATGTTTGCCAGAGATGGCGGCAAATCATTTTTGCATCACCCCTCCGCCTCGATCTCCAACTTCTCTGCACACATGGAAGATCTACCACGAAGGACTTGGGTTGCTGGCCTGCTTTCCCTATTGTCATCGACTATATTTTTTGGCAGGACTTTGCTCCTAACGGCGGAGACAAAGTCGTTGCTGCACTACAGCACCCCGGCCGTGTACGCCAGCTTAAGCTTATGGTAGAAAGTTCGCTCTGGAGAAAGATGGCCACTGTATTGCAGGAGCCATTTCCGACGCTGACTCATCTTTCGATTCTTTCCGATGATAGGGATTTGCCCATCCTTCCTGGTAGATTCATGGGTGGATCCGCACCGTGTTTACGGGAAATCCGGCTCAGCAATATTCCCATTCCTACGTTGTCGAACCTCCTTTCCTCCGCAAGCGACCTCGTCAAACTAGAACTCGTCAACATACCCCCGACTGGATCCATTTCACCCGCGGCCTTGGTCGCATGTCTGGCAGTGTTGCCCAGGCTCGGTTCTCTTTCCATTGCATTCCAATCGCGGTCTTCACGCTCCAATCCGATAAATCTACCTCCAGAGACACGGGTTCTTCCTGTTCTCACCTCCTTCTCATTTAAGGGCGGATGCGCATATCTGGAGGACTTCTTGGCGCGAATAGACACCCCTGGACTCGACTCGATCGACATAACGTACTCTAATCAGCTTAACTTTCGAGTTCCCCAACTTCCCGAGTTCATTAATCGCTCAGGTCTCAGACTATCTCGGTTCGGGCGTGCGGAAATTTCCGGCAGCAAGATCATCTCCTTCCGTCTTTCTCGTGAAATTAGTCCAGAGGAGTTTGCTATCACGATTCGCATCCCGTCATGTGAAGGGATAGACGAGAGCATTCGACACATGGCTCAAGTGCTCAGCCAAGCTCCGGCCATACTCTCAGATGTGATCCGTCTGGAGATCAAATCAAATTGGGGGTTTATAGACGACGATATGGACGACATCGAATGGCTAGAACTTTTCCGCCTTTTTACCTCTGTGGAGATACTGCGTGTATCTGGGGAGTTCGCGGATAGTGTTGCTCATGCATTTAAAGGCATGACCGTGGAGATTGCCGCCCAGGTATTACCGGCCCTCGATTTGCTCTTCTTGGAGGACCAGCTCGCGTGGACCATCAAGAAGATTTTAGCAAATTTCCGGGGTTGTGGTCACACCCTCGCCGTCGTTAGAAAGGAAAGGTCCGGTTCCAAAGGTAATGAATCTGAGAATGACCCGTACTGGTAGTGTACGATATAACGCCTCTAAATCTTAACGTAATTTCACATACAGCTGTTTTCATAACATCTGTCGGGTCGCGACCATTTTTCGCTTACAGGCGTAGTCTGAATGGGCATCTCGGTGACCATGCCGAATTTTCTTCCCACAAAAATAAATCATAGTAATTGAAAAAGAATTTACTTAAAGCAACTTAGTCTCTGCTGACAAAAAATTGATTTCAACGGGAATGGAAGGAATAATCATATTCAAAGTACATATTACAAGACCTAGAGGGGGATTGGAAACTGCTCAGCACCGTTCGTGCATGCAGCACGAAACTCAAAGGATTGGTGAACAGGAGGACCGAGTCGGATGAGGAGGATCATGTCGACAGGGCAACGCTTGGGGCAACATCGCTTCACGTGAGGTGGATTTGTCAACTATCCCACGGTCATCGGACAGCCAGGTGGGTTCAACCCGATGCACCCGTACCAGCGTAGCCCATAACGCTTCAATTCACCGTGTTCTTTTTGTTCCCTGACCATCTGAGTGACCACCTGCAACCATATATTCACAGACACACATAAAGAAACTAAGGAGGGACTTGAAGAGGGACCTGGTACCCACAGTGCTTGTACCAGCCCTTTGCGTCGTCTGCTGTGACAGAGTAGACGGCTGCCCAGAATGCATGGTACACATTGCCATTACCAGACTCGAGATCGGCATTGACGCGAGCACGATTCGCACGCAGCCAGGCCTTGATGGATGAGAATGCGAGTTCGATTGGGTTGAAATCTGGTGAATATGTGGGGAGGTAAATGAGGCGCGAGCCATGCCCCTCAACCAGTTCACGAATTCCAGCTACCTTGTGAATGGCCGCGTTATCGATGACAAGGACCGAATTAGGCAGTGGCCATTTGTTCATGCGAGGGAGAAGGCCTTCAACAAATTGACGAAAAATGTCACCAGTAATGGCGTTCTCAACGACTTCAAGGTGCAAAATGCCGTCCAGGGAAATAGCAGGTAACATCGAGTACTTTTTACCACGATGGAAAAACTCGTAGCGGCATGCACGCTCGCCACGCATAGACCACGCAAACGGCCTCCTCAGGGTGAGTCGATTGAAATGGCTCTCATCGGCAAAGACAAGTTGTTCTGGACGGAAATGGGCAGTGATGAGGGCCATATACGCCTCACGGTCTTGCTCATTACGCTCAAGAGCACAACGTGTGAGCTGTCAACGATGTTGATGAGAATGTTGGGGCCAATAGATTGAAGATGTACGCACCATTTTCCTTGTGTATCCCATCCTTCGGAGGGAACGCGTAATGGTTGGAAGCGATACCTCAATGCCACACACTTCCTGAAGCGCCACTTGCAGCTCCATGAGTGAAGTGTCGGGCTGGCGCTCAACAGAATCACAAAGAAACTGTAGCAGTTAGACAACACCCAGAACCCGTATATTGCAGACATACCTTCACTTGAATAGCAGTGAGAATACGTGGCCGACCATTGTTGATTGGTGGTGGTGAAGATACCACTCCTATCCTGCGATGTGTGCTGCGGTATCTCTCGAGCGACCGTATACTGATTCCAGTGAGCTCATGGATTTCTGAGTCACGCAGTCCCCGATGTGACATTGATAAGGCCAACTCCTTAATGTCATTGGAGTACCGGACCATTGTCGAGGGTTTGGAAGGGACGACAATGGAAGGGAGTAAGCTGCCGAGCATGACAACGGAGATAACTATTCTATAACCCCAATTCTGTATGATAACCCAATTCTCCTGTCCACTTAACTACGAACCCCGCTCATGAGTTTTGGATGACCGCTGGGCTACGCGAAAACTGACCCGCCATATGTTATGAAAACAGCTGTAGGAGACACCAGTGGCGAAATACAGAAAACCAAAAAAAAAAAAAAGTATTATCTTAGGCCTCACGTGAGTGCCGCCGATAATACGAATGTAGCTGGCCCTATTAGTAGACTGAATACCGCACGAGCCTTTTGCAACGTATTTTTCCCTTCGATTTTATTTGGGAGTCTCGATACTTTGAAATTAGTGGTACGCGCGGACCCTTGCGCGGACCCTCATTAAGACCTCAATCCGAAAACCGACTACTTCACTTTACTCAACGGTCGAAAAAATGCGACCAGAGCTCAACAATGTCCTCCAATGCCTCTCCACCAATGGCTACTCGGTGTTCTCACTGATCGATGACATTTTTGTGCAGGGCTGTAACCAGGAAGACCCAAGGATCAAGTTAATACGGGAAGAGCTGGAGCGCGACGCTGCGAATATATGCGCTCTCCTTCTCAACCACAACCCCACATCTGTATCCGTGTGGGCCCTTGGTTTTTCCCAGGCGACGATGATGGCGCTCACCTCGTGGAACAATAACGTCGTTTCCCCTGGTTTGTCCCCTGGAATAGCTTGGACATCGACGGGTGGCCCTGAAAGATTCCTGAATATGGGAAGGGTTCTATGTATGTGTTCTGGTTCTAGATTGTGGCGTGAAATAAGTACTGAGTTGCGTGCATAGTCAAGAATTATAGAAATGGGATGACAATCAACAGGCTCCCAGACAATGTCTTTCTGGAAATATTCGATTTCTGTCTCCACGACCCCAATACGTATACGACTGGAGTTATTCAACACACAAGGAAATGGCAAATTTTAATACACGTCTGCCAGAGATGGCGAAGAATCATATTTGAATCACCACGCCGTCTTGATCTGTACCTTGGCTGCTCAGACGGAATACCTGTCAGGCGGAATCTAGGTTTCTGGCCAGTCGCCTTGCCTCTCGCCATTGACTACTTTTGTTCGCGCCGTCTCACTCCTCAAGACGAAGATAGTATCATTTATGCACTCAGGCGCACCAGTCGTATTGGCCGAATTGATATTCGTGCACCAGGCCCACTTCTGGGAAAGGTGACCACTGTGATGCAGAAGTCATTTCCTATGCTGACACATCTGGACCTTGCCCATTCATGGGATCTCGAGCCTATTGCTATGCCACCGCCAGTCATTCCCGAGAGATTCCTGGGTGGATCTGCCCCACGTCTACAATCTTTCCGCTTAGGCGTTTCTTTCCCACAATTGCCAACACTCCTTCTGTCAGCTCATAACCTCATCATCCTCAAAGTCGAGGATATATTCCAGATTGGTTACATTTCACCAGAGGCTATGGTCGGAAGTCTGGCGGTGTTGACCAGGCTCAGAACCCTTTCCATTACATTCGACGAGAGGACATCATCTCCCTCAAGTGAAAGGACAGATCGTCGGGGTCCCTCAGTGCGAATCACCCTCCCCGCTCTCACTGCATTTAAGTACAAAGGCCATAGCAAGTACTTGGAGGACTTCTTGGCCCAAATTGATACACCTCAACTCGATGACCTAAGAATAGAATACTTCAGTTCTTACGAGATTCAGGCTACTCAACTTACTTGCTTCCTCGATCGCACAGAAAATCTCAGGCTTGACCAGTTCGACCGAGCGCGAGTAACCTTTTACTATTATATTATCCAATTCGAACTCGATTCAAACGGTCCGCAAGGGAAACGCCGCCAAGCGCGTCTTACTCTGGAAATCTTGGACCAAGGATGGTTAGACATGCAAGTTCCGTGCGTTGCCCGGGTCCTTGGTCAACTTATCCCTACGTTCTCCAACGTGGATCATCTAGATGCCCACGGAGATAATGTAGAACCGACGGAAATGGACGTCGCCAACTGGCTGCCATTCTTCCGCCTATTTCCTGCTGTGGAAACGTTGCATTTGTCTGGGGGAGTGGCAGCGTATGCTGTTTCTGCACTCGAAGACACCGCCAACTCGGAAGAGATGGTCACCGATGTGTTCCCAGAGCTCTATCTGATATGGTTAGACGAGATGGATAACGAGGATTGCGATGAGCCAGTGGGATCCATAGAGCGGTTCCTCGCTATGCGCCAGCTCACCGGTTTCCCGGTAACCGTCGTCGACACGGAAAATGAGTTCTATCGGAGTTAGGAGAAATGGAGTTAGGAGAATATTTCGTGGTGTTCGTCCCTTTAGTTGCTGTAATTTGATCGAAATGGTCCTAGCCTTTATCGAGAGCTTCGTCTTCAAGTTGTACGATTCACGTGGAGATGATGGATGATACGCGAAATAAATGTTGAACTCGGAGACCCGCACAAGTAGTATGGGTGATGACAACAACAGAGCTGCGTAGTTTATCCTACACCCCAAGTGCTCAGCAGGTGCCGGTGTACGGGAGTCGCGGTGTGAATCGCGCGATGGTGCCGAATCGGACTCGGAGGAACAAAGAGGGTCTCGCCCTTTAGTCACGGGCTTTCCAGTGGTGCGAAATTTCACCAGGATTGACCATCGACACGTAGTTTCACCTTCCGAGCAGTCAGAACCGGATACTGGTAGACCCGAGCCAGATGTTGAAATGTGCAGTGCTCACGTGATGCGAGTTTCGGTACCGTGTACAGTTTGAGTAATTTGAGTTTGTGTCTCTTTCCCTGCCGTCACCACCATCGAATTGGACGGGAATATATTCCCCATATTCTGTGCACATTTCACGTACCTGTTGACAGGCTACTCCACTGTCCGTCCATCCTCGGTGACACCCTGTATGACTCTGAGACTGAGCCGGACCAACTATATGCACCATGCGACTGCCTGCGGCTCCACGTAGATGCAGATATTGCAACTGTGTTCTCCGTCTAGTTCTTAAGGTTAGTTATCACTCTGATGTGCTAAGATATGTAATGACGCGTCGAGCAGCGTAGAACGGAGACACCAAAGGTCGACACTCCGTTATGACCGACATGGCACCATATATAGCGAAGTGGCATCCATGCATGGGGACTATACAGAACGGAAGCACAGTATGACTAGTACATGCTTATCTCGGCTACGAGGGCCATCTCGACAAAGGGGACTACAGCTGTGCGTACTTCAGGATGATGCGCACCGGTATTTCTTCCCACTCATCCAGGAAACCTCCTCAGCACCCCCTTGACGACAAGGTGACAGACGGGACGTTATCCCGCGTGTGCATATTATCCGGACTTTGTGAAAGGTGTTCTACATGAAAGGGGGCGGGTCAAAGTCAATGATAGGGCGAAGCTGTCAGCAAATGTGAAGCGCCTGTGAGAAAAGCACGTGAGAAGGAACTGGGCGGGGAGGCCTCAAACTCACTCCATACAATGATTGGCAAGTAGGACTGAGTACGTTCTCATTTCTGTATGCGTTCGGATATGTTTATGCCATTCCTCAAGAAGGCCAGAAGGTGCATGCTAGCGCAACTGAATCTGAATGTGACACGATACTATCCGGAGTAAGTTATTACAGTAGTCGTCATGGACGTGTTCCATTCGCAACTACACGGTCACAACTCATAGAATGTACCAGTATCAGAGTAGCCTTCCGTCCACTGAGTTGAACCCAGCCTACGTCCGCATCGTCGATGAGCTCTCGCAGGTGAGTCTATGGACTTTGTTTTACCCTATTTCCAAAAGACCGACTGATCACTCGCTACTAATCCCCATCAGCGATCGCCCACACACCCTGCCAAGCGATTCTCCCCTTCCGTCCCTTCCAATGTGGACGGGTGCCTCCCCAAACCCCGACACTAGGAAGATCATTCCGGATCACCAACAGGGACGGGTGGAGAAACGGGCCCAATAGGTGCCTTAATTCGAATTCTCGTTTGGACTCTTGTTGGGGCGAGTACTGACTTGTGTAAGATAGGCGAGAGACATGCAACGACGATCGACATGGTGAATGCGCATATTTGGAAGACTTCATGGCCCAAATCGACGCCCCTCGATCTACATAGCGTACTCCAATCGGCTTGACTTTCGAGTCCCCCAATTTTCCGAATTCATCAATCGCTCAGATCTCAAGTTATCTCGGGCTGTGCGTACAGAAATTCCCGATAGCGAGATGACCTCTTTTCCCGTCAAGTCGATCCAGAGTTTGCTATTAGGATCCACATCTCGTCGTGCGAAGGGATAGACGAGGGTGTTCAGCACATGGCTCAACTGCTCACCCAAGCTTCGGCCATGCTCTCAGTTGTGGTCGGTTTGGAGATCAAAGCGGTATCAGATTGACAATTTATAGACGGCGATTTGGACGACATCGAATGGGTCGAACTCTTCCGCCCATTTATTGCTATGGGGACGCTGTAGCGTGTCTGGGAGTTCGCGGATAGCGTTGCTCTTGCATTTAAAGGTATGACCGTGGAGATTACTACCCAGGTATTTCCTGCCGTTGACTTGCTCAGTGGATATTTGACTGGGAGGTCTTTGCCACGCTTGTTGCCACGTTTTCTCCCCTTCGACCATATAAACTATGTCCATTTTTAGCTTTTAGAAAATTAATCAATTATTTTGGGAATCTCAATATGGATCCCAATATCTCAATACTTATGTAAGTTGGTCGCGCGAACGTTAGTGGGTCAGTAGTTGAGTGGGTTTAATTCCTTCTACCTGAGCCCGAGAGTCCCATTCCAAAAAGCGGATATATTACACCTTTATTCTACTCAACGGTTAACAAAATGCGCCCAGAGCTCAACGATGTCCTCCAATGCCTCTCCACCAATGGCTACTCAGTGTTCTCACTAATCGACGACATTCTTACGCAGGGTTGTAACCAGGAAGACCCAAGGATCAAGCTATTACGAGAAGGGGTAGAGCGCGACGCTGCGAGGATATGCAGTCGCCTTCACAACTACAACCCGGCAGCTGCCTCTGTAGCTGCGTGGGCCCTTGGTTCTGCGCAGGCCACGACGACGACACTCCCACTGCGGGACAATAATGTCATTTCCCCTGGCCTATCCCCTGGAATGGCTTTGAGATCGACGGGTGGCCCTGAAAGATTCCTGAATATGGGAAATGTTCTGTGTATGTGTTTGGCTTCTAGATTATGGGGCGCAACCAGTGCTGAATTGCGTGCACAGACAAAAATTACGTGACAATCAACGTGTTCCCAGACAATGTGTTCCTGGACATATTCGACTTCTGTCTACGCGGCTCCACAAGCTCCACTATGTCTATGGCTGGAGTTATTCAACGCACTCGAAAATGGCTAATTCTCATACATGTCTGTCAGAGATGGCGAAGAATCATATTTGAATCTCCACGCCGCCTCGATCTGCACCTTAGCTGCTCATACGGAACACCTGTCAGGCGGAATCTACATTCCTGGCCGATCACCTTGCCTCTCGCCATCTACTACACCTCCGATCCCTCCCACCTTACTCCTGAGGATGAAGATTGTATGATTCATGCACTTAAGCGCGCCACCCGTGTACAATGTATCGACATTCTCGTACCAGGCCCGCTGTTGAGAAAAGTGACCACTATCATGCAGAAGTCATTTCCTGTGCTGACACATCTGGGCCTTGCGGATTCGTCGGACTTTGATGAATTGCTAGCCCCTTTAATCCCCGGAGCTGGAGGTTTGCCACCGGCCATTCCTGGGAGATTTTTGGGTGGATCTGCCCCACACCTACAAGATTTCCGTTTAGAACGTGTTCCCTTCCCACAATTGCCAACCTTTCTTTTGTCAACTCGTAATCTCATTAATCTCAAAGTCGAGAATATGTGCCAAAATGGTTATATTTCACCGGAGGATATGGTCGGAGGTCTGGCCGTGTTGACCAAGCTCAGAACCCTTTCCATCACATTCTACGAGGGGACAATGTATCCCTCTGATCAAAGGAGGGATCGTCTGGATCCCCCAATGCGAAGCACCCTTCCTGCTCTCACCGCGTTTCATTACAAAGGTCATAGCAAGTACCTGGAGGACTTGGCCCAAATTGATACACCTCGAATCGATGACCTCAGAATAGAATTCTTCACACATGAGTTTCAAGCTACCCAACTTTCTCGCTTCCTCAATCGCACAGAAACCCTCAAGTTTGACCAGTTCAACAGAGCGCGAGTAAACATTTACTATAATATGTTCAATGTAGAACTTTGTTCAAGTTCTCTGCAAGGGAAATGCCGTCAAGCACGTCTCACTCTGGAGCTCGTGGACCAAGAATCATTACATTTTCAAGTTCTGTGCATTACCGATATTCTTGATCAACTTATCCCTATATCTTCCCACGTGGAACATCTGGACGCCCACGGGGATCATGTAGATTCGAGCGAAATTGCTGACTGGCTTCCATTCTTCCGCCTGTTTCCTGCTGTGGAAACGTTGCATTTATCCGGGGGGGTTGCAACGTATATCGTTTCTGCGCTCGAAGACACCGCCAACTCGGAGGAGATGTTCTCTGATGTGTTTCCACAGCTCCACCTGATATGGTTGGACGATATGCATAATATGGACTGCGACAAGCCAGTGGGATCCATAGATGGGTTCCTCGCTATGCGCCAGCGTACCGGCTCCCCAGTAACCGTCGTCGACACAGAAGACGGGTTCCATCGGAGTTATGAGAAAATCTCGTAGCGTTTACCCCTTTAGTTGTTTTTCTCTTAGCCTTCATCCTGTTGTATCACGTAGGAGATGGTGGATGATACGCGGAATTAATCCTACACTATACTCAGCAGGTGCCAGTCTGCGGAAGTCATGACGCGCATTGTGGCGCTGACTCAGAGGAACCGACAGCGCTTCCCCCTCGGGACCGGGCTTGCCAGTCAGGCGGTCACGGTCACCCAGATTGTCCGTCGACGAGAATTTTCACCTCCCGAGTTATTGCTCGACGAGTAAGTCATGACTCAGAATCGGATGGCAGACCAAGCGATGCGCTCACGTGATGCGATTGCACGTGGAATACTTCGCCGACGAAAAACAGAACACCAAAAAAGTACTTGCTTTATTAGGCTGTGCTGTACACGAGTGCCACTTGTGAGTGCTGCCGAAAATACGACTAACTTGTAACTGGCCCAGCCCTGGAATCTAAACACTGCATGGGGGGCGTGTACCCCCACCAACTACACCATGGCGGGTTGTATACCCAAATGCTCAGCGCGCTTCAACACAATTTCTTGCGGTGCAGAGATTGTCAGTCGCATCTAACCCCGTCCGCAGGGATTCCACCAACTGAGGGTAAAGAGAGTCGGACACGGATGCTCATCTCTTCTTGTTCCCGTACCACCACCATCCCCGTTACTTTCCTGGGGTGGGGGCCTCTCCTGTTCGTTCCCATCACTAACCCTTGAGAGTTGTCTCTTTCTTTCGACACTCCTTCCCTCTTCCCACATCGATTCTTATTCTTGGGGGGGTCACTGTCGATGGTGAGGGGTCCTCCCTTGGTAAAGGAGGTTTGCAGCAGAGATATCAGCGCCCAACACCAGCCGTCTGTGCTGAGGAGTACCCGCTCTGATGATGCCAGTCGCACACGAACGCTCGGCCCCCTCTTAGTAGGGGGGTTAATGTTGAGGCTTGACAACGCCGCTGCACTCGTCAATGGGGAGGGGGAGGGCCTCCTCCCTAGCCGTGCTGTGCAGAGGGGTGCAACTGCCTCAAGGATGCCAGGCGCCACTCTGGGTCACACGGGGTGGGTTCCTTTTTGGCGGGGGAAGACTAGATGCGGCGGAGGGTGGTGATATTACTATGTAGCACTGCCCGATGATGTAAGGCATCCGGGGGGAGGGGTGATGAGGTGAAGGGGTGGGATTCAAGGCCTGGGGGTTCCGATAAGGGTTTGCAGCTGGGAAACTGGCACCCCTACGCAAGCCGACTGTGCTGAGGGAGACCCATGCCCTATGAAGCCAGACGCAACCAGGAAAGGGAGGGGTGATGTCCCCTTCCGGAACTGAGGTAGGGGGTACTCCCACTTGGGTGAGGGACTCCCCCGCTTGTGTCACATCATGACACGAACCATGGGTCTCACCCACCATTGGATAAAAGCCCAGAAAGTGGAGTCTGACACGGGGGCTCCATGTATAGGTGGGTGGCAGATGCCACAACCCCAAATCCCGGTAAGGGTCCTTGCGAGGATAGGGGAAAATAAGAGGGGGAAGCGGGGTAAAAACAAACCGACCGGGGGTGGGTTCACGCCCCTGGACAGGTCACCCCCCACCTGCAGCATTTATGTTGTAGGTAGTTAGTTGGGATCAGCCAAACTCCAGGACAGCCATGAGCTGTGACAGGACCCTGGTAGTGCCCCCAGCGAGACGGCGAGCCCAGACAGTTGCACAGGGATCCAAGCCTGAGGGCAAACTGAACCGGCTGCTGGGTTACGGGAACGCGGATTACCGCAGGGCCGTAACTGCATTCCAGGAGAACTGGTCTGCGGACTCGAGAGGTCAAAATTCCGCCGTCGGTAGCACCTGGTATAACACTCCAGGTTGGCTGCTTAAGTTGTTACCACAGACATCGCCTCGGCAATGGTGAGGGATCCGCAAGGGCCCCCTTTACTGGGTCCAAACTTCTGATGACAGGAGCTAGGCGTACCCTTATCACACTAGTACACTACCATCAGCACGTTATCTTCATGTGGTGCACTACATCCTCCGCACTCCAACTCGCCACAGACCACACCTTCACTGACACTTACGTCTTGCGGTTCCGTAAATCTGACCCTCCAGAAGCTAGTATCGCGTGCCCTTGCGGTACCCTCCTTCGCTTACCCGAACACATTATGCACCGCTGTCCACGATTCCTCCAACAGCGCATAAACACGGGCATCCTCAGTGCAGCCTGGAACCCTGTACACCCATCATACAACTACACACACCTCTTCTCTATCACCGAGGGAGCTGAACGTTTACTTCGCTTCCCGCAAGAATCTCGCGTCACATCGTCTCCGTAATCCGGGCCGCCGCCCCCAGAAGTACCGCCTGGATCCGACTAGGTAACGGTGACACGAAGGTTTTCCCTTTTTTCTCTTAACCGTATATGATGGTCACTGAATCATCCATTGATTGTGTTTTCGAACAAGTGTACGCAACCCCTACAGAGGTAAACCAGAAATTTTCCATGTATGTGTTTCGTTTCGGTCTCGTACTTACGATCAAGCTTACAATTTGAGGTACCTCTATTTACCTGTTTCTTAAATGTATCGGGCTCTCGGTACGGCCGGTCTGTATCTCTGCTATGTGCCCCGGAATAAATATGGACCCAACAAAAAAAGACACGGATGCTGGTGCAGCTGAACTCAAGGATGAACCTGCGGCCGAAAAGTCGGAGCCGGGGATTGTTTGCCGAGTACTTGAGTGTCCTCGAGTTGAAACCATTCCATGACTGGTTCTCAACACGCTGCTCAAAATTGGCTGCTTGCGCAATGCACCAAATGGAACAAGGTTGTGCGAATGTCCGAGGCTGGCTACAGACGTGAAAATTTAGGGTACAGTCAACGTCGTACATCAAGTAGAACGTAGAACATGGATCCACGCAACTATCGTGCCGTGCGCCATTACATCTAGGGGTTCATGTAGCTACTGGTGAGCCAATCGCAGTAAAATAACAGGTGTCCCCAGGACACCCGTGTCATGGTGTGGACCAATTAGTGGCTTCTCGAGATAAAATTATACAAAATGTGTCGTCAGGACCTTTCACTAATAGCTGGGAAGACGGTCCCCGTTGTAGATGATCGCAAACTCGCAGCGGGGGAAGGGGGAGATTCAGTGGTACTGGACAGTAAACTTGCAGCGGGGGAGGACGGAAATTCAGTAGTACTGGATACTAAACTCGAAGCGGAGATAGAAATATCAGAGGTATTGGATAGCACACTCTCTGGTCGGCTTGGGGGGATCGTCGGCGCTTCTGAGTGTTGGTGCATCCCCGGGTGAGGTAGCCACCACTCTGAGGAAGGTGTGGGTGGAACGGATCCAGCCTCCGGCGGCGAACCGTTCAGCGACGTCTCGACCGCCTGAGTGCCTCTCGCCCTGGGAATGACCTCCTCTTGCGTAGTTGTCTCCACGCCTTCTTTAGGGACCTGTGACAACGAAAGTCCCAGTAGGGGTGTGAGGCGCCCCTCCACAGAAGAATCCGACTGTGATGCGGAGAAAGAGGATTGAGGTGGGCGTTCGCCAAATAGGGTATGCGCGTTTTGAATGAGATCCTCCATAACCAGCTTCTTTGAGGGAATCAGCTGGAAAAATTACGAGAAGTTGTCGCGACGTACCTTCGCGTGAACACCGTCTTCCAAGACTGCATTCCCCCGAAGGACAGTATAACAGAACTGAGCAGCAAGCGCCTCTACGGTCATTCCGTTCTTGTCTGAATGAGAGGCAACACGGAAGAGGTGAAGCAAAAGGGCTTCTAGAGATGCCCTGTGAACCGGATGTAGTTCACGGATCTTCGATCGCAACATTGAATAGTCGTTCTCGGCATATCTGGCTATACGTGACATCAGACCGTGGATGTGGACGAAGCATACGAAAGTATGAAGACCGCTTACTTCTATTCTGTCTGTATTTTCTACAATCTTCCAACGAAAGCGTAAACAATGGCTTTGGAAGATCCCAGAGGTAGAGCTAAGTGATAGTCCAGAAATGAGCTTAGAAATTGGCACGTTTGCAATGGATGCGCTGACCTTGAGGAGCATCGCCACGGAATGTATATTATCTGTAGAGCTGAACGAAAAGGTCTCTTCGCTTTCGAACCTGCGCCGCAACTGAATGCGGGTCCACATCAGCCGGTAAGTTTGTCAACGGGATGAATCACACTGGCCTGTAATACTTCCGCGTCGTAGATCGAACCGACCTGCGACATTAAACATGAACCCACACGCGCGCCTTCAAGTTGATCGACTTACCAAATATATTTTGAGGGTATTCAGACCCCGCTTCTCGACTTCTTCGATACACATTCTGATTACTCTCGGCACATTGTCCTGATTAGTCGTAAGGTTCACCAGGGGGACACCGAAAATCAAGTCCGAATATGCGTCGGGACGATAGTTGCAGTAGAGAGTGAGTGGAGGAATAGAAAAGGAAAGGGCGTGACCCAAAGACACTCCCAGACCGGACGTATCTGTTCCGGCGAAGGCCTTCTCGACTTCTGCGCTAGTACTCACTGTCAAGTTGACATGCTCTGTGCATACGGTACTGTATACCGTGTCAATTTCCCGAAGATCTCATGAAAGCCCAATGATACTGACGTCATACCGCCCATATATTTGACAAGAACGTTCTTAACAGTTGGTGTCAAAACGAGTTCTGCAAGACACTGTGTTTTGGGGGTAGGATCAACAAAGATCTTGGCACGGAATAACACTCACATCATATCCGTCATCTAGGCTTTCGACTCTCTTCAATCGCAACGTGTTGAGGAAACCAACAGCCCTCCTGCAGTCATCATCGAACACTAATTCAGAGGGTTAATTCAGCGACAAAGCGGAACCTATGTGTGATTGGAAATACCTTCTTCAGATTTGGAAGGTTCGAGTCCCCGCACCGGCATATCTTCCGGCCGATTATGAAATAGGGCCGAACCCTTGCCGCCTAACCTTTTATTTGGAACGTCCTGAGGACATCGGGAGACGTCGGAAGAGCGAGAAATTTACCGAGGGTGATATTGCTTCCAGTATTCTTGCTGGAGCTTCAAGATTGTGTTCTCTGCATGGTCGGCATATTTGGCGGCGGATTCCTTGAGATCTTCCCTAACCCGGTTTCTTGTCTGATCTTCGGTTTCCTTTCGGGTAGCCGATCATCAGAACAGAGATTTCCGGCCAAACGAGAAGTTCCCGGCTTGCCTTCAGACTTGTAAGGGGTTTAATGACGTCGTTATCCAAAATATCCACAAAAGCTTGCTGAGTGTTGGCTTCTGCAACGGCCGTCGGCCCTATGATGCAGTTTAGAGGATACAACTATGAAACGCGTACCTCTTTCTAGATCGTCTCTCACTTTATCCCACGCCGCTCTCGTTGTAGTTGGTTCGGCACGTGGGTCGAATGAGGCATCGACGATTGTCGCCTTGCGATGGAGTTTCCGTAAAGAATCGATACTTCAAGAGAAAGATATCATGATCAGCCCCGATAGGCGGTATGTTCAACTGGTTAGACAATAACTGACTAGGTTACCTCAATTCTTCGCCTGAAAACTGAAAGGTTAGTATAACGCAAAAGACTTGGATGACATTGACGTGCCTCTCTTGGAAGAAAGCTAGATAGCGATCTGCAATAATTTCGAGCTGTATATCGAATTGGGCGAGTAGACCGTTCGAGTGACTCTCTAAAAATACTCTGGACTGAGGTTCCACGGATATGAAAGACATGGGAAGTTGCCGGAGGCTTCAAAGGGCGCTATATTGTAGGCTGAAACGGGCGCAGCCATGAGGCATATATTCTCAGGCCTTCGGAATTCCGACGTGAACGTCACCGTGCGCCACGCTTCGGCGTGTTCAGGCTCTCACATTCTGTGTCCCTTTCACTCCCGGTATTTACTAGGGCCTGATCGCGTTCGGAATTTGAGGGGGTAGGACTCTTTGTAGTACTATCCAATACCAGGCTCCAGGTTCGATAGGTACCCCCGTTTGTGCTCCGAGACAAAAGAGACGCCCCACAAGGGTAAGTGGAATGGAACACGCACATCGTGAAATGTTCACGTGTGCGGGAAAATGCGGGAAAAGACACGAGGCAACGGGCATCGACATGGAACGGCCCGGACTCGGAGTCTGCCGCAATAAAGCATCTCAGTCCTGTCCCCAGTTTCCTTTTTTGACAGCGTTGACTCTCGTTGCGACTAGTCTGCCCTTCTCGCTCTCACTTTGATATTTTCGGATGACGTTCGCGAGTATTTGGAGCACTGGTGTCCCTATTCTACGACCCCCAACTAGAGTGGATCAGAACCCGTCCGCAGGTGCGCCGTTAACTGGGGAGAGAGGGAAGTGGTGAGAACATCGGCTTCCCTTTTGCATTACTACCACTTCTGCGGTTAAGCTCTTACTTGGCCTTAGGCTCCCTAATCCTCAAATTCCTCCTGTGGTCACACAGGATTGTCATCATCCCTGCGACCAGTTGCGAGTAGCTGGTGGCGCTGTGACGGGAAGAGACAGACAATCCAATCTACATCCTCCCAGATGATATCTTTCTAGACATATTTGCCTTTTGTGTACGCGACCTCTCCAAGCACCCTATTGTTCGTATGGAAAAATGGCTAAACCTGATGCACGTTTGCCAACGATGGCGACAAATCATATACGCATCACCACGGTATCTCGATCTGCACCTTTGTTGCTCAAGTTGGACAGATGCCGGTTCTGGGAAGATCCTCTGTTTCTGGCTAGCGTTTCCTGTTCCCATTAGCTATTACCTTCCCGACGACGAAGATGACATCATTACTGCATTTGAGCACCGCGATCGTGCTTATTCCTGCGTATTCACCTGGGCCACTGATATAGCAGGTCGATTTTGCCGCAGGAATGGGGAAGAGTACACTTTTGGATGGATAATCAGGACGGTTGACGAGGGTAGGCAGATTGAACACTAGTTTAGACCCAATGGCTTGCCGGTACATAAATTGCTGCACGGTGGAATGAGAAGGAGTGAAGGAGGGCAGGACAGCGTTCGCGTCCGGGCTCTTCCCGCTAGCCGGGGTGGACACACCGGTCCGACATCAGGCCTGCGATCGTGATGCCGACGTGGTCATCAATGCGGAACATCATTTTGGTGATACTGTATGAAGCTAGCTCGTGAAGGCGGCAGCACGTGAGCGAGCGAGCGGTGTCTCAAATTATGTACGTCGAGCGTGGCGTCATTCCCAGTGGGAAGTCCGTATTTAATTATCGAAATTTTGTGTTCTGGTAGATTATATAACATTTTTTCCATTCGAAGCGATTCTCCTCGATCTATTGCCTCTCTGACTTGACTCGACCGGCTTGAATGTATTAGCCGCGTTACCAGTTAGAACTATTAGTATTTACCTAAGACATCACATTACACGGCGTGACAATCACGCGTTGGCACTCTAAGTCCCTTGCATCTTTCATCGAGTATGGCAAGCCGCAAGCCTGGGGAACGTCGTAAACTGAGGTTCATGCTAGATGACTACCTCATCTCCAATAACATTAAGCCCAATCGTGTGTCCTCAAAGGGATCTGGAGTGCGCAAACGTCAAAACGCTCAGAATTCTATCCGTGCCTCGACTTCTCGTGCCCCTGCGTCTGAGCCTCGTGTCGAAGACGGCCCACCCCCACACGAGTTAGGTGATTCGGCACCACTGGACGTTCCCAACGACGAGTCAGCTGGGTCTTCTCGTGCAGCAGTGTCTTCTGACAGTGGCCCTCCTCCTACGTCTGAGTCGATTGTCTCTGATGCTGAATATGGTCCGTCACCTCATGGGACTTGGACGTGTGACCCTATGCCACTGGACGACCCCAATGACGAGGCAGCTGGTCCTTCTCGTGCAGCTCTGACGTCTACTGACTCTGGCCCGCGAGAAAACATCCAGCCAGACCCGCTCGAGCAACGCGATGGGGATACTGTGGCCCCGATACATCTCCCTGACTTGCAGACCACGCAGCAATTCATAGATCGGTTGCGTACAGCTGTCCTCGAAGAAACAGTCATGGACTCTGACGATATCTATAACCTGCGTAACCCCGAGCCTGCTCTCGACCTCTTGGATCCATCACCGCTTTTGAGATCAATGAGGCATTTTATCAACAACGCTAGCGCATCTCGGGATCACTACGACAATATCCGAGCTATTGAGTTATTGAACAACCCCGATGACGATTTCCTGTCCTTTGACCAGGTAAAGCGGCGTATTCGCCACCTATCTGGAGTAATCCCTCTGGAATATGACATGTGTCCGGACTCTTGTATTGCATACACTGGTCCGTATGGAGAACTCGACAAGTGCCCTCGGTGTCACACGTCTCGGAATCATCCTGAGTCTCAGAAGCCTCGGAAGCGCTTTTCTACTATACCGATTGGGCCTGTCATCCAGGCATTCTACGGGTCTCGCGAAATTGCCGAGAAGATGCACTACCTCGAGCGAAAACTGGCTGAGAATGTCGAGGCGGCAAGACTTGGTGGTGCTAAGCTCGCTGTTTATGATGATACTGCCTGTGGGCGGGAATTGCTTGATGCATGGAGCTCGGGACGTTTCACGAAGTCTGACATTGCACTTCAACTGTCCATCGACGGGGCCCAACTTCGCCCCGATCAGCCGTCGGAGGCATGGGTATTCATATGGGTCATACACAATCTCCCGCCAGACATTCGTTATAAGAAGGCCTTCGTCATCCCTGCAGCTATTGTACCTGGTCCTAATAAACCTGGTGACATCGACTCCTTCCTGTTCCCGTCATTGTACCATGTCGCCGCCCTCCAACGCGAGGGCCTACGAGTCTTTGATGCGTCTCTCGACACTGTGATTCCCCGTTCGGTCCCTATGATTCTCTTCAGTACTGCGGATAGCCCTGGCAGCGCGTCGATGTCCGGAATGGTTGGGCATGGAGGAAAGCACGGGTGTCGACTCTATTGCCAAATGCCTGGTCGACGCCGCACAGGAGATTCACATTATTATCCTGTTATGAACCTCCCAGATGACCCGGACTATAGCGTCGCGGGATGCTGCCATCCTGACGTGACCGTTGCTGACCTTCATGGGTTTCGTAGCGACTTGCCCCGGAAATACAAAGAAAACCTGGAGTACCTTCTGGCTGCGCGTACTCTAACAGATTACAGTCGTCGTCGTCTCGAAGTTGGACTGTGCAAGCAAACATTGTTCAGTGGGCTCCCGAGTCAACCGCTCTTAGTGCCCGGTATTTTTACGATGGATATCATGCACCTTTCCGTTCTAAATGACCCCGATCTTTTTATAAAGTTATTCACCGGGAAGCTCAACTGTTATGCGCCGGATGATAGGTCCTCTTGGGACTGGGCCGTTTTTTACCGAAACCAGGCCTTGTGGAACGGGCACGGCGAGACTGTCTCTAGGGCAGTGCCTTTTATACCCTCAAGCTTCGGACGGGCACCAAGAGACCCCGCTAAGAAGATTAACTCCGGCTACAAGGCTTGGGAATTCCAGCAATACATATACGGGCTGGGTCCCACTCTGTTCCGTCATATATTACCCAGAAAGTACTGGCTTAATTTCTGCAAGCTTGTGGCTGGTATTCGCCTTCTGCAACGCCACCGTATTGGTTTCCAGGAGATTCTCAAGGGCCATGCATTACTGGAGGACTTCGCGCAAGAATTCGAGGGTCTATATTATCAACGTATGGAGTCTCGGATCCACTTCGTTCGACACAGCGTTCACCTGCTCACGCACATTGCACCGGAAACCCTGAGAGTTGGTCCTTTAGCGTGTTATGCCCAATGGACCCTCGAAACCGCGATTGGGAATCTGGGCCGAGAAATCCGGCAAGATCGCAACTTATTTGCTAATCTCACACAACGAGCAATACTTCGCGCTCAGGTGAATTCTCTACAGGCCCGCTATCCCGCAATCAAGATAGAGGTCCACTCTAGGGATAGATCCTCTCTCCCTAACAATGCCTATTTATTCGATGAGGCGGCGGGGTATGCATTCCTCCCGCGCTGTGAAGAATACCCCGCACCACTCCTGGAGGAAGAACTCGAGGCGCTCAAAGTATACTGGCGACAACGAGATTGGCCCAATCAAGATTCTTGGCCCAACGCCGTCTGTCGGTGGGCAAAACTTTGTCTGCCAAACGGACAGCGCGCGCGGTCTGTCTGGTTTGAGTCTAAGTCCGCAAGCCAACTACGCCGGACCTCTTGTGTCGAGGTAAGACTCATGCGTGTCTCTGGGGTTTCGCGTGTACTCAAACAAGTCTCGCAGGTAGTGTATAACGACCATATACGAGTAGCGAACGTCTTGTTCTACTTCTATCTACGATTTGGCGACACACGACATCCCTTAGCGATGCTGGCACTGTTCTCTATGCCAGATGCCAAGGTCATGTCCGATTCCAGCGAGGCGATCTACCTGTGTAGCCCTTTAACTGGCTCCGAAGGTCTTGCCGTCGTTCCGATTACTGCGATACGGTCGGTGGTCTCCATGTTTCCTGAGATGGTAGTTAGTCTAGATGGTCGGATATCTCTCACGGGCAAGTTTTCATTGATGCGCTATCCATACCTTGAGCTGTCAACGCTTTCTTCAGACGGTATAATCGAGGACGATCACGATGCATTGTAACATAGCAATACAGTATCTTGTTTTATTTCGCAGACTGTACAGCGCTGTGCAAACGAAATATCATGCGGTTTAAGTTTTCACCCGACTCAGTTGTGCTTGGCGTCTACCGAATTCGGCCACCTTCCGCCACTTGTTCCAGTGCCTGCTCCCCTCCGCTTCTCACTGGTTCCACATGCTAACGCCACCAATACCCTGTCCCTCATCCCTTCACTTCGTCTTTCACATTATTGCCGTCAGACGTTCGCCCGTGCATCTCGCTGCCGAGAAATTCCAGGGCACATGGCCCCAGACGGACTCTGGGGACGTACAGTGCTATATCTTTGACTAGGAAGCGCTGGGCAGCTTTATTCCCACACCACGCGACGGACTTGTTCTACATCTTCGATACAGTGCGCCTGGCCTTTGTTGCTGCGCAATTGCTCCTTGACTCTCCGAACCCAGACACATCCTTCCCGGACTGCTTCGACTCTTTGTGTTGCCTCTCCGTTTCCTCGCGCCATGCTGTGCGTAGGTGAGTCCAGGAGTACACGCTGCCCAAACAAACCACTCACAATCTGTCAACCTATCGAACAGTTCTCGCAGTGTCAGGTTCTCACCCCTCAGCGTGTCAGTGATGTCGTGAGTCGCTAGAGAGGGGCGAGGAGAACGTCAAAACGACTGTCCGCGGTCCACGTACAGGGCTTCTCTGCTGCAGCGCGGCGCTCCTCTTCACACCTTTCCCTCTGGGCATCGGCTTCGCGGCGCTGCTCCCCGTCGTGATCGCGCTGCTGTTTCTCGTGATCGAGCTCCGCATGCACATGGGCGAGTTCACCTTCGAGTTCTCGCACACAGGCATTGCACTCCTCTTCAGCGTGAGCACGTTCAGCGAGCACTTGCTATTCGAGCGCTTCGTGCGCGGCGCGAGCCTCTTCACACTCGAGCTGAAGCTGCCTGGCCACCTCTTCTCGCTCATTGTGCACTATGTCTCTGATATCGTCCGCATGTCGGGCAGCAGACTCCGAGGATGCACGGCGAATCGATGCAATGACGGACTCCGCTTTCCTCTCGCTGTCACTCTTCGAGATTCTTATTCCCTCTGAACTCTACGAGCTTGTGATTTAGTCCCGACATGTCGTATATCTGAATGTACACAGCGCCGTATTCTCGACTCCTAATAAGATGTCTTCTGTCTTGGTTCAAGTTCTTGTGTGCTCTGTAAGATCTCCACCAAATTAAGAGCTCATCCGAGCAACAAGAACCACCGCCGTTGTATCCGCTAACGCCAAGTCACCCTTTGAGACAACCCACTTGTCACACAGACCATCCACTCGCATCTCAATGCGGCTACTTGCTTCGGTTGCGACGGCACAGCTACTCGTTCTCGATAATGGGTGCTCACGTTTTCGGCTGTACTATACTGGCTTGTACTCTACACGCGTCGTCTTTGTCCGTCCCTCTAAACCCTGTCTTTACACTTTGCAGCCTGATCCACACTCGACTAAGTTCTGCTCCGTGCATGATGCTATACGGCGGCGCTTGTTGCTGGTTTCACTTTTGCTATTTTGAGTTTCTATGTCTGGCCCGATGTCAACCAGAGTGACATCGGCTGCGTCGTGTTCGATCGTCTGCGTACCCACCTCAAAGCGGCGCCGCTAAGAATGTGTGAGTTATACAGCGGCATGGGTCAAAACATCCTCTTACGTCCTTGGGAAACCACGCAGTTACAGGATTTCGGATGCGACGTTGGAGGACAGCGCCCGCACTCGTAGTAATATACGGGAGCAAGGGAGGAGGGGGGTGGAGAAAGTCCATAGGAGAGTAGTCGATCTCCTCCCCGGTGAGTTTGCGTCTTCACAAAAGCGACTGGGTGATTTGACAGACAAGGATATCAGATAGTCGACATACCATTCATCGAGGAGACTGTTGCGTTCCCGAAGCAGCTGAGTGACGACATAATTCCTTGCTTGCAGTAAATCCTGCAGGGTAGCTTCATATAGCACCCTGGCTCTAAGGTTTTTGGCGAGGGGAATGTCTTCCGAGGAGGGCTCTGGAGAGGACATGCTACTGGCTTGTACAGTAGAGCGCAGACGAAAATGCGTAAGTCGATAATTTTATAAATTCCAAGTCACCCCAATTCCCCAATAAATGGTTTTTTTTTTCGGCATGGAATCCATTCCTCTTTCCCTCCCTTTCCCTCTTTTTTTTTTCCTGAAGCCCCACAGTGCACATGGACTCCTCGTTCCAATTCCCATCCCAGTACAGTCAACGCCAATCCGATGGCACCGGAGGAGTTGTCGTAAACTCCCCAGGCACACACGGAGACCATGTAAGCCTATTTAGGACATATTAACTGCAAATTGACGCGTGTATGTAGACTGCCGGATCTCACCGGGGCACGGACAGACCAAATGTGATAGCAACAGCGTCCGAGCAAATGCTCGAACAGAATGGATTCTACGTAAGACTGCAATACAATTCGATGAAGCAGAAAGAAGAGATCATCGCGTTACAAGAGTCAAACTCTGAATTGAAGAAAGAGATCGAGCTGCTCAAGGAGCGTAATCAGACATACCGGTACGTGTTAATCGGATCTGCGTTGGGCGTGTGTTCTGATGTACAGTACTTGGCTTAGGGAAATAATCGACGGTTCGATCACGAAGGATTCGGACTCACAGCAGACTGTGTCAGTCCAGAGTAAGGGCAATCGTCGTGTGTTCTCACTCGCAAATCCTCCACCGAACCCGAAGCTCGAGGCACAAGAAGATCACCCAGAAGTCCAGTATTGGAAAGAACGTACTTTTAAGGACGAAGCTAAGCGCCGCCGAAAGCAAGGAACTAAAGGCGAAACGGACGGCGACGCCAGCATGGTGCTTGCGAAAAGGAGGCGTGGACGCCCCGCGGCCCCCGCCAAATCTGATTCGACTGAGCCAACCGATAACGGAGGACACTTCTACCTCGAATACCACGATGGGACCCTCGTCAGCAGCGATGACATTGCGCTTTTGAGTCGGAGGGCCAGGATGATATGGATGGAGCTCGGCGACGTCGGCCTCGCCCCACCGACCTTCGGACAAATTACTAATATTGCATGGGACTTCTACTGGCGTTCCATACTCGCTTACCCTGAATTCCAGTTCCTGTTACTCTGCGATGACGGTATGTGGAAGCTACGACAATGGTCAACCAGATCGTATTCGACATGGGCCCTAAATCACGGTGTTCGAGAAGCGAAACCGAAGACCGCGGGCGCACTCGACAACCCCGAGCTCATCCAGATGGACCCGATCGGCGATGAAGACAGTGACAAGGTTGGCAACAGCGAACCCCCCTCTCCAGTCATGCAACCAGTACGTCAGAACTATTCTGGCTTATTCCCCCCCTTGTAATGACTAGTATACAGATGTCGAGTCCATCCGCGACTCCATCTACTACCCCCGCATCGGTGATAGCGGACCCATTGTAACGTCACCTTTACTAGCTTTCTCCGTGAGACTCATACACCGCGCAGTGCACCCACAACAAGCCCATCGATTCCAAACACCGCCAATGGTACTCACCCTTCACCACGCCTACGACCACTGACCCCACATCGCGCAGATTTGCAAGCATCCCCGACCAATGGCGACACACGGCCGACCGACAACGCCCCATCCCCGATCAACAGCCCTTCCAATAACTCCCCATCAGACACAGCACTGGGCCAGGTGAGTACAATCCCACTCGTCCAAGGCGTAGCAATGCCCGGCTAACACGAATCAATAGTCACCAAGTGCTAGCGATAACGGTAGAGGCCCGAACCCGACAACACCCGATCTCGCCCCTTCGCCTACCCTCGCCCCTTCGCCTACCCTCGCCCCTTCACCCGCTCCTGCCCCTTCACCCACCCCCATCGACACGAACGATGCTGGTTCCGTTGACGAACTGAGCCAGCCCAACACAGATGGGATACGTGGAAACGACGCAAATCCAATGCCGATACTCGACGCCGCTGCAACGACCCCGAGTGATACAGAGGGAACAACATCGGCTCTCCCCCTCCAGGACGTTCCTGCGTACGTACACACACCCCATACACCACCTCGACGAACACTGACACCAGTGTAGCGACACCAGTGGCACGACTCCCACTACCAACACAGGCCCGAGCAATCCCAGACCCGAGGGTGCCAAGACCGATTCCAACAAGAAACGGAAGAGCAACGACAGCGTACCACCCGGGGTTCCAACAAAGAAACAAAAGTCCTCGGACGCGCCTGCTATACCGACGCAGGCAAATACGATCAGGTATGTGTCGACAGTATTATTTTATCATACCGACGACAACTGATTGTATCTTTAGAAATATCTGCATGCGGCACTGGAACCAGCTCCAGCCAGGAGGTCAAGGCACCACCGCTCAGTTCGATGCATACTACAAGGGACTATCGGACGCCGAAAAGGAGGTACGCGAGCCACTCTCCGATGCAACGCCACCCACTAATATACGAGAAGCCCTTCAAGAAAGAGATGTACATTGGGCGCGGTGCTACGGTGAGTCTATATGGACTATGCGATACCCCAACTGACGATCTCCTCGGACCAGAGGAAGGCAAACGCGGCAGCGAACAAGGGCACTGCTACGTTGGCCTGTTCTTGACCACGACGTTGCCAGTCCTTTTGGCTTTTATGGCCGTTTTCGGTGGATCTGGGCTCTTTGCTGTATCGATAATAATTGTTTTGGTGGAGTGCAGTCGATTAAGAAATGTATTATTATCGCCGTAAATCGAAATCCAATCGAATTTGTTGATTACCGTAGACCCGGGTGGATTTCTATTCGATTAAATCCGAGTGAATTTTACCACCCAATGAGCGCGAAAGTTTCGATTCTTGTCGATTCTTGTCGATTCTCGTAGTGCTAATCGCGGGCAATAGAAAAAAAACGTGTGTGATTAAATTTGATCTAGTATACTTCAGTTTTTATCGAACGTTCGATTTGAGTAGATACCATCTCGGAAAATCTATATTAATCGACCCCAAACTACGGACTTCCCACTGGGCGTCATTCTCTGCCATGACATCGCTCCGAGTTACAAAGGATGACTGATATGCCCTTGGCCACCACCGCCGCTCGATCCCTAAAATCCATCCCCTGCATCACCTCAACTTCATCACTGACACGAACCTCTAAAAAAAATGTTGATTGGAATGGCCTATGCCCATTTGGAATGGCCTATGCCCATGGTACGTGTTCAAGTTCGGACCTGTTCGGTACCCGCAGGGAGCCTGAGTGCTGATGTATGTCATATAGGAGGGAGTCGCAGACACACAGCGACAATCGACGTCCTCTCGGACGACATCTTTCTAGAAATATTTGCCTTCTGTTCTCGCGACCCCGACAAGGACCTTGTTTATCGTATGTTGCAATGGCAAAGACTAGTGCATGTCTGCCAAAGATGGCGACAAATCATATATGCATCACCACGCTACCTTGACCTGTTTCTGTACTGCTCAACAGGAACGCCTGTCAGGAATCTCAGTTGCTGGCCAAAGTTTCCTATCATCATGTGCTATATCTCTGATGACGAAAACGATGTCATTGCTTTACTCAACCAATCTGATCGTCTACGCAGCATTGACCTTTCACTAATGAGACCGCAGTTGGGAAAGGTGGTCGCGGCAATGCAGGAGCCATTTCCGGTGCTGACACAACTCACGCTTGATTCCGATCCGGATATCTTCACAACACAGGAGGAGGAGGTCATTTCCAATGGATTCTTGGGTGGATCTGCCCCATGCCTACAAGAAGTCCACTTATGCAACATCTCCTTTCCAGAATTACCAACCCTCCTCTTGTCGGCTCGTGACCTTGTTTCTCTCCATCTCGACGACATACCTCCAACTGGTTACATTCCACCGGAAGCGATGGTTGTAGGTCTTGCCGTGTTGACCAGGCTCGAATATCTTCTCATTCATTACCAAATTCCGAATTCTCCCCTCAACCAAAGGACAAGGCATCCGGATCCCCCAATGCGGGTTGTCCTTCCCGCTCTGACCGTGTTTTACTACAGAGGATGTAGCGAGTACTTGGAGGATTTCGTAGCCCAGCTCGACGCCCCTCGACTCGACTATATCGAGATGTCCGTGGATCGACTCGACTCTTTTCGGCTCCCCCAACTTTTCATGTTCACTGCTCGCTCAGAGACTCTCAGGTTTACGCGTGCGCAAGTAGTTTTTAATAGTGATCAAACATTTAATATCGAACTCTATCTATTTGATCGCACGTATGGCGAACCTAAACTCGATCGAGCTCATTTTTCTCTTTCCACCTCATTGGAATGGTCGGGCACCCACGTCGCATACCTGGCCCATGTACTTGGCCAAATCGCTTTGTTTTCAAACCTGGGTTATCTCTGCATTTGTGCCAGTGAGGACCTTCCTGGTTGGCAAGGCCGTATCGACATCGCCGAATGGCTGGCATTCCTCCACCTATTCGCCTCTGTAGAGATCCTGTATGTGTCTGGGGGGTTGGCAGGCCAGGTTGTTCGTGTGCTCGAAGATATTCCTGGGGAGACGGTCACCGAAGTATTACCCTCTCTGTTCGTACTCTTGATAGACGACGACTCACCTCACTTATTCTTTTTTGGCGAGCACGAAAGGCGGTTAGAATCCATTCAGAAGTTCGCCTCTTTGCGTCAGCTCTATGGGCGTCCTGTACCCATCGTCGATCTGCAAACTAACATGCTCGTATCAATTACTTCTACCGTATGATCGGAGTCTGGAGGTAGGCCCATAGCAAGCGCCTCCTTGTTTGAGCAAAGGTCGTGGCTCTCATATACTATAGTACCGAGGACACGACGACATGATTTTCCCTAGCCAGGTATTGTATGTACTACATTCAAGACTTATTCAAGTTCATACGAGTTTGAACGCAGTGGACTCAAAACCCCACATAAGTAGCACAGGTGTCCATTAACAATAGGCGGAAAGTCGCAGCTAATTGTACACCTGAATGCTCACTGAGAGTTATCACAACTTCGCACGACTTGCCTTCTTTGGAAAATCAATAATCCCTTTTGAGAGTCGGGCGTGAGCGTGTGCTCCATTTCCGATATCGAACTACTCTTCTCTACCTCAATGGATCATACTATGCACCGAGAATTCGATAAAGTCCTTCAATTTTCGTCCCTCAATGGCTACTTGATGTTCTCGCTGATCGACGACATCCTTGTACGTGGCCGCAACCAGGAAGACCAAAGGATCACATCGTACGGGAAGGGGTAGAGCGCGATGTTGCGGATATATGCGCTCGCCTTCTCCGCCACGACGCCCCATCTGCTTCTGTATCTGCGTGTGCCCTCGGTGTCGTGCAGTTGACGCTGCGGTCGGCGAAGGAAGAGAGGACCAAAGAAGAGCATGGTCCCCATTCCACGACTGATCATCGACTCTCCCTATGGTACAATTTTGGAGGGGTTCAATGTACTTATTCGAGCTCCACTCTTCGGCCTGTACTGAGCGCAGAGTTGCTTGCGCAGCCAAGAATTACAGACGTGGGGAACAATTGACGTGCTTAGGCTCCCGGACAATGTCTTCCTGGAAATATCTGACTTCTGTCTACGCGACAAGAATCATATTTGTATCACCATACCGTCTTTATCTGTACCTTAGCTGTTCATACAGAACTCCTGTCAGGCAGGATCTACTTTTCTGGCCCGTCACGCTGCCTCTCACCCTTAACTACCCCGGACGTCTTGACTTCGTCTATGGCATGGGTCTTGCTCCTCGAGACGAAGATAACATCATTGGGGCACTCGGGCACGCCAGCCGCGTACACCGTATCGATATTCTCGCATTGGGCTCACTGTTAAAAGACGTGGCTACTGTCATGCAGGTGCCATTTCCTGCGCTGACACATCTGGACCTCACATGGGATCTCAAGGATTCGCCTGCCCCTTTCTCTAGAGGTGCGCCGATCATTCCCGGCGGGGGATTCTTGGGTGGTGGATCTGCTCCACGTCTACAATATCTCCGCTTACGTTGTGTTTCCTTCCCATAATTCCCAGCGTTTCTTTTGTCAGCTCGTAATCTCGTCATTCTCAACTTGGAACTCGAGGATATATATCAGAGCAGCTACATTGCACCGGAGGCTATGGTCGAAAGTCTGGCCGTGTTGACCAGGCTTAGAACTCTTTCTGTTGCTTTCTACGATGACACATCTCCCCCCGATCAAAGGAGAAGATGTCCAGATCCCCAATGCAAGTCACCCTTGCCGCTCTCACCGTGTTTCACTACAGGGGTTGCTGCGAGTATTTGGAGGACTTCTCTGCCCAAATTGGTACGCCTCGACTCAACGACCACAAAATAAAATACTTCGTGCAGGAGATTTGAGCCACCCAACTTTCTCAATTCTTCAATCGCACGAAAAACCTCAGGTTTGACAATTTCAACCGTGCGGAAGTAACTTTCTTTTACGAGGATATCTTCGTTGAATTTGATTGCCCACGAGGGGGTCGTCCAGCCCGTCTTTTTCTGAAAATGTTGGACCGAGCATGGTTAGGTACGCAAGTGCCATGCATAGTTCAGGTTCTTGGTCAACTTGTCCCTATATTCTCCAACGTGGAACACCTGAACGCCCACGGGGACCATGTAGACTCGCGGGAAATGGATAACACCGACTGGCTGCCATTCTTCCTTCTATTACTGCCGTGAGAACGTTCCATTTATCTGGGGGGGTCGCGGCGTATATCATTTCTGCACTCGAGGAAACCGCAGACCCCGAGGAGATGGTCACTGATGTGTTTCCAGTGCTCCGCTATATATGGTTAGATGAGGCCGCTGAAGATGAGGACGAGGACGACCGCAACGAGCCAGTGGGACTCATAGAGCAGTTCCTCTCTATGCGCCAGCTCTCTGGTCACCCAGTAACTGTTGTCGCATCGCTCATACACTCGAAGGCTGGACCAAGGAGGCGTACACACGCGTCTACTCGCATCACGTGAGCGCAGCAATTTTCTTGCTTGCCAGTGGGTCTACCATCCGATTCTAACTCGTAAGTAACTCACCGAGCAACAACTCGGGAGGTGAAACTGCACGTCGATGGACAATCTGGGTGACTGTGACCACCTCATTGGCAAGCCCGGCCCCGAGGGCGAAACGCTCTTGGTTCTTCCGGGTCGGCACCACCACGTGTGTCATGACTCCCGTACAGACTGGCACTTTCTGAGTATAGTGTAGGGTTAATTATGCTAGCAACTGCCCATACTAATTGTGTGGGTCTCCGATATCGGTACGTATTTCTCGTGACAGGGTATTTATTCCGCATATCATCCATCATCTCCTACGTGAATCGACAGGATGAAGGCTAGGAGCATTTCGATCGTAATAGCTAAAGGGGGAAACGCTATGAGATTTTATATTCACTCTGATAGAACTCGTCTTCCGTGTCGACGACGGTTACCGGGAACCCGGTGAGCTGGCGCATGGCGAGGAACCCATCTATGGATCCCACTGGCTCGTCGCAGTCCTCGTTATTCATCTCGTCTAACCACATTAGGTGGAGCTTCGGAAAGACATCGGTGACCATCTCCGAGTTGGCGGTGTCTTCGAGCGCAGAAACGATATATGCTGCAACCCCTCCAGATAGATGCAACGTTTCCACAGCAGGAAATAGGCGGAAGAATGGAAACCAGTCAGCAATTTCGCTCGAATCTACATGATCCCCGTGGGCATCCAGATGTTCCACACGGGAGGATATATGGATAAGTTGGCCAAGAATCTCGACAATGCACAGAACTTGCAAATCTAACCATTCTTGGTCCACTACCTCCAGAGTAAGACGTGCTCGATGGCGTTTCCCTTGCAGAGAACTTGAACAGAGTTCGACGCTGACCATATCATAGTAAACAGATAGTCGCGCTTGGTAGAACTGGTCAAACTTGAGGGTTTCTGTGCGATCGAGGAAGCGAGAAAGTTGGGTAGCTTGAAACTCGTGTGTGAAGAATTCTATTCTGAGGTCATCTATTCGAGGTGTATCAATTTGGGCCAAGAAGTCTTCCAAGTACTCGCTATAACCCCGGTAGAGAAATGTAGTGAGAGCGGGAAGGGTGATTCGCGTTGGGGGATTCGGATCCCTCCTTTGATCAGAGGGAGATAGTGTCCCTTCGTAGAATGAAATGGAAAGGGTTCTGAGCCTGGTCAAGACGGCCAGACCGCCGGCCATATCCTCCGGTGAAATGTAACCATTCTGCCATATATTCTCGACTTCGAGATTAACGAGATTACGTGCTGACAAAAGGAAGGTTGGCAATTGTGGGAAGGAAACACGTTCTAAACGGAAATCTTGTAGGTGTGGGGCAGATCCACCCAGAAATCTCCCAGGAATGACCAGTGGCACACCTCCAGCCTCGGGGGCATGGGCTAGTAAATCATCAAAGTCTGATGAATCCGCAAGGTCCAGATGTGTCAGCACAGGAAATGACTTCTGCATGATAGCGGTCACTTTTTTCAACAGCGGGCCCGATGCATGAATCTTGATATGGTGTACACGACTGGTGCGCCTAAGCGCATAAATCATACCACCTTCATCCCCAGAAGTAGAGCAGGAGGGATTGAAGATGTAGCAAATGGCGAGAGGCAAGGTGATTGGCCAGGAACCTAGATTCTGCCTGACAGGCGTTCCGTATGAGCAGCAAAGGTGCAAATCGAGACGGCGTGGGGATTCAAATATGATTCTTCGCCATCTCTGACAGACATGTATGAGAATTTGCCATTCCTGGGTGTGTTGAGTCATATATATAGTGGAGGCTGTGGAGTCGTGTAGACAGAAGTCGAATATGTCCAGGAGCACGTTGTCTGGGAGCACGTTAATTGTCACGTAATGTTTGTCTGTGCACGCAATTCAGCACTCGTTGCGTACCGCATCATTCTAGAACTTGAACACGTACATAGAACCTTTCCCATATTCAGGAATCTTTCAGGACCGCCCATCGACCTCAAAGCTATTCTGGGGGACAAGCCAAGGGAAATGACATTATTGTCCCACAGGGAGAGTGTCATCGTCGTGGCCTGCGCAAAACCAAGGGCCCACGCAGATACAGAGGCAGATGTCGGGTTGTAGTTGAGAAGGCGACCGCATATGTTCGCAGCATCACGCTCTATCCCTTCTCGTAATGATTTGATCCTTGGGTCTTCCTGATTACAACCCTGAGCAAGGATGACGTCGATTAGTGAAAACACCGAGTAGCCATTTGTGGAGAGGCATTGGAGGACATCATTGAGCTCTGGGCGCATTTTGTCAACCGTTGAGTAGAGTGAAGGAATAATGTAGTCAGTTTTTCGGAACGGGACTCTCGGGCTCAGGTAGAAGGACTCGGAACTGAACCCACTCAACTACTAATGTTCGTGCAAATAACTCGAACTTAAGTATTGAGACTCCCAGAAGAATTGATTAATTTTCTAAAAACTAAAATGGGCATATAAATTACGTAGAAAAGACTCCAAATGTCTACTATCTCCTAAAGTACTAGTAGCTGATACATAACACTCTCCAGTTTCCCACTGAGACACGTATCGACAGCTCAGCCTTTGGTCCTGCTCACTTCGCAGGCCAATTACTAACCATCCGACTCCCAACTTGAACACCGCTCTGGCTCAAATAGATTGTGCCTTGATTAACAATTGAGCCATGCAGTCAGCGGTATTTTCCCATGGGTCGTTGTGCTCATCAAGTTTATCTTCATGGGGGTGAAATCAATCGCATCTGCATTCTCGAGACAGTTCTCCTGGCAATGGTTGAGGACACTGGGGCGCCTCGCAAGATCGATCACGTGTCACCTTGCTATTCTTACTCCTCGATATCGCACGCAGGGAATGCGGTCATCTATTTCCACGCTGTCACCTGCGTCAAGTTGCCCAGCATCCTATGACACCCCGATTAACACTTTCTTGGTATTTCCATTTTCTCTTACTTTTAAGAAATTGTGTCGGAGCTCACCGAGTATTTGGTTGTAGGATAGTAGGTTGCATTGGTGGTGGCCCATGCCTCTCGTGTAGTATACGAGTCCTGGGCCAAGTCCGATCCTGAATTTGTCGCCGTATTGTCAGCAGCACTCAATAGAACCTGATCAACCAAACATATTGAAATGTGAGTGTGCGTCCATGCGTGAGTTACCTCGGCGTCAGGCATGAGTGAAACGCGAGGCCCGCCGGGTGTGGTCTCGCATCACGATCCTTAGATACAATTCGGACATTACTTTACGAGTATGATCAGGGACAACTTGAATCTTTTGCCCTCTACTTAGCCGAGATATCATCGGTACTGGTGATTTCACGTGTAGTACTTACGTTCTTTACAATGTATTTAAGTCGCCTTACGCGCATCTGGTACTTCGGTTGTTTCTGACAACGGTGCCAGCCCGCTGCGTTTTATCAAAACATACTTTTGGTGTTCAGTTTTCATCGATGGTGTCATGGATGTTTCCTATGTGCAACTACGGTAGAATTACGTTGTATCATACACTTCCGGGACTATTTTAGGGCACCCAAGTACTACGAGTCATTCTATAATTCATTACCTTCGGAATTAAGTGCTTCATGCTTAACGACGGCAAGAGTGCGACAACAGACCCTGAAAATGGCGAAAGGCTTCTTGATGGTCCTCGCAGGTTGGCCCTCCAAACAAAGTCAAGGGACGGTAACGCCCGGACAGCAATTTCCACGGCCATGCCTTGAAATACATGAGTAAGGCTATCCGCGAATTCCCCAGATACATGCAGTAGCTCCACAGCAGGAAATGGGCGGAAGGGTTCTAGCCATTCGATGTCGCCCATATCGTCGTCTACAAATCCCCAATCTGACTCGATCTCCAGATGGGCCACATATGAGACCATGGTCGAAGCTTGGCTGAGCACTTAAGCCATGTGTCGAACGCCCTCGTCTATCCCTTCGGATGTCAAGATGTGAATCGCGATAGTAAACTCCTATGGATCAACTTCATGAGAAAAACGGGAGATCAACCCACCATCGGAAATTTCTGCACTCCCGAACCAAGGTAGCTTGAGACCTAAGCGCTGAGCGATTGATGAACTCAGAAAATTGGGGAAGTCCTCCAAATATGCGTACTCACCCTCAAATGGGAAGGAGGCGAGAGTGGGAGGAACAGCGTCTCGGGAGGTAGATGTATCCGATCAGCGCGTGAAGCCTGCGATTGGAATGCAGTGGAAAGAGAACCGAGCCTGGGCAACACAGCTAGACATGTGACCAAGGCCGCGGAGAGACGTATCTGGTCAGGGGTATGTTGCCGAGTTCAGGTTCGACGAGGTCGCTTGTAAGGAAAGAAGGTTCGATAATGTGGGAATAAGAATACTGCTGGGCTAAATTTCCCGTGAACACGGGGCGGATCCACCCATGAATCTACCAGGAAGGATGGGTAAATTCCTATCATAGGAAAGAATCGAAAGATGAGTCAGCGTCGGGAATGGCTCCCGCATTACAGTGGCCATCTTTCTCCAAAGCGAGATCGCTACCATATGCTTGAGGAGCAAAGTCCTGCCAACAAATATAGTCAATGATGATAAGAAAGGCAGGCCAGAAACCCAAGTCCTTCGTGGCAGATCTTCCGTGTGTGCAGAGAAGTTGGAGATCGAGACGGAGTGGTGATGCAAAACTGATTTGCCACCATCTCTGGCATACATGCGCCAGTCTGTGCCACTTCCAAAAGGGGACCTGAAAAAAGGTTCCGAGACGACTGAGGTGGTCTAATATATTGAGCAAGACATTGTCTGCGAGCATGTCAATCGTCGTTGCATGTCTGTGACTCTCGCCTTTCTTGCACAAGTCAGTACCGTCCAAACGAGAATTCAAACTAAGGTGCACATTGGGCCCGTTTCTCCACCCGTTTCTTTTGGTGATCTGGATTGATCTTCCTAGAGTCGGGGTTTAAGGTCGCGCGTGTCCACGTTGGAAGGGACGAAAGGTAAGAATCGGCTGGCAGGGCGCGTGTAGTGGGCGACCGCTGATGGGGACTAATAGCGAATTCTCACTCAGTTTGCCCAGAAATACGGAAATAGACCCCTGCGAGAGTTCGTTGATCAAGCGGGTGTAGACTGAGTTTAACTCTGCAGGTGAAAGGCCGCCCCTATCGTCTATAGTTCTGTCGTATAGCTCCTGGCTTTTTCGGTTCCGTCACGTGACCCAGTTACCATTTTGGATTCTCGTTCCCATGGCAGCCTAGGCCAGGCCATCGTTGCCAAGATTGTTGCATACCACGCAAAGCCGACTGTGCCACTTCTAAACGGAAGCACGTCCCTTGCAAAAACGTTTCCTCGGAGAATATCAGAGCCACCAAAAGGAACGAGTAAATATGAAGTCTCAATGTGCGCCTTCGAGTTCTCGTATGACGCCTGCAACGGGTATGGCAGTACTGACTTGTGTGGGATACTAGGCGAGGCTCACGGACACGCAATATGTGCAACGACGATTAACACCCTCACCGGTGATGTCTTACTAGAAATATTCGACCTCATCAGAAGTTCCAGCCCCACAACCGATTTCCAAATCCGTTACCCCCGATCTTGGGACGCGCCCCCCGTTTGGAAATGGCACCCGCTGGTGCACGTTTGCCGAAGATGGCGAGAGATAATTTTTGAATCGCCGCTCCGTCTCGACCTCCAAGTCCTCTGCACCCACGGAACACCCGTCAGGAAGGATCTGGGTTGCTGGCCGCCAAACTTTCCTATTGCCATTGGCTATGGCTATAACAGTACGAGAGGTCTTACTCCTGAGGACGAGGATAATGTTTTCGCTGCACTCGAGCAACGCGGTCGTGTACGCCACATCAACCTTTCGGTAACGGACGTGGTTTTGGAGAAGGTGGCCACATTGATGCTGGAACCATTTCCGGAGCTGAGGGATCTTGCGATCTCCTCGCGGAGTCAAAACATGCCCATCCTTCCTGATGGCTTTTTGGGTGGATCCGCGCCATCTTTACGGCAAATCTCGTTCGACGGCATCCCCTTTCCGGCATTACCAACCTTAATTTCCTCTGCAAGTAACCTCGCCAAACTTATACTCGTCGACATACCTCAGACCGGTTACATCTCGTCTGTGGGCTTTGTTGCATGTCTGGCTGCCTTGCCTAGGCTAGAACATCTTTCCATCGAATTTCAATCAGGAGTGACCTCCGCTGATCGGACACAACCACCTCCCGAGACAAGGGCCGTTCTCCCCTCACTCACCTCCTTCGTATATATGGGCGAAAGCGCGTTTTTGGAGGCCATCGTGGCTCGGGTCGACACCCCCCAACTCGACTCGATCGACATCACATACGCATACACCGATGACCTCGACTTTCAGGTTACCGAACTTTCCAAGTTCATCGAGCGCTCAGTCCTCAAGCCATCCCCGTTCGGGCATGCGAAAATACCCTTTGAATGTGAAGGTATCTGCTTCTATTTTTTTGGTGAAACCAATCCAGATTTGCCTACTATCGGGATTCGAACCCCATCAAGCGATTGGATACCCGAGCTAGTGTCTCACATGGCTGAGGTGCTCAACCAGGCTTCCGGAATGCTTTCAGATGTCGTCCGTCTCGAGGTTACGATAGAATCTTCCTCACCATTTTGGCGAGACGATATCGGGGAAGATATCGACGACGACACCGAGTGGTTGGGGCTCTTCCGCCCGTTTACGGCTGTGAAGAAGTTGTATATATGCGAGGAATTGGGGGCGTGCATTACTCGTGCACTCGAAGGCCGGACCGAGGAGGCGGACACCCAGGTGTTGCCGTCCCTCAAGTCGATTTGCGTGGAGGACGAAAACACGAGGGAGGAGAGGGAGGGCCGGGAACGTGGTCGGCTCCTAAGCAACGGCGATGAAGGGCTTGATCCTGATGATAGTGAGTAAATCGGAGAATACGTACCACTTGGATACTGTACGGTACAACAACCCTACCTCTGTACTTCGGAGATCACCACAACACATCGCCGACGAATAGAAAGATATATTTGATTAATCAGACCACAAATGTGGCACCAGCAGTTGTACATTGCATTTATCTTGTATGGTTGAACGGGATGTATGTCCCTGGCATTGGCATCTGTCCATTCAATCTTTCCATCTGGGTCTGACGTTCTCCTCCCTCTCTCCCCGGAGCGGCCCGGCTTCTGGTTTCGTTGCGGAAAGTCGGCAGACTCCGAGCTTGTTGATCAGTGTTTTTCTCCCACCACGTTGGACAACAATCTCAGTTGTACCCCACATTTCGGGCACTTGTCAAGCAGCTATTTACAGGCGCCGCGCTGATAACATATCATCTATGGCACCACTGAACCAAAAGAGAGTTGGACCCTAGCTCTATGTACCACGACTGCATGTAGCTCCACGAAAATATGGACATCGCAATACCCTGAGCACTGTTCTCCATCCGGTTCAGGGTCAGTGATCCTTTTGACGTCACTAAGATATACGCTGACATGCCACGGCCGTCAGACGACAGACTCCCCTTTCGTACATCGTTCACGACCCACTCAGTGGGGGGTCTCCATGTTGTCGTCGCAATGGCGGCGCTATCATGACTCCCGATGAGCTCACAATATCCGGAAGCGGCGCCTCGACGAGAAGCTATATACGACGTGGTCGTATGTATGTTTTCGTGGGGAGGGAGCGTGGGCTTCAACCAGCGTGAATTGCGCGGCGCAGAGGCCCCCGTGAGCAGGAGTGGGTAGCGAGGTCTCAAAGACCTCAAAATTCCACGCGACGATGGTGGGTGACTGGGACCGAGCATTAGTGTGTTCTTTATGATATCATTTCTCTACCCGCTTGGATGTAGTTCTCATTCCTCGACGTTACTGTACCACGACTGAATCTGGCCGTACGCGACAAGACACTATCCGGTGTGTACAGTAAGTCCACCCGCAAGGAACAACGTAGATCCGTTGGTAGTGTACGCAGCTCGACCATTCAACCAGCCGACTTGAGCTGGATCACGTCACCACATTCATTGTATAAGCGTAGTTGCTTTTTTTTTTGACCCAAAGACTCTGACTGCTTCGTCCACCGAGAATCTCAGTATACATCTACCTCATCAATGAGCTCTCACAGGTGAGTTTGGGACTTCATTTGCTATATTCCGTGGAATATTTCCGTGGAACAAATTGACTGAGCACTTGCGGCTATTCTCCCACAGTGATCACCCTCAGTCCCTGCAAAGCAACCGTGCTATTCCAATACGGACGCATGTCCCTTGCAAAAACGTCGACTCTGAGGAGATTTCCCGAAGCCAACAAATGGAACCAGGAAAAATAGGGTCTCAACGTACGCATTTGAGTTCTTGTGTGGCGCCCGCAACGGGTACTGACCTTGTGTGTGATACTAGGCGAGAGTCATGAACATGCAACGACGATTGACTCCCTCGCCGACAATGTCTTACTAGATATCTTTGAGCTCATCAGAAGTTCCAGACCCGCTTATAAAGTCCGTTTTTACCCCGTTTGGAAATGGCAGCCACTGGTGCGTGTCTGCCACAGATGGCGAAAAATCATTTTTGCGTCTCCATTCCGTCTCGACCTCCAACTCTTCTACACACACGGAAGACCTGTCATGGATTATTGGATTGCTGGCCGCCAACTTTTCCTATCGCCGTTGACTACGGCTATAGCAGTGAGAAGCACCTCACGCCGGACGACGAGGATAATATGTTTACTACACTCGAGATACGCGAAATACGCGAGCGTATACGCCGTCTCAGACTTTCTATGACGGACGGGGTTCTGGTAGAGGTGATCAATTTAATGCAGGAACCATTTCCGGAGCTGAGAAATCTTGCAATTTCCTCGTACCCGGGCTGGGACACGCGCGGTCTGGACGGGCCCTCCCTTCCTAACGATTTCTTGGGTAAATCTGCCCCATCTTTACGAGAAATCTCGTTCAACGGAATTCGCTTTCCAGCATTACCGACCCTCCTCTCCTCTGCAAGTGACCTCGTCAAACTCACGCTCGTCAATATACCCAACACCACCTACTTTCCACCTGCAGCGTTTGCTGCATGTCTCGCTGTCTTGCCGAGGCTAGAACATCTTTGCATCAGATTCTAATCACGGCATTCCCGCACCACTGACAGTCGCCGAGTCGACACCCCCCAACTCGGCTCAATCGACATAACATATACCTATCAGGAGGACTTTGAAGTTACCGAACTTTTCAAGTTCATCGAACGCTCAGGGATCAAGCCATCCTAGTTCGGGCATGCGGAAATCTTCTTGGAACACGACAGTATCTACTTCTATTTTTTTTCTTCAGTCCGATCCAAACGAACCCACTATCGCGATTCAACTCCTATCAGACGAAGAGATAGACCAGCTAGTCAATATCATGGCTCGGGCGCTCAACCAAACTTCCACGATGCTTTCCGATGTGGTCCGTCTCGAAATCACATTTGACAGAGATTGGAAACTTGACGACGACGAAACTGTGCACGACATCGAATGGCTGGAACTCTTCCGCCCGTTTACTGCCGTGATTGCGTATATACGAGAAATTGGCGGAGAGCATTTCCTATGAACTTGAAGGCCAGACCGAGGTGTTGCCGGCCCTTGAGTCGATTTGCAAGGAGGACCAGCGCCCCGCGAGGGGCATGAAAGAGCTCATCGCGAATCTCTTGCAACGTGGTAAGTTCCTAAGCAGCGGCGGTGAAGGGCTGGATTCGGACGATAGTGAGTAAATCGGAGAACGACAAGGAGATAATCACAAAAAAAATAACTAGACTGCAAATGTGATACTAGGGGTTGTCACTGAGCCAGCCAGAGCCCCGGGTCTTGTTTGCCGGTCTGTTCTTGCCGGTCTGTTCTTTTTTTTTTTTTTTTTCAAAAAACCACGTTTATTCCGGGACAGTAGTGTTAATACAAGACCGATCCTCGACTCCCTACAGAGCGAGATTTGTAGCGCGATGAACAACGTGGGCTTTTTATCCAATCAGGTCGCACTTCTTTCAGGGCCCGCAACCTTGCCCGCAACTACCCCGTGAGGGAACAAGGGAACGGTATTGATTGGTGCATGTCTGCCGAAGATGGGGACAAATCACGTCATCGATGTTCGGTCTCGACCTGCAACTTCTCTGTTCATATGGAACACTTGTTACGGAGGATCTGGATCATTGGCTGACCTTTCCTATCGTCATTGACCATGGCTATAGTGGTGAGCAAGCGTCTTTTTCCTGACGACATTTTGACCCCACTCGAGCAGCGCGATCGTGTGCGCCATGATGATCCCAGCAAGATCCCAGCGTATCCGGCTCATTCTTGGGAAAGCTGTTCGCGGTGATGGAGGAGCCATTTTCGGCGTTGACACGTCTTTGGCTTTGGTCAGAAGGTCTGTGAACATCCAGGTCATTCCACATTCCCGGTGTATTCTTGGGCGGGTCCGACTTCACTCCGCGTTATGGGGAATTTCCTTCGCCTACATTCCCTTTCCAGTGTTATTCTTTCCTCGACACCCCTCAGTTCCAGGGGTTATCAATAAACCTCAATCAGCCCGACTTCTAGGTTCCCTAACTCTCAAAGTTCATCAGTCGCACCCACCTCGAGCTACCCCGATTATGGCATGCGAAAGTACATTTTGATGATCGTGACGTCTTCAACATTTGTCATGAAGTCGATGCACTGCTCATTACTGTAGTGGTACACGCTACGGCCGTCTGCATCTCTGACGCGCACTCCGAAATACAAATGGATTCAAAAACAAAAACAAATTCGATGCACTCCAGTCTATTGGGATTTCCATCTCCTGCTAAGGGATATTTTCGCACACCGCTCAGGTATTCAACCAAGCTTCGGCTATACTCTCCAACGTGGTCCATCTCCTCGTTCAAGTGTACGATCCACGACCAGGTTGGCAAGACGATATGGACGACATCGAATGGTCGGAACTTCTTTGTCGATTCACCTCTGCGGACGCTGTTGTATGCGAGGAACAGGTGGGACACATTACTCTTGTAGTCGGAGGCGTTCATGGGGAGACGCTCGCCGATTTATTGCCGACCTATGAACTGCTTCTCTTACAGGACCAGCCGTCGAGAAGTTTGTTGCTATTCGCCGGGAAGTGAGTTTGAACGGCTCGAGTCCTACTTTAGCGAAAAACGCAAGTCCCAAATTAGTCCCATATCTCAATCATGTCTAGAATTACACGGCACAACCAACTTCAAGTTTCGAGCATAGCGTCTATAGGATCAACTCGACCTTGTATCTTGGGTAGAACAACAAGAAAAAACCTATTTTCTTTAGGATATACACAGCGGCATGGCGCATTTCTGTTGCTATTCATGGCCAGATTTCTCTACAAAGGTCTACTCGGTTTCACATTCGCCCACCCGCTCTCTTCGTCCATGCAAGCTGTCAGGAAGGGTACGGTAGGAGCCCGTCTGATGTCGGCAACAAACAATGTGTTACGTTCTCATTACCAAATCTCGCTCTGTAGGGAGCTGAGGACCGGTCTTGTATTAACTACTGTCCAGGAATAAATA
Source organism: Lactarius indigo (assembly GCA_025766275.1). Classification (NCBI taxonomy): domain Eukaryota; kingdom Fungi; phylum Basidiomycota; class Agaricomycetes; order Russulales; family Russulaceae; genus Lactarius; species Lactarius indigo. The sequence goes on from JAFKAC010000036.1 coordinate 149,222, forward strand.
TGGTCAAAAAAAAAAAACAACAACAATCATTGATATTCGACTGGCGTCTATACAGGCGCCTCCATAATCAATTGACATAGCAGACGGACGGTTGTCGTCCTCATACTAGTTAGTTCATGACTCACAGCGGACAGCCTCGCTCCTACCCTCTATCTCCCTCACGCTTCCTTTTTTCGAATTCACGAACACCACGCGTGCCATGCCCCCCCCCTCACGACGATATCGGACATGAGGGCGGATCACGATATCCGATGTTGCACAGACATGCCAAGATCAAGACCGTCAGGTTCTCTGTGCTCTCTTTGCAAAGGTCGAGCAATCGCGACGAGCACCAATGCTCAAACCCAACTACTCCGCTGAATCCACAACGCAGAAATCCTCCAATCCTCTGTCCCAAGAGTGAATGGTATATCCGGGATTGAAGGACGCTGGGGGGACAGATGTCAGTGGTTGGTGAGGACGGTGCTAGGTCACACAGTTGACAGGCGAGTTCGTCGGTCGCCACACATACCCACAATTCGAAGCTCATCTGTCCTTAGAAATGTCCGACAAACATGTACAGTTCAGAATACAATGTCTTTAAGTATCCTTAGGATACGTCGAAAGTGCAGTGCTACATCCCTAGGGTACCATGCCCTCAGACGCACAAAAATGGATTCAAAAAAAAAAAAAAACTCAGGGATATGGTAGTCGTGGTTCACCTTAGAGGCCTTCTTTGTCTTTGGGACGGACGGCGAAGTTCTAGATGATCCTGTAACCTCCCTCCTTCTTGAATCGACTCAGCCATTTTCTCTCTAGTCACCACCACAGGAAACACCACCACAGGAAGACATTGGGAGATCTGGCGCAAGAGAAAGGGTAGGTGGCACCAATGATGGGGCGATTGAGTCATGATGCATGATGCATGATGCGTGACGCACGGTCCGTCTCACCTCCGAGGACGGTTTGGAAGTCGCCGATCTCCTCTAGCTTATCAGCCTCCACACTGGATAACGGATTTATTTTATCCGGCACGCGTAGGGGGGCACGGCAATTTTCCGCTGGTGAAAATACACACACAATTGAATCGATATGCTGAATTGTATAAGGTTTGCTGACGGAGGGTACTGTATACAGATCGCGGTACTGGACCAAAGAAATGGCGCCAAGTATGGAAGAAACAGAGTTTACAACTACTCAACCACATAAAGTAAGTTGCCACGTATACTGTACAGAGACGACATACAAGCGAGTTTTCAAAGTCAGAAATTATGCGGCACTGATATACTGCGGGTTCTACTGACTCGAGCCACCTCACGACTGACAGACCGACATCCTAACATATTAGGGTCAACATATCGGCATAAAAACGTAAGAGTCAGTGCCACTTCAATTAACTGCATTGACCAAACAGATCGAAATGGCTCTCGGACTAAAGTGGCCGGGGAAATGGCTCGTGGATAGTGGATAATGCATGAGGCGATGACAGCCGGCGCTCCGCAGCCGCAGGCACCTCTAGAGCAGGGGTCACTTCATTCTCGGCAAGAAGAGAGAGCTGTGTTGTCATTACGAAGTAGTGCATGGTCTGCGCGTCTGCGACAGGAATAAACTCCACTGTCCAACCGAATACGGACAGAGTCAAGACAGCCTCGGCGTGCAAATCCAAATCCGGACCGAGTTGGGATAGCCTTGTCCAACTTGAAACCTGATGCCGACCAAGCGCTAAATCGCCATCGCAAAGAATCTACACGTTCGTGGTTTCGATGTGCTATCGTCTATCGGCAGGTTTGACAGTGTTGCCGTAGCTCGGCTCTGTGTTTGCAGTGGTAGACCTATAAGTCTCAAAATTACTCCTGGTTCGTATCACCCCACAGGTTACTCCTCTAGGCGAGCAGATCAACAATCATGTCTTTGGCACTCTCTGTGACTGAATTGAGAGTTTTCTCGCCGTTGGCTTGTGACCATTTTCAGGGTGGGAAGGCTTTCCGTGCCAAGGCACCCCCGTTAATACATCACAAGGCCCATGAAGTTAAGTCATACTTCCTCTCTTACCCGCTTTCTCAATTGTATGATCCAGGTAACGTTTGTAATATCTTTCGAAGCCAACCTATTTCGCAAGGCCAATTTCCATAAGCATTGTCGCGTTCGTCATGCTCCACGATCACGTTGTTTACCGTTCCTACGTTTCGTTCGAGTTTAAGCCCAGACCTCCTTCGGATCGTTTGCCAAGGTAAAGGACATATTAACTGTTGGCGGGGTCCATTCCTGGGAATAGAACTCAGGCTATTCACGCGATGACCATAAAGAAAGGCCATGTCGCCCTTCCCAGATTCTTGCCCTTCTCACCACTAAGAATTTCAATAGCAAGCTATGAATGGTGTTCAGGTGCACGAACCGGCTCTTGTGTGTACGCTCATCTAACGCTCATCTTTCCCTGCTCTACAGACCCTTCTCATTGACGGGTACATATCCCAGACCTTCCAAAGTCAAGCAGCCGAGCGATACTTCCTCAACCTACTGAAAAGTACATGCATCCCTCCGCACGTGGCCTTGTCCTTCGCTGGGAGGGAGGGCTACTTCTTTTTTGTCCATCTTGTCCCTCCCCAGATTCCTACCCAGCTTCCCGATCCGCCAAGTCGTTTGTTACTTGACCGCGGCATCGTGGACAAGGGTACAGTGGTTCCTCAGACGATGTGGTTCCCCCGTTCTGCTGCCGACAGACGTCTGCACGTCGAAGATGCGACGTTGCAGACCCCCATATTTTTCGAAGACAAAGATGGGGGACTCGGCCTTTCTCTTGGCGCCTTGATTGATGGTCAATGTCATGTTCTTCGAGACGCGGATGTCCCCGCCCCGCTGGGTGAAAAGACGACTACACACATCCGTATTGTCGTGAGTATGACCTTGTTTGGTTTGAGATCACTTGTTGAACTCTAATTCGTTCACCGTGACACTAGTGGCCTGGATATCAGGAATTCAAGCGACAAGTCCCTATTCGTGACGAGTCCAGCACGCGTAGTCCAATCACCATGGCTAGGTTCGTTGGCCATATCGGGCGAACTGTGAATAAATTTCTCCGGGTCCGTCCTCTGACACCACATAAAAAAAACACTGTTCACCGATCTTTACTTTCTAGGATTGCGAATTAGAGCCTGGGTCTGTCGACGACCGACGCAAAATATGGCAGGAACTATGGCGGATCGGGCCAGATGGTATCAAGTGCAACGACATTATAATCATCGGTGCCGTTCACGTTTCTGCGGGAAGTTGGATGCCCATAATCCAACTGAATCGTTACATTTTTTAAAGGTCAGCCATTAGTTACGCTAATACAGAGAAAGCACTAAAATCGCGCGATGGCTATCGCTGTTCTAGAATTTACCACTGGCAGAGTGCCCCATCGTCCCCTCTTAGGACTACTTTCGCATGTATTGTACAATGGTCTCCTAAACGCAGGAAAGCTTGCTGCTGCCGTTGGAAGCCAGTAGACCAGGTAAATGATAAATGACGGTCACAAACCTTGGAAGCAAGGCGAGCGAACAGTCCGCGCGAACAGTCACGGAGTTTTGGCTATGGTTACATGACTGCTGTTCCGGTTCAAAATTCCGGGGTCCAAAAATATCCAAGGAAAATTAGTCGTTTCAAGTTTTCCGGGGGGGGGCGTCATTAGTTGTGAATCTATTAACGTTCCCGCTGTGGGTTGTAGTAGCACTACGGTCGTTTATGTTAAGTGCGGGGATAGAGAGGCTCAGCGCATCGAGACGGGACGGCAACATTTGCGTTTTCGGTGCATGGGTGTTCGGCGCCTACACCTCTAAGCAGCACCCACGTTCTTACCGGTTCCGCGGAGCGTTCACGGGGGTCGCGGTCCGACGCATTTCTCTTATTTCTCGGGCGTGGGTATGCAGATCTATGTATCGGGGGGAACAGGGAGCAAGTGAGCTCATCTATCCAGGGATTGTTGCATTCTTCGGAACGTTCGCGGCGAGGTAGTCGAGCTCGATCACGGTGTTTTTGACGTGCATCCCCAATCCCCAGTTGAGCTGGTTCGCCACAACCCGGCACGTGGTCTACCGCTCGTACTTGCGCAGTGAGAGATCTAGTCTGACTTGAGAAGCTCTCGAAAAGTGCAGCTCGAAAAAAAAACTAGCCACGTACACTCGATACCCGGTGCCAGTTCAGCTGTGCCTTGTCTGCGCGGCTCCCCGCTCTAGTCGTCACGCCCTGTGAGCGCAGTAGGCCTTGAACCGAAACCATTCCGGGCATGGGAATGCCAGTCGTATCACTCCCACGCTGAGCTCTTGAGAAACCAGAATAGATTCGAGCGAGGGAAAAGGGATAACCCAGTCTTAGCCCGCAGCCTCGCAAGAGACGGGCGAACAACCGCTGGGTGGAGAACACCCATCGCGGAATCGGGCTCCAACATCCGAGGCCTCCGCTCTTTGTTGAGCGCAGTGAAAGACGCGCGCGACACCGACTCCATTCCGCGTTGCACCGATGCCGTCGCCGCTAACGCAGTATTGTCGCATTGCACTGCACCTGCCCTATTATAATATACAGCACGAAGACGAGGTCGCAAGCGAGCTTCGCGCTCTCGCCCCCGCAGTTGGAGGCTGAACTCAATATTGTGGTTGCGCCTGACGGGCCCATTCTGGTGCAAGTTGTGGATAGTTTCGGGAGCTCGGAACATGCGCGCGGAGAGATCTAGATAGAACACGAGAAGCCTACTAGGCGTAAGCACTGGCATGCTTGAAAGTAAACGAGTGGTAAAGTATTCTCACCTCAGTATCGCATGTGTACGAGCGATGTCTAAGGTGGTCTGTACGAGCAGGGGAGGGTGTTCAACTATGGAGTAAAAAGGCCGAGGACGTACAAACGTCGCGCTAAGGAGTGACAGGACATGACTAAAAGGCTTTAGTTTAGGCGGAAACTCGAATAGGCAGGCAGGCAGCGAAAAGGTATCGTAAATGCGGGAACGTCGCGCATAGACGCGCTGAATCTCAACATCTGGGACCAGTTCAGTGCACGATGTAGAGGCCGAGCATCTGAAGAGCGACCTATGGTTTGAATGCGCGGTAATTTTGTTGTGAGTTCCCGCTTTGGGACGTGAGTCCGAGTCGATTCACGACCTAATGCCAGGCAATACTATCCTCGACGCTCACTTGAAACTCACATTGTACTAGATAAGTGGACAACAATACGGATGGTGTGTGCAAGCGTTCATGCGTTCACGTCGTTATTTATGCAGTCAGCTCTTCGCGAATCAAACAATTATTGGTGTGCTGACCTCCACATCCATCTCCGCGTGAAGCAAACGCAATCTGCCGAAATAGACGCTCTGTGTTTGTGTTTGGTGTACCCGTATAGGGCTGTATGACCAGGGTCAACCTACTAGTCCAGCACTCCGCCTCGTAGGACCCGTGGGACCTATCCTACTGGTATGTGCTGGTCTCCCTTTTGTCACCGTGTATCGTGCATTCAAGAGGGGCTAATACGCCCATGCAGATCTCCATCGTACTGAAGCACAATGAGTTCTCAAAATTCTCTCTTCAAGTTGTGAGTAAATTCCTACTACACGTGGTTAGCAGGAGTCCGGATCGGGTCCCGTTTTGACCAGCGTGTTCGCGAAACGGGAAAACGCCAAGTCAATCCCGAAAATTCATGTCCGCAGACTTGGATCAGAAAACTGACCTCGAACCGCGCCCCATGCAGTCATTCACGAGGCAATCCATCCCGGCCCGCCACTGGAAAGCAGACTCAGGCACAACCACCATCTAACCCGTCAGCGCAACAACAAAATTCGGCGGGCCAACAGGGAGGTCAACAAGTTGACCAGGCCGTGGCTAATCGCGAAAGTATTGGGAAGAAGATAGGCAGCTGGGTTCGACGACTGTGAGTGAACGATTATTACTGGGGATGGGACTTTAGTAACCACCTACGCAGCCTGGGAAGGTCATCGTCACGGTAGTGCGTATATATATTTGTTCTCGCTTTGCGGTTGTCCACTTCAGTAATCGGTATCGGTATTAAAAGGTGTGGATGTGTTAAATGACTAGCGACAATACCATTGTAGTGCCAGTGGCCGGGCCTGGCCACTCCTCTGCAACTGCGCCAAAGCTCACTTGGGCCGTGAGAGCATGCGATCAATTTCACAAGCCCGAGTCGCTGTACAGGAGGTCTGAGCAGAGATCAAAGTCTGTAACTTACGCCAGTCTATCCGCTTGCCACCGTGGGTGACTCAGACTTACGTATCAAGGAGAGCCAGTCTGAGATAGAGTGAGGCACGAACAGTGACGGCGAGAGCAGGACAACGCGAGGACACGAGGTCGCAAGCGAGCCTCGCGCTCTCGAGCTCGCAGTCGGAGGCCGAGCTCGATATTGTGGTGATGCTTGAAGGGCCTATTCTGGGGCTGTGTCCGTGCACGCTGTAGAGGCCGAGTGTTCGAAAGGCGATCCATGATTCGAATGCGAAGTAATTGTTGTTGTGAATTCCCGCTCTCGGGACGTGAATCCTAGTCAATCCACGCATCGTTATCCTCGGCGCTAACTCGAAGCTCACGTTGTACTGGCTAAGTGCACACAATATGTCCAAGCGTTCGTGTCGTCGGCTATGTAGTCAGCTATTCGCGAACCGAACACCGTACTTGCACGCTGACACAGTACAGTAAGTATTCTTCTCTGCCTGTTGCAACGCAATCTGCCGAAATAGACGCTCTGTGTTCGTAACTTACCCGCATCAGGTTGTATGAGGGCCAACCTAGTCCAGCACTCCGCCACGTAGGATCCGTGGGACCCACCCTACTTATATGTACTGGTCTCCCTGTTGTCATCGCATTCAAGAGGGACTAATGTCTCCTTGCAGATCTTCATCGTACTGAGTCATAATGGGTTCGCGAAGATTTCTCTTGTGAGTAATAATCCTACACGTGGTTAGCAGAGTCCGGATCGGGTCCCGTTTCGCGAAGCGGAAAAATAAATCCCAAGCCAATGCCAAGAGGAACGCACATTCACGTTCGCAGACTCGGACCGGAAAACTGACCTCGAACCTTACCCAATGCAGTCATCCACGAGGCAGTCCATCTCAACCTACTACTGGAGCTCAGGCGCAACCGGCATCTAAACCGCCAGTTTCAGAGCGGAACTCGGCGGGCCAGCAGGGAGATGGACAAGTTAGCCGGCCCATGACTAATCGCAAAAATATTAGGAAGAAGATATGCCGCTGGGTTCGACGACGGTGAGTGAGCGACTATTAGTGAGGGCGGAATTTCACAATGACCACTTGCACAGCTTGGGACGCCCTGTAATGCAAATATAAATGTTTTTACTTAGCGGTTGTCCACCCCAGTACCGGTATTAAAACTGTGAATGTGTTAAACAGTCAGCGACCACACCATAAGCCACCCGTACCAACGGTGCGACTGTACCAAAGATCACCTGGGCGGTGAGAGAGCGCATCCCAAAGTCAAAGTCGGAACAGGGATTGCTGTATGCCAGTTTATCCGCTTGTTGGTGATCCGGATCAAACGTATCAAGGGTAGCCGGTCTGAGACGGAGTTGATGCACGCCGAACGGAACTCGGAGTGAGTGGGCACGTGCTCATCCCTCTCTTGTCTGCTGCCACCTGTTCGTTCTGTCTGCCCGTTTTTCAAAGTACCAGAACTCTTTTCATTTCACCCAGAAAAAATCGCCAAGGGATTGATTCTTGTCCGAAATCGGCTCGCTCCTGGGTCCACCCATCGTCACGGATACAAAACCGCCTCATTTTCGATCAAGTACTTTGTGCTTCCGCTCACTCTCTGCACGACCACCCCTTTTAATGCCTGCTGCTGTTTAGTGCACACAAGAACTGGTGTTTTTGACTCTCGCTACGTAGTATGCACATGAACTACTGCGTTTCAATGACATATTTTCCCTGTGCCTCGCACCGGGCGTCTCCCCAGAAGGTAATGCAGTGATACCCAAAGACACCCTACATCGTTCTCTCGCTTCGGACTCGATGAGATGGCATACGACCTATCCATGGAGCTGAGATATATTTGCCAAACTTCCAATGGCGTCTCGAGAAGATGAGGGACAGAAGATACCAGACGAAACAGAATAACCAGGCCGATTGGAGTCAATGCGGCAAATGCCTTGTGGCGTCTCTTGGAACTTTACTGTGAGTGCTCTTCATTTAGGCCAACTGAAGAACGTCGTGTTGTGCTGGTTGTTGCTACGAGGTTCTCGCAGGTATGTTGACAATTTACAACTCATTCGACCTATACGAAAGGTGTAGTACTTGCATGTAGTACTCTTCCGGCGTGCACGTCAGAGGTCAATCCTGCGTTCACGATGCCGACGCGATCGTCGATGGGCATCTTCGTTTGCCAGCACGACGTCAACCTGCCGCATGAGCGCTAAGAACGACACGAGGGAGGGCGAGCGTAAGTAAGCAAGAGACGAGGACAAAAACCAGCGAAATCAATGGTAGTGACGGTGACGCGGCCTCAGAGCGAGGAGAATGGCGGCATTACCGACACACTGGAAGCTCACCACAATGCCAGAGGACCTCTGCAAACAGCACGCTCGCGGGAGGTGCCAACACACGCGCTACAAAGAAGGATATCTGGACTGTGAGGAAGATGATGGGAAAGGTCAGTTACTATCAGTATATTATGGTGATAACGTTAGGTGAGTGACGATTATAATCGACGTGAGTTCAAAGTCGGGCATCGGGAAAAACCTCCCGCGCTAGCCAGAGATAATGCCCAGATAAATTAGTGATAAAGGATATAACGGAGATAATCGAATCATAAGTTGGGCTAATCAAATGCCGTCTAATTTATCCAAATTTATCACAGCTATTGATTGACTATCCTTGCGACTATCTATGAAAACCTGAGATAATTATCCCGGTCACCAAACGAATTAACATAAAATGTACTACATTTTTCGAGTACCGAGAAGCTGTTCCAGTCCTGGGGTGTAGCACGTCCAAATCGGGGGATAAGATGAACACTGCCCATTATTCTGTCTACTGGAATGACTGTAGCACGCCGGCGGCCACCTTGTACTGACCTAGACACCTTATACATGAGGTGATTGACGTCTGGTCTTGGAGACAATGGCGAAAACCATTCGATGTAGGCAAGATGAGTTGGGGCATTGTTGAGGAAGACATCGCGGATAACTTTGCTTGGGATTTGGAAGACAACTCGAACTTGTCCTATTCGGTGACCTGTGGAGTTGGGTTGTATGTGCGGACTAAAATATGATCGGAACTAACCATTGTTTCCATGCATGATGTCTTGTCTACCACGGACAAGCACGGTGTCAAACCGCTCAGGTACTGTGCGCCCATGTGCATCCTTTTGCACCGGCCGAATAACCACACTGTCAACAATTTCAAAGTCTTCCGAGTTCTCCCTAGAGGTGAATTTGACTCGGTGAAAGACTGGCACCGACCAAAATGGTAAGAGCGTGTCAGCTGCCCGAGAACGCAACGCTGCTGCTGAGGCACTAGGGTAGTTGATAAGGGCAATAAAATCTGCTAACGCGTCCTGGAAATCAATGGTGCCATAGCTCGTCGCCAGTTCATCGAATGTGACAGCCTTGACGGTTGGATGTTGGGTCATCTTGAGATATCGTGTGCCAACTCGCAAGGGTCCAGTAGAAGTCGCGGATATCGGCGGACTTGTCAGATCGTTCTGCTCTTGCCATTCAACGAATGCCGTGTGCATTCGTACCTTTTCACGGCATTCTAGCCATACTGTCATCTGAGAATATTCGTCTTTCCGGTTTGTCGCACGGTACGCGTCCTTTGTAAAGTCGATGTGGAGCCGCTCGAACTGTTCCGTGTTATAGTTATCAGTGGTGCCAAATAGTGTAATCGAAGATCGGTAGTGAAGCAAACTGTGAACCTTTGGGAGGTCCATGTGCCGGCGCACACCAAGGTCAATGAAAACGTCCTTGTTTTCATGAAAGCGAGCGAGGCATTCCTCGAGGCGTTGAAGCGTTTGTCTTGAATGGGAAGGGTATTGCGCTAAATACACGAAGTCGAGCAGCGCACACACGGCTCTAATCACACGTGTAGGCAGTTGCCCACCTGGAAGGGCTAAGTCGACGATGAGTCCAAGAAGGATTCGGCAGATGTTCTTGTGCTCTTTTCCCGAAATGCGTGAGAGAGTCGTTATGCCCTTGGCGAACAGTGTGATATGGTGATTGGGCGGCAAAGTCCTGCAACGTGCGTCAACTTCTGCTGCCCCAAAGATCCTGGTCAGCCAAGCCTTGACATGCTTCACAACGCCTTGGAGTAGCTGGTGAAGCACATCCGGGGTGATGGATAGGAAAATGTCAACAAGTGGGAGCGCGGTCCAAAATGGACGAAAAATTGGCTTCAGTCCGGCTTCTTGGCAGACTGCGCGAAATCGGCGTATGTCTTCACTAGCCAACATGTACGTGTCAACCATGTCCACATGGTTCCGAGCAGGAAAGTCGATGTAATTGCCGAGTTGGTCAACTGGAACAAGACACTTTGGGCAGCGCCCAAAGCGGGTGCATGCAACTAGCCCCTGTTCTGGATAGTCGCCAACAAAAGTGGCCAAGATGGGATGGCAGCGGCGCCAAATCCCATCGCCGCTCTGCATAGCCAAACCTGTTTCACCTATGGCATGGATCGGACAAAGGACCCTTTCCATACATGAATGAAAAAGGTTAGCAATGGCGCGACGACGAGCGGCCTTGTTTGTGATACCAGTTAGCTTGGTTGTCGGGATATACCCGATCAGCATCTGTGCAGTGCGTGACAGTTTTCAGCGAATGTCCTTAGGTATATTGCCGATCCCCATATATATCGGATATGCTGACTTATTCCGGAACAGCGTTAGCTGTGTTTTGTCGGAGGAAATAATGAGTGGAACGACAGTTGCTCCAGGATGGCGCACCTCGAGTGATGTCTAGTGCATGTTCAGTAAGTACCTGAACCCAAATAGCAAACGAGTTACGCACCTGTACAGACCACCACCAATCGCCCGTATGCATCTCATTATAAACTCGGCATGTTCGCTCAGCGTCGGTGTAGTGCCTCTCTGGGGCAAATATGAGTCTGTGTGCAAACTCAGGGTTTCCAAAAAGGGACCGGATGCATGGAATTATCTTGCGATAGTGAAATTGGAGGCATTCATCTCCAAGATTCATATCTTCGCACCGGAAAGATGGACGCCCAGGCAGTGCCTTGTCGATGATGTCATTCAGTTCCGTACTTGTTCTGTAGGATAGCCCAAGTTTGTCGACGAGCTTCCAGAATAAAACATTAGCAGCGCTAGAGGGAAAGAACTTTCCCATACCTCAGGGATCGCGAGCAGTGCCGTCACAGCTGAAGCCATTGCCCCGCATGTCTTCGCCCAGTGTGCAAATTCCCAGTCGCATTGGGACCAAAAGGGGGCCCACACTGAGTCCCGCAACTCATGGCGTGTTGACCCATAGGCGGAGGAAACTTGAGGTGTACCGGCCACCGGAGTGCCAGGGTGACCATGAGGAAAGCGATCAACAAATGATATTGGCCTTGTGTCCGGGTTACAAGCCTCAGGAATTGGGGGTTCTGGGGGTGGCGATAAGGACTGAGGTTCATCGGCGTGTTCAAGTTCGGGGGTGACCACGGAACTGAAATTCCTCTCCCCAAAGATAGCTTCAAATGTGTTAGCATCTGTGGAGTCGACATCACCTATGCAATCGGTTTCGTCACCAACGCTATCTATTATGGGATTAATGCGACGTGCCACATTGTATGGTCTGAAAAAACTTACCTCCGTCATTGCTATCTGGTGTGGCGTCCTCGTGGCTTTGTTGTGACGACGAATCAGAGCTAAATCCATTGTCGTATGAATCAATTTCATCTTCCCAATCGCCAATGGGCTCATCTTCCATGCGCCATGATTCGGCGCTGGTGTTTGGTGCTAAAGATGATCCCGCATGCGCTAGTCGAGATGTTGAATGGGTTTGCAGCGACCGACGCAAATTCTGGCAGTCAGGGCGTCGGGTCTTGCTGATGTGCTGAGAGTGACCCGAATGTGTGAAATACTTGTTGCAGCCGGCACATCGGATCATTGGTGCGGTCGATATGGTGCTAGCAAGGAAGGGGGGAAGAGCAGTGAATGCGTCAACGTACACTGGGGTCCTTTTAATCAGCACGCCAGAATTGTCGATATAAATACGATACATACCTTGGGTTTGAGACCTCATCCAAATTCCTGTCGTTCCGTGTCATACTCATACTCACCATTCCACTCGTTCTCGTTCTCTCTTTTTTTCTTGTTGCTGATGGCACCACACACACGCAAGTCAAAGCTACTGCGGGAGGTTCAGGTATCAGATAGTGTCAACACTTCATTGGGCCATTCTGGTATGCGAACGAATACAAATGAAGTCAGTGTCGGTGGTCAAGACGTCAACATTCAACACGCCAGTGACCCAACTCCACCCCAAAGGAAACTAACAGGTGAGCCCAAGATGTGCCGAGTCAGCAGCAACTCACACAATAGAAAGGAAAAGGGAAACGTACCTCGACCTCCCTCAACAATAGCCCCAGAATCCCTGCTGCGGTTCAACCCACTCCTGCTAAAAAAGCGCGGAATGTTGGTAAGTACAATGTAACCAGATCAAACGACTTACCCGACCGACATCTGAAGGTCCAGATCGTGGTCGTCCTATGGTATTTCACTTGGCCAGTGAGAGTGAGGCGGTGGGACAGTCACCGTCCAGAGGCATTGCAGGGATGAACGAGGGAGGCACATGTTTGGCGCAACCGAGTGAGAATAGCTGACATAATATGTTTGTTCATCCCAAACGAAACCACTTACGCGTTTTTTCCTCCCTTCAGCCACGTCAGCCACATCTTTGTTTCCTAATCCCAGTCACACATATGTCTTTGGCGCAGAGCCCAGGTTCAATCCCACCCCTAGGGATCACGATAACTATCCTACCACTGAGGAGGGCTCTGATGATGAGGACGACTTGGCTGACCTCCCCCAAGGACCGCCGGACAAGATCCACAAGGCGATGGCTGCTGAGGTGTGTCCGATGACACCTCTCGAACTTGCCCCTCACTCGTACTTTCGCAGAGTCCATCCTGGCTGGTTCCAGCTGTTACTGATAGGTGTACCACACCTGCCAGTGTGAGGAAGACGGTCAGTACCGAGACATTGTCCAGCGATGACGACATGTCACCTCGGAACATCGGCTCTTTGGTGCCCATGCTGCCACCAGCTCTGGTATCTGAGACTCCGGGTAAGTGCCAATACTACACGTTCTTTACATTGAACCGAGCAAATTGTAGCGCCAGCTGGGTTGCACCAGGAACAGGGGCAGGCGACAGCTGCCACATTGTCGGCCTGGCCTGCCGAGACTGACCTCGTTATTCCCCCAGGCCTGACCCGATTCAAGCTTACCCAGCAGAGTAAACTGATGCGTGACGTGGTTCAAGACGCCATCGAAGATCTCCAATCATCCCTGCTCTTCATCAACGCGTTCCCGAATGGCATCCTTATTATCTCATTTATCCGACAGGCACTTAACATCGCTGCGCAGAGGCATTGCCCTGCTGCTGTTTCCATCCAGAGGCGCCTCCTCCATGATGACGACTACATATTGAAATTTGCCCCCATTGTAAGTTCTTCCTCTGCCGAGGACCACAAACTGACATTTGTTCAAACTCTAAAGCTGCGTGCTCGGATCCCCCTTTTCCGGAGTGAGGTAAAAGAACGCTGCAACACGATCGTTTTGGGTGAATTTACGTCTATGGTGCCGGAAGACATTATTCAAGCTGTTGAGTGGCAACGCTCGGGTTATAAATACGTGTACCCAAAGGGACCAAAGGCAAGTAAGTTTGTTTTATTTAGCTGTGACTGTCTAACCTTTAGTCAGGTTCCTGGTGCAAATAGGCTTGTCATGCAGTCGCAACCGTATTGCAACCGACAGATCATCCAGGCCATCCGTGATCTATATTTCATCGGAGGAAATGGAAGTGCCTCTCTTAGCACCCGATTTGACCAAGCTTTCTCTCGCCATACTGGTGATGATGGGGTGACAGTACATGAGGTGCCGATTCCAATGGTTGCATTGGTTTCAACAGCTGTGAGTCGATTTTTCCTTGTGCGTGAACATGCTAACCCAAATTACCAGCTATATGCATCCATACATGAGTGGCGTACTGGGGTACAACAACCCACAGAGTTTTCAGCGAACACATACTTCGGTGTCTATCAAGCTCATGTCCAAACACTTCAAATCATTCAGAACCAGCGGAGCAACGCATATCACAAAATGATGTCAAGTATCTACTCTCTGGCTAGGTGAGTTTATGGTTATTAACATTGTCACAATCTTGACTAACTAGTTGCCTATGGCCACAGCGAAGTTGGCGATATTCCCTTGGGTTCTCAAATCACGGAAATTGACCTAGATTTACTTGAATGATAAGCTGTCGTCAAGCCTCAACGCGCAACTTATTAGCCAGCTGTAAGTCCCTTCATAATGTCCTGAATATTATCACTGACATATTGACAGTCAACAGCTGGCTTGCATACCCAATGCGTCAGTTTCTTTGACTTCAATTTTTTTACTGTACTCAGTAGCCGGTGACTGGATTCTAAAAAAAAAAAAAAAACCCTGATTTTATTTTAATTAGCACCTAATTTTGTGGTAGCGTAGCGAACGAAATTATCACCGATTGTTCGTGAATATTGTGAATTTTCTCTCAACTATCTGCGGATTATCTTTCCATTATTGCTAATTAGATATAATATAATCAGGGGTTACCCTAATATAATATAATGACGATAATCTAGCTTATCGATAATTTATCGCTATCCTATCATAATTATCATCAATTATCAACAAATTATCGAAGTAGGTTTTTCCTGATGGGGCAATATAATGGCACTAGGGTGGTTATCAACTTTCGTTTGACGCATAGGGCGGGCATTAAGATGACGAATTGCGTCGAAGTTAAAGAATCGAGAACACACTGCCAGCGTCGCAGCCCCGAGAGCAGACTTACCGAGCCCTCCTTTTTTGAATCAATTTACAGCGTATGTACGAGGTGCCCCGAACGATTATCACGAGAGTCCTAACCGAGGTACAAACTAACCGGGTTTCGGACCGGATTCGACATCTGCTCTCTTCCGATCGTGTCACCGACTCACCGCTCCTTAAGTAATTTCGGTCCTAGGTGCGCAAGCCGCGCATTACTTTACGACATAGCCCCCTCCTGTTTCCGAGAATGCTGTTTCTGAGAACGGAGTCGCCCTACTCTTGGCGTGTCTGCCTTGCCCCTGCTATCCAACGGCTCTTGTATGGGGCGATCATGTATCGCACCCTCAGGCTCGTCTCTCCACCCAGTCGCTCGTTTCACTCATGCTCTCGCTTGACTGCTCACTGGTCAAATAACAATATCTAATGCCGGGATTTACTCGGTGGGGGTTTTTTTTTTTAACCCATAGTCATTCCCTCCGTCACCGTCATGTCATCTCCCCCATCGCCGGTGCAAACTCTTGCGTACAGCCCCATTACCTCGACAGTGGTAACACGCACCGCCACATCTTGGGGGTCCCGGGGACACCCCTGCCAGCCCTGTGTCCCCTTTCGTTTTAAATCATCCAAACTTGGATGCGACTGCACACCGCCGTTTGAGACCTGGGCGGCTCTGATCTGGAGTCTTCTGCACTTATTACTAAATGAGAAGACGGACCCCCTTGATTACATGGGTCCTCCTTGCGGCGGTGGGTGGGGTTGTGTGAGGACGTGGTTGGGACTCGGAATAGACCTTCCAGTCGGGCTATGATGGGATTGTCACCCTGAACTTGACACACATCGAACACTTTCGTGCTATTTCCAAACTGTAAGTCACAACATTTACAACCATGCCAACTCATGGCTACAGACAAAGAGCAGACGCGACACCAGAGGGCACTGAAGTCGGATTCGGTTCGTGAGGGATATTCAATCAAAGAAAAGCGGGGTTGGCCTTGTCCAAAGCGTTGGAGAATCCTATGGCCTGCAAAAAACCATTGCGCCTGCCCTCTGCGTACGAAGTTAATAGCGATATTGACAGAATGGGGGGTTATTCACCTGGCTGGAAGGTGTATGAGGAAGCTGCCGTGAGGGGCCAAGATAATTCGAATTTCGCCCTGGGGGCAGACGGAGTGAAGTTTCCTGAAACAGCTACAACGATTTTGGTTACAAATTGGGCAGTGCATATACCCTTAAAAACTTACTATAAACTTTAACCGTTGGGGAGTTCCCGGCGGAATTCGCAACCACGAACGACAGCTGGACGATGCTGAATGACGGAGGAAGATAACTTATATGTAATGCAAATAAATCCTGAACACATACATCCTTTCACCGTATTCACTTGCATTCACGAGACGGGAACCATAAACGGCAAGGAGCTTTTGGTCAGCTGTAAGTAATGTAATTCATGGGGTGAACAAAAATCCGGACACTGCAAAATAAAATATTACCGCCAACGTCGACGGTCAGAGTCGGGAGTCCACCGTTACCACCGTGTTGTACGGTAACCGGACTAACAACGCCGCAATTCTCCACGTCATAGGTGATCCTCACGGAATCGATAATATCCCCAGAGTAAACAACGATCTTGGTGATTCTCTTGATGGCCTGGGTCTTAGGCCATTGCCCGACATTCGCTAGAATAAAGGGGTAAGTATTGTAACAGACGTACGACGTTGACCATGATCATGTTGTTGGAAAGACGTACGGTTGGTCAGGTCGTCAAGGAAATTCCCTTGGGGGGAACCGGCGAGGCGGGTATTGGTTGCAACACTGTAAGACATAAGTAGAGAGCTAAGAACTGAGAACTGAATGGTAAGTTGATAGGTAGATGGTCGTCACATTTATATATGTTTGGAAGAGACCAGCAATTTTTCTCTCACCATGCTTGTTCTACTCGCGCATGAAATTGCCTCTTCATTTTCGTCGTCCCCACGTGCGTGCTCCTTCGGGTTCTATGAACGGGCAACCGAAGACTGTCACTTTTCGGGAACTTTTATAGAAACACTTGGTATATTCTCCACATTCTTCATCCATTTGAAGCAGCAAGTCTACCCAAGCTGTATCGTTAGATAAACTTGGACTGACAGTTGTCATTCGGGTAGACTGAATGGACCTTGGAATGGACCCAGCGAATATAATGTTTGATCATCAGAGAAAACATGTCAACAGGTCGAGAAATGATCCATTCTTATTAAATATACCATTCCTCAGGAATTCTTCCACAGACCAAGGAAAGAACAGAGACAAATAGGACGATCCCGAGAGAATGGTAGGCCTTTAATGGTAACATCGTTTCAGCACAGGTCACGAAGACACTTGGTCGCATGTATAGATCGAGA
Source organism: Lactarius indigo (assembly GCA_025766275.1). Lineage (NCBI taxonomy): Eukaryota > Fungi > Basidiomycota > Agaricomycetes > Russulales > Russulaceae > Lactarius > Lactarius indigo. The sequence goes on from JAFKAC010000036.1 coordinate 166,591, forward strand.
GAATTCTGGGCTGACGTGGCGACGGTGGCGTAGATGCTACGCACTAGTTTTCAAGGCGCGTTTACTGGCAGTCACAGTTACGAGTGAGATGAGCCCGGTTGTACCGGCCCGAGCGGGGATCTTGTGAGTGAGATCAGGTTGCCGAAATATCTTGTTTGATATCTTGTGTTCCGCGCTCAGTGCATACGGCCATCAAACTCTTCATCTACTCGTCGTTGCAAGTCGTGATTCCTGCTCTCTGCGCAACTTTCACAGTATAGTAGAAAAGGGCCCAGAGCTTGACCCAGAGGTGTTCTTTTTCTTGTTCTTTTTGTGAAAATTTGTCAATTCGGAAGAGAAACAGAACAGTGGTACACACATGAGCTGGGTGGTTCAAGAGGTATTTTTCGGCCCTCTTCCGATCGATCGTCATGATCATGGACTTGGATGTTCCAGCCCCTGTTGTCTAACTCGGACTTATCTTCCTACTGGTAGTAAGGATGCAGCACTACTACTACCGCTGGTCTCTACCTCCCGATCACTGGTAAAGGAGATATCATGCCACCGCATACCAACTAAGTCTCTCAGACCCTTCCGTTTTATTAGCAGGATTTCTCCAAGAGTCCAAGAATCCAAAGGTATGGCGACACACCCATACTAGTATCTCCCCACCCGAGTTTGCCAAGGAACCTTCAAATGTAACTACGTCCTTCCCCACATAGCTTCCACTCATAGCTTAAAATTAGTCCCGCGTTTTCACATGCACCCACGTACAGTCCTCGCCCATCCAAAATGAAATGACCCCCCCTCCCCCCCCCGTCTCTCCCCTGGCACGATTAAGCACAAGATTAAGCACGCTATGATAAATGCATGAATGCCGTTGATATATGTGTTATGCACAGGCCGTTCACTTTTTATCATTCATAAAAGGAACAATACTCGCTAGAGAAGCATGTGCACGTGGCCGTGTCCACTTGGTATTGCGCCTTCCACCTGAAGGCCGATTTGGCCACAGTGATGTTCTTCTCCTGCTCCTTCAACTATGCAATCCTATGAACCAAAAGCGCTCTTCATGGGTTCGACACAGCCTAATGGAGAGAAAAGAGTAGAAAAACGCAGAGACGGGCCCGGGCCAGCCCGCCGTCACGCATGCGCTTCTATTTTCTGAGTGCATTTCTGTCGCCTTTTTGTTCTTTAGTCGTCCCAATTTTACTCGGCATATGTACCGCCTGTGGGGAGGGAAACAATGCAGTGGACGACGCGGACTTGAAGGCGGCGAGACCTGTCCAGTGCAATGACGAGAACTCTTGTCACGGGGATGGGTACGGAGTCCTCGAATACGTACTGTACGCCCCACGGATCCTCGTCGTCTGCAGTCCCTCCTCAGCCCGCGCCGACTGTGTTGAGGCTAACCGGCGCGCCTTTCGAGTGCGTTTGCGGCAATGATTGGTTAGTGAGCTATTATCGGAGTCTGGGGTGGAGAGTGGCACGTCCATCAGATCCCCAACTCAGCACACCCCTTCTATAAGTCTCCCGTGTAAAATGCCTGGTGATGCTGCCTTGTTTTAGCCGAGCTGCATTCCATTAGGTTCACTACCGCATGGAACGGGGGGGGGCAGTGCCTGACTGCTGTAGGTGGGTCTTGACTCGTTTGACACGCGAGGCGGCGGTATTCTAGTCGACAAGGTTGCATGTCTATGGTGAGACTGTGCGATGTCACAAGAAAAGCATCGTAAATAAGATGAGAGCTGGATTTCTTCCCGATCGAGGACATCAGTCTGCAAGCGATGCGGATTCGGTAAAACAACTCAGCGTGTTGTGAAGCCAAGGGTAGGTCGTCCATCAGTGCACCCACCACCAATGAAGTAGTTTCGGGCTGACTCTCCGAGTCAGCTAAGTCTTATCACGTAGATAGAATACCGGGTGATTCAAGTTTGCTGTGAGCTCTCCAGTTTCTGGACGAGTACTGCTTCGACCCTGTACAATTGTGCGAGGCAAGCAGATCTCATAAGGTTTAGCCAGATCCCGTCTAACATCATCTTGTCGAGTTTATTTTATCTGAAAACGGTAGCACGTCGAGCAGCGCCATATGTGTCCCGCTGTCCGGATTGGCGAATAACTTCACTACGAATTCCAAGACGAGACATGTCTGGTGGAACATAAACGGGCGGGACCATGAGCGGGACGATAGGTGGAAGTGTTGGAGTCGCGTCCTTAAACATCGGTCCTTCCTGTTGTCTTCCATCACCTCAGGCATCTGAACAGGAGCGAACGTGGTACGCACCGAAGCAGAGCCGCTCTTTCTCCATCCATCACCAAGCCAAAGTTCCATGATTCCATGTATATCTTTAACAGTTTATTTCCACCAAAATAACCTCCGTTCGTACCAGGTCTCGCTGGCATGCCGACATCGAGCAATGCTTTTGGTGACATTCGGACTCGCCGGGTTTGGAGCACCTTCTTGGCGGCCACAATAAGGACAGTATTGCCCCTACGTAGAAGGCTTTGTACGGAGGGTTGAGCGATGATTGGTGCGAGACGGCCGGTTGAGCGGGTTGAATGTGGGCAAAATTATAGCGCGAGCATCGGCTGCTACGTTTGGCCCACTGCAGAGCATTTTCAGGCCGCGCAAAGGGGTTGTCGTTCTGTTCTGATAGTCTCCTGAACCATCCAAACCCTCCTGAATTTTACTTACTGATAGTACAAAGTTGATGAGGATGGCACTGTGAGAAGAATCGCATGAGGCGTTGAAGCTCAGAAAAAGATAAGCGGAGGGTGATTGAGGCTGGACACGCTCAACTCTGACGAACTTGAACCAGGTGTCATAATATCCGACCTGCCTGTCTTCCACGGGCGTAGCAACCTGCATAATCAACTTGCTATACCCCTTTAACTCGTCAGTGACTTGACACACTTCGTTAGTTGAACCGAGGTCAATATGGTCAATCGCTGGCAGAGGCTCCAGAACAAAGGCTAAGGCAGGCGTACTCATTGGTGTGCGACAACGCGGACCGGGGACCGAGACGAGTGAGAATAGAATACCATATATGGATACGCGCCCACCCAATACGTATTCGAGGAAAATGGTCGTACAATGCGTGTGGTACTTACTCGTAAACCCTGCAGCTACTTAGTCTGGCTGTCGAACGCCACGGTCTGTATTCTGTTGCCAATTCGTTCCACTCCGCGGTACAACTTCACGATGGAGGCTAGCACCATAGGAGGTGATCCATATAGTTAGTTGCCAACTTGCCAACGTCACGGTGAGCATCTGACCCCGAGTCGACAAACTACTATTCGCGTCTGCGCTCTTCCGGTGCGCGTTGGAGATTGGCCCTGTGACCACGACGTCTACGCGATCGTCGGTGGGGAGCTTTGTTGGCTGATACGAGGTCAGCTCGCCGCACGAGCTCTACGAATGTCATGAGAGAGGGTGAGTGTATACAAGCGAGAAACGGGGAAGAAAACGATGGTGGTGACGGCAACGCAACCTCAGAACGGTGTTTGTTTCGGCGCGGAGGGCAACCGCCGCTGAGCCCTGCTTGACGGCCCTCGAGTTTTTTTTGAAAGGTCATGAAGCTTGAAGCTTGAAGGTAAACGAGAAGGGGTCGTACGTCCGTGCCTCATAGAGGATCACTGCGACACCAGAGGGCCTCTGTAAACAGCGCGCTCGCGGGGAGCACCAACACGTGTGCATATATGAGGCACCGCAGCTGCGTAATGCTTGTAACATGCGGGTACAGCGCCATGAGCACGAACACTACACCTGTGAGATCCGTGCCGGTGCAGCTGTGACGAGCCTATAGATTGGAGAAATGATAAGGATATCTGGATTGTGAAGAAGAAGATGAGAAGGGTCAGTTGACCAGTAATTTCGGTAAGTTTGGGACGCCAGTGGTGACGTGAGGTGATGATGATTATAATGAAAGGGAGTTCGAAATTGGGGTAATGTGACAGCGCTACACTGCATGGGCGGTTAACGTTTACTGTTCCGCATAGCTGTCTGGCCGGGTGTACAATGCCATAGGCTCATAGCCGACATTAAGGTGACGGATTGCATCAGAGAAGGTCAAAAGTGAAAGAACTGAGAACACACTGTAACTGCCAGCGCTTCAACCCGCTGACTCTCCATTACCGAGTCTTCCTTTTTCGTTTTTGGAATTCCGGGATATAAGCTTGAGACTAGACTGGCCGTAATGAACCACACCTTGAAAATGGCCCAAAAGGTTATTGTGAAAGTCCTAAATCGAGGTCCAACGAGGTAATAGACACAACTAACATTAATCGGGTATTTGTTCGGTCGTCTAAGGGGTCGTCAATGTACAGGGGGCTGCACAACGGGGCTCCGCACCGCGGCTCCGAGCTCCCGCTATCGGACCGGATTCGCGCGGCACCTGTGGGATTCTCAAGAGCCGCTCTCTTCCAGTCATGTCACCCCATTCGGGCCTTCCTGCCAGTGTGTTGTATAGGTTAATTTCGACATCGTAATGATTAACTGGCCTCCTATTGCTGAGAATGGAGTTTCCTCTGCTTGACTCGTCCACCCCTATCCAACGGCTTCTTGTTCTTGTATGGCGATCGTGCATTGCACCCTCGTTTCTCTACAGTCACTCATTTCGCTCATTCCTTCGCTTGAATGTTCACTAGCGCTCACCCAAAACAAACGCTGAGATATACATGATAGGTTTTTTTTTTCACAATGCTCCCTCGCGGTCGGGAACAGTGCCTCTGCCGTCATGTCGTCTCTGCAAACTCTCACGTGCCACCCCACTACAGTATCCCATATCCGAACAGTGAGGGCATGCAGTGCCACACCTCCGGCAAGGATATACCCGCCAGTCTTGTGCCCCCTCTCATCTCGCCACTAACCACGAACCATCACTTGATGTTCCATCATTCCAAGCTGGACGCGACTGCGCGCCTGTGTACACTACCACCTCCATATCGCCATGGTCTGGTGCCGACGGAGATTCGACTTGGCGTGCTATCATATGTGCTGTTAAATTGCCGTAGCTGGCCAGCTGCTCAGTGATGTGGGAGTAAATATGAGTGCTGAAACAGCTGACTCGGCAGAGCGAGAGAGGATGAACAGTTCTTGTAGGAAATAGAAGACAGTCCCGATGACGGCGGTGCATCACGCGAAGGACAACAGTCTTAGGAAGTTGAGGACGTGTTTCTGAAGACCGATTTTACTGATACGGAGGAGCTCCTCAGAGAGAAAAGAAATCAGATGAATATTTCTAAATGTCATATCTCGTCCGTTATCGTGGCCACTGTAATGTACTTTCCGTAAATTGGGATTTTCACGGTAGTTTTTTTCAGATAGATGGGATTGTGTGCTCTCGTCTTGTCGCAGATTTGGATCACGCACTAATCCCTGCAGGCTACCCAATCTTATGGAGGGGTGAACATTTTTTAAATAGCAATATCGAACCACGAACAACCCGCGGATAAATACGCAGTCATCTTTCTATCGAACTGCGTGGGGTAACTCATGTAACGGAGACCGCAGACTGACGGTGGACAGATGCCGCAGATCCCGGGTCTGCACTCCCAAAATGGCTCGAGTTATCTGCAATTCGGCCCGCCGTTGTCTATGGTAGTAACCTCATCGTCTGTTGGATCAATGTGTCGTGATTTCATAGTCAAACAGCCAACAACCTGGTGGGTGAGATGATCTCACTGAGATCTATCATACAATCACGTGAGCCCGTTCACGTGACGTCGGCTTGTTTGACCGTGTGCCACACTCTTGCCCTTCTCCCTTAACTGCTCCTGTACCTCAGTGTTCCACCATAACGTGTTTACCGCATCATTGTCGTCTGTTTTTCTTCATAACTCTATTCTTCATACTGTTCGCAGCGGCCGAACACACGCAAGCAGTCAATCAACACCAACTCCGTCGACAAATGAATTCTGGCAATCGAGAAGCAGACCCATCAGACGAGGAAGTGTACGAAGGGGTGCGCTACAGACGATGCTCCCACATGCGGCTGTGCACTGTAATTTCACGTGTTTCTGCAACATTTCGCTATCCCTTTGACACACACTTCATGCTCCCGGCAACTATTCTCCCCTGGAAAATCAGTTCGCAACGTCTACCGCACTAGCATCATGTTAAGGGAGTCTCCCTTGGAAACTCGATAAAAGCGTTGGCGAACATAATCTCTTCGCCTCATTCAACCTGACCGGCAATCATTCATTTGCCACATTGGGGGAAACGGTCAGACGCGGCAACTAGCGAAACCAAAATTTCGGCGCAAGAGATCCTACAGTAACCACGACGCATCCAATTTTCAACGCCACCGCGTTCCGAGGTGCAACCAGCCGTATAGTACGGCCAACCCTCCCCTCTCTTAGGAAAGTCTCACTGAGACCGCAGATGCTATAGCCTCTTCAAGTCAAAGCTGCCTGAATCAACGAGCCCGTCGTGCTGCTCAGTCAAGAGGTTGACTTGTATGGACAACTCCATCTCCGTTGCTGACTCCCGGTCATTGAGCAACGGATTCTACAGTAACCTCATGGCGGAACTCAAACTTTCTTTGCTCCACTACCCATTACCTGCCCAGTTCCCTCACTCGTTTTCGCATAGTCTTAACCAGCAGGCCCATACCGCTGGCGACACATCGAACCCCTTGATCAATGTCCTTGCGGACCCCTCGAGGCGAGACCCCGCAGCTACACAGGTATAGCCCTACACCCTACCGGTGAGTACTTTTGTCCCTTCTAACTGGGCATGGAGTGCCTCCTCACACTACGTATTACACAGCTTCTTCCTTCCATGATAACTTCCAACTATTCAGCGCCGCTCTCTGGTGTTATCTAACCGATTGATATCACACAATACGCCTGGAGTCCTATTCCAACTTCCGTCGGCGGCCGCTCCCTTCGGGGGTGTACATGAAAAAAATTGGAGCGGTTTAACATGACATCCAAGCATGGTCGACACGCTTGTCAATAGCCTGAGACAGCCTGTGCTCCCCAAATCTTCTTCGAATGAGCACAAGACCATCTGGCGATCGCTTCGTTAACATCTTTCGCGACCCGCTCAGATGTCCGCACCAAGGAGGTGCGTATTGCCGTGTCGGTTAAAGGAATGTGGGTCACCTCACCCATCGTTCTGCAACCGATCTCGAGCATAACACGATGTTTTCAGAGGTAGACCTATGGATCTCAACACTAATTTCAGGTTCATATCATGGCTGTGCTACTCCTCGGTGCCGTGAGTATCATCAACGGCCGCATCCCCGGCTTTCTTCGTGACTCGCCTCTTGTGGCGTATCTGATTTGTGAAGGTTTTGGAGGTTTTTCGCTCTCTTGGCCTGTGACCGATTTCGGGGTGCACAGGTTCTCCATGTTCTCCATCAACGCGTCATAGAGCCCATAAAGGAGTCTTGTTTCCTCTCTGCGTTTCCCCATAGCAAGCGATGGATGGGACCCAGGTAATGAGGTCCCTGCTCGTGTGTGTATACCCTTCCAACTGACCCCTTCTTCTATTTATCTTCCAGAGCCTTCTCGTTGACGGGTACATATCCCAGACCTTCCGGAGTCGAGCAGCCGAGCAGTACTTCCTCAACCTACTGAAAAGTACATGCATCCCTCCGCACGTGGCCTTGTCCTTCGCTGGGAGGGAGGGCTATTTCTTTTTTTATCTTGTCCCTCCCCAGATTCCTACCCAGCTTCCCGATCCGCCAAGTCGTTTGTTACTTGACCGCGGCATCGTGGACAAGGGTACAGTGGTTCCCCAGACGATGTGGTCCGCGCGTTCTCCTGTCAATAGACGACAGAACGTCGAAAGGGCGATGTTGCAGATGCCCGTCTTTTTCGAAGGCAAAGATGGGAGACTCGGCCTTTCTCTCGAGGCATCGATTGATGGTCAAGGTCACGTTCTCCGAGACGCGAATGACCCCGCGCCGCTGGGCCAAAAGACGACCCTACATATCCGCATTGTCGTGAGTAATGGTCTTTGGTCGCTTTGTGGATCACTTGCTGAATCCGAATCCCCAACGTTAGTGGCCCGGCTATAAGAAATTCAAGCGGCAAATCCTAATTCGTGACGAGTCGAGCGCGCGCAGCCCGATCACAATGGCTAGATTCATCGGTCATGTCGGGCGAACCGTGGATAAATTCCTTCAGGTCCGTCTTCCACCACCACCGCGTATCATGTGACGAACTTTACTCTCTAGGATTGCGAAGTAGACTCTGGGTGTGTCGACGATAGACGCGAGCTATGGCGGATCGGGCCAGGCGGCATCGAGCGCAGCGATATTATAATCATCGGTGTCGTTCACGTTTCTGCGGGAAGCTGGACGCCGATAATGCAACTGAATCGTTACATTTTTTAAACGTCTACTTTTAAGTTATTGGAGACACGTGAGGGTCTCCATATTTTATTTACCTGAGCGCCCGGCGCGCCCACTCAGGATTATTGTCTATTTTCGCATGTACCTACAGCAGCCTTATAATGCACGAACGCACGTTGAGCTCGTGTTTTTTGCACGCAGAAAAAAAGAGCTAACTAAACCCTACCATCCATAATTATTAAATTATTATAATAAAGTCTTGTGTCCGTTCAAAATAAAACCCCTCTTCAGCCACCAAAATTGTGAGATTGCGAGAACTAAGTTCTTTCGTGACATAATCTTTCAATCGGGTCACATTCCGAACCAAGGCACGCGAAGGTGCTTGCGAACTTGCGAAGATGACCACTACCTTGGCGGATTCGTTCCGCCGGAGGTCCGAGCGGCGCGTAACATCCACCGACCATGCTCGGCCTCGGGCTTGTCCTGCACTCGCCCGCACAAATTTTTGGGTGCCCCTCGGGGGCAATCCAATCGTCTTTGTCCGAGTCTCTCGTGAATACTCTACGTGATTCTATGATTCACAGACTCGGGTTCTATTGCTACGCGGTAATCATGATGTACTGCTATGACTCATTCTCCCGAATGTTCCTCCCGCGTTTTCATTTTTCCGTCTGAAGTGACGATTTGCTGCCTCGAATCGAAAGGCAAGCGCGACTGATGCCTATCGTGCCCGAGCATGTGTGTTCTGCCCGAGGTTCTGTCCGAGCATCTTACTCATGTTCCGTTTTTTTTTTTGGAAAATACAACTCATATTATTGTGCCCCGAGAATGTATCTAAGTGGATTCTTGGCTCGTAAGTCCCCTATGTGCCTTCAAGCGAATTGACGTCGCTCGCTCTCTCGTCTTGTTTCGGTCACCGGCACGTGACCGACTTTCTACTCTGGTGCGCCCCTAACGTCACCATACCTACCTACCATCCATCCAAACTAGTGGAAATGGTGTCCAAACATCGAAACGTAATTTTGATACCGGGGTTTATTCGTGTCTATCATAGTACAGCCTTGCCTTGAGGTGTTCTTTACAGCCATTGGTCGGAATACGACAACTTGATAGATAGATTAGATCGATCCATCATGCATCATTTGTTGTGTTCCAAAAGAAACAAAAAATACGATGGTGTCCGAGTGACTTTGGATCTATCGATTCGTTGTCAGCCGTGTGAAATAAAGGGATCGCGTGTTCATCTATACTAGAATTGTCCAACAAACATCTACAGATCTGATTACAAGAACATGACTCTGGAGTACCTCTAAGTGTTTGTAGAATATAGAAACTATTAGCAGGCATTAGATAATGTAACGGTTGAGTTGCATGATGGGCATCCAACTTCCAATGGAATCGTTGATGGCACCGATGATCACGACATCGTCGCGCCGAATGCCTCCTTGCCCGATTTTCCATAATTCGCGTCGGTCGTCGGAAGACCCATGGTCCAGTTCGCGAACCTAGAAAAGCAAGCCTCAGTATACGCGCGTTTTTCTTGCTCCCCTGCGAGATGGGACGAACCTGAAGAAAGGCATCTACGGCACGCCCAATCTGATGAGCGAGAGTGGCGATGGTGATGGGATTGTGTGCGCCCGTCTCGTCGCGGGCCGGGATCTGGCGCTTGAATTCCCTGTACCCAGGCCACTAAACATCATAAAGAGGGGGGGGGGGGTAAACAACAATACCGAACCACGGGCCAGCTACCTGATGACACCACTCACGGTAATACGGAGATTCGTCGTCGTCCTGTCACCGAGTTTCGCGGGGTAATTCGCGTCGCGGAGATTATAGCACTGGCCAGCGGCGGACGCCTCAAGAGAGATGCCGAGCCTTCCATCTGTGCTCTCGAAAAAGATGGGCAGTTGGAGGTCGACTTGCTGTCGCCTTTCGAGGGTGGCATGCGGCGACCACAGCGTCTGCGGGACTACCGTGCCCCTGGTCACGACGCCACGGTCAAGCAGCCAACGGCCTGGCGGGCTGGAATGGTTGACGGGGATGTGGGAAGGGACAGAGTGGAGGAAGAAGAAACTGCCCTCTCTCCCGGGGTAGGACAAGGCTGTGGATGGGGGAACGGAGGTGCTCTTCAGAAGATTCAGGAAGTATTGTTCGGCTGCACGACTCCGGAAGGTCTGGGATACATACCCGTCAACGAGAAGGGTCTGAAAGATATAAATAAAAGGGTCAGATGGGCATACAAACAAAACCGGTTCCTCTTAGACGCACTTGAACGCCAGCCATCGAAAGTATAAGAGGTGAGTGGGGTATGAACGCGACTTGGCCATCTTTATAGTCAGTCTTGTGAGACGACCTGTGCGCCACTACCGGAGATTGATTGTACCCCAACAGTTGGTATGCATCTTAGCATAAAATCCAGTGCGCACTAAATAGGTATTCGAATGAAACGAGAGAAGGTTTAACGAAGCGATCGTTCGGAGGTGATGGAACAGAGCATGACAGTGCTTGCAGATATTGGCGCCGGCAGAAGAGCTAACTCCGGGTTGCACAGAATTGGATCACGACTCGGAGTGGGTCATCCGGTGGAAGCACAGGATCTTGCATTACAGAAAATTAAATAAATAAATAAATATCAAAACCCATAGCACTCCTGAAACAGCGTGTCATCCTTGATTCTTGTCCAATTTTTTCGTTTGCATCCTCGAACAGAGCAATCTTCCATGAAAAAAGATGGAATGGCACAGGTAATTTGTTCAGTCCGCGGCTTGTTTCCCCGCTTCTGTTTAGACTCGGTTTCTTGGCAGTGGGTCCGCAGCAACCCTCCAACTGCGGAACAGTCTGTCCTCGGCCAGTATATCCACTATCAGGAGTCACTAGTCACTACGAGAGCCACTTCGATAGTAGTCACAGTGATAACAGCTGAACGAATTTTTCTCTTTTGTGGATCTAGGCCGATTGCCCTACAGCACCTCTCCACTCCTTCAACCATACCTTCACAAACTCGATCGTTTCAATATGAACCTGACGGATCTCATCGGGTTCTTCAGAACTATTTTTAAGCCCATTTTCGTCCCAGTGATGGACGCCACCTGATAGGCCACAAATTTCAGCACTTCATACATACAGACCAAAAAAAAAAGGTGAATTGAAGACCATGACGCACCAGGGATAATTTTGAAAGGTCTGAGCAGCGTGTCATCACGCTCCACTGCGCCGCCATAGGTGCTATGGGGAGTGTATGGGCGCCACGGATCAACTGGAGGCGTGTCAGCACAGCCTAGAGGAACGGGGGCATCGGTGTACCTTCTCCGTCTATGAATGCCAGTCTGTCAGCTTCAATGTGGAAGCCACCCAATGAGTTCACGGCAGAGACGTCCGGCAATGGGGGAACAACGTAGTGCTTTCCCGGTGGGAATGCCTGCACGCAGATCTTATGCTGGTAGTCGATGTCCAGCAGGCGCGAGATGATGGTAGGGACGCTTCTCGGTGGTGCGGTCTTTCAACGGATCGAGAAAAAGAATGGACGTCAGCGAACGTCACGACGACGGCTACAACGCGGGCACAGAAGACGCACGGTCAGATAGCCCCACTGTGTGCAGTATTGGAAGGTCCAAAGGCGCCAGTCTTCGACGAGACCGGTCACCTGGTAGCGCGAGGCGTCGTTCGTCCCGAAACAGTCTTCCGTGGTCAGACCTGCTTCTTGAGGGCAACGCGAAACGACATTCTATTGTTCTCGGGGTGTGAACGAGCCTGCACCTCAAGACGGTGGAGCGCATACCTCGCGAATCCACTTGGCGTAGTTAAGGAGACCAACGTTGACGTTCAGCCCTCCTGGAAGGTGCACTGTGCGAGTAGTGTCTTTCACAGTGGGCGTATCACCGTTTAGAACAGCACAGAACTGATCGAATCCCGTCGAGCCAACAGCGGGGTCCCAATTCCGATCTTGCCACAAGCCCAACGGATACTGTCCCAGATCAGAGCAAGGCATCAATATCGATACACAAGACGCCCATCTCGGGTCATCACCAACTCCGGAGGATAAGATGACGCACCGTGAGTACCGAGACAAAGTCTTGATCGGACGCGAGCCCGCCTAGGCCGAAAAGCTTTTTCAACGGAGTACGGAGAGTGCCTACTTTGAGAAGCGAATCGATAGTGGTGATCGAATTGACGAGGTTGGAGGAGCACTTGGGGTCCGCCGCGAGCCGGATAACGTCCATGTATTCCCAATTGGTGAGCACGGCATGCGTCACCGCTAGTAACGGCGCAGGTTCCCGATCAGCTGTATGTGAAGGGGGGACCGGACATACCGCTCGATGCGATGGCTCCAAACACGATATCAGGGTAGAGCACACGCATATGAGCCGCCCGTGCTCCTGCATATGAACCCTGTAATCGGACGCCGTTTGTGAACACCCAGGGGGTAATACAGTCCAACAAGAGGAATACGTACACCGTAATAGATCCATGGGGTATTGGGCGCGGTGAGATCTTCAGCAATGCCCTCAAACTTGACGTTACGCATAAAGTTGGCTGAATCTTCAAGCGCTTGTTCATTTGTCAACCATCTATGTGGGCAGGAGATCAGCGTAACTAGAGATGGTACAGTTGGAGGATGATGATGCGCGCACCGGAGCGCGTCCGTTGACAAGTTCTGAACGCCAATAGACTTGCCTGAAAGCCCGCTGGATGTCAATACATCGCACGCGTCGCAGACCCCCTATGCCCGAAGGACTCGGAGAGCACAGGGCGACACGAAACATGTGTGGGACACGCACCGTAGTACCTGTGTTCGAGCACAACGCCAACGCCGCCCGTGGCGCGCGCGAGGATGTCCGCGATACCCGTGTCTAGGAATGGCAAGCGATCCTCCCCACTCGTCTCGCCCCCGTCGATCACGATCACCGGCGCACCGGGACGCGGCTTGTAGTGCCGTGCATTGACCCAGAAGCGCTGTGGAAACGTAGCGTCGGTAGTTTTGTGGAAATGGTCCAGCGGCTGCGTGAACGTCTGCGCACGGAACTTGGGTGTTGCGGGCCCTGACACGCCGGCTGCTGTTGTTGCTGCTGTTGCTTCAGCTGCTGCTCCGGAAGCGACGAACGCCGCTTGCGGTTCCCCGTCTGTGGGGGTTTCGGAGAAGTCGGTGACGAGGCCTTGCTGTGAGGTCGTACGCGCCGTAGCGGAGGCGGTGCGGTGATGTAACTTCCAAAAATTGACACCCTGTGCGCCGCTGTGCAGGCCAGGGGTGTCAAGTGCACTGCTACCGATTATTGTAGCGACCACCGCGATGAGGGAAAGTAAGCTATAACCGCAAAACCGCATAATGATGGTGGTTTTGTGGCGAGTGGGAAGCGAACAGCGGTACCCCCCGTTCTCAGGCCACGGTCTATGTATTCGCAGGCTGTCTTGCTCTCGAGCGGTCTCACGACTCCTGGCCGCAATCTCACGCGTTCGAGAACACGAGCCCACGCCGCCCACGTTCTTAAAAGCTTAAAGATATTTTTACGTTGAGCATGGTTATTGTAACTCAGGCCGCCCCTGGACAAATGGTGCCATAATCGGAGGATGCCACCTTACCTCCACTCTGCAACGTCGGACCCAAGTTGCAAGTTGTTGAGTTGCAAGTTGTTGAAAAGATACTCTCACCCTTGTACGTCGTCCTTGTTAAGATTGGGCCCCACACACATTTTGCTACAGGAGCGGCAGGAAGAGACTTACTGCAGTGGAATTGGGCGTAACTCTTAGTAATGGAAGAGCACCACTCATGGTGCCATTATCCACGTCAGGACCCCCATGCTGGTAACCTGCGTTACGCCTCAGCGACCTCTCGGTGTCACTCAGTGGTTCCTTTCAGTTCTCGTGACCTCTCCTGCCTTCTTGTGATTTTGCGCGTACTCTTCGAAGGTTCGGGGCTCTCTTCCGCGCGCGCCTTGCTGTCAAGTTTCACAATTTCGTTGTCGCTGGGTGTATATGACTCCACTCGCTGCCTGTTACAATAGCAAGTGATGCCTGGTTTCACATCTCCGCGGCTATTACTGTATTGGCCTCTATCCCCAATAGGCGGAGGAGATATCGCGGCGCTGCCGCAAGTCTCCTGATTTTGTGATGGTCTTTTTTTGGTAGCTGCTTTCGTCGAAATCCAAGTATGACCTGCGGGAGCGGGTTCCAGCATCTTCCGATGACTCGCAAGTTCGGAACTCCTACGGAAGCAAAGTGCCAATACAGTAGAGACTTTCATGCCGGAATGCTCGGATGCTCATGTAGCAGTACGACAGCTGTCCCACATCCTTAGCCCGATTGCTGATATTGCTATAGTGCGACATTAGTATCAGTCAGCGTTCTCCAACCTGACCCACTAAGCATCGTTCCAAGGCGCGCCTCCGATATTACAGGGTTAAATTTCGCAAGAAAGGCGGCAAGCAGCACGGCAACGCCATGAGGCGTCCGTGATAGCCTCCAGGTTTCCTCCTTGTCATGGAATCACGTCAAAATTCTCTGTATCTTATCTTTCAGGAGTCGAGCCGGCACCGGAACTTCCGTTGTTCATGTCAAATGACACCAAGTACTTGAAAATAAAGGCGGGTCAAAGCTGGCAGAGCCGTAACATCGTTCTTTCGCAACTACATTACTACCGCCCCGACAGGATCCACTCTGTACTACTAGCAGGGGGGCAGGGGCTGGTAAATATCCGTCAAATTTCGTGACCACGCATTGTATTCAAGGTGCTTGCGGTGCTACTAGTATTTACACCGGCGGTGAGCACCACCGTAATAGACGGATTATTGTGGGCTCCTTTCCCCGCGTACGCGCAAATGTCCGCAGACCGGACTGGTCCCGATCGCAGATTAACCGGAATGGCACGTGCCTCGGGCGTACTGGTCCGGGATGAATAAACGCCGAGAGCCGAGAGTGCAACCCCATGCCGTAGCAACGCGACTGTTGTGCCGATGCCAGGATGGCCTTCCTGGCATCGATTGCGTATAAGGGTGTAACTTATTCATGTCACAAGATATCCTAGAAGCGCCATGAATGGCGCACTGTATCGAGCATTGTATTGGTGTGACTGCGACCGCCGACCTAAAGGAGTTCATCAACTTGAAATTACCACTGATGGTACAGGGCCGCTCAATCTAATCCAGTTGATTGTACAAGTGACTGTATGCCCGTGGGTGACCCTTGTAGTGACCTCCGGAAGTGACCGACTTCGTCACTAAGCTGTATGGCCTGTATTGCATGGCGTGTGTCAGTCTAGCTGACTCGGGGTAGTACTAGTGATCTAGTAGATTAATATCAGTAGCTGCGATCTGCGCCTGTGTAGGAGCATTGGTAGCTATCGCGTCTTTTTCACGCGTCATTTACGCCAGAAAGCTTAGGTGTAGTTGTTTGCGCGCTGTAATGTCATCACAAACAGAACGGTTTCACATTCCGAGTTGTGAATCATCATGCATCATGCATCACGATTGACGAAGCACTAAAAGCAATGGGTCAGCACGATCAGTGCTTTCAATTCACACTGGGTCTGAGGGTACACCCGCGGCAATGATCCGTCGTCTGACAATTGAGGGGAACAAGGTGAAAAGGGGAAGGGTAGGTTGCGGTATATTCTCGAAGATTTGCCATTCATTAAGCTCCGAGTCATTCCTTGGAGTTTTCTGCTCAGGAACTTGCGCTCCTCATCTTTCCAGACATCCCGTCTGTTTGGCCCTCTGGAACTGAAATACCTCTTATACCTCACAAGTGGGTTGTATTTCCCTATTTGTCCGAGGCCGTATTAGTTCAGAGAAAAGAAGCCAAGAGAAGAATAAAGAGTGGGTCCAGGGGCACCTCTGGGACCTCTGGGCATCGGCGCTGCATTGGCATAGAATGCATATTTCCGGGGTCTACGGACGTCTCATACTCCACGGACGGCTTGTGCGCCACTTTATTAGGCTTGATTCATGATGCCGCGGAGGCAGCGTCTGGATCGAGCCGCATGAGTCGTGCAGAGGCGTGGGAGTTTGACCTCCATCGGCGCCCACGGCGCCCATGGTATAATGGTCATCCTTGGGGAAAAAACTGGCTAACTTCCCTTTTTGCCAGCCACTTGAATATACGCCCAATTGGCGTGAGCTGATGTTGGGTCCTCCCACATCCCCAGTGAGTTAACCAAAGCTCCATTAAAGCGTCGGAGAGGGCTCTGGCAACGACTATTGTCTTACTGGTTCAAAAAAAAACGACGATTGTCTTCATGACTACCACAATAACGGCGGCAGACCTAGTAACACATTCATATTTGATACCCAATACGTATTCCGAAGTGAATGCGAGGCAATAGATCGTAACCGGGAGGAAAAACCACTATAACCACACTGGCAGGTGATGCGCCCATTACTGTTACAGTAAGTTCCTCACTACTGAAAGTTACTCACATTTTTCATCCCCGCTCACGAACCCAGTAACCTACTAGCAAATGCGGCAGCAGCAGCCACCGTCGGACTGTCCACTGGTTTGAGGTCCCTGTTAATAAGCTGAGTTCGATTGACTAATTGTCGACTGATCTGATGGGCTTGCCTGTTGTTGTCCAAATCTCACTCCATGGGCTCCTGGAGCCGGTGGACCTCTTGGACTCGGAAGCCTGCATAGGGTTCAAGGTCAGTTCCTCATTTGTGAATAATGATTGCGCATTTTTCGAGAACTCCAGCTTGGCGGTCTCGCACCCCCATACATATATCAAAACGACACTCGATTGGGGTTCTGTCATGCCCTTGTAACAGTAATATATCACTCACGGTGCGGGATCCATCGTATCTCAGTTAAACGATCGTCTAGGTGGGCGTATTCACACTCTTGGACGTAAGTTGAGCGGCGACAATGGGGATACTAACAGGCTGTGTCCAGAGATCCCAAGAATCCCACGGATCCCATATAGGGCGCTGGACCGGGTGCCGGACATGCAGGTACACAAAGCGCTTACTGTAGATTTGCCTATTCCAGGGCAAATTCCTATGACATGGGGAACTCATCTCGGATCTTATTTTGACCTTCACGGCGCTCCGTATCTCTTACTTTGCGCAGTCCACAGCCTCCTCGAAGCGTTATTTGAAATGGCCCTAAAACACCTAACTTACGTTCAGTCACACACAGACGGTGGCCTTACTTGCTCGCAGCTTGTCCGTAAAGAAAGACCTGATACCTCTGACAAGCCAAATTCAAAACCACAACAACCTCCGTTTCCTACGCAGAGGTATCCCTTCCGTTGAGTGAGGTGATCGCCCTCGAGGCTGCTGGCGCTCTCGTATCAGTCAGCCGCAAAAAGGCCCCCACGAGGTGTCATTATGAAACGAAAACGAATGCAATCCCACCCCAGTGACGGCTGCTGTCCACGCGCCAGCCAGGGACGGGCGATACTGTGGCTCTCACACCATCCGTGTGTATCCCCATCCGAAATATACCTCGACTCCCGTGAACGTAGTAATCTAGACTTTCGTAGTTCTCTGCTAGTTCTCAAAGGGCTTGGCAGAGTCACCCAAAATGTAATGCAAGACACTGTTCGTAAGTTTGCATGTTATTTGGGCCTCTACCAGTGATCGTAATCGAATCGAACGGCGCAATCGCCACCTCGTAACGACTGAACCCACTGAACATGTTGTCACAGTACTGGTCGGGTCAACAAAAGCCCCTCTGTGCTGAGAGAGTGCTGTTGGGTGGGCGAAGGATCAAAAAAGCCCGATTATGAAGACCCTGCGGCGTTTAAACCGCGTCTTGCGTGTATCCCAGTTGTTGGGTTGGGCTTATCGTCGCGATTGCCAAGACCAACATGTCGAGACTAAACTGCGACTGAGACCTAGACAAGGTGCATCAATGATAAGCTGGGGGTATCCTACTCACAAATTGGCGTACTAAAGGACGTGACACTGGAGATGGTGCGAATGTAGTAGTGAGTCACTAACGTGCTACATAGCACTGTTG
This sequence comes from Lactarius indigo, assembly GCA_025766275.1. Classification (NCBI taxonomy): domain Eukaryota; kingdom Fungi; phylum Basidiomycota; class Agaricomycetes; order Russulales; family Russulaceae; genus Lactarius; species Lactarius indigo. The sequence goes on from JAFKAC010000036.1 coordinate 184,821, forward strand.
GCACATGGAGGGCATCTGTATAATCGATAATCAGTGAGTACTGATCACGAGCATTGAGTCATGGCCGCTGGCCAGTGCGACGGTAACACAATTCGGTGACGCAATCAACACGCCGTTCAGCCTGTTCACCAGGTCCATAGCAAACTTGTGCTACTTGCACTTCATGTTGAGTTTACCGTCCCACAAATGCTAATTAATCTCTTCATGAATTCATTACTATAACGTTCATTCCTTGGTCCATTCATCGCGCAGGTATCTGGTTTGATCCGCGTGACGAGCAGTCTGACCCCCATCATGGCCATTTGGCACCCATATAGCTGACATTCACGGTGAGAAAACCGGCACGCTTCAATTTTTCCTTTCACGGCTTTTGCCGAGAACTCGAACATACGCTCAATTAGCATGAACTGGCATTGATTGCTCTCACAACCCTGTTGAGTTACCGGTGTTTGGGGAGAAGAGGACACCAGCAACGGCCGCCAGAATAACGGCGGCTGACCTAGTAAAACATTCACGTTTGACCCCCAAATACGTATACTGATGTGGATGCAAGGAATTAGATTGTGATTGGGAAGGAAAAATAACTATAATCACGGGTGGCAGTGTCAATTACTGTGAAGTTCCTTACTATTGAAAGCCTGAGTCTGACTCACTCACATTTTTCATCCCCGTTCACGAACCCAGCAACCTTCTAGCACACGCGGCAGTCGCAGTCACAGCAACTTCCACTGGCCTGGTGTCCCTGGTAATAAGCTAAGTTTAATGGGCCAGGTATCGACTGGTCTGGCGCCTTGCCTGTTCATTTGGGTTATTTGTTGATAGTTTTCCTGTTGTCCCTCCTTCGGCTGACTTTGACTTTGCCGGCTTCAGAGCCGATCCCACGGCAGGCCTTGACTGCTGACCTCGACTGTATGGGATATAGTCTAAGGTCAGTACCCAAATTGTGAATCACGAACACAGTGTTTCCCTCAGGCTTCAGGATGTGGTTTCACAAGCGCACACAAATCAAAACGACACGATCGGGGTATTGCCATCCACATGTACGTGTGAAATATCACTCACTTTCGGGTTTCCGTTATTTCCGTTGGCATTGTGTCTCCGTACAAGTTGTGCCACGAATTGTCTGGCTAGGCGTGTTTAGTCTGAGCGGTGATAATGGGGATACCAACGGTCTGTCACGGTGCCCAAAGACCCTGGGATCCCACGGATCCCACGTAGGGCGCTCGCTGGACCAGGCGCTGGACATATAGGCACACCAAGCGCTTAGATTAGCTTCACATTGCAGACAATCCATATGCGTCGGGATCTATCCCGGGTCATTCACGGCGTTCCTTTTGTATTTTTTTGCCAGGTCCTTCTAGATCTATATTTGAACTAGCACCAGAACACTCACATTACACACAGTCGGCCCAGCTCGCCTACATCTCGTCCGCAAAGAAAGACCCGACACCTCTGACAAAACCAAAGAAATCCACCTCTATTCCTTGTGCAGACGTATCTCTTCCATGGTGTGGGGTGATTTCCCTCCAGGTGCGTGTACCGGTTACTGGCGCCCTTATATCAGTTAGCCGCAAAAATCCTCCACGAGACACCGGGAGTGAAACGATGATCCATCCTAGTATACTTTGACCATCCCGCGAACATAGAATATAGACCTTCGTGGGTCTCTGCCGGCTCTCAAGGACTTGGCGAAGTCACGTAGGGTGACTCTACATGCAGCCAAGACGACACCGCTCGTGAGTCTTGTGTGTGACTCGAGTATCGGGTCGTAGTTACTGAACGTACTGAACATGTAGTCACAGTGCTGGGACAAAAAGGCCTCACATATCGAGAAAATAGGTTTGGTCATGCTACTGGGCAGGCGAAAGGACTTCGACGTTGTTACCCATCGCATGAAAACGGACCAACTGGTCAAGACCAAATTGTAACCGAGATATAGACGATGTGCATCAGTGATAAGCTGGGGATACCGTGTACAAATCGCAGGGTTGCAGGAGAATATCCTGTTCTCATATGTTTGGTGACTCTTTCGCTAAATCTCCGGTATCAACTGCTATCGAGGCTTCCCGAACCATCCAGTGGCTGTCGATTTCGGAATGAGGACCAATGAGTCCTTCGGGGAAGGGTGAACTAATGTAGAGGTGTTCATACTGGAAAGTTCGGACACTCGTGTACTCGTCTGACAGCTGCATTCTGAACACACACGAAAGTTGCTATTGTACCTCTAATTTAGTGCCAATAATCAGGGTATTTCAATTCGACCAACGAAGAATGAGGCGCACTTACACGCCTAAGTCTGACACGAAACGGATTGAAGATAGCTGTAAGCAGTGACCCCATAGCACTCGTGTCAGCCACCAAAATTGCCACGGTCTTCCGTTGTTACAGTAGTGCTTCCTCGTAAATAAAGGTACCTAACCGCACGTCGAAGTTGGTAGAACCGTAACATCAGCTCTTGCGCATTTGGTAATGGGCGTTCCCTACTAGTACCAGTCCCGATCTATATATCAAAGTGACGGGGCTCTGGTAAAAAAAATATCTGCCATGTTTCATGGCTAACATATATTGCTTTCAGGATGGGAGGCTGCTCGTGTTTTATTTAAAAAACCAGTATTCCGGGATAGTACTGAGGACCTGTCGCTGTGTACCAGCGTTTAGAGGTAGCGAAACGTGTCGTACGCAAGATAGGAGCGCCCGTGTCAGTAGAGTGTCCCAAGTGTGATCGAACGTGTGGCGTAGTAGATAGTTGTACGCCCTCCCAGGGGACGCAGGGGGCTGTTCGTAATTCAGCTCAGTGACGATGTCGCAACGCTACTAGTATACGCACCACTGAGGGAGCTCCATACTTTGGAAATCGTCTCCGGACTAGTTTGGCTCCACAATCCACGATTACGGAGGATGACATGTGACTCGACGCACAGCGCGGTTGATAAACTTACATGGGAACGCCACCTGTTGCACACACTGACACGACTGTATAAACTCTGGAGTCGACTACGGACGCCTTTTTGTGCCAATTTACTCATGCCGCGGAGGGCAGCGTCTGGCTCGAGTTGCACGAGGTGTGCGACGGCATGAGAGTCTGATCTCCATCATGGTATAGTGGACATTCTTGGGGAGAAAACCGGCCAACTTCCCCTTTCGCCAGATATTTGAATATACGCACAATTGACTTGAGCTAGCGTTGAGTGTCTCAGTCCCAATGAGTTACCAGGGTCTCATTGCAGCGTTTGAGATGAGGACACTGACGATTGTCTTAGTGGTTCAAAAAAAGACGATTGTCTTCCTGGCCTCCATCATAATGACGGCTGACCTAGTAACACATGCATGTCTGACATCCAATACGAAGTGGAAGAAGACAGTGAGTTGTAATTGGGACGTAGACCACTATGTCCTATAACGGCGTCCATTACTGCAAAGCTCATCACGACTAAAAGTTACTCACATTGTTCACTCCTATTTTATGGACCCGGCAACCTCTAGCATATTATACAGCAGCAAGCAGCTTCGGATGGTCCACTGGGTTGATTGTCCTGTTAATAAGCTGAGTCAGATTGGCCAGTTATCGACTAGTCTAACGATCTCACCTGTGCACCCACTCCGTGGGCAGGGGCGGATGGCTATTACATAAATCAGAAAAGAAATAACGACCTAGGTTGTTGTTCTCAATCTTGAATCTTTTACCTGACCAGTGGATGGCCTTGACGGTCCAGGATACGGAAGTCTTGGCGGACCCATAAATTAGAAGAGATGTTGGCTGTCTGATGTTACGAGCTGTAGTTTAAGCAAAATGTGAATATTCCTGAACGAACTCGGAGCTTGCCACCAGCACGAACGCCAGAGGATACCTGACCTAGACTTCACAAATAAGAAGGGGCCTATTTAAGGGATGACAGTTAATATGCGCACTTGTTAGGGCTAGTGTGCCCAGCGTTGTGTGTAGGGGGAGAGTTGTGCGCTGGAAGACGAGAGTGTGAGTTGGAGTGCCATAAAAAGTTCTTTTTCGGAACTTGGGGCGATGGAGCGTGACAGCTGTGACTCACGGATCTCCATCGTGCTCCACATCCTGTAACGGTATCATCAATCGTCTGCGACACTGCAGTATTACTATTCCAGCTACATGGGTTCGCTTGCTGTGAATCTCGCTGTGATTCGCAGACTATATGCTCTAGGGATGTTCCTCAAAAGTCGCCTCACATCTTTGGGCTTACTGTTTGCCCTTTTTCGCAAGTTAATTACCAAGCTAGCGACATGCCGCTTGTGGTATTGCAGGGGTCCTGTGGTGTCTCGAAAGCCAAAGTCAACCCACCCTTGTACTCGGAAACTTCCACTGGATGGTCCTCTCAATTCGAGGGCACCCGCAGCTGCTGCCAGTTTTGTTCCCGCCCCATTGGGCCGGTCCAGCCCTCGGGCCATGTCACGTGCATTAATCCGATCTCTTACACCAAATGTTGGCCGCTCGACTCCTACCCCACCAATCAATTCCAACGAGGGTTATAGCCTATCCGTGCTATCGTCCACCTTCCAGAACTCTGGCACAATAACACCTGAGCCACCAGAAGGCATGCCTCTTCTTGGTCATTGGCCGATCGATATAACATCTGGGACAAGCTCCGGTGAGTCTGATGGCGAGCAAAGCAGAGCCGAAATTTACCTGATATACCACTTTTATCTCTCTAGTTGGTGCGGGATCTTTGCAAGAAGGTGTATCGCACCTGGCTCCGTCACATACCCCTGATCAACTGGCTTTTCCAATGAATCCCAGCGATATCTCACGATACAAAAGACATATTATGATGTAAGTAGTACGCTGTTCTATCTGAATATATTCTTATGCCATTGGTAGATCTCGTGACAGGATACTTGGCGTGATTGAGCCTTTAACTATGACTTTTCCTCAGTGAGTTTACGAGTCGGGCAATAATAGTGCAATCTAATACCCTCTTTAGCTCTCCAGAACCAGATGTTTCACATCAGGGGCTTTTTGAACTGGAGTCCTGGTAGTTGGACACCAGCTACCCATCCCGAAGGGGCTCTTTACTTCTATGATGAAAAAAGGGTATGTCCATGTTTATGCTTACACCTTGAAGAATTGTAATAAATGTAATATTATAGAGACTGTTTACTGATACAGATATGCGTGATAAGGCATTGAGGAGTGAAGCTGAGGACCTTTATAACCATCTGAAGGCAAATCCAAAGGCAGAGGAGCTAGCCAACTTGCCAGGAGAGTATGACTTAGTGCTTGAAATTAAGACAGATCAACCTCAAGGCTTTAGATGGTTTTACTATTATGTCTCCCATGGAAATAGATGTCTCTTCTGGCTGGAGAAGTACCCTGTAACAAGAATGACAGACAGGGTTGGAGTTCAGTCACTGGCTCATATCAGTATGTTTTATCTGTTATCCCTTATACCAACTCTTGCTAACTTAAATAGAACATCAGCTTGAATACCTTTATTGGTAGGCCTGCTTATTTATCTCAGTTGAAGTCTAAAGTAAAATAATATTTTTACAGGTCTCACTGGTCTTTATTTCCTGTCAATTTCAGTCAGCGCAAGCTATCAAAAGGGGTCTATGATGAGCTTCTTGGGATGTTGGTACATGGTTGTATTGGTGAGCATATAACTTAACCTTTATGGTGCACTGTAATATGGTGTCATAGATGTAATGACATCAAGGACCTCAACCCTGTGGCTTGATGATGACCAAATGCAGAAGATGATCAGGCTTATACAAGATGCTAAAAGTAAGTTAATATACTGTTGGGCTTGGAATTCACTAACTTTGAGAACTCAGTGGCCAGTGCTGGTGAAGTGTACTATACAGCAGGAGCTGGTTAGTATCCTCTTAACTTTTGATTAACCAGCTGACTAGACCCTTGGCTTAGCAAGACTGCTTTCACTCTTTGGTATGTTGTTTTTCTTTAGATTAGATCAACTAATTTATATATTCCTTAGCCAATTGGAGGTTTGAAGACCTTCATGGGCAAATAAATGCACGACTAAAGAGAAATGAAGCTATCTATAAGATGAAGCGTGGGAAATCTATCCTCATCATTGTGCTATCTCCATTACTCTTTTTTGCACCTCAGAGATACTTGGCTGAGCTAGAGGAAGCATGGATTGATGAACACATTCTGGAACCAGTCTGGAAAAGTCTGATGACAAAGATGTTAGGTGAATGGAGTGATCTAATTCTTTGGGTAAGAAACTATTTTATACATGATTTATAAACCTCCTGATCGCCGTTGTAGTCAACCGTTATGCTCTCAGTCAACGTGGGCTTTCTTGCTGTACCCGGTGTGCTTCCATCTGGGCCCAATAATAATGCGACTACCCAAGCGACTACCTCGGCGACTCCCTCTGCTTCCCCAAACCAAATTTCGAACTACTTGTCCCTAGTTTCCAGCGTGGGAAGCATTGTGGTTGGCTTACTTCTAGTTCGACATCATCGCACAAAAAAAGAGGAAGACCCTGATGGTGCAGTAAGTCAGATCGGCTATGGGTTGTCGTGTAAATGCGAGCATATGCTAAGGTTTTAACATTTGCGCAGGCCCAATATCTATTTCAGAACGATCACAAATATTTTGGCCTCGAACCGATGGCCATAGTGTTCAGCCTTCCCTGGGCACTGTTGATGTGGGCGTATGTTTCCTCCGCATCTCAGGGGTAATTTTGTGCTGATCCTTGTTCGCTTGACAGGATGATGTTGTTCTCTATCGAACTCTTGATTTCTTGTTTCCGCCAGACAGATCTTCCACTTCGACTTCCTGTTGGAATTGTATCGACTCTCGTGGCCGTTCCTATCGCATGGTGTATATGGAACTCCTGGAAGGCCAAGTTTGATGGTACGGAGATGTAAGGGGTGCGACCAGTGCTAGTGTGCTAGTGTGTATATCTGGCAAGTTGGTCTCAGCGTATTCGAACTATGTACCTCTCTCCCACATTTCTTGACGCCGTTGAAACGCGACATATGCTGCTACCTTCTCTATAGCGTTTACGCTTTGCTACGTCTCGACTCTATATAGTTTCCGATGTATAACTGGCCAGGATTTGGCACAATGTGGACGGAGCGTGATGACCACATTGAGGACCCAAGCAAGAAGCAAGCACTAACTTTAGCCTCTAGCCGATCGCCTTTGAATGTACCCTCGCAATATTATACGACGTACTTGAAGGTCCGAGACCGGAAACAGATACGGCCACCTGGCGCTGGACCTGGGCCATGTCGCCCGACGTGTCGACGAGAAATATGCCGATCTTGGCGATCCTGTCTAATCTCCGATGCTTGATTTAGTACCAATATCATCGGGAAGAATAAGTAGGACGTCGTGAAAACGAATAGTGACCTAGACGAAGTAGTCGTTAACGAGACAAGAGACATACTACACAAGCCTGTCATGGCGACGACACTCACACATCATCATCGACGCGAACCATTATTCCTTCCGTCTGCGCCAGGCCAGCAGGGAGAAACCCCACCCGCGTTCAGCGTTGTCGCCCTGGTGGATAAAACCAAGCTCACAGTCGCGCCCTCTAACATATGTCAGTAGCATGGTACATCGGCATAATAGTTGGGCGGATGGGCCATCAGGGTAGCCAACAGACCACCCTCTGGATGTAGCTAGTCCAGCGGCCAAGAGGGTAGAATAGGTCGAGGGACAAGATTCCTGGAGGATCGATGTGTCATTGATTACACGTGGGCGGCGATGAGTGCAGACGTGAGTTCTTGTGTAGGTTGTACAGAGGGAGGGGGAGAACAAGAAAGCGAAGGCAGGGATAAACACAGTGACGGGAGGAGACATACTTGAGACAAACGTGCGAAGCCTTCTCGCATTAGAAGGAGGAATCTGGCCTGTATATTGAGGAACATAAGTACGAGGGTTATATACATGCAAGGTGGCCAGTAAGTACTAGAAGTGCTAGAGAAAGGAGGACGTAAGACGACAATGGGACCATGGGACAAGGGACGGGGGATGGAATGGGGGATGAAAAGAAAATGTGAGTAGGCCAATGGCAAAGCGAGCGACGATGAGAGAAAAAGGCAGAAGCCAATGCCGAGGGCGAGGCAGAGGGCGCTTCGGGACGTCTTCAGAATTTCCGGGTCAGCGCGATTCCGGACCTTACAGGCCTTACACCTTACACTTCCCAAATTCTTGACTGTCTCCGGTCACGCTTCTTCGACGGCGGCGTCGAGTATGCGATAGTCGAAAACACCGTTCTCCGGCGGCGCCGACGATGCGGTCTTCTCAACTTGAGCTGCCGGTGGTACGAGTAACGTTGAGCGTATAAGGGTGGGAGGCTTTGGTGCTAGCGACATTGTGATTCTGGTTATTGTTATCGCAGCTCTGACTTGCGCATAGAACTTTGTGATCACGGCAGGAGCGTCGATGGCTTCCCTTGTGGGGCAGACTACGTGGCGATACCGGGCCTGTTGGCGTGGAAGTCGGAATTGAGTAGATGAGACGGCAACGAGAGGAACGACGAAACGGGGTCGGCAGGCGCGAGATCGAATGGCCGAAGCAGCATCGGCGCGAGCAGGTTGTCTTTGGGCGAAGGCAGGAACGCAAGCTGAAACCGATGTCAAAGAAGCGGAGACGGCGGCAACGGGTGGGCGGTGAGATACGGAATGGAGGAGACGCGACGAGTGAGAGACGACGAAGTGGGATCAGTTAGTGAGACAGAAAATGTGGAAAGAGCATCAGGAAGCAGGCGGGCTGTATGGGCGGCGAAGACAAAGTCGAAGGTGTGAAGCAGAGGACCGAGAGGCGGAGGTAAGAGCTGAGGGGAGGAGCGAAAAGACAGTCAACGACAAAGGGAGCAGAACAGACTGATGACGAGGACGAAGATTTGATGAGTGACGACGGTAAAATCCAGTCAGACAGTGAGAGGCGCCTAGTGACAGTACTGAAAGCCTGAGGAGGGGAGATGAGGGAAGAGAAAGGCGACGGTTGTAGACAATAATAGGGTGTGTGAAAACAGGACGCCGTTGGGCGGAAGAGCCGGAGGATTCGGCTACCTGTCTTCGACCGTCTATGACAGTCTTCTAGTTTCTGGTTGAGTCTTCATTTTCTTTTTGGACACGAAACTTCGAAGCGCGCAACCTTTCGTCATCCCACTCGTCACTAGACGTGTAATCGCTTTTCTTCCTGACCTTTAAAATGCAACTTTCTTAAGGCAATTAGGTGGGCTCTCGGACGTCTTCGTGCTCAAGGCTTCCCGGCGGTCTATTGCGAGTAGGGGTGGGGCGATAGCTTAGTACTTAGTAGTCGATGGGCCGGATGCTGTACGAGGGACCAGGCGTTGACGCTCTCCCGGTGACCGTTTGACAGGGCAGGTGAATTCCAAGGCTGAGAGCGTGCAGGGATCGGGCTGGACGCGGCAGAACAACCTACCACGCGGTCAGTAGACGGGAAAATGAAGAAGATGGAATGGGTCAGAACTGGGATGGGGTCATAGGTGCGTGATTGTGGTCGTCTATCAGAAGGCAGCTCAATTTTCTTCGACAGAGACGATTGGATTTCTGTGACTTTGGGCTTTTGCAGCTTTGGAGAGCCGGCCTGCACGTTGAACGTCCACTGGCAGGTCGACGCACAATCGCCTGTACGTGTGTGGGTAGGTCCGAATCATACATCCGGTTCACTGTGACCCATGTCCTCTATCGGGTCCGAGTTCTTCGTGGCGCGCGGTCTTGGACTCCGATCCAGAATCTTGGAGTAGGGGGCACGCTACACTGGTGGTCGGTGCTCGAAGACTGGCTGGTCGTCTCACGTTCGGAAGTAGGTCGACTGTGATCTGTCTCGAACAGCTCGCTAGTTTCTATTATCAACCATCGTTCAGAAGCGCTACGTCTTGTTCACGGGCTCACGGCTCACGGCCTTAGAAATCTTACGACCAAAGTGGGAAGAGCGGGTGGGCTGAGCTCAGAGGATTACCACGATCGATACTGTAATGGTTACCGTAACACGACTTGGGAATGTACAGGACTAAATACAGGGCACATTTACGACTCGCATCTGGTCTTACTACGAAGCAAAGGGACCATGTTTGGTGCACATATCATATCAGGGCCGGAGACAACGGCAAGGGCGCCTCCGACTACACAAGCGCCTCAAAAAGTCTGAATATTGAATGATGAATGTTTGTGGGTCTGGAGAACCATATGAGCCTTCGGTCACCTTGGACGTAAGGGGTCTCAGTCTGTGCAGGAGTTTGCGTTAGCCTTTACTCAAACAATACCCCCGCGTTCTCTACACTAGAGAAGCGAGGGAAAACGCGATGTGACCGCGTCAGACTACAATGAAGGGCAGGCCCGCTCCATTACGTAGCAGGAGTTCGATTCACGCGCCACCATAATCTAGGGTCGGTACCACTATGACAGGGATTTACACCATGACGCCACCTATCCGACAACTGCAACCACGGGCTAAGGCTCACAGCACCCACAGCTTGTGCTGCGCGTCCCAACTCATTAGCGCATTAGCCGCTAGCTACGGGCTATGCCTTCACTGGAGAGTATGCGCCTCAAACCAAACTCTCAAGTAGAAGACTTTTGACGCTCTTTATGGCCACTACATTGAAGACCTTGTCCTCGACTGCCTACACTCCGTGGTGCGGCGTCTTACCCGCGTAATTCACTTTAATGGCCGAAAAATACCCCTTAACAAACACCTCATGAGCCGAGAAGTTTCTGGTGCTCTATGAGCGGTTGGCAGTGTCCATTGGCGATGCGACGACGAAGGTGGTCGATGGGCTGCAAGGGTTGTTAGTGTGACGTCGTTGGAACGCGAGCTCGAAATGGTAGGTAGATGGCATCTACCTGCATCTGCCAGTGGCAGGCGGATCCGATAACGAGAGGGCCGAAAACGAATGATTTCGAGCCCAACGTTCGAGTTGGCGATGCAGCGTGGCGGCTGTATGGGATAAGATGTGCAAGTTGTAAGGTTGAGCGGAACTGGACTGGGAACTTGACTGAGAACTTACCTCAAGGTGACTAGGCGCTTGACTGGCACCTTGGGACTGAGTGAAAGTCAGTACTTTCTCGCGCGATCGAGATTGTCCTATGGGCGCTTAATATATGACATTCTTTGGAGACGACTTTAGCTTACCTTCAATGCTACCAGAGAGTTAATGATATTAACGGCGAGGGCATTCACGAATGCCTGTCGGGTTCTAGTTCCTATGGTGGTTGCAAGTATCGGGCCATGATCCAAGTCGCGTTATTGCGCACCACGCTCTAGATTGGACTTGACTTTGTTCCACACCACTCTGGTTGTATTGGGCTCGATATAATCGAAGGATGTATCGACGCGTTTCAATTTTCTCGGGTGACGACTAACTACATTTCTTCAATCTTTCCTGAACAAAAAAGTGATCAGTACGAGAGGAGGAGCTTGACTTGCAATGACGAACCTTCCGCGAAAGAAAGACCTGTGAGGACCTTCAGATGTATATGTACGATTATGCCGCCCTAGATTGAAGTCCTACAGACACACAGCTGGTGGTTAGGGGCCACAACGTGCCGCCACATTTTTTGCAGGCCGTCGAACAGGCGGCCATGTGGTGATCCATCTCCAACTCTGCATACCATATGTTCTGCGCTAACTTGGCGTCGCTTAGTTCTCTTTTAGGAGTTACTAGGCATACGACGAGGGCATAGGGGGGCGGGCTAGAAGCCTCAGCGGCGGTAGTACTGGACTGGACCCGGAGATATGTCAGACCTTAAATGATCTCAGGGGAATGTCACCTGACGGTAGTTGTCTCGGATGCATCGGATGGCTGAAGGGTTGTCGGTTAGGAAGGTGTTATTGCTGTACTTGTACGATAGGGGATACAGTACTCCTACTGTAGCTCTTCCCGAAGAGCCTGTATCGTTGGCGTCGCTCCTCCCGTGCTTCACGAACCTCAAGAAATAAACGCAATGACAATTACAAAAACTGCGGCGGCGTAGCGTTGTCTTCATATTGGTAGATATCAACGTCATGAGGTTGATCACGAGGAATAATCGAGGGCGATGCGGTGTGCTCGAAAGATGTCGGAGTTTGATTAATCTGAGTGGGTGCCCCGGTTTCTTCCGAGTCATCCGGTTATCGCGGTCAAGTATCGCGGTCAAGTTGTCTCATTGAAGTACTGTACGAGGCAGCGTCGGTGCGACGCGTCATACTATAATGCGCAAGAAGGAGTGGTAGTAGTCAGGTAGCCAAGCGTTTACAGCGCGAAATCCCGGAATTTTCTCGCCCACTCCCCTCCGCCAAGCCAAACCCCCAGGCCCATGGAGCAACATCGCAACATGCCTGTGCAACGTGGGTACATCGCCCAGCACTTTACTTTCATAAATTACAGGAGGTTATCCCTTCTCACTCAGTATACTCGAACACCTCTCAGGCTCTGAGCTAAGTTGCTAGCGGCTATTCTGTCATGGAGAGCTTCAGTCCCAACAAGGCCAACTTGTTCCCGATCCTCCCTTCCACCATCAGGTACTCCAGGTATCGAGCCATGCGGTAAGCAAGAGGTCCTCTCTCGCACACAATTCACAAACTTTTTTTTTTTCTTTTCTTTCTAGTATGCGTGTCTCACCGACTATGGTTCCATTGGGAACCAATCTGGTATCGGTGTGCGTTGATTGTCTACTTTCGTTGCAAAGTACTTTTGAGACTAAACTTACTGAAGGCCATCGTACCAGTCTCAAGGATGGACAGTATCCGCTCATCCGGAGGGGAAGTGCTACTACGCCCACATTAAAACGCATGCAGGAATCACACTCGTCACGGAGGCCGATATTGCCGAGCCTGGTGCCTCAGACCAGCTGTATGCCTGGCTGGCCGTGATCTGCAATGTGATCACCGAGGAACACGTCACACTTCCGGAGGCCGCCTACTTATTCCTTGAAATCCATCAGGACTCGGGCACTTGCAACTATTATTTCGCACGTCACGACCTTCGCACTATTTTCTGGTTGCACGCAATCGATACAATCAACGTTGGGCTTCCACACTCCTTCTCAAGTGGCCATCTCCGTACGTCTGTAATCTATACCTTACTTTGCTAGGTGAACTGAAAGTTCCCGTCCAGAATATGCCTTGGAGGAAAATTACTGGATTCACGTCGAAATGTTCCCCGATACCGCTTCTCTGTATTCTTTTACGGCCCTGAATGAGCTTCAAATCGTTTTTCTGAAAGCATGCGCCGGTGAGGCAGGAAATTTCTTGATGTCCCGAGCAGTGAAGGTGACAGACAACATTTAGACGCCCTTACCTCGGAAACTCTCACTTTCCCATATACGGCTAAGCAGATCGAAGAGTTCATTGATTTTCTTCGACGCAGCAAAGGTCCCTTTCGCTTATTACATCCTGCGTCCCCTCCAGTTAACTGGTTCTTGGTAGATCATGCTTCTAGCCCTTACATCACCACCTACGTTGCTAGGTCATGGGCTACCGTCGGTAAGTTTTATGCATTTACAGCTCAAAGGACTTCTCGCGATCCTTCTTACTGCAGCAAACTATCGTTTCCTAAACCATTTCAGCGAAGAGCAACGTCGCCTGTCCTCAGATCAATCGATCTTGAAGGTTCCGGATAACAGGCTGGGCCTCGTCCTAACATTCATATCTGACGTGCTTCTTTTCGGCTTTCCTAATAAGCACCAAGCGCGACTCGAGAGCCTTTGGATGGACCAACTTACTTGCACTGACCCATGGCGCAAGCACATTTCTAAAACCGTCGAGGACTTGACCCCAATGATACCATGGGTAAGCCCACTTTCCACTGGTCCGGCACCGTTACTGACCTTTTTTTCCAAGTACCTTTGTCTAATGTGAGAAGCACCTCCTCACGCCAGAAGGAGTCAATTGATTTCTTATTATGCGCAGATCGAATACCCTTATGACACGAGTGTATATCCCTCTGTCCTATTCTCCATTGTTACTGTACAACTTGGGTCTAATCGTAACTTCGATCCTCCTGCGAGAACAGCGGGGTCTTGTTGACACGGATGCCACCGCCGCGGTAAGCATAGTGACGTCATTCTACGTGGTGTTTACGGTTTACATGTTGACAGGCTGTGTACTTGGGTGGTCGGAAAACCACGAACTATGGTTTTCAGCCGATTGCGATCGTTCATTGCCTGCCGAAGGCGTTGTTCGTTTGGGCATCGCTATTGTTTTCCTTCCAGTGTCTTTGGCATACCTTTACCTTTTCCCGTCACCCCCCTCACTTCCTCGCTTCTACACTCTTTCTAATAGGCACCGTACTAGTCAGGGTGTGTGCACGCAAGTGGGCAACCCTTCAGCTGCGCCAGAGACCTTTCCAGGACTCCACGTTACCGGCGCTTGCTCCCCCTCTGGTCCCCGCAGAAGGCCAAAAGGAGGAGCCCAAGGCTGAGCGTATAGTTTAGGCGAAATGCCACTTTATTTGATGTCTTGATCAGGAATTACCTCGGTTGTACGCGAAGAGGAAATCGTTACGTCCGGTCACAATATATTTCGTCATCCATTGCGTGTATACTTGTTATATCTACCTCATACTGTGCCGTGCCATCCGGAAAACGACCACTTGAGACGTAGGGCCGTCGAAAGGGATAACCTCTTTAATAAGGACAGAAAGCTCACGCGGTTAGCTAAACAAGATTCCACCTCGTCCAGCCTAGACGCATGGGCTTAGGTGAGTGGACCAATAATTATGGGAAATCGGCTTGTCCCGGGTGCCAGTTGTTATGGCATCCTGGTGGGAAGGATCCGTGATAACATCCCCTGGGACCCGGAAGCAGCCATTGTTGAATATCAAGCATCGTATCGTACTTGTGGAAATTGGTGGCCGGTGCCGGTGCCGAAAAATCGCGACTGAGAGCTCGTTTTGCCGAGGCTCTATCTGACTGCTTTGCCTTTACACGAACCAAAGTTGCGTAATGACGTAACACAGGACCGCATGTGTCCTTAGACATGAGACAGTATAGGGAGTGTGAAACCGTTTTTGAACACCTTTTGAACCTAGACATACCGTTGCCAGTGGGCGGGAGCGCAGGAGCGCTCGGCAAATACCGTGGAGGTATTCACTTTCTTCTTGGAGACAAAGAACTTTGAAGATGCGCGCGGGGCCTCTTTCAAGGCTGCGCGCGCAAATAGGGTGGCGTGATGGCATGGTAGTCCGGTGTGCTGAATGCAGCACAAGGAGCCAGGCGCCGACGCGCTGTCCCGATAACTACTAACGACGGTCCGGCAGCACAGGTGGAACTCCAGAGCGTCAGACGTGCAGGGATCGGGCCGGACACGGAAGAAAGACCTTCCACATGGTCGGTAGACGGGAAAAACCAAAGACAATGAGTGGGCGGGCCGGTGGTGTGGGTCGCGGGCGTCTATCAAAAGGCAGCGCTTCTTTCGAAATTTCCTTCGACGGGGACGATTTGACTTTTGTGACTTTTCGAGTTTTTTCAGATTTGGCGAGACTGTCGGTGAACCGGCATGCGCGTTACACGTCCGAGTCGATACACAAAACACCTGAAATGGGCGGGTAGGTCATATGTCTTGTTCAAACTCAGAGTATGAGGCACGCGAGAGTATCCTCGAGCGGCTTGCAGTTGCCATTGTCTACCATCGCACGGGCGGGCGCTCGGAAGCGCTGCACCTTTCGCTGACTCGCCTCGCCTTAGAAGTCTTGCGACCAAGCAGGAAGAGCGGGGTGGGCTGTCTAGAAAGCAAACTCAGAAAGTCACTGCGATACTGTGATGGTTACCGTAACATGACTTGGAGCGTACACGACCAAATACAGGGCATAATCACAATACGGATTCGGTCTTACTAGAACGCAAGAGGGGACATGGTGTGGTGGACATACCTCAGGGCCAGGAAGAGGCGCCGTGACAGTGAGAAAGATCGGGACGGAGAAGAGAATTACACTAATCATCATCGAGTCATCACGGCCAGTATTAGCGCTGTTGTCACACGCGGCAATACAACGCTATTAGAGCACTTCATTACGAGGGTTGTGAACTGTTGTTAGGTAGGACGCGCTTAGGGGTGAGGAGGGGAGGGGCAGAAAATCGTGCTGAAGGGATGCAATGATTTCAATAAAAGCTGCCATGTGAATGAGAGTTCACCCCAAGTAGGAACCATAAGGCACACTCACAGCCGGTGTTTATTTTACAGAGGGAGTCAGAGAAGCCATCGCAGACGATGACGGGACATTCAAAAACACAAACGCCTCAAAAAGGCCCGAAACTTGGATGACGAACGCCTGCGAGCCTAGAGACTGTAATGAGCAACTTCTTATGAACCTTGGGTCGCTATTCTCACATCGATCTCCTTCTTGCGTTGGTCGCCCATTGGGACCCGGAGTGTATGGCCTGCTGCTCATCAATCAGGAGAGAAATAATAGCTGTCAGGATGGGGATACGGCATCAGTTGTAGATACCCAGATATAAGCAAAAGGCACGAACTCAGAGCTTGCCTTAACAGTGCTTCAGCGGATGCCAGAGAATCGAACTTCGCAAACAAGTCAAACAATAATGGGTGCTCGATGATATAATAAGGGCGGCATTGTTCAGTATTCCATAGACCTTCTGGAGCGGCACGGGATTATAAGTTACGGTGGAGCTTGTGTGGAGTAACTAATCTCGGCTGCAAGGCCTGTAGAAGTCTGGTTAGGTCTCCATTTCTTCTTACAAAAAGTACTTCGAAGATTTACCGACTTTCCCAAGACAGCTACAGTTGGTGGGTTCTCAGGACGTACTTATTGTTCACGATCGATTTTAAAGACTGTTTGTCTTGCCCAGGTGAACCCCAGAGCATCAGGGCATGCGGCAGGTAGATAAGACGATGACCCTTGGTTCCTGGGAGATTGGTGCGTGGTCGTGGGTGTCTATTAGAAGGCAGCGCCGCTGACGATGGCACTACTTGAGATGGCAGAGACGATTCGACTTTTGTGACTTCGGGCTTTGACAGAGTCAGGGCGGTCTTGGGGAGCGCCTTGCACGTTGCACCGGGTCGACGCACGAATGCCGATCGCGAACACGTGAGTGGGTCGCATATCGTGCATCTAGTTCATCCGAATCCTTGATTTCCTAGCCCTCTTCAAGAGGGTCGGGAAATCGGCTTTTGGTCCCGGAACTTGGAGTAGGGGCACAGGACGCTTCCATCGCTCGCTGTAGCTGAGTCTTCCCTGGGGCAAAGTCCGGTTGGTTACGTACCTTGCACTCGAAGCGCATTGTCGACTGTGATCTCGCGCAGTTCACACGCTCCAGCGAGTGTCATCCAAAATACTTTCTCGTATTCAGATGCTTACCCCATAGGAAGAGCGGCTGGGGTCTTGCTACCGGGGAAGCTATGCAGATGGCAAGGGGTCTGAAAGAGACCACGATGAGCGCTTGTTATGTAATGGGCCTCTAGGTCAGGGTTTTCCCCCCCCCGGTTTGCGGCTTGGTTTGCAGCCTGATTGTACGCTCACATCTACGTCCTTGTCTACGTCCAGGCTGTGTATGGTATAGATAGAACAAAATAATGGTTGTCTACATCGAAATGCATTCCATCGGCTCCGGAAACGTGAACCGCCGGGACGCGGGACGCAAGGCGCGACGTGACATTTCTTCAAACAATACGAAGTCGGACTCTGACCTTGACTTTGACCAACATCCCAGGTGACGAAACCTTCATAGGCCTTGCACATAGTACGCCAGTGCAACATGGTCAACGTTGTTCCGATTCAGTCCATCTCCACGAAGTGCGCAGTATGCTGGCACAGAGGCCGCGTCCCACCTTATCTGATATGGGGAGGGTAATCGATAACCACAGGTCTCATCCATCCGAACTTTGTAGACGGCTGCGCCACGTAGTGATGTCACCATTACACAACTATCAATGTATTATGCATACATCACTGTCTTCGAGTGGCAACTCCTTGGAAGCAGGAGCTGCAATTGTCACCGTGGCTGCGGTATGGCGGACATCTCGAGGGGTAAGATATACCCAGTCCGCGTTCACTGGCTGAAAAAATTTGCCAGGGTTCAGGTCAACTTCGTTGGCCTGCGGGGATATCGATTACTTGTATCCTTGGTGAGTTATCCAAAATAATTCGGTGCAATGTCGGAGATGATGCCTATGTGAGACCTGCGACTGGCACAACCACGAGGTCGCTAACCTTCTTGGACATACTGTATTGACATGACACCTAATACCCCATACCGAAGTGGGCGCAAGGCACTGAACTATGGCTGCAAAGAAAGAATAGAATTTCCGTTTTCGCCCCAGGCTGTGCAAACGGTTACTATTAAGTTCCCACTCATCAAGATTATCACCGTACTCACCATTCTTCATGCATCATTCCCAGTTGAACAACTCGGCGACCTACATCAAAATGCACCCCCCCTTTGCTACGCTGACCCGGTTGCCCACCCCCCGAGGTTGTTTGATTCCTTGGGGGCTTTTCTTTGGACTTAGATGTTTTCTTCAGGCGAGACTTGTCGATCCGCTCCTCGCGATGGATGATTAGGCGGTCCTTTTGAGCGACTGCATGGGGTATGGTTCGAAGTCAGTTCACAATCCGCGAATCTGGACGTGTGCACGTCTCTCGGACCCCGGCCTGGCCGCTTTTGCACAACCTGCAGGTCAACACGGCACTTGATCCGGGGGTCCGCGGACCTTTTTGCTGACCACGTCTAAGATAGGACTCACAATAAAGAGGTAACCATTGTGTCTCAATATGACGATGGTCTGGGGGGGTGGGTGTATTCACACTTTCGAGGGCGCGTTATGCGATGACGATTGGGAGAACCAGAGCATACCCAACACAGGCTCCACGGATCCCACGGATCCTAACGTGAAGCGAGTGACTCGAACTTAAAAGCGCTGGACATACCTACAGGCACGCAGGTCTAGAGCGCCTAGTGGTTTGGCCAATTGGACAGCGATCCCTTATCTTGCGCGGCAATCCCATATATTTCGTTCCAGACTTGTTCCCCCACACGGCGCTCCGTGTCTCTGATTTGCGCTCAACGCCTCCAAGCAATTAAATTATCGCCGCAGAAGACCCACCTTACTGTAGATATAGTTCATTTTATCACGAAGGACTAAGTCCCTCAATCCAAAGCTAACGGTTTATATATCTCCGTTTCTAGTGTAGAGGGAGAGTCCCTTCCTTGGGCTAGGACGCATCGACCTAGATGCGTGTACTAACTGCTGGTGTTCTGATCCCTCAGAGTCAGCTACTAGAGTAAACCTCCAAAGGCATAGACTCACTGAGATTACGTCAATTGTTGTGATCGCCCTACCTTCCCATCAATCAGCCAACGCCAGTAACTTATAATCAGGTCGATGCCTATCATCAACCCCGTCATATAAATCATTCCACGCTTGCAGTAAGTGTACAACCAACCAAGATGAAGCACGGGCAAGTGAAATTGAGGAATCGAACGTTGATTCGAACTTCTAAGTTAATCACTGGTAGTTGACAGGAATTCGAAATTAGGAGGAAGATGCCTCCGTGCACTCTAGTTGGATCGCGTTGTCACAAGCCTGACCCTGTAAGCGTTCGTTCGCGAGACAGAATAACCTACGCGTAGTATGGTCGTCCCTCCTCCCCATCTGGGCTCGCCGGATGAACGTCGCCTTGGCGTTTTCAAAAGTCGGGGTCTCCCGGTTGCGGGATGCCAGTGACTGCACGATAAAACATGACATTTGAGAATCGGGTGCCGGGTGTATCATAGCCAGTTCAACTTTGCAGTCGAATATCAGATTTAGGTGGCTCAGGTGAACTCACGGCAACTGCATCGGGTCGTGCTCGAGCATCCTTAGTTGAGCGACCAGCGGTTTTCTCATCTGAACAAAAAGGCATCATGCTAACCCAATAAGGAAAACCCGAATCTGGACTTGCCTAATCTAGATTTGCTAATAGCGGATCACTTGCCCCGCCCAGCCTTGTATCGCAGACGAAGGTCATTTCAGCGTATCACATCGAGGTCACCGTGTAAGTTGAAGATGTCAGTTCACATGGAATCAGGCGGTACTTTTTGTGAAGTAACGATAATAATTCTCAAGCGTGGGAGGACTACTCACAGCTTATGGTGACAGACTGCGCTGGTCCCACGAAGCTGTGTATCGTATCAGTTCAACACTCACTATCTAGCATTGAGGCTGCCGGCCGTCCCCACAATGCTCATCCCAAATGCCACGTCTGGTTCCTGCTTCACACAGAATGTTCCTACACATGGTCCACGGCCTTAAGGGGCCTTCCTCGAACGGTGCTCCAGATGGTGTGGACCTGCTCCACTCTTCAAGGACTTGTGATGCGCTCTGTGCGCACGGATCTCAGATACAACTCGGTGTGGTGCGCAAAAGTACAACGTATGCAGATGTTGCCACGTGCCTTGAAAGGTATACACCGAAGACGTTGGCCCCGTTTTTTTGAGGCAGGGTCGACCTTGGACGATCTTGTGGGCTGATATACAGTCAACTTGCGCTTATTCCATGACAATCAGTCAAGTCGGATGAGATCCTTACTTGAAAATAGAGTATGGACAAAGTACCTAGACGATGATTGTATGTCGTTGTGCTGTAAATGATCCCTAAAGGGGCTGCTGATTGGGAGATACACCAGCCCGACAACTTCGGTGGCGCAACGATGGAGGCTTCAGTTGCTGTTCAACGCCACGTCCTCTTGAAAGCGCTTCTCTGATCGGAATGGGGGTGGACAAAAGGTACTGCTCACACGAGACACAATGATGTCTTGGACCGTAAATAACACATGACAGTTGTCACTTTCTGTGGCCAGAACAGGTGACCTCTGTCCCACAGACTCGGACTTGATAGACATGCTATTTCCCAGATAAGGCATCGGCGGTGCTGCGATATCAATGTAGGGGTCGCTGACATCAAGACTCGACAAAGCTTGACACCACGTCGAATGGTCTAGTATTGGTGGTGCGACCCAGAATTGCCTTCAAGTGCGATGTCACTTTGAAGGTCAAGTCACGGTTGGAAGGGATAACCTCATTAGTGATTCTGCGAAAGATAAGGACAGAAAACTCATCACGCGGCCCACCCCCAAACCAGCTAAACAAGATTCTACCTCGTCCGGCCTAGACCATGGGCTTAGGTGAGTGGACCAACAGTCATGGAAAGTCGGCTCGTCCCGGATGCTGTTACGGGACCTTGATGGAGAGGCAGTGGAGAGGCTCCGTGATAACATTCCCTACTGAGGAGGGAAGCTGTGGAACTTGGTGGTCGGGACCGATGCCGAAAATCGCGACTGAGCCCGTATAGCCGAGGCTCTAATTGAATGCCTTGCTCGCTTGCACAGACCAGGGTTTCGTGTAAGAGGGCTCAACGTTCAACATGGGACCGCCTGTGTCGTTCGACATAAGATAGGATAGGGATTGTAGATAATTCCATAGGACAATTCGTTCGATGAATGGTTCGGACGTTTACGAGCGGCTCAACACGCAACGGTGATTACGTGACGAGGTAAGTTGCCACAAACAGCGTTATAAAAGCGTGGCGACGAAATCGGCCAGTTCGTTGACCCCGACAACTTATGGTACCTCCGCCCCTGTCACCGTCGATATCTTCCCCTTCTTTCTTCTTGTCTCTTGCCGCAACTCTTTCGCAACATGTTCCCAACTTGCCTGACCTCTCCGGTGCTCGCCAGCTCGCCAGACGTGATAGTACCAAACATGATGGTGCTTTCATCGCTGGAGCTGTTCTCATGCCAATCCTTGTTATACTCTCGGGCATCTTTGCCGGCCTAACACTGGGCTATATGTCACTTGACGAAACACAGCTCCACGTGCTGAGCATAAGCGGTACCCCGTGCGTCGTCCAATCTTGGTTTTTTCACGGCTATATGCTAATTCCAATGTCGACACGCAGTCGCCAGCGCAGGTATGCTAACCAAATCAAGCCCATTCGCCAAAATGGGCATCTACTGCTCGTCACGCTACTTCTCGCGAACATGATTGTCAACGAATCCCTCCCCGTCATTTCTGACCCCATCCTTGGTGGCGGCGTGCAGAGTGTCATCGTCAGCACGGTACTCATTGTCATGTGAGTGCGGCCGTGTATAATTACTGATACACGTCAAATGGCTTTCTCGGCCGGGTGACGTCAGCCTGGTTGCGCCATTTGTCGTGTTTACTAAACAAACGCAATGCAAGACCCCATTTTGCGTCGTTGACGAGATGATTAGTCTTTTTCCTGTCTTGATTTGATCCGATAAAATTTTACCCACGCATTTGATCACCTGACCTACTCTCTTTCCAGTTTCGCGGAAATCATTCCCCAATCGGTCTGCACTCGCCATGGACTGTACATCGGCGCAAAGATGGTTCCTTTTGTGCGCTTTCTCCTGTGGACCCTGGTTCGTTTTCGTACATGCGTGTACGCGAAATATTTATGAACCGTGTGAGTACAGGGAATTATTGCCTGGCCTATCGCCAAAATTCTCGAGTTTACCCTCGGCCCACATCACGGCATCATCTACCGGCGTGCTGGTACGCGTTTTCCTTATTCCATTTCCAGTTATTCTCAAGCAGCTCTTCTCCAGAACTGAAAGAACTCATTGCATTACATTCGTCGGTCGGTGAATATGGTGGAGACTTACGTTCCGACACTGTCACAATCATAGGCGCAACACTTGACCTTCAAGAGAAAACTGCGATACACGTGCGTTCTTGTGCCTACGTTCGCAGTTACACCATTGACAAAGTAGGGAATTTCCCAGGCAATGACTAAGATAGAGAACGTCTTCATGTTATCGATTGACGCTAAATTAGATTATGAAACCCTTCGGAAAGTTTGCGTCACGGGCCACAGCCGCATCCCGGTCTACGAAGAAGTCGAGGTACCTGCCCCCGACGGTCAGAACTTCAGAGCGAAGAAGATTGTGGGCGTGCTTCTCGTTAAGCAGGTACATACTATCTCGCGTTTGCCTACCAGAATGACACTGACGTCGAACCAATTTCCCTAGTGTGTTCTCCTTGATCCTGGTGATGCGGTTCCAGTGCGCAATATTCCGTTGCACAGGGTACCGTCCGTTGCGCATAATGAGCCTCTCCTTGGTATTCTCGATAAATTTCAGGAAGGACGTTCACACATGGCCATTGTCACCCGTACATCGGTAGAGAAGGCAACGTCTTTGAAGAAAGCTGTTAAAAAGAGCATCACGCAGCGCATTAAGAATCGCGTAGGGATCTCCGACTCGTCCTCCGACAGTTCATCCGACGAGGAGCCTCGCTCTAAGCGCAAGAAGGCCATGAGAATCTCGGGTCGCTCAAACTCAAGTGAGGACAGCATGACTGGGACAAGCGATCGTGATGATACGCTACCAAGTGAAGCCACAACGGATAAGGAGGACGCAGGACGCTCGTTCTCGTTTCGGAAGAAACGGAAAGGTAGTAAGAAACGGGTCCGGGTAGAGGACGTTGAGATGGGTACCGTCAAAAATAAGCAAGAAGTTGAGTCTGAGCGTGAAATGCAAGGCAGTTCGTCCCAACCGAAGAAAGGAAGCTTCGTTCAGTTTGCCGGTTTAGAGCAGAGCATGCCTGCGGACGCAGTTCTCGCGAAGGAAGGTGCCAACGATGTGAGTGAAATTATGGTGTCGTTTGAAAATCTATTGTTAATCGGCACCTCCGCAGTTCCTCCTTGGCTTTGACCCTAACGTCGCCCCACTCGGCATTATCACACTCGAGGATGTTCTCGAAGGTGTGTGTGCTCTATCTGATAAGCTTGCCGGCAAGTGCTATAACCCGTTGCAGAGGTGATCGGCGAAGAGATCTACTGACGAGTTCGATACTGAAGGTGCACGTCAAGGCGAGGTTACCTCGTATATACCTCCGCAGTCCATTTCCCCTGGTCTCGTCCCATCGTTGAAGCGCAAAGGCTCCGCCCCGCAACTATCTACCCGTCCTGACACCCTACGCCCAGTACCTGCGCCCACGCAGCCCACTCAGCGCTCGTCAAGTGGCAGCGGTACACCCGTGCTGCGTCCGATCGCGATTCCCGCATTCAAAGGACTCTCGTTTCTCACGGGTCGCAGTCGCTCCGCACCTCCAGTCCCGCGCGACGGTGATGGCGTGCCGACCCCGTCCGCCCAGCCAACAATGGCCACACCCGAGCCAATCGACGAGAAGGAAAAGCTGAAGCCCGAGGTCTCCGTAGACGTATACGCCCAGCAGCGACGAAAAGCCCCCCGAAATCGTGATTGCGCCTCCTGCGGACGTCGTTCCCGCTACACCTGCACCGGCCTACTTTCCTCTGCCCGTCGCAGCTGCACCTTCCCCCCGTCCCTACTATGTCAGTTGGGCCGATCGACGATCCCGCGCGTGCCGCGCCAGGGCGCAAGTGCCGTCTCGCGCAGCACTTCGCCTGGACCTTCACTCGCCGAGGCGCTTCTCCGCGCCCGCCGTCCCTCCGCCCCGCATACCTCGGGCACGAATCCTGCTAAAGGCACGCGGTTCAAGAGCAGCCCGATCGGCTTCGCCGACCATGTCCTGCGTCTCGGGGAACAACAGCAACAGACGCAGGCTCGAGCGTCTGAAGAGCACAGACGTGAGAGCGTAGATGGCGGTGGGAACAAGAATGCCGGCAGCAGTGCCAGTGGCGCAAGAGCCAGTAGTACTGGAGGTGACTAATTAGGGTTTTCGCGGATGATTGTGGTGGTGGTGGTGGCCCCAATGGGCCCGATGGATTACGTCGTTTCGTGACTGATGTTTACTTTTTTTATGCGCTCGATTATGTGGCTTCTTGGCAGAAAGAGGTGCGAGGAAAATGGGGTTGTGCGCCTCTTTATACTGTAATTGTTGGGGTGGGTAGTCGTAATGCACGCGTCTCACGAAGATACGCGTCATAGAGAATCGGACTAAATTTGTGAAGCTGTCCGGAGACACTTCTGCTCAGGTCGTACGCTCGCGCACTCTGCTCGTACAGTATTGTGGTGGAGTTATCAGTACGATGTGAGCCCCGCGCCTGCGTGTAAGCTAAGAACCCTCGGTCAAATTACTATTGATATGACAGTAAGTAACCCGCACGGATGTGTATCATATCAACGTTATCAACCTTTATTACCGCGGCCGGTTGTCCAAGATGTCGCGAGACGACACCATGAAAGCTCTACCTCCGGTGGACTCGGACTTTCAGCATTCAGCGTTCAAGCTTTCAAGCTTCAAGTTTCAGGTTTCTAGGACCCTCTGAACCTCTAGCTAGCTATTTTCAGTAAAAAAGAGTCGAATAAACACATTCTATTGAAGAAAACCACCTCGGTGATCTCCTGTAATCATGCGCTCTACTACTGGTACCGGCAGAGGGCAGTAACCGTGCAGCCATGCTCTTCATCTTTACTTCCGGACCCTCTAGCGGCATCACAACTCCCTCGCAGTACGGGATGAGGGAGAAGTACTATGCATAGTATGCGGAGACACCCGGCCCTACCCATTGACACCATGACTGACCTCTACTTGCCCTGAAACTGAAGTTCAAGTTCCAGAACGCATTACAGTAATTGACGCGCTCGACGACGTCAGCAACTCCAGGCATCTAAAATACATCTCTCCAATCGCACGCGCGTACTACGTGCCGTTATCCCGTCGCAGGTAGTATGGCACGTGCCTGTCCATAGAGTAGGCCTTCGAGTCCTGCTGCCAGCCTGAGTGCGCGCGCGCGTCAACTCCTTCCTGGGGGAACTATGACGCGCCTTCCTTCTTCCGTCTTCGATTTCGTGTCCCAAGCTGAACGAGGCTTTGTATCAGCTCGGTCAGCGTAGAAGCCAATGACGGACACTATCGTACGATGATCAGCTTTTCGCCCCCAAAAGGCGCTGCACGGGAGCTCGTGACAGCCCTGTCATCACTCTCACGCGTTAGGATACGTTCTCATCGTGGCGGACAACAGAACGTGAGGAGTACCCAAGCCCGCAGGTCGCAGGACCCGAAATTTGTCATGTGGAAATTTCGCATCGACGGGAAAAGACGCGATGGCCATGTAGGTTGGCGGCAGCGGCGGCGGCGACTATGACCCTAGCAAACCTGACCTCGAGGAGAACATAAATACCCAACGAGCCGAGGTTATTGCGTATCTGGCACAGGCGGCGCGCAGCTACTAGTATGTGATCCATACCTCAACTGCTTGTGGTACAACTATGTGCCCCCGAACAGATGAGTACCCTGCAGACAGTAAGCGCATCACACGAGGGCTCCGAGCTCAGCTTTCAGGGATATGCGGAAAACGTGAGCGATCATGTTTTGGAAGGAAGGCAATTGAAGGCGTCAGCGTCCTCTCCACCAACGGTAGCCCCTCGCGTCGGCGAGGAGGATTCCTTGGGCTTGGGACAGCTCAGCAGAACGTGGCTGCCCTGCATCGCTGCACATGCCCACTATTTCATCGTCGCACCTCAACGGGCAATTCGGAGAACAGGAACCCGCCCGAGCGCTCGACACCTATCTATGCGTCCTTTCCTTCGTTTCTCCTCGGGGCACAACGGCTGACTGTCAACACGGAGACCACGGCAGCGCGGGGGATTATTATTCATCTAACAGTACCTGCTTTCAAATGGCAACCCCCTTGCTTAGTTTCCTCAATCCCCCCCCCCCTGGTTGTATGGCGCCTCGACCCCGGGAATGTAACGCTGATCGCTTCGACGCTATCTCCGGATGTAGATCCGGTGCGTCCTGCCTGCTGTCTTTGCGTGTTCTCTCTCCATTTTCAACGTCGGCGGGACTTTAGTTTTCTTCTAATGGCCAACGTTTCGAATGGCCCCCCCGCCAATCATATCACTTGGCCCATCTGATTCGCTCGTTAGGCGAAGGACGATCGGGTTGGAGAGCCCAAGGGAGATACCACGGCATTACCGGCTGGATTCTTTGATTCTAACGAAATGATTGATGCTTATGCACAGGCACTTGTGTAAGATGCACGCACGTCTCATGATCTTAGTCACTGGCAGGCGGTGTGCATCTGTACCGATACATCCTCACACTGATCATCTCTACACGATGGCATCGTTTGATGGACTCAGGTTACTTGAATCACTCCAGGTGATGCTTCTATTGCGATACCTCACAAACCTGCGTCTGCCTTGGGCCCGCCTTGAAAGTCGTATTTTGAGCTGTTGTCGCAGCCCATATCAACGATGTCGTTCGCAAGTGCGAAGCCCGTTAATTAGGGTGATGGCTTACGATTTAGCGATGGATAGTTCTGGATACTGGTGTCTCATGTGATCGTCCCCATCAATTCTTATTTACATCATTTAGCACTGGGGACCTTACATTTCTGACGTCTACAATCCAAGCACCCTTTTTTTTTTTGTCGTATACATCTATTTTCCCGACACCTACCGATCACGCTTTCTCCCTTGGAGTGCCAGGGGGGACTCTCTGCGAAACTCAGGTAAGAGACGCGAAGCCCTCTCGGCGAGGCTGACTCAGAATCGATTTGGAGAGGCGTCCCCAAAGGTCGGTCGTCGTTACGGTACGGTATGGTCCCGAGGGGGGGGGCGAAGTAGCAACGACTCGGCAGTACCTGACTTGTCGGGCGCGTGGGTTGGTTGATTCGGTTGGACGAGCGTGACCCTCTGCATGGGAGGAGTTCCGAGCCGGGGTCTACGCGCGTGCTGCCATTCGCTTCGCCTATCGCTGAGGGGTGGCCTGCGTCGTGAGCCAATAGGGGGCTCTATGCACTGGTCCGAATGTCGGTGGTCTGTCGATGAAACCGCTGGTGACCCCGGGCCCGGAGTGGTTGCCCGATCAACCAACGAGGGCATACGAGGGAGGCAGTTCGGAAGTAGTCGGACTTTTCGGGTTGCTACAGTAGAACCTCATTGGGAGGGGACGACAGACTGCTGCCCAATCAAGACGGGTCGGACTCCAAGTCGAAGGTACCTCGGCCATTTTTACATATCTACTGTAAACCAATCATATGTCGTTTTAGCACTTTGGGCTACTCCGCCATATCACCGATTGGTGAACAAAAAAACACAAACCGATATAAGGGATTAATGATCCATTCACGCGGAGTCGAGCGTAAGTGAGTGGATGTAATCCATCCCACCCTCGACCCACCCATCAATCATTGGGACCACCTGGCAGTTAGTAATGAGGCAAGATAAGAGGGTGTTGGAAAATCGGGGTACATATGTCACAGTACGCCACATATCCGTCCTGGAACGGACTGCCCACTAGAGTTGGGATTGGGTTGGGACTGAGCTACCTGCGAGTTTTCTTAGCCGAGGGTGTGTATTTTTTTCTGCTGAACTGGGCATGTCCGAGTCGTGCCCGAGGCCCTTCGCTGAAGCGGCCAATCAACATCCGAAGCCCCAAGGGACGACAACCTCCCAAACTTGTGTATGAGGACCAATCACAACAAGGCCGTACCCTTGTCCGAGGGTGCGGCGCCAGCGCAGCCGGCTTATCTGGTGAGCCCTGGCACGAAGGTATGTGAGCGACCCGGAGCGTGCATAAGCGAGGCCTAGGACAAGAACCTCCGGAAAAACCGGGCACCTTGTTAGATTATCTTTGGAAGCAGATCACCGTGGAAGCTGAGACGCCTAGAAAGCAACTATTATTGTACCATTTATTTCTATCAAGAAAGAAAGAAAGAAAAGTCCAATTGGCAACGGGGCACCCCGCTGACTACGGCCCAAGGCCAGCGCACACACTAAGCTATTTAAAAAAAAAAAAAGGTGTGATAGAAAATCAAACAGCATAGGTGGATCAGGGGCGAAACGACTGACGTAGACATGGCGGGCTTGGCGAGACAACTGCTAACTTAGCATCCAAGTAGGCAAGACGGCGGCGGATGCCGCGAAGGTAGTGAGACGGCCAAGAGTGATGCGACCACGGGAAGTGAAGACGGAAATTGGGATCGTGCGGGAGACCAGTCAGAGGTGGCCGTTTGTCGCAGATTTGTCATCAAGGAGTGGATCAATCACCCTTGGGTTGGATCACTCAGCAGCCGACCCGGACACGGCAGCATGCAAGCGCGACTCAAGTCCTGTGAACCCCCGCGGTGTTCGAGATCCGTCGCCGTCGGAGAGGGTAAAAACGAAACGAAATTAGAGAGAGGGCAAGATTGCGGGTATCATGCGACGCGCGTGTGAACACCTGCGGGATCATGACAAACGACGAGGTCGGGAATGTAAATGTGATAATGGTGTGGGGAAAAAAAACTGGGGCGAGACGCTGGAGCTTTTTTTTTTTTTTTCGTCGGCTGCGGCCAGGCGAGCCAGGAAGTCTCCAGGCTCTGTACTGTATGTGGCGGGGTGTGTTTGTTGGCAAGACGAGCTGTTTCCTGTCCCTTTCGGTCCTGTTCCGACGAATGGAAGGGGGACGGCTGTATGGTTTGTCAGCTTGCCGCCGGCATTGTACCATATGTCAGTCAGTCAGTCGCTTCAGGGGCGACAACCTGCGTCAATAACTCAGTATAATTCAAATGCTACAAGTGTGTATGTGCGAGAGACAAATGCCGATTCAGCAGGAAGGTACCATTTTTGAACAGCACGTAACCCATCGTGTCAAACCTGCCGGAATTCAATATATTCGGCGTGGGGTGGGCGTAATGTTCAACAAGCAAACCTGGAAGGCGCATGCCACCTTCATCCAAGGGGGGGAGGGGGTCATCTGATACCCTATATCCGTGTAACACGCTGAGTGACTGTGCAGACCGCCGTACTAAAAGAGGTATAGAATGGCGGTTTAAATGTAGTGCCCCTACAGTACAATAGTTAGCGCAAGTGGCGTACGGTGGTGTTGTAACTGAGCGCACTCTGAGCGCTGCATCATGCGCTGCACGGGCGCTCGCTGCAGGTCCCGGTCCGGACCCTCAATAGAACCGGCCTCTGTGGAACCGGACAGTAACCGGACTCCGTCAAGGACCCATCAAGCTGCAAGCTAACGAGCAACCCCGAAGTTTCGGATCACCACCACCACTGGCGCATGCAAGGTGGTGCGACGAGACGCCGGAACTAATGATCCTAAATCACGGTTCGAGAAAAATTGAAGGTTGAGGCGGTGCGAAACAACGCGAAGGGACAAAGGGACGAACGGATCCTCCAGAAGAAAAGAAGAAGAAGAAGAAAAAAAAAAGTTGGCCAAGCCCCTTCCACGCGCCAATGATCTATCACCGATATCGCCGTGTTGAAGAATCACAGTCGTCAGCTTGCGGCACTGGAGCCTGGTCGACTCTTGACAATTCTTCCTTTTTTTTGTGCCTACAGCCACGAGAACGTGCTGATCCGCGGATGTGATGCCAGTGGACGCTGAGGCGCGTCAACATGTTCGCAACTTTGACGTGATGGATGAATGTGCAGTAGAAGGCGCAAAGTCCAGGCTCTCGCTGTCAAGCTTCGGAGGGAGTGTCGAATAAGAGTGATTATGTGTACTGTATTAGCACCAAACACATCTGAGTTGGCTGGGGCCTTTTGGTACGGCCGTCACCTGCACTGCACTGCACTTTGATGATGGCACTGCCGATCGCAGAAAACAGATCTACGCGCTGCTTGCGAACGTCGCTCTCACCCAAATCTTTTTTAGCCCTGGCCTTGGCTCCGCACTGCCCGTCCCGCCGGGTTGCCTCTTTTGTCCATTTCTGGCTATTCTGTTCTCCGGCGCGTCAGGCGGATCGGAGGGAGGGGGGAGGGGGGGGGGGTTCCGGGGGGCCTTTTCCACCTCTATACCATTCTGGTGCTTTTTTTTTTTTTTTTCCACTGTCCCCATTTCCAACTCATAGGTGGTGTCGGCCCCGCGGCAACTCGGGTGATTAGAAACTCCCTCCCGTTGGAAAAAAAAACATTCGATATCTGGCATCGATGGGCTGTGCGTTTGGCAGTTGGAACGAACGAAGCTTGGGATCGTAGTTTTTTTCTTTTTCAAAAAATATACGAACGTGGGGGCGAGTGTAATTTGTAGGTAAATGTGGATGTGTAACCGCAATCAGGTCATGCGACCCTGATTGCGCCTGGGATAGCGACTGTCATCGTCATTCCTTATAATAGCACTCGACGTTCTCGACGTCAAATCGTTGTCAAGTAAAGGCACTGCGCAGTTCATGGGTCGATCGTACAGTAGTAAAAATAGAATTCTCATGACGAGATACTGTAGCAAAATACAACCGTAGCAGAAAGCGACTCATGGGCATGCGACAGTAGTCTGTGACGAGTGTTCCGTTCCGTAGCCCACGTTCCCCTGCACAAGAAAGACGGTTATGTAAGGGATTAGGATGGGCAGGTTCAAAGGGCGACAATCGTTACTACTGTACTAGCACCCCCTTTCTGGTGCATGGATTTCCCTTGAGATCGAGTCGGCGATCCAAAAACAAAAGCTAAAATAAGGCACGCGGGAGCACTTTGTCAGACTGCCGAAAACAGTGCCGATGCGAGCCTCCATAAATCCACCACTACAGAGCCGCAAAAGGGCAAGCCTGCAGAGTAGTAAACGACGATCAGGCGTCCGGACCTAATATATCGTTGACGGTTGTGCAAGAGAGAGAGAGAGAGAAAAGCCTCTTGAGTTGAAGGAACCAAGCTATTTTAGTTCCCCTGACAGTGGCAAGTCGATGATGGCTTGCTGGGATTGCAGTTATGGCTGGTTCCCCTTGGGCTAAAATTCGTACGCTGTCCTGTTGGGGGTAAGGTCACCTAGCGGAGAGTGAAGCAAGTGCCAGTTAAGACTCGACGGAAAATAAGGGTCCCCGCGAAAAGCGGGCGTTTCAATTTGTATCCTTGTGGAAAGTCGAGTCAGAGAGGACGTCGGCCGCCGAGTTACAAAGAGAATTTATACCCCGCAACCAAGGACCTGAATCCAAGGGTGCATGCGCAGTAACTTACTACTACTACATGGGCGCAGTTTCATAACGAAGCTGAATCCCCCAAAAAGAAGACGAATAAATAGCAAGGAAGAAGGAACTCGGCGATGACTTAGATGGGGGCCCACAAAAACCGGCTCCGGAATCGCATTTATCAGCTGGCGGCGTGGCGCGGACAGTCTTGGATCTATTGATTAGATATACAAGGCACTGCACCGCGTTTAAATCGCCTGGACGGCGCACGCATCTCATCTCATTATTTGGCGATCGCGATTACGATACGATAGATAAATATGCAAACGAGACCCGAATAATATGTACGTACTCTATCGACAAAAAAAAAAAAACCGGCTGTTTTACAGTTACAGAGAGTAGCACGGGTTTTGCGACGGCGCACGCCACCCGCCGCCGCTGCCATGTCTACGTGCATTGCATGCACTTTTTGTTTTTGCTGATGGTACCCTGTAGTAGGGGAGGGAAGGACCCGAAAAGATGGGGCGAATCTGCTCACTAAGCGGGGTTGAGATTCGCGGAGTGCGTGCCCATCCGCGTGACTCGGAAATGAAATTTTATTTCACGGTGCAACTCGTCACCACTGTCATTGGCGGAATGAAAAGGTAGTGCGAGGGATGAAATGAAGTTTCACTGTACCATCCTCCCCAAAGGAGAAAAAAAAAAAAAGAGCTTTGGGACTGGCGGACAGACTACGTACGGCCAGTAGCGGTAGCGGTCAAATGGACTGACTGCCCCCCTTGCTGCTCGCTTACTGGGTGCTGATTGTTATATAGATGCGCCGTGGATGATGACGTTAGCGATGTCAATCAATTTATTTGTATGTTTGTTTTTTTTCATCTCCCATTCTGACTCGTATGTCCGTCCATCGAACGAACAAACGCGCAAACTTGCTTCTGGACTGGCAGATTGCCAGCGCTGGCACTTTAGGAACACATTTTTGTCTCGCCAACGGCCCTTTACGTGCGACGCTGGGTGCGCCTCAAGACATTTGTATTTACTGTAGGAGTGGGCGGGATTTTGGACTCCGCTTGGCTTGCCCTTGGCAAGAGCGAAGCGGGTGCAACGCGGCCGCAGCTGCTGGGACCGACCCAGTTGGTCTATGTCCGAGTAAACTTGAAACCCGATTCAAATATTCATGAGGACCAACGAAAAGAGAGAGAGAAGTACAATAGATCTTTCGGGGAGAGGGGGGGGTTCAGTTAGGTAACACATGTCGATCAGCTCTTGTTTTTTTTTCTCTTACCCCAGGTTGCCTTCCATGTCACGCCATGCCATACCCATGACATGACAATTATCAAAGATTCTAGCCCCGTCCCCCCCCTCCCACCGCCGACAGCATCGACCGGCCCCGGAGATATTGACGAGCGACGTCGCAACAGTCCAAACTCCGGTGTCGGCGGTGCGGGAGACTGTGTGGGTAGAGGCTCGCGGGACGTCTGGGGGGGGGGAGGGGGGATGAGAAATGGGTGAGCAGGGGATCGCCAGACGGCTCGCGACGCCGCCGGATGCGGGTAAGGGCATGCCATATGTGGGTGCAGGGGTGACCGCTGCCCGTCCACCGTGATAGCCAAGGAGAAGGGCAGGGACACAACTCTAATCCAGCCTCACTTGGGCAAAGTCAAGGGGCGGGGTTGGTTGCTGAGCCGGAAAATAGGCAGGATTGCGTTGTGTTTGGTGCAAAGGTGGGTGTGGGAGCGACACGAGTACGACAGCTTCTGAGTCTGGAAGTCAAGGCACGCACGGGCACGAGGGAGAAGACATAAGTTACACTGTACGTGCTTGATCATGACGTTGGCCGCGCGGGGCGGTGCCATCTCATGAACACGCGGCCTCGCGGCCTCACAAACTAGGTAGGTCTTTTAGGATGGGCTTGGCTTGGGCACGACACCATAGGAACACGAGGTCCCTGAACGGAGAACCGAACAAAGGAGAGTCGCTGTTGTATTGTTGTCGTTTACTGTTGGACCTGTACGGTAATTACAGTACGCAACGCGTGTTTGTTAGGCGGTTGCCGCCGTTTTTGTCGGTAATAGGTTGTGCGTGTTGTTTTATGACATGAGAGGGGGGGGGGGGGATCCTGCAATACGGTAGCGCGAGCGTGACACGTAGAGCACTTTACAATACTGCGCACGTCCAAAAGGGAATGGATAACGGAACGTCGGGGTTGTTCCTGTCGTCGAGCGTAACGTTGAGACATTGTGTTCGTGGCCCCTATTGCGACCGGGGACTGATACTTGCGTTGAAGAAGCAGGGGGGATGCAAGGTAAGCAGTTCGCTGGGAAAGAACAAGCGAGATCTGCATGCGCAAGATTAATTAAACACGAGGCTGCGTGGTCCCCGACAAAGGGTCTGTGTGTGTGTCTGCGTGTATGCATGTGCACATCATTTTATTTTCGTACGTGCCAATCAAAACAGCAGAAATGGGTAGATAGACGACGGTCTAAGAGAGAAACCAATATATCGCTTAGCGTGTGTTTCACTTCAGGACACCCTATTTTTATTATTCCCCCGTTCTCTCCCCCCCCCCCTCTCACACACAACTCTTTAATTTGCGGTTGCGGGCGTCGCGATGGGTTGTCCGGGTGTCGGGGATGGATGAGCCAAGTAAGCATTACGGATGCAAATAAGATGATCGGCTGACGGAGCCGAGCGTCGGTTTGGGGCGACAAGTTTGCTCCAGAGGGGCGGATCAGTGGGTGGTGTGCTACGGGTAATAGAGCGGGCGGAAGGAAGAAAGATGGGACGGACAACGGAGAGGATGAAGAGCGTGGACAGTGTGGCCGAGGTCGGGGATGCTTGCGATGCGGATGCTGTGGGGAGGCATCGGGGAGTGGTCTCGAGAGGGAAAGAAGAGTTCTTCGAAGGGGGTGATCTTCGGCGCCTGGGGTTGGGTGCCTCGGAGGGGTGATCGGGGTCCCTGGTTGGTGTGGGTTAGCTGCTTGGCATTTCACGTACAGCGAGATGAGACGAGAGATGGCGATGACAGTTGATAGATCATGATGATATTTTAGTTAGCGTTGTCAATAAATAGAACGGAAAATAAAGGGAGATGTATGCGTGTGGCCACTCCCGGGGGTTAGGGTTTGATTAAGACGGTATAGCAACCGCACCGCAACGCTCATCTCATCAACGGCGCCCTCTTCCTCTCACCCTGACTCTTTCCCCCGAATACTTCTTTCCCTTCCTCCTTCCTCTTCCGTCCCATCCACCACTCCATCCCTAACCATGCAACACGATCACTCTCCCCAAGGCCTCCTCGTCCCACATGATGAAGACCACAAAGCGAGGTCGCCCCTTCCTAAAAGTGCGACCACCCTCCCCCTTGTATGCGCTCTCCTCACCTCCCTTTGCTCTTCCAGGACACCCTCGATCTATTCGCAACCCTCGTCGTCTCCTTACAACTCTCAACCCACAAACAGTTCTTTCGGTCCTTCCCAAATTCTTTCTCCACGTGCGTCCTTGCATCTCATTTCGGCCCTCCTTCTCCTTCCGTCCCTTCCTTTTCCTTACGCGCATCTCTCTCTCTCTCTCTTTTTTTTGTCGCCTCTCCCAGAGATGAAGCTGCCGCCAACCTGGCTTCGCTCAAATTTTCCCAATCCAATCGTGGGCCAGACCCTAGAGAACCCTCACGAGTGATCACGACAACAACAACAACGACCTTCTCGATGACCCGCGATATGGCCAAGGCCATGTCGCAGCACTTTATGGATGCACGTCTCATCGAAAATGCCGCCGACCCTTCATCAAATCTGTTCAAAGACCGTGGTGTCTATGTTCTCACCCCAAAGGGGCTACATGTTCTCGAACGTTTTATCAGTCGCAATGGCATCAACGGTGACCATCTAGCCCACGTCTTCGCCACGCAGCCCATATGTATGAAACTCCTCCATCTCGAACGTCGCTCCGTCGACGACGAGATCATCGTCTCTCAATCCGTCATCACCGCCCTCTTCCGTCGCTTCGCCGCTCGGGAACCAAATTATCCCTCACCATCGAATCAGAACCTCGATCCCACAGCCGCATATCACGAACGAGCAAAGGGCATCCAACTTATGGATGTCTCGGATCGTCAATCTTCGAGCTCCGGGACGAGCGGCCTCTCATCGATACTGCTTTGCCGCACTTCGCTGCCCTCGAGTGGCTGTGCGATTTTACTTCGGTTGTCGGCCGTGAGGAAGCAGCCGAGATGGCTGCTCAATTTGTCCGTTTTGGTCTTATCACGCTCGTCAGCGACAAGCGCAAGAACAATGATTCGGCCATCATCTTTACCGTCCGCGGTTCTGCCCCCGGAGGCAATTCTCCCGTTAGCGTATGTGTTATCATCCGGTTTCATCCCGAACGGACTTCTGACAATCATCATCTCATCGCCCCTTTAGCAAACGGGCGAATTCCGATGTACAGCCAAAGCTATCTATAAGATTACGGAAGAGGGCGTTCGCACCGCCCGCTGGGAAACCACCCGAGGGGGCGGCCTCCGTGACTCGCCCAATAGTTCGACCGCGAATCTATCCAGCGCAGAGCGGCCCTCACTTGAGAAAGACGGTTCCTCCAAGCCCATCTCTCCCTCCGATGCCAAGATTCATCGGCGCATATCGCTCGCTGAGAAGCTCAACACCTCCTACTCGGGTGACGCCGCCTTGGACAAGCGCACGAAAGAGAGCAACACGGAGCGATTACAGTTCATCATCGACAATCCGACGCTCTGTCACTTGTTTCGCGAATTTCTCCGGGATAACTTCTGCGAAGAGAACCTGGCGTTCTGGCTCGAGGTACAGGATTTCAAGCGCAAGTTCAACATCACCTCGAGCGCGAGTAGTGCGGCTTTCCAGCGACCAATACCAGAACGCGGTACAGCAGCCGGCAAGGCCAACTACACCAGGTCAGCAGGCGATGGAACAGCACCACGAGGCACTCATCCAGCAAGCGCACGCGATCTACACGATGTACCTTGCTAAGAGCAGTCAGGCGGAACTGAACATCGACCACGGACTGCGCAATGAACTGTCCGCGTACCTGAGTGAGGTCATGCAGGGTCTGACGGGCACGCCATTTCAGGGCCATATCGAAGCCGACCAGTTGAGCTCGTTCAATGCGACGCAATTGCACATGATGATCCGGTTGTACGAACGCATACAAACACACGTCTTTCGACTGATGGCGACGGATTCTGTACCAAAGGTTCGTCTACCCGCGCCTGTGTATGCGCTGGTGCTGATTATGCGTCGTCGTAGTTCACAAAGACGCCACGGTTCATAGCGCTCCGGAATCAGAACGACGATTTCGACTTCCTGGATAGCGACGTGCAGTATCTGAGCAACGCAGGGCCAACGGTCCCGCCAGGACTGAATAAGGAGCAGGAGGTTGGAGGGACATATGTGACGGTTTCACAGAAGGGTGCGGTGGCGGCTCATGAATCACGGCCTCGGACAGCCGGCGGAGATCGTGAACCGCGACGTCCATGGAACGACATCTCGTGAGGGGGCGACTGTCAGCGCTATTTCTCCTCTCTCCCCTCCCGCCATACTTCGTTTGGTCTCTGGTTGTGCCTCTACTCAATCCTCAGCCTCGAACCCCGCATTTCCCGCATTCTTCGCAACTCGCATTTTTCGTTTCAAAATAATGGAACCGCACCGCACCGCACCCCAATCCAATCACTACACGCTTATCGGCCAGCTGTACCCTGTTCAGACTGTTTTCCTCGCTTGGCTCTTTTCACCGGCAGTCCTCGGATGATCCGCCGTTCTAATTATTTCCTCATTCAAGTTGATCTTTTTTACTTCTTCCTTTTACCTAGTTCAAGAACGCATGCCTGCCGTGGTGATATCCAGTCCATCTCGTCTGCGCCATTTCAAGTCGTTTTTTTTTCATTCAATTTCCCTCACTTGGTATTACTGCTATTTTCAAGGGCGTGTACCTATTTCACTTATTTCACTTCTTTTTTTACTCCCTTTTTTTTTTTCTTTATTTTTTGAACCCCTGTGAAGCAAGAACTGAGCAAATTACCTCTCCCCTGAGTCTTATGTCGTTGTACCATCTATCCGTAACCGTACTCGTACCCGTACCCCTAGTAGCTTATCCACTCGTTCGTCCTGCCTGCTGATGTGGCAGGTCCGACGTCTATTCACCTAATTATCAGATGCTCCATTTTTGGCCCTGAACTGCCCGCTTACTAAGCTAGCAACCCAGACATCCACCAACATGTCCTGGATCTCAAATATCGAAGGCAAACCAGACCCCAACTACAAGGACGATGGTCCCAAAGTCCCCGACCCTGCCATCCCAGACCGTATGGTTTCCACCAAGCGCGCGAACCAGCCTTTCCTTTCGTGCGATATTCGTTTCCATCTATTTTGACTAACAACCAACTCCTCTCTCTCGCTAGGTACAAAAACTACCGCGACCAGCAGGCAAAACTACACGCCGCCTGGCGCGAGCGCGAAGATGCCCGACTAGCCGCCATTGCGCGCGGAGATCCGGACCCGCCGCGCGCAGAGCCAGACCCGACCGCGCAGAAGGAGATCGGGCTGCTGGGCCTGTTCAAGTTCCTGGCGTACCTGTTCGTCGGCGTGCTGCTCGCGGGGAAATTCGTCACGGGCGAGTGGGGCTGGGGCGTCCAGACGGCGCAGTTGCGCAGGTTGTGGCCGACGCAGCAGAGGTTGTTCTCGGAGGGCTTGCTGGCGCGATTTGATGGGACTGCCTGAGGGGAAACCCTATTTACATCGCGGTGCGGCTCTTTTCCTTGGGAAGCCATGCCTGACTGACTGACTGATTGAATTGATAATGAATGTATGTGCGTGCGTGTGTGCGTAGATCGACGGGGACGTCTTTGATGTCTCGAGCAACCGTCGCGTATATGGCCCTGGCGGGTCCTATGCGCTCATGTACGTTGCCCCCCCTTCCTCCTCGTCGTCCAATTCGCTGACGTGCAGTATGCGAATAGGGCAGGCGTAGACGCCGCGCGCGCATTCGGGACGGGATGTTTCAAGGACCACCGCACGCACGACCTGCGCGGGCTCTCCGAGAGCGAGCTCCAGGCGCGTTCGAATCCTACCTCTCCTCACAACGTGTAAAACTTAATCATACGTCAGGGCGTGGCGCACTGGAAAAAGTTCTTCAGCGAGCACAAGTCGTACGTCAAGGTCGGCAGGGTGAACCACCCGCCGATCGACCCCGCGAGCCCGTTGCCGGTGCATTGTGATCCGAAAAAGGAGGTGGAGCAGAAGGCGCGGTGGGGCGCGGGGCCTCCTCCGTCGTCGTCGTCGTCGTCGTCGTCAGAGAAGCAGAAGGTGGGGACTGGGGTTAGGGAGGAGGAGACGGGGCACGAGACGAAACCTGGCGCTGGCGCTGGCCCAGCGCATCACGAAGAGCTCTGAAATATTGCGATCGTCCTTATCTATACGCACAGGAATTGAACCCCTCTCTCAGTTGTTTTCTCGTTGGTATGTAACTCGTCGGTGAAAGTTGTCTTTTTTTACATCTTGCTATGATCTGCAGGGTTTGGAACGAGGATGTTCTTCTAGCACACATCCTAAATGACTCACGAACGATCGCTTTTTTTTTTTTTTTTTTTGCTAGTCTGCCTGCGCCTCTCCTTCCGTCTTCTTCGCCTACCAGGCATTATGAGATGGGCGAACCCTTCCGCCCTACACGTCACGATTGCGCGCGCCCATGCCGATCGTACCGTTCCCATTGGTCGGTAAGGGAATGTCTCTTCACATCTCGACGTAGAAATCGGTTCGCGCCATGATCACGCAAAGTTTCAGCTCCGTACGGCAACGGTCCACTCGCTTTTCTTTTGATCAGCTTCAAAGCACCCGTTAACTCGCCCTTGTAAAAAAAAAAAAAGCTGCGTGGTTGCAGAGCTACTGTACTTCTATCACCTGATCTGCTCCACGCACGCACGGCCCCGCCCAAGTTAATGATATCATGCAAAACTGATACGTACTGGGGCAAGTCGTCACTTTGAGTTCCGGCAGGGTTCGCTATCAGCTATGGTTCTCATCACACGCAACACGATTGCACGATTGATTTTTTTTTTTGGTCTTGTCCTCTCGTCCGAGTTGCAATACTTCCGGTCAAGTGATCGGAGTCAGTGGTTTTCGGCGATCATGACGGGCAGGCCAATTTTGATTATCTTTGTTGGTATGAGGAGAGAAAATGGCAAGGAAGATCGGAGTACGTGTGCACTGGCACACACGACTTAAAAATGCAAAAGCTGCCGGATCGTCATGCAGTATATAGTGTATGTGAGCCAGAGAATCCGATATGTAACTTTGGCTTTTCCACGCTCGCCTCGCGGTGGCAACGACTGGGAATGTCGATTGGTAGGATGATGCCCCGCGAGACCCAGCATACGTTGTGACGTAAAAAAAACGCTACAACTGACGAAGAGCGTGTGTAAACGGGGGAATATCTGCAGTTTATTATCATAGTATGCGAAGCGCAAGGTCCGAAAAAGTAACGATACATGCAAAGAAAATAAAATAAAAAACAAGAAACGAAACGAGACGGAAATTAATATAGGACAGACAAGTAGACATGTATCATATGATGATGACGCGGTCCATTGGATGGGATGCAATGATGATGGGTTGATGGATGGGTATGGAACGATGGAAATGCATGGTGATGAGAGATTGTGCGTGCAGCAGAAGAAAAGAAGTCCTCAATTTGCTCGGCGGCTTGGCGATAAATCGGAACTGATATCGGCGGAGAAAACAGGAACGGGAGGGGGGGGTGGGTATACGTAGGTGGTGGGGTGAGGGGTTTAGCGATGCTTGACCAGAAGCGCGGGGGGGGAGGAAGGGGAGCTGGCGTCTAGTCTAGGCGAGGCGAGGCAAAAGAAAACAGACATTACAGTAAGCGAGGAATGGAATGGAATCCTTTTCGTTCTTCACGGGAGAAGAGAGGACTGGAGTGCGTGCGTTACAACTCCATAGGGTGGAGAAGCTGTTCCGCAGCTGCAGTTCTAGGGTCTCGGCGGAGTGTAGGCCCAGTCATGGGGACACCATGAACGCCACCCGCCGGCTCTCGTTCATATGCCGCCGGGTGACTACCGCCGGGCTCTCCGTACTGCATGTGGCGGGCGCCACCGGGGTAGCCTGCCGGATGGTGAGGGTGGTGGAATTGTTGTTGCTGAAGTTGCTGCTGGTGCTGTTGCTGCTGTTGCTGATGGTGCTGATGATGATGCTGGTGCTGGTGCTGATGTTGATGTTGATGTTGATGTTGAGGTTGGTGCTGGTGCTGGTGCTGGTGCTGGTGCTGGTGTTGGGCGGGAGGCTGGGGCAGGGGCGACGGAGTTGGCGGGGTCGGGGTGACACGTATCGGCGACACGTGCGTGGCGAGGTAGTTCTTGAGGATCGGGAAATCCGCCATGGACGCGTCCATCATCTGCTCGAAATGGTCGTCGGCGAATTTGGCGGCGACGAGATTACCGCGCCAGAGCTGGTCCTCGCGCACGCGGCGGCCCTTGTTCACCTCTTCTTGGATATCGCGCACGGTCCGGTTCGTGGGGAACGGCATGCCGTCGCGCGAGACGACGGGGTAGTAGACGATGTATGGGTTCGCGAACTTCTTGTTCATCATGTCGAGCGCTTCGACGGTCTAAGTTAAAAAATAAAAAAAAATTTTTTTTTGCACAAGCGAAGCGTGTGAGTAAGAATCGCGAGTGGTGGTGGTGCGGCTGCGGCACGCACCTGGTAATGCCAAGCCCGCATGTTGGGGTCCTCCGCGATGTACTCCATGTGCACTTCCGGATGTGGGACACGCGCCGCGTTCGTCTGGGCCGGCGTGTGCGGATTTGAGAAAGAAGCCGGGCTCGTCATAAGCGACACGACGTGAGGCGGGCGCCCGTCTGCCGGGAATAGGATAGCGTCAAATGACTGCATCAAATCCATAGGGAGGATCCTAGGCAACATCAGTCAGCGACGACGATCCAGTCGGAACCAAAAAAAAAAAAAAACGACGTACAAGTTCAAGTAACGAGTAAAGTGGATTCTTTTCCCTTTTTTCTTGGTTCTTCTTGAGGGCGCAAGGGGCTGGGCTTCTCTCTAGAGTTGGGAGAAAGAGGCGAGGAGGACGAGGACCTTTGGTTGCGACTGAGTGAGCTAGCTTGTTGGACGGCTGGAGAATGAACGTCCTACATCTTATATAGATGACGAGCTAAAAAGATCTACAACGCGGCCCAGGTGCTGACTTGCCACGATTCCGGGACACACTACCAGCTTGACACTCGTGAAGTATCAAATTACGGGAAGAGGAACAATGGTGAATCGAACTGTGAGGTTTACCAGATCGTCAATCTTCCCATACCTCTTTGGGGGGTCATGGCCTATTGCGGGGATTTAGCAACGCCGATCGTTGAACCAGGGCAGGCCCTAACACGTTGTAATAGAAGGCGTCGTGGATGTTGACATCAAGGACACGGGTCCCCAGGACTCAGGCGTGAGGCGCGTGAGGACCCATAGTACCGGTGCTAACAACCGTCATATGTACGGCAGATTGACCTAAGAGCGGGTTGAGTCCACGAACTAGTGACGGAAAAACATACCTCTAGCTCTACTTGTCGATGAGAAAGATGTTGCCGTTCGAACGAGAGGTATGGTAAGCTCATTAATAATCTCTTCCCCTGATTTCAAAAGACGGCTGGTCAATAGAGTAACGTTTGCTTTTGCCTCTCCCCTCCAACGCACCGATGATTTGTTATGGTAGACCTGGGCGAACTGGATGACTGCTCGAGTCCGTTATCAGGAAGTCCTTCCGTGTCTCCTTCGGGTAACCGCTGGACCCTATGATGATCGGCATTAGTGTCCTAGTGCCTCGACCTTTGATATGCTCGTTGAAATTGGCTATTGACATTAAGGTCGACGAACCAAGCGACCAGCGCTTAGTTAACCGCCCATCTGCTGCACGCTCACCATACCCTCGATTTTCACTTCCTCCCCCCAATATTTCCGGCTCTGCGACAGCGTACCTGCGACCTTGTCGTCTATTTGATTTTCCAGCACCCTCATTCCTCGCCTCGAGAACGTGCACGGCAACTTAAGGGCCCAGATCATTCGTTTCCGTTTCTTCTTGATCACAGCAAGCCAAGGAGCCTTCGTGTTCAATATCCTCTCCTCGGGCCCGTTGAGTTCTCGTGCTCTCCAGATGAACATGCATGGGGCGATCCTCTGGAGTCTGCTGGAGCGCTTGCACGGCCTTTGCCCAGCCCTCCTCTCGCACTCTTGCTCTGACGTTACTGTCTCTAGCCGGGATGAGGACAGCTCTCTCGTCACCGTACGTCTGCATCAGGTCCTTTGTTATCGTGAGTATATGCGTGGCCCGTTGCCCATTTCAGTTGACCGTGTGGGGGGGGTTTCCTCGTCGGGGAGTCCTGTGTTTGTCGACATTCTTCCCTGGATCACCTCATGTCCGTCCAGTTCGATGAAAGTTCGCCGTTTCCGGGCCGTGCACACCCAACGAACGAAAACGCTCGGTACACGTGTCATGTGGTCGATGGTTCGACAATCTGCTGTTCGATCGAGAGGACCCTTCCTCGGTTGGTCCTCGAAGAACTTTTGGATCGCCCCCCAAAATTACCCTCTCATCGGCAGTGGATTTCACAACCATCATCCAGCACGACCTTCCTTGCGCCCCGTCGTATGTTTTTTCTTTCCGGACCCGTTTGGAAGGTCTAGACTGCGATATATCTAAACCCACCCGGGACCTCCCGCGCCCACGGCGCCACATCTGCCCGCCTTTGTACGACCTGCCACCGCATGTAAGACAGACCGCTGTGCGACTTACAGCCGGCATGAAACAGTGGCACTCGCCACCAGCGTAAACGCCTCTTCGGCCACGGAAAGCTCGGCGATACTGTGCTCCTTTTTTCTTTAAATTACACACGGGAAAAAGCTAGTACGTCGAAACATTGTTGCTCATTCCCCGTTCTCCGTCTCGCACTGGCTCCACGTTTCGCTGCGGCGCCTGGGCTCTCGTTGATTTTCGTTTCAATCGTACGATATATATGTATTACCGTCAGCCCCGCGATCGCGCTTCTGATGCACGATGTCGTCTCGTACAAGCTTCGACCGCATCGTTCGACATTTCGTGAGAACCTATCGATTAGATTGTCTACGGCACTGAGCGCCCATGGACTAGCCGGCGATCCCAAGCCACGAGGTCCACGCATGCACTTGCTCACTGCGCAGTCGTCCTCGCTAAGTGCGAGCCCTGGTCCATGACTCGCACTAATCGGGCAATTACAAAGCTTATTGGAGATGAAGTCTCACTCATACTCATGCAGTGTGACGTGGTGAGCACAGCAAACGTGCATTCCTAATAGTTAGCATAACACAACCAATAAGGAAGTTTGGCCTAATATATAAACGCGTATCGCAGCATAAAAAAACCCCGCGAGGACGATGACAGGCACGGCTGCAGACGCATTAGGTACACAATCACCTTCCGCTCTTCTTTTCCACCTTCCATTCCTTGAACATGCCGTCCAAGCTCTTGTATAACAGGTGCGAAGGCAAACACCGGATAATCTCACCGAGCCGCTGTTCAGCCTCGGCACGGCCCTTCTCCGGAAGCGCCTTCGCCGCATAATCTTCTGTCATGCGCCACAGCGCGAGCACTGCAAGAGAGACGTGCGTCTGCTGCGGACCATGTGCTGAGCCTGGGGAAAGGGCAGCCAGAAGTGGGCCAGCAACGCTAGGCGCCGAAATGGCGGGTGCGGCCTGTGTGAAGGGGGTAGCGCGTTCCCCACGCACAAGACGAAGCAAGATTTCGAGAATGTGATCAGTTTCAGCCATATGGGTGCGTACGAATCGTTGGCGCTCCGTCTGCAATCCCACGGGTGAATTCGCCGCCCAACCATCCAGCACAGTCCAGATCGTCGGCGCCTGGCACAAAGTTAGTCGTCAGAAGGTAACGAAACAGAGGTAAAAGCTTACCGGATCCGGATCAGAGACTTGAACCTTCTTTTCCCACCCGTCAGCGTCCCCAGTCACCCAG
Source organism: Lactarius indigo (assembly GCA_025766275.1). Classification (NCBI taxonomy): domain Eukaryota; kingdom Fungi; phylum Basidiomycota; class Agaricomycetes; order Russulales; family Russulaceae; genus Lactarius; species Lactarius indigo. Next base: position 229,603 of record JAFKAC010000036.1, read on the forward strand.
AACATCCGGCCGAACATGCTTTTCAGCCACTCATGTACATCACCTGACTTGACCCATTTCGGCTCAGATAGAGGGCGTTCTGTGTCCAAATAGACAAGCAAGGTCACTTCGGAGGGAACATTAACCTTCGAGAACGGTGGAACAGTCGGGTCTGATTCGACGATGGCAGAAGGTGTTTCGAGTGGAGAGTATGACTTTGTAGCTTCCGATAGACCCTCGATCTGTTCCGATAGTAAGTTAGCTTAGAAAGGGGGTGTTTAAGTGAGAACCAACAATGATGCCGTTCAGCTCATTTGCGTCGTCCTTCTCGACCCGCAGTGAGATCTCGACTCGACCATCGCTCCTAAGAACCTTGAACTTTTCCACGATCTCGGCATTTATGACAAGGCGTTTTGTGCCTGCGGCATAGGAGATCGACAGACGGTTGGCCGAGGGCGTGCGGACGCCTCGTTGAGGCTCAGCTTTGATGGGCAACTGATTTGGTTCGCCATATGTCGAGGAAGTCAACCTCGAGACGTGCTCGAGCGTGCTCGTGTCTGAAGACGAAAGACCATCGAACTGCACTTGCGTTGGGTCATATTGAGTATCCTCCACACCTGTGACATGCGGATCGCCAAATGAATTGTCCTCTTGCGTGAGCGAACGTTCGATAATGGACGCAGAGGAGGTTGTGCTCTCCTCCGGTGCAGTTGGTGCAGGAACGTCGGGGCTGTGGGAATGGTCAGTAGGCTGTTCTTCATCGAGGGCGGCCAACTCCGTGGGTGGAGCAGCGACAGATGTGTCAGAGGAAGAGGACGAAGCAAGGACGGAAGAGTCAGGCACGGCAGGGGCAGAAGACGAAGGAGAGATGACGCCCTCCTCGGAGGGAGGGGCCGAGGCCGCAAGCTCATTCTGCGCGTCAATGGACACCGGAACCTCGAATGGGCCTGATGGAGCGCCATCCAGCTGCTCCGGATGAGGAGCGACGGTCGACTGTGTTACCACAGCCATGTCAGTGCCACCGCTTGTGTCAAGCGATGACGCCAGGTCCTGAGTCTCGGGAACACCCACAGCTTGTGTGGCGGCGAGCGAATCCACAGAGGGCGCCTCGTGAATATTATCCAGCGCCTGTCCATCCATGAGGCTTGGCAGACTCTCTGCCATATCACGGACGCCATCGCTGTCATCAACCTGGGTGGCGACACCATCCTCGAAACTACCTTAACAACGTAACCGAAGTCAGCGAAACGGCCGCACACAGACGCCGCTGGGACGCCTGTGCTTGCAGGCGTGCGGCGCAGTAGGGCGATCCCAGCGCGCCGCTGCCAACGCCCACACAAACTCCAACGGATAAAACACAAACTCACCATATTCGACCTCAGCTGTGTAGTCGCCCCCGTCTCCGCTGTGAGGGTCATTTCCAGGCAATTCAGGATCACCTGCTTCATCCTCTCCGTCACCCTCGTCTTCCCCGATTGCAGCCATGAGCCAGTCGCCTTCGCTCGCCGTTTCGGCAACGCTTGGCTCGATGCTCGGGGCCGCGCTCGCACGTTCGAGTCTATCATCGCTCATCGACTGTTCGGGGCGGGACCCACCAGGTGGTGGAGGCGGCGCGCGCCCCTCCTCTAGATCCCCGTCATCATCCTCCAATTTCTTGCGCTTCCCCCTACGCGACCCAGTTTCATCAGATCCAGCCATGGTGAATGATGCGCCATTAGGGATCGGACGAGAGTCATCAGGCGTCACGGGTGAATGGAAATATATTCGCATGCGCGAGGGTGGTGGCGGAATAACAGATGGGGCAGGCATTTCGGATGTGGAGTGCTCCTCTGGGAGTAATGTGTCAGTTTTAGCAGTAGTTAGTGTAGCTTTCAGACCAGGCGCACCCTCTTCCTTAACCACTGCGGTATCGGAATGGTCTTGTGAATTAATAGATGGATTCGATAGATCAGCTGACTCCACTGCGATCTGTTGAGAAATCGTTTGGCATCCGATATCTTCGGACCCTGTAGATGGTAACGAAGAAGGCACCTCTGTAAGAGATTCGTCCTTGATCTGAGACTTGGATGTCGGGATCACGCCCCAAGGTCCAGGAAAGGTCCTGAATCTCGAGACCAACAATCTTGAAGTCAGTAAAATTCCGCCTATTTTCGTCCTTTTTCCCACCACCCGAAGAGTTGCTATTAAAGCTGGAACTAGAAGGTGCCATAGCACCGTCCCGAGGGCCAAAGGAACCGCTGCCATTGTCATGTCGTCCACCTCTTGAGAAGTGAGGATAGGCGTGGCCTTGGCCACGACCGCGAAAAGACGCGCCGCTGACGCCCTGATGATGACCACCACCACTAAGCAAATGAACCGCCACGCCGATTCCCGTGATCACGATTTCCGTAATCACGACCGCCGCCAAAGTTCCCGCGAGAGCCGTGGTTTTTGAGCTGGTTGCCCGACTGAGAACCGCCACGACCGCTGTTGTACATGCTACCACCACGGCCACGTCCGGTTCCCCCGCGGTTATTCATCATACTCCCTCCGCGACCACGGTTTCCACCCCGGTTACTTTGCCCGCCCCCGCGCCCAATCGGGCCACCACCCGGTGTACCTCCGCGACCAGAAGAAAAGCTGCCTGCGGACATCGGTCGCTGCTGTTGCATCATAGATCCTGAAACAGGGGCTGAAGGCGGCGGGGGTGGTTGGAATTGCGGAGGTGGGGGAAGCGGCTGAGGGCCGCGATTATGCGAGCCCGGGCCGTCAAACTTCTGTCTCTTCGCGGGAGGTAGGTGCTTGCTGCGGAGTATGATGTAGTTGCTGCTGAGGTGGTTGGTGGTTGAAAGACTGGTTGGGACGCGGCTGCTGAGGGAAATATTGCCGGCCAGGTTGTTGGGGTTGTGGAACATACTGGCTCTGTACAACTGGCGCGGGTTGCTGTGGCATTGGTGCTGCTTGGGGAACGTAAGGCTGCACAAATCCTGCCACGGCCTTGCGGCTGATAGGGAGTGTACGCTTGCATTGCAGGAGGTTGTGGTGGTGGCTGCGGGTGTTGATACATCGCCTGTTGCACACGCTGCTGCTGCTGTTGCTGCTGCTGTTGCTGCTGTTGCTGCTGCTGCTGTTGTTGCTGCTGCTGCTGCTGCCATTGAAAATTCTGCGTGCCTCCATAGCCGTAATTCGCATACAAAGCGGACTGTTCAGGCGGAGGACGAGGCGGTAATGGCGCGGGAGCGGGCGCCTGGTGCAGACGGCCACTGTGGATTATATGCTTGTTGGGCTTGAGGTTGGCCAACTGCCGCGGCAGTGGCAGCTGCCCAATATGCTGAATAATCTGGCTGGGTCGTCTGAGGCGGTGGTGGGCCTGGGGGTAAAGGAGGTTGAGGAGGGTTATACGGGGGCGGTTGCGGCACAAAAGGATTTTTATGCATCGAGGATTAGATGAGAGTAAGAAGAATAAGGCTTTTTAAGATTCAACGCATGAAAATTGAGTAAAAAGGAGGTTTTTTTCGTTGTCGACGTGGACGACGGGCGGGAGGAGTCACCCCGGGCGGACACCTGCTTACGGCATCAGATGCTCGTGCTCGTGGCTGTTCCACTGGCACCCGACCGACCTGCAAAACTCTTTTTGCTCACTTAGTCTCGAACCGGATCGCTGGAACTCAGCGGTCGTAGGTCGACACGGCATATCTATTCTCGACGTCCAGGATAAGCGCTCAAGTGCAATTACTGTACACAGGTTATTGACTCTTTTTACTCTTTTCCCGCGCCTTTTCTCCAGCTCTTGGAGTAGCGCAGGTGTTCATGCCCTTTCTGACAGTCTACCGCTACTCTTAATTCTTTAACTGGCATGACTGACAGCGCCCGTGACACGAATAAGTGAGCTTATCACAGAACGTATCTCTCAGTTTTCTCTTCTATTCGAATTCAGATCGCATATATCGACCCTACATCTTTAGTTTTGACGATTGAGATCCCATGTTACGATCGCGGTGGACAGAATGCCGCATTTCGCGGCGTTCAATCCATTTTTATTTTTCGTTCTCAGCCATACTAGTGTGGTAGTACCTATGCAAAAATCGACTTTTTATTTTCTGTAGCTTCAACAACACACCGTAGCTACTTCATATTGTACATACTAATAGAAGAATGGATATCCTATTCAATGGTGATTTTTGCTTATTTTTTTTCTAGCTCCTAGTGAGCACGACTGACTTCACCCCCCAATGCAAACTTAGTCACGCAGTATCACTCCAAGGGACTCCCAAGGTGATACAACTCTGTCGCATACATAATATCACCCCAAATTTATCATAGGTGCTCCTAGTAGTCTATTCTAACCTTCTATTCCAACAGATCTTCATGTCACTTACCAAGATCGTTGGGATCTGGTGGTCTGGGCCATTACTTTTCACGACTCCCCCCTCTTCCTTGTCGCATTGTAGTCGAAATTCTCCATAGATTTAGGTTGGGTTCGAGGGTTTGTGCCCTGTTACCCCTACTATCACTCCTCGCTCGTTGAAGTCAACCTGATCGCTGATCGCACTGACATTTTGGGTGTTCACCATTCCCAAGACCCGAAAGAAAGAAACCGATTCATTCCGCAAGGTATTCCGTGCTAAACAAACTTGGTCTCGGATCACTGTACCGGACAATACAGCTCCTCTCCGCCAATCGAGGTGCAGTTCCGATTACTCACTGTCCCCATGTGTTACGACCTTTCCTAACCAGCCATGATTATCCTAGTTACTTGATCCATCTAGTGTCCGTATCTAGCCTCAGGCTCTGGCGCTAGAACGCTGGGTCAAAACATATGCCTGAGGGTCTCCTAGGCCCCAACATTCCGCGCCATGGGCTCATTCATCAATCTTGCTGGGTGTAGCCACCATGCTTAGAATTTCTCAGGTGCAACCAATTCAGGGGTTTCTGCGCATCCGAGCCGTTTTGTGGGTGTATCTAGCGTCACCAATCACTTCTTAGCATATCCAACTCATTTACATCTTCCGCCGAGCACTCATCCGCACTCATCCAAACCTGTTCAGGCACATTCCCACACTTCGATACGTTCCCCAGGTCAGGTCGTCACTTGCCGGTTATTCTAACCTGGTCAAATCCGCGGTCCTTCTTTTGTCGATGTTGGACGTCCTTTGTCCACGGCCCAGGTGACGATAGTTTGCCGCCCACAACCCTCGTGTGGAATCTTCTTCGTATAGGCCTCACTGCGATCGCATGTAATGTCTCCGGCGCTCACTTCATATCCGCTCTTCTGGACACAATTTGCACCCACCACTCGCCATTGACGTGGCGCCCTTATCGGTATGTGTATTGTTTCGGACCCTACCTCTCACTCAAAATTGTCCCTCATCGGCTAGTCGCAGACCTCGAGACCTCCTATTGACATATACACGTACTGCGGTCCCGCTCTCTAGACCCACCGTATGATCTAGGATGAATGGCCCAAGTAAAGACAATGTAGGTGGACTCACTTTTCCGCAAGCCCACCCACGAATATTTTACTTTCAGGCCCCTCTATCTCCTCCAGTTTCCCGTCGCCTCGTCGTCCTACTTATTACCGCCCGAAGATGCTTGTAATGGTTCTGCTCCCCGGCGCTTATAACGCGAAAGGCCCACCACGGCGGGCATTTCCCTGCTCATTTCCGACACAGCGCCCGCAGCCATAGACAGATCTCGGTGAACCATCGTCGGAGTCCTCGAGCGGATGCGGATGCATCGCGGCCTCAACCGTGATAGCGCCAAGTATTTGGCTTCCGCACTCGTCGCTGTTACCATCTCTTTCCAATTCCCCGACTGAACCCGGCGACGGCCTCGTCTAAGGGCTCTTAACGATCGTAACTGTACCCGCGCTCTCGCTCTTCGATATTCGCACCGCTCTGATCACGCTGTGCCGTGGTAGTCGCTCGACTCGATACCTATTCACGCCCGTGATATTATTTTATCCCCGTGCGATTCTCGCCGACCCCTCTTTCCTTATTTTATTTTGCTTCTTTTGACGCTCTCATGGAGCCAGGACCCCTCATCATGTAGGCTTTGGACTCCGCCTGCGCGATCGCCTAAGCACCGTGGCTGCTGGCCCCCCGCCTGGGTTCTAGACTAGAAGGGACCCTCGTCCATTTGTACATATATGTCCGGGTTACTGTTCCCCCCCCTCCGGAAGCAACCGATGGGAGCTCACACGGCGGCATCCCTGTCTCCCGCGGGATTATCTTGACCCTCATTCATTTAGTGGCACCACGAGTTGCGTCTGCTTTAACCCTGTCCCCCTAAGGCAGCCCCGGGTAAGCACGCGCGCACACCCTAACCTAATTGGTATGCCTGGAGGTTTTGTATGCCACCCCATTTTGGGTTTACAAACCTGTCGCCTGGGTTCAATCGTCCTCCCATTTGTTGGTGGGGAGGAATGTGTGCATTGAGCCATATGACAATACCAGCTGCATCGACCTGTGGTTTGGCTCAGGTGCCTCGCCGCTGTGGAACGAGGTCCAATCGCATTGTCACTCCCATGAGTTCGAGCTTCTATTTGTTTGACAAACTTCTCCAAAACGCAACGAAGCCCTCCGTGATCGCATTCGCTAATCCTATATTAGTCTCCGTTTTCCAACTCATGGTGTCCGTTGCCAATACTGGTAGACTCTTGCGAACATATGACCGACTTCACTTCTGCAATTCAATATATCGCGCTGTCATCGGAGATTTAGAAACGTCGTATCCCCAAACTTTTCTTTCCGCCACCCGCTACAGAGTCAGACTCCGCTTTTCGGCACTTTTACTTTTCGGACAACCGGTCTTGTACCTACTGCGGCTTAGTTTCTCTTGACCCCCTCCCCCCAACCTGAAGACTTCGCCTAAGTCGAGGGCAGATCCTTTCGCACCTAGCGGCAGAATTGTACCGTGGCACATCTGTCTCGCAAAACAAAACCCATAATGACCTCTATACTCTCTACTCAATCAAACCGTAACTTCAGCCCCCCCTCCCTCTCCCCCTCATACGTACCCATATCCATCTCTTACTCTGTCCGCAAGTCTATAATCCCTTATAATCCCACTCTACGCTCCCCTGCCTTTTTTTTTCTGGAGCTTCAAGGAGCTTCTCGCTAACTCGGTTGAAACTGACCAGCGAGCCGTTTGCTATGCCTCCCATATAAGGTTTTTCTTTTCTCGTTTTAAGCTTGACCGATTCTCACTTCAGAAAAGCACGACATCGCTTGCACGTTTTGTACGCTTTAGGGAATCAACACTCTTGTCACCAAAGATTAAGCTTGTGCCAGTACCACTGCCAAACTATTGATCAATGTAGGCACACCTCCCCGAGGCTTATTCCATTGCCTGTAAGCCGTACATAGCTGGCTTTCAAACTCTAGCCACTTACCCCAGGCAGCAGGCGCCGATCGTCATCAACCCTGCATCGCAGACCCGACCAAGAAGCATTCTTGTCGGTGACAGCCTCATCCAACTACTACACCTACTAAATGTGGCACATCCTTTCCCTCTCTACGGCGTGTGGAACGCCGCCCCTCCAGAATCGATCCCTCGTGGAGCACGCATAGCCATGTCGAACGGATTTGATTGAGGGGGCATGGATGCGGTTTGTACATATTACGGCATCCCGATGAGGACTCGGGAGGCACATCGACGCCTCCATCGTAAACTTCCACGACCCGGGAATATCGTTTTCCAGCCCCATTAGTCGTTTACGAGTCTCGGACGCATGGTCAGTGAGGTTTCTACCATTCTCGCTCAAGAACCCAAATCCCGCAGTGCGGCCTCATTCGGATGGTCTCTATATCTCTGGCTTACATGTCCGTGACCCCCTTGTCATTAGATCTCGCACCTAATTCCACGCTCGATTTCCCCCCGACCGGCCGGTTGTCACTTTGGTCATAGCACGGGAGCCCGGGCTGACCCTCCGATGATTCCAAGCACAGGTAGACGTCATGTTGCTCCAAGAGGCGCTTCCACCTGCCATTCCATCCTTCTCGCGCGCTTTCGCGTGCAACGAAGTGTCGAGGACCGAGGATGCGCGGGGTATGCGACCGTGGCAAATGTACCACGAGGGCGCCTTTCCCGAGACGTGTGGGAATCATGGGAGTTCTCACCTTGAAAGCCGGATCGCTCGCCTTGGGCCATACCTTACCCTGGGACGAACATCGCAAAAACCACTTGGTTGTGGTGCCGAAGTGGGAGTGGGGATACAACAAGCAGTAGCAGACAGGATAGGTGTGGACGGTGCCAGTAAGATGGGGGGCAACGATTTACGTAGGCTGACCGCGACCGGCTGATGTCCAAGTGCGTACAGAACACGCCCTGCCGCCCCCCGCCGACGGCGGCGCATCGCGGCAGCTTTTGAAATAGTCGAGACTATTGTATCAGCCGTCCACGTTTGGTCTGCTCCGTAGAGCAATTCATTGCTACCTTCCTCCCTCCTCCCTCACTTCTCACTCTCACTTGTTCGTCATTTTTCACTCCTTAAACCGGATGCGAAGAGTTGTTTTCATAAGCTGTCAACGTGTGACTGACAGACGTTGTGCATTCAACACCACGTCTGGTCGCATGCACCATACCGTCAGAGACAGGTAACTTATCAAGCGAAACTCCACACGCCAATTACGGCGGATGTATAAATAGGTGTCACCAGACTGAAGTCCCCGTTGTCAGTGACACGCACGTTCGATTGTCGATTGGGGGTGGTATGTAAACATCGAGGGGGAGGAGATCGAGGGTGTCAATGATGTATGACTATCACGACGGCCAACACCCAAGATCATAGAAGGACAGAGCTGTGACTCCATATAAGCCGCGACCGTATCGAGAAGCGGCCGTATCAATTCGGAACGACAAGATAATCATAGACGGGCCTGGGTCCTGTTGCGAGCTGCGCAAAAAAAAAAACAGGAAGGGTTCGCTAAGACGCCACCTGTTGACCAGCAAGGGGGGGACGCCCACCGACCGCGCTTGTGGTTTGCGCGTGTCTTCTCATGAGGAGGGGGGGGGTTCTTCAATTTGAAATTTGGTCGCCTCGCCTCAAGGGTGACTCCGGTCGGAAGACGAAAAAAATCTTCTTTCGCTTTCTTTGCCGAAACCGGCGCAAGCACGCCAGATCAACCCCAATACGTGTCTGTATCATATCACTACGCGCGCACGGGGCGTGCGGGCGAGCGGTGTGCCCCTGACCCCAGCCGGGTAACGGAACAAGGAATGACTAGTCATGACTAGCTAAATACGACAAGATTTCGGTGCTCGGTACACCTGTAATTGAATGCGATTGCAACTAATTTACTGTAATTTTTTTTTTAGGATTCGAAATGGTGTCGGAGATCACAAATTTAAAATTAATCTCAACTTACTAACTCGTCCCCCCTCCGCCCGAGTCCTCGAGGCAATGCAATACCCCGTGACGGCGGCGGGGAATCGCGTAGATGTGTTGGCCAATGTGTGCTACTGCGCCAAATATCATATGTAGCGGTTAGTTTATGAGATTACGAGTTATGGGGGAGGTGTACTAGGGACTCTTGACTAGGGAGGAATGGTAAATGGAGGTCGACTCTCCTGCGTAACGATAAAGTCCCGGGTTGGCAGCCGCAGTTGCCGCCGGGAATCACGAAAGGTTACTAAGTTACTTGGGTTCTTTTTTTTTTTCTTGACTGGTCGATGCAACATGGAAAGCGCGCCGTAGCCTCATGGACAACAGGCAGACTTGCTCGTACAAGAGCTATGCCACCGCATTCCGCCTATATCTGTCATCCCCTGAGCTAAGTTACTGTAAGATCAGGATCCGTTGTCAGCAGCTGTGGAGAGCAGCCGAAACCTTATGGTGGACGGAGGGCTCTTATCATGAAACCTTGCCAGTGGGGATCGTCGACGACCGCCTAAAGTAGCTCGCACCGCAGTCGGAAGTATGTGACCATCTGCAACGGGCGCAAGGTCCGTGCCTCATGCGAAAGGGCGCAATGAACATATTCAGATTCCGAAGACTGATACAAGGGTAACAGAGCAACGGCCGTGACAAACGGTCTTGAAGGATAGACTGATACTACAGGACAAATTTCTGCGTTCAAGATAAGGATAACTTGGATAATGGATACGACCATGCGAACTAAAATACAGTACAGCAAGTCGGAAAAAAAAATACAGCGAGTATGGATAACTCGTACAGGATAAACTCATACAATATACTATGCGAGGGTACACCTGACTGCCCTCAGGCCTGTTACGAGCCAGATGGACCACTAGCCCTGTTGGTGTCGGCGACCTGGCGGACCTGCTGCAAGCGTTCTTGGCGCTCCATCTAGACGAACGAAGACCAGACGTAAACGGCCTGTCGACAGGGCAGAAAATGGAAAGGCCTTACGTCGCCGTCATCTTTCCTTTGCTGAGCCTCCTTGAGCTCCGACCGCCAGGTCTCAACGGTCTGGTGCGCCTCCTCGAGGTGCTTCTGGCGCATCTGCAAGTGGGCGGTATCGGCACGAACGAGCGGTGAGCTGGGGGTGATACTACACACGCACCGAGAGGTCGTTCACCGCCTTGTTCTCGCCCGCTACGGCGAGGTCGTGCTGGTGCTGCGCCTCGTTGAGTGCCTGGGCCGTCTTGTGCTCCTCCTGGACGGCCTTCTCGCGGGCACGCTGGGCTTTGTGAGCCGCCTGCCCGACATCAGTCAACATCAACATCAACGCACGACACGAGGGAAAGGGGGGTGTTAGTGCCGTAAGTGGACCTACCTTCTCTGCTTTGTTCTCATCCTTCTCTGCAGACCTGAGTGCCTTGCCGACATGCGCGACGTGCTTCTCCGCCGCCGCGGCATCCTTGGAGATGGACTTTTTGAGTTTCTTTGCTTCACTTGCGGTGACAGCGGGTGGGGCATTGGACGCGTTCATGTTGACTGCACCGTCCATATTGTTGTCGTTATTACGCAGTTCAATTCAGAGGTGGTGTTGGTTGTACTCCTAATTATGCCCGGGGGTCGCTGTGACGTCATATTCTGTCCAGATCAACATTTCCAAACTCGATCGGGATTTCCTCACCGCAAGAATGTTTCCGGCGACGTTGGAAGATAGTTGAGAGCAATGACCCTGTCAGTCAGTCGTTTGGAGCTGGCGCACGGCGCACGCGACCTGTTTTTTGAACCATGGTACCACTGGTGAGATTCGTATGGTGAGATTCGTTTTGTCACCACCAAGGGGGAACTGGGCCATTGTTCCATAACTTGAGGGGAGGGGACAAATGAAATGTTTTTGGGAGCTTTGAACCGCAATCACTGCCAAGGTGGGTTTTTCCCACCCCCCCATCCGGCCTCCTATGGATACCAAGAGGGCTCCCTCAAGGATAAAAATAAACAGCTCCCTTGCTTGCTCCTATGAAAGCCCCTGTGAGGTGGAATTAACCAATGGAATGTTTTGAACTTGGTTTTGAGCCTTGGTATTCAACATTTCCCAATTAACACAGGCCAGGTGGTGTGAAGTGGTGCAAGTGGTCATGCAGGCATCTGCACATCACATACCTTCACCAATATGGCTGCTGGGTTTGGTAATGTGTGTATCTTGATTTTCTAAGGGCGCATGCAAGTGCAGCACACTGGGGGACACAAGGAGTGAGCTGCACTGAGCTCCGCAGAAATCTGTGGTAAAAGGGACTATGCATGTGCTTGCACCATGCATAAGTTTGCACAGATTCTCATGGGAGTAGCAGGGACAATTGGCCCATGTTTCTAAATGTGCACATGAGTGCAGCACATTGGAATGCACAAATATCAGACAGGCTGCACTCTGTAATTTATTAGAGATAAACTTTCCTTATTTAGCATAACATTTCCTTTTTGGGTTGGAGAAGCATCAGCCCCTTAATGGAATTTACTGACCCATATCGGATCGGTGAAACTTAAGTACTTGATATCATTTACCAACACTTTAAATGCCTTTAAACACCTTATATTTTTACAGATGCACCAACCTGTTCCCCCTTTGTTGTCATTGAGAAAAATATTGGTTTGGTCTCTCTCCACTGATTATTTTTTTTCATGCACTTTTGTGTCATGAAATGTGTCATGAAAGGTCCCACAGTCACTTGTCGTCTACTCCGAGTCAATGATGCAACTTTTACGTGTCTGTCAATGTGGTATTGGACACCAATGACAGTGACACCACTATTGAGGTACCACACTATTGTATCAGAGGACTCACCATTCACAGCCAACATCGATGGAACAGGTTTGCCTGAGTTTTTGAGCCCGTAGCACATGCCTTGTCGTCTACAGACACTAATTCGAAAAGCACGGCGTCCGTTTCTCTAGCGTTCCGCGAGAAAAGCGTTCGCAAACGCAGTAGTGTCGACAGTTGCGACACGGTGCATCATAGCAAAGAATATGCCCTGTTTGTGAGAGTCAGGAGGCGGGTCGTAGAGGGGATGCAACCCTATATTTAGGTTAGGTGTATTCGGGAATGTTCTCGAAAGGACAGCAACAACGGCGCGGACAAGAACCAACAGAGACGTAGGCAAGTGTCAAACACCCTCTTTCTCATTCTTGACCACAACATGGCAGAAGCACTCAAAGCTGAAGGGAACAAGGCTTTCGCTGCAAAGGACTACGACGTCGCCATCGACTTATTCTCCAAAGCACTCGACCTTGATCAAAACAACTTTGTCCTCTGGTCAAATCGCAGCGCAGCCAAGGCTGGCAAGCGCGACTGGGATGGCGCACTCGCAGATGCTGAGCAGGTGTGTCCCTATCTGCGATCGGACGCCCCCGTGCCCGCGATCTGTGACTCAAACTGCCTCCCTGTTTTCAAAGTGCATCAAAGTGAATCCGACATGGGCCAAGGGTTATGCGCGCAAGGGTGCAGCGCTGCATGGCCAGCGACGCTACGTCGAGGCGATCGAGACGTACGAGTCTGGTCTTAAGATCGAGGACAGCCCCGCGATTCGTAAGGGTTACGAAGAGGTCAAGGCTGCCAAGGGTACGTTCATACCCATTCAATCTGAGCCCTTACCTCGCTCACGGAATTGTGTGCTGCGTTTCGCATGTAGCTGCGGATGAGCGTGGCGATGGCGCAGAGGCGCTGGGCATCGGCAAGATGTTCAGCGATCCGAACTTGTTCGCAAAGCTCGCTGCTAACCCGCGTACGGCAAAGCACCTTGCCGACGCAAGTTTCATGCAAAAGGTGCGCAGCCCTGGCTTTTTCCAAGTGGCCCGATTCAATGCTCACCGATCTTCCTTCCTGCGTCCCTGCCTGGTCCAGCTCAAGCTCGTACAACAGAACCCGCAGCTCGGGCAGAGCCTGCTCAGCAGCGACCCGCGCATGATCGATGTCCTCGGGGCACTCATGGGTATTGACATGCAGGGTTTCAGTCGACCCGAGGGCTCGGATGATGTCCCGCCTGGCGTGCCCCCATATGCCGCCGCCGGCTCTCCCCCTTCGTCTCCACCCCCATCTACGAGACATGCGCCACCACCAGCGGCATCCTCATCCAAGGCACCAGAGTCTAATGACGTCAAAATGGCCGAGGTAGAAGACGAGGCCGACGAAGGAGACAACGAGGACGCAGCCGCGAAGGCCGCCGCCGAAGCTGAAAAGAAGCTCGGTGCAGAGGCGTACAAGAAGCGCGACTTTGCGACTGCAATCACGCACTTTAACAAGGCTTGGGAGACGTGGCCCTAAGGACATCACATTCCTGACAAATTTGGGAGGTGGGTTTTTTCTCACTCCCTCCATTCCTGTTCGTGGACTCGATGCTTTTGCTTTTGTGCAGCGGCGTACTTTGAGCAAGGCGAATACGACCAGTCAATCGAGACGTGCCAGAAGGCCGTTGACGAGGGCCGTGATGTGGGTTTCCCTCTACTGCCTGTCGGTTCCTCTACCTGACTCATGCTCCCACCCCCCAGCTCCGCGCAGACTACAAGCTCATTGCAAAAGCGTACGGCCGCATTGGCTCGGCCTATGCCAAAAAGGAAGACCTGACCACTGCGATCCGCTTCTTCGAAAAGTCGCTCACGGAGCACCGCACACCGGACATCCTTAATAAGCTCAAGGACATCGAACGCGCCAAGGCGGCCGCGGACCGCGAGGCATACATCGACCCGGCGTTATCTGCCACCGCACGTGAGGAGGGAAATCGGCTGTTCAAGGAAGGCGACTTTGCCGGCGCTGTGAAGAGCTATACTGAGAGCATCAAGCGCGACCCAAGCGACGCCCGCGGCTACAATAACCGTGCGCTTGCATACACCAAACTCGTCGCTCTTCCCGAGGCACTCAAGGACGCCGAAGAGGCGATCCGAGTCGATCCTGCGTTCGGTAAGTAGTTGCGTAGCGGTTTGACGGAGCACTGACCTCGTATGTCTGTCGGTGGTGCGAACAGTCAAGGCACACATACGCAAGGCGAGCGTGCTCTTTGCGCTGCGTGAGTACACCAAGGCGCTCGAGGCGCTCGACGACGCGCGCGAGCATGATGAGGCCGCGGGCTCTAAGAGCACGCGCGAGATCCAGGAACTTTCGTTCAAGATCCAGAGCGCGATAAGCGCTCAGCGCGCGAACGAGACGGAGCAAGAGACGATGGAGCGTGCGATGCGCGATCCCGAGATTGCGGTATGTGTCAATGGAGGACCCGTCGCTTGGCTGGAGTGTGCTGACGAGCTGCTGTTTGTATTTACAGGGGATCATGACCGACCCTGTGATGCAGAGTATCTTGCAGCAGGCGCAGAGCAACCCGCAAGCGCTGCAAGGACCACATGAAGAACCCAACGGTGCGGACCAAGATCATGAAGCTCATCAACGCTGGTATCATCCGGACGCGGTGAGCGCGGTTGTTTTTTGAAGGAAGAGGAGAAGCATTTGTACCACACCCAGAGGGCAAAGATAGTTTATATGAGAGGTTTCATAAGGGTCACGTATCATTGCTCTCAGTTTTGTATGCAGTAATAGTTACATCTTTCTTTTATTATCCAATCCAGTCAGCATTTGACCCGTATCTCGAAAATCGCTCTATACCCAGTTACCCGACGGCCATGTCCACCCAGCCGTCCCCGTGCGCTCAAACACACCCCGCGCAAGCGCGGCCTTGCTCTCCAGTTCCTCTTTCCTCCCCTCGTCCCGCGCCCAACGCCACGCCTCGACAGCCGCATGCACCTCCCGAAGTTTGCTCATCCCCACCACGACCGGCATCTTTCCCTCCACACCGCCATCACTCCCAGTTTGACCGTCGCCCGCCTGCGCCGTGCGCACGGACCACGCCACCGCGAGGCCTGCCACCTCCCCCTCCCCGACAGCATGCACCGCCTCACGCGCGGCGTCGAGCACGGCGCGCGGAGCAGGGTGCCATTTAGGCGGTGCAGGCGGCGGCGCGAGGAGGCCCATGCCGAGCGGGGAGGCAGCGAGGACCTGCGCGACGCGTGCGCGTGTGCGCAGCGCACGCGCGAACGCAGGCAGCGTCCCATTCTGCAGCGTGAGGTGCGTGTACGTCTGCACTGCGTCGAGCGGGCGGCCCGTTCTCTCGAGCACGAGTAAGGCGGTGCGTAGGAGCGCGGGGAGCGGCAGCCCTGGTATTTGTTGCATCAGTGTTTTTAGTAGGGAAGAAAAGTGTTGCGTGCGTGTAGGGGACGGACCGCTTATCCCGATAGTGGCGGATGAGGCCTTCTGCTTGTAGCGCGCGCAGTGCCTCGATCGCCTCGAGCACACGCTCGTCGGAGCCGGCGGTGCGCGGCGCCACGTCGGTGCTGGAGGGCGCAAGACCGTACGCGGCGGCCTCTGCGCCAAGGGCGGCGGCGTGGTTCCCCTCTGCGCGCGGGGCTATGCACGGCGCGACGAACTCGACGTCGTGGAGGTAGACGACATCAAGGTATCCCGTGTGGAGGCGGCGCAGCGAGCGAAGGATGCTGGCGCGGAGCGCAGTAGGGCGAGTAGTCAAAGTCGGACGGGGCGGGGCCGTAGCGGCCGACCTTGGTGATCAGCTGATACGTGCTGCGCGGGAACTCGCGCTCGAGCGCCTTGAGCGCCGTCCCGAGCACGATCTCTGAGTTGTCGTAGAGGGGCGCGGTGTCGAACGCGCGGATGCCGTACCTGCATCGTGAGTTACAGTCAGGTCGAGAGTCACGGTAGGATCGTATCCGGGTTAGGATCCGCGCGGCTGTCCTTTTGAGCATGGCATGGACTGTAACGTACCGTAGGGCAAGGCGGATGGTGCGCAGCGGTACGTCCGTGGAGAGCGTCTTCTCCTCATTGTAAAAGTGCGACCAGGCCGCGGCTCCTGAGATGAGCTCTGGCAAGTGAAGCGGACCAATGCTTTCCTCCTGCAGATCCAGTTCCAGTCAGGTTAGCTCAACCTGCGCGAGATACATACAAGAAGTAGGCCTGGAGTTGGCTTGTCCTCTGGGCCATCAGGTATCGATTCGATAGCAGGAAAGGATATATCGTCAGGATCGGGAGTGTCGAGTTTCATACCCATCCTTAGTAGGTAGTTTCTCTCCAAACTTCTGGTCGATAGCAGTGGTAAGACATATGCGAGGCAACAAGCAAGCACACTCGTACTAGTGTCAATAGTAGTTGTTGCCGATCGAAGAGCGAGATGAGGGACCAACGTTCAAGTTCAACTCCTCTTCCGATGATGAAAGACTATCGTCACTTGTCTGGCCTAAACCAGTGACCTTCCCTCTATGGGGTGTCGGCTTCGCCTGGAGAATCGAGGGCTCTCTTCGTGACCCCTCATCGAGGTTTTATTCCTCATTCTCTGGCCGGTTACGAGTCTAGGTCTGGCCCAGGATTATACTATGGTGCCACCTGCCCACCGATTATCTTCGTGAATCCTTGCTCGAGTCTGGTCCTAATACCTCCTGGTCTTACGACCGGTCTTTCTTGTTGGCTATTTTTATGCCGGCTTGCGGTCCTGCGCTTCCATGATCCGGCCTTGTTGCTTCGGCCAACTCATGATAAGCGCCTCGTGAAGCCCACCGGGTTCTATATCCCAGCAAGCGACGGTGTTTCGTCCGTCCGCGGAGTACATTTGTCGCCTCACAGTATGCTACACGCCATGAACGACGTCTTACTATTAAGTCACTGGAGACGATACGTATGGAAATCGTCAAGGCGAAACCGATGCTCCGCCGCTTTGTAAATGGGTGGCTGAGACTATAATCTAGTTTCATCGCAGCAGCTCCCTTTCTACGTAGGTGGAAAGCCGGTCTTTCAGGAATTCCGCCAGTCGAGGAGGCGGTGAAAGGTTCGTTCGGCCCCTCGAGAGTGTCCCACGACACTAGAACTCGTGTTAGCCTGCGGTTCGCATATACCCCTGACACGTAGGACAGCTGCCCGGTGAGCAGGCCGCCGGACCAAGTTCGGTGTGTCGTCGTCTGTCCCGTCTCTTCCTTCTTGAAATGCGAGACGGCCTCGAGGCGGCTTACCAATGTCCATGAAGGGTCCTTAGACAGGAAGCGATTATTATTCACGTAACTACTTTGTGTCCACGGATCTCGCACTGTCAGAGCTTATCCGGCAATTCGAACTAGCGTCTGCTAGGTGAAACATCTTTTTCGACGACGCCGTGTCCCTGGAGGCTTCGAAGGCAAGAGCCCGTGCCTCGCACGCGTGTCGTGTCCCACAGCACAAAACGGGCCTGCACCAACCCCGCCGATCGGGCCAAAGTAGCACTGCTCTGATTTACGTCTTATGAATATCGTTGTCCGGTGCTGCAGCTACTCCTGTGCTCCCCAAGCCATAGTGGGTATACTGTACGTCCTCAGCCTGTCGTCAGAAAGATCAGCCGAGGCTTGGCAAGCGTTGTAGACACCTGACCTCTCGTTACCAGTCCCAAGAAAGATACAAGGTCATTCGGTATTCTTTACGCCACCCGGTAGGCCAGCGCGCAAAAAATGGAGCCGGACATGGAAGTGTTGTCGTGCTCACGTACCAATTGACGAGATGTCGAATTGTTTGATTAGTCAGCCCTAATTACAAGTACTGTATTGTTGCTAGTGTATGACAGCTGCTACGGATCCACTGTTTGCAAACAAGTGCCAAGGGCAACGGAATGCACAGACGCTATATTGTCCAGTAGCCAGTTTTGGCTCGTGCAACCGACTCGAAGCATTCAGCGTGATTAGGAGTGTTGTAATTGTTGCAAGATGTTGGACATAGATTGCCTATCGGACAAGTTCGAAAGCAATACACCTGCTGGGTTGGCAAAGTCTTGGCCAACAGAATACCAGTTTGAAAAATGCGTACGAGAATGGAGCCCAGTCACAGTATCTTCGGCCTGCTGGAGGTAAATACTATCTGAGCGCGACAAATTCTGGAGGAGTTATATCCCCCTAAAATGGAAAATATAAGGTTAATAAAATAGATCGTTAACAGATCGTAAACCCCAAAAAATTATGACATGGGACTTCAAATTTGCATGAATGCCGGCCATCTAGTTGAAGTATAGCATTAACATCCAGGTGGGCTTTACGTGGCGAATGTCAATTATTTCATACAAGCTAGACACTAGCCTCGCACGAGACGGGATTGAAAGAGATATGCTCAAATTGTCACGTGGAGCCTGAGGAAGGCAGGTACAATTACCAACTGTGAGCGCGCAGCGTGCGGCGTGTTGCATGTAAGGCAGGAGAATAATATTTCAAAGCCGTTCGGAGGGTACAGTGGAAATCAATGGTTTTTACCTCCTCTAATCTAAAGTTTATCACGCGACCAGCTGTGACCGAAGGTGAGCTGACGAAGCATCAAGCCAAGCGAACTACGGGACGTACCTCTTCTCGAACTTCTGGTTGACGGACATCATCTTGACGTTCTCATCCTGCTTAACGTCGTTCCATGGGGTAGGGGTTAGACTTGGTCCAGATGACTGCACAGGCGGAGAGTCAGTGTTCGAAGAACAAGGGTATAAAAAATGTAAGGTGGTGGAGGCTCACTATGCGGGCCACGCGCAAGGCGGGTGAGATACCACGAACCACCAGGCAACGACAGCGCCTACGACAACGTAGCTGTGGATAAAGGTCAACTGTTGGAAGTACGAGGGGCGCACGACGAAGGTGCTCACATCGGGATAGCCTTGACGAACCTAGTGAGTCACGCTTCCCAGAAAATGTAGAAAAGAGTGGTGCACACCTCAACGGCCCACCAGTTCCTCATGAAGGAATTGCGAACGGGTCCAGCAGGCATTAGTCGGTTTATTGATTGAATAACTACTGAGAACTGAGTGGTGATGTAGAGAATAATCCGCCTTGCAGCGGTGTTTTCGGTGGTGTGTCACGATGTCACAAATGTGTCACTCAAGTTTGAACCTCGCTACTCGCCACTCGCCGAAAACTTTCTCACAACACATTTTTCCGAATTCCGAATCTGCTCCACGTGTCGACTTTCCAGAACTTTGAACTGACTCTGCCTCTGGTTCGCTTTACTAGCACTGTATGAAATTCTAGACGGAAAATTTTGTTCGTTAGCCGATCGACGTTTCATCTCGGACAGCTTGGTTCACACTAGGTCGCCGCATTGCACAAACAAAATACGAAGATACCAATCTTCTCGGATTGGAAGCGTACGAGTCGGTACGACTGCTTGTTCGCGCAATGCTAGCGTCTAGGCCATAACATATTTCGCCTTGCTTGAGCGCTTCACTCTGTCTGACTTTCTTCTGGTGTGACGTCTCCTATCTAGTTTACGTCTTCAAGACCTTTTCATCTGCGTACTCAGGACTACAGTATGGTGGTACCTCAGACTCGTTCAAAGGACTTACTATAATGACATCTCCTTGGAAATACTTCCGAGTGAATGCGCCAAGATGTTGTTATCTGTTGACAATTGTAGTTTTCTTTCCTCCATTTGCCGAGTCGGCGCCTGCTGACTGCCCCTGGTTGTGCACTTGTGCGAATGATTCCACATGGGTCTATTAGGGTTTTACCGACAGTAGAGCGTCCCAGGCCATGTCGAATGAGTATGTCATAACGTCAGTACGTTCAGGTGCACCCCGCCTCGCGGATCGCGTGCTTCCCTTACAAGGACCATATGCTCCCTGACGCAGCGCGTAACAGCTTCTTCGCTTTCTATGACCTGGAGCCGAAAACCTACGAAGCCATGGACCGCATACGGTAGACTGTTCACTAAGCATGCAGCCGCTTGCAACCGGGGTAAGGACCTGCGCCGGAGAATCTACCGACTGCACAACTTGTGCCTACGAAGACCTTGACACTCCGATATGTGCAATAGCGTGAAGGCAGTGAGCGGGCTGAATGCCCAAATCATTGACTTCTGGGCCCTCCAAATAAGGCGCGTGAGGGGATTTTCAAAGGAGAAAGGTGAGTGGCCGGAGCGGTGAGCCTCCCTCGCCTCGCCTCTCAGGTGGGCGAGAGCAAGGCGCCTTCCTTTTAATGATGGCAATTCCGGATGTGGAACTCGGGGCACTCGGGTTGCTTTTTTCTCCATTCCTTGCACTTCAGCCCCAATCGCAAATTCGAAGAAACTCCAAAGATATCCCGACGGGCATTACGGTTTATCTCTGTCTGTACGTGTCACACGAGTCAAAATATCCTCTTGAGGGATGGCAGCAGCACGCGGCGGTGCTTCCTTCTCAGCGCTTTACAGTGCCCCAGCCGCCTCGTAATATTTCGGCACTCCCTACTAAGGGTGTCTATTCGCCGCTCGACTCTGTCCAAGAAAGGAGAGAAAAAGGGATAGGAAAAAAAAGTAAATGAGATAAGCTCGCAGCCTAACGTCCGACCCCGTACAGTGCGGCACAGGTTGTGGCGCTTCTGCCAGAAGGCCAGACCTGGCGCACAATTTTCTGAATCTTGTCACGATCGTGTCGCCGTCTACCCCGTACCGACAAATAGTAATAATAAAATAGCACGGTGAAAGTAGGCTTCTTTTGATCCTCGCCCGCTCACCAAAGTACGTGTGCAGTGTGGCCAAGCCCCGCATCGGCCGCCCAAGAAGATGTGGGGACTCAGAGGGGGGAGGAGTAAACCTGTCCGTGCAACGGTGGAGAGTCGGCTTCTTGTTCTGACCTGTTCCTGGCCTAGTGTAAGCCACATCTCATCGGAAATTAACACCTCGTTACCATCCGCAGCACTGATGCAATTTTATATACCAGTGGCCTTCTTTTAATTCACTTGCTCCGTGTGCTCTCGCACGCCATATGTTCTTGCGCAGTGCAACGACCCTTGCTCCTCCTATTATATTACTATTATCAATTTATTGATTGGGTGCTTCCAGCCCTAGCGGAATGAAAGTCGGCTATTAGGGCTCAGACTATTATTGGTTCAACGGCGTTTTGTCTTGGCCTTGTATCTCTATAGCTATTTAGATTTGCCGATCCTACTTGTTCGTAATTGCGGCACCATTTTTTTTCTTTCACTCCTGTTTCACTCTGGACTATATGTTTGTACGAGTGGCCGCAGCCGTTTGAGTTCATGGAGATGGTCACTTGCGCATAGGTACTGTACATAATATCTAACGACGGAATTCACTTGGGTCTCGCGAGTTTCACGGACAGAGTTGTCACCTTACTCCAGGGGTATCGGCACTTACTCATGACGGAAGCCACGTCTTGGCTGGCCACTTGTGTTTTCATTAAGCTGCCTCTCCTTTTCTGCCATATTCGGATGGAGTTCTTGACAGGTCGGGCTATCTACGACTTGCAATGAACAAATACAGAAGTTGGGGCTCGAAGACGTATTTATTATTATATGGCAGCAGCGTTCGACTTAGCTACTATATCGTATGGGCGTTATCCAAGAGCGGCAGATGCCCGGAAACTACTGTGAACGACCTATATGTAGATGCTAACTGATTTGAATACAAACGGAGAGTATCGACGTGCATTATCACCCACGTGTATATGCTAGGCAACGCCCGCGAAGCAAGGCATTAGTGAGAATTAGTGGGAGGGGGGACCCTGACCGGGCAGGCGTCCGTACTGGGATTTAGCCAAAAAAAAAAGTGAGAGCAAACAAAACGGAGAAAGAGCAAGAGAAGGTACGAGAACTGGGATTAAAAACGAAGACGAAATGGAAAGCAAAACCGAAAGCAAAATGATTCAAGCAACAGTGCAGTGCGTGGGTAAGATAACAGAGAATGAAGAGACAGAAATGGGAATGACGCGAAGGTCGGCGCGGAGACTGAGCACGACTATGCCTGTCGTTGTATCTTTGTGAGTGGTGGCGAGTCCTCCTCGTAGTCACTCTCTTCGAGGCCATCGCCGTGAGACCGCTTCCTTCCCCGGCCGCGCCAAGTCATCTCCGGGTACTCGCATTGTCTGCATCGCTTCGCACATTGCCTATACAAGGGACGACGCCGTCAACATCCCACTCAACGGACTCCAGAAAGAGAACTCACTGGCACGAGTTATTCTGACGATCACCGGGCAGAGGGCGGCACTGGATCTTCCGCCGACGACAAAAGAGGCATGCCAGCTTGGCACGCAATACAGGGCGCTTGCGTCCCAACAGGGGTAAAGTAAAAGCCGACTCCAGTGCGCTCTTGCTGTCGTTTATGGACGATTCCGGAGCGCCGGACGAAGATGACGGGCGAGATGACAGTGACGAGAGCGGGCTTGACGCAGCAGAATGATCCTCCTTGCCGGACCCTGGCAGCGCTGGTTGGAGCTGCGCCAGATCACAGGGCTTCCGTAAGTGGATGCGTAACGGCGTAGGTTGGGAGGAGCAGTTCAAATGCTTACCTTACGTAGCCGCGGGAGCGTGTCGTAATCATGGGTAGCAACTTCAGGGAAGGGGTGTGCTAGTGTGTGAGCCTGCTGAGGCGTTACGAGAGACAAATTCTGTGGCGGAGTGATGGCACACGTAGTGGGTAGGCGCTTCGGAGGAAACAAGGCCTTGCGTTTGTGTGGGTCCAAGCGCCGCTAGAAGGGGCACCTGCACCAGAGTCGAGCAAGGGTCCCTAACCCCAGTGACCAGAGAGAGCGACGTAGATGTCATCTGGGCTGCATTGGGTGAGGATGCCGAGATGCCGAAAGAGCCTAGTCTATCTCCGAGAGCAGGCGTAGGTGCCTGCCGTGCCTGTGGATCTTGTGGCTCAAGTGCATGAGCGAGGGACGAGACACGGGAGTGAAGCGTGCCTATCGAAGGCGAAGCAGGTGACTCATGCTTTAGCACTTGATACAAGGAGCTGTGGCGCAGTGGCACAGGTGCCAGGGGAGACGGTGTCATTGGACCAACGTTCAAAAAGCGATCAGTAGACAAGACACCGCTCAGAGGGTGGACGAGCAGGGAATTATTTGTATAAGGGGGAGGAGGTTCATCGAATAAGCTCTGGTCGGAGTCAATTGCCAACTCAGTTTGTGAGAGCTCCTCATGGCTCGCAAAACCAGATGGGCCGATCCGATGCAGATGAAGCGCTGGTAGCGTCGACCCTGAGAAGCTGTTGGGAATTGACACCCTGCTAACCCCCTGGATGTATGGGGTTGTGTACGAGGGCTGGGTCGCGAATTAATCAGTATAAGCCTGTGGGACGACACATTTGCAACGACAAAATTCACCTGTTCGCGAGAGGGGAGCGCCTGCTTCTGCTCCTGTGCGTGGAGACGAGATTCCCGAGTATACGCGTGGTGAAGAGGCATGGCCTCGTACGTATTTCTGGGACGGTAGTAGTCTGGCTGTGGTAGATCTTGCCCAGAGTACGACATCGAAGAGGTGTGGAAAGCTACTGGATCGACGGTGTGCCATGGTCCTCCAGGCGTTGCGACTAGAGGTGCCCATTCATAGCCAAAAAGGAGGTTACCCGACTGGGGAGCGAATTGTGAAGAACCCGCAGAGGTCATGGACGCGGTGTATTGAAGCGAGGCACTACAGCAGGTACAGCGATCATGGATAGGGCACGACATCAACGCGCACTGGTTGGATCTGGCCAGATGGTGAGTTGATAAATAAGAGAGGGAGGGAAAGAAGAAAGAGAGGGGACTTGAAGGAGGAACGTCCGCTGAGTTCGCACGCGCATGCGTCGGTCTTTAGGACATTCTGAACGACGCACTAGTCTGAAAAAGAAGTCTGGGGATCAGTGTCTGGCAGTAATTTATTTGATTATTACAGTACGCGATCGAGAGAAAAAAAGCCAGTGAACGGTGGTTTTTGACACTTCCAATGCTTCCCTGGCGCCAGACGCCCACGAGCCCCGTTACCCTTTTTCCGAAATATTTTGACTTTTTGGGGGCATTGGTTGCGGGCGCGCACGCGTATCGCGACCGCTTAGGCAAGCGGCTCGGCCACGGCACGTTTCGAGCCAGAGGGAGGGTGTGTCTTGCCCCTAAGTTTGGGCCACGTTATTGGGGAATTCCGTTACCGAAAGGACGAGAGTCGCCCCTGATGGACGAGTTGGCAATTGTGTCTAGAGCTGGGACTAGCTGGTTCTTGGCAGAAGAGGCGAAAAACGAGGACCGGATAATCGGTACAACAGATGTAAGAACCCATTCACAGGACTCCTCTGAAGCGCCGCGTGCTCCGCTTACAGCTCGCCTGGAAAAGGCTCCGAAATCATCTTTTTTGCGAGCATTCCATTACATCGAAGTAACGTTAGTTTGCGTCGTACAAGACGGGCAGCATGGACTTGTGTTTTCCTTTGATTCGATCCTTGGAGCATGCCAGATTATGTTGCATGCTGGCAGACTTTGGAGAATGTTGCTGGTGACAGGAAGCAGAGCACTATGCTCCGGTACCGTGGCGGGGTAATAAGATCTCAGGGCAAGTTCAGCGCTGGTCCAACAGCCTGCGACCAATCGGGCACTTGGAGCAGAGTGCCTAACGCGTAAACGAGATATGTTGGTTTGGCGTGAGAGACTAGTTTGACCAATCAAAATTGGAAACTGCACTCCCAGATTAGTCAACGAGTGGCATTGTAACGAAATATCCTGGCATCGCCTGGCATACGACCACACCCACGCTTGTCGTATGCCACTGGGATGTTTCAGCACCCTGCAATGGCACAGGGTCGAATACTAATTCAGATTATAGTTTCCATCCGCTAGCGCGCACCGCTGTCACTGCAACTAGCATTGGTAGTTGGTGGAAAGTGCTATCCCCCGAAGTAATTACAGTAACGTGGTCCACGTTCCCGTAGGGGCCGGATTCGGCATGTGCGCTGCTAGGCCCGAAAGCACGAGAGGAGAGGTGGGCAAAAAAAAGCAAGTAGCAACAGGCTAGTGAATTTCGATTAAATTAGGGCTTATCTCCTTTTGAGATAGCTACACACACAATTCAAAAGAACGCCACGGCCGAGATCATCGAGTCGCGAGGAAAGTAAAGGGGGTATTTTCGGCGGAGAGATTCTTCTCTATACTGTATCCATATCATAGTGCTGTCAGTACGTAGTGATAGCGACCCAGCTCCACAGTCGTCTAACCCTCGGGGAATTCTCTACACCTGAGGCCTCAGGAGCTAACTTTCTGCCGACAGGGGCTTGGGCACGAGCGTTGTACACGGGCGTTCGATTGAGCACCAGTCAGAAGACTCTTGTACACATACATACTACCACACATACGTTCATATCTTTACGTGAAGACTAGATCGTTCAGCAGCCCGGAATTTGTTATCCCAAGCGAGCGCACAGCATTGCAGAAGCCTCGTTCTGTCAAGAAAGCCACATGCCCGCACGCTCAGTTCTAGTCCATGCATACAGCCCTTTCATGTAATAGGCACCGGGGACCAAGAAGAAAAAAGGATAAGCGCTGCTACTTTGGCGGATACATACAGTAGATCCAACTGGATCTTGACCTTACCTTGAGAAATGTCCAGAACCCAGTCTAAGTGCGCCCACTTAGTGAGTATCCTATATGACGCGCGAGTCTGCGTGTACGTACAGGAGCGACGAGCTAACCGGGAAACTCTGCACCAAGCTGCTGCCAAGCACCAGACCAATGGGGGGGAGTATTTCCATGCCGTCCATCCAGCTGTCCTTCCACCTTCTAGGGCGGACGCACGCCGACAAACCAAGGAAATTTCGATCGGGAAGGGGGGGGGGTTCTTGTACCCGCCTCGCTTCTACATGACCTACCTGCAGCAGTAGCACCTGCGTGCGTTATCACCATTATAGACAAATAGCAGCGCGCAACTACGCGCGGCATCGTATGGTGCATGACGGTGCCGATGCACCAACCGCACTACTGTACAACTAGTGACAGGTGTCGACCGTCGCTCTTCGCATCCAGGCCCGTATCAGGTTTCAGTTGCAGCGTGCCGCCTCATGCCGTCGCGTAGCCATCGTCTCTGAAAGGAAAAGACCACTGTGGGGAGGAGGCGCGGCGCTGCGAAGGTGGCGCAGTTGGGCTGACTTTAGTATAGTATAAATGCAGACTCAGGCACGCACAACCCCCTGCTTAAAGCGCCCATATTTGCCTTGCGGCCACGATGGGCCACGAGCCAAGTAAACACACGTCTCTAGCGCGCAAGAAAAGGAGAGAATCAGAAAGAGTCAATGCAGCCGGTGTGTTGCCGTGGTGGCAGGAGGGGGGGGGGGCTTTGGAGTCAGTACCGATTCACGGAACCCCTGGCTGGCAGAACTCGAAGTCTCGGAGTCTCGGACACATGATGGCCGAACGAATTTAGGCTGTTTCGAATCGAAGCAGGATTCTGCTGCAGGAACACCTTTCAGTCGTAGCGACACAACATAAACGCGAGACCTAGCCGGTGGGCCCTACCTTCCGAATATGCGAGCGAAAGAGCGAGGCGAAGTCCTGGCGCGCCCCGCCGCTACGGTACCGGGTGTCGCCAACGCCACAGCATCAATCTTAATATGCCCAGACTCTACCGAAGATTGGGCGCCGGCTGTCTCCCAGTCCCATCTTTCGTCAATGATGCGATTACCGGGCTTCGGAGCCGTGGGGAGGGAGGAATCTTTGAGAGTCGTCCGGTGCGAAGGCACGGAACCAGTTTCCAAAATCTGTTGCCAGTACGAGGTACCAGTAGCGGGGGAAAGGGTGGGTGACTAGGAGTCGGATGTACTTCCCGACTCTGTGTCCAAGGTCCAGGCTCCGCTCATTCCTCACTCCGCCTCGGACCCGCTAAGCAGCTCAATATTGGGGACCAAATGAACTCCCCGAACTTGCGTCGCGTAGCACTACTGGCAAGCGACTGATTTTCGCGATGGCCACTGCGGTATTTTTATTATAAGCCACTAACTACTAGTTCCTGAAAAGCTAACCACGAAGGGTCTTTCGCCTGCGGTTTCCATTTGCTGCGGGGTCTCGATGCATCTTGATGGTTGGTTGACAGTCCTTTGTTCGCCGCACCTGTGCAGTACGTTTTCTAACCTCATTTGGTGCACATGCACTCACACTCACTGCCTCTTTTTTGTTTAGATCCCAGTATTCAGATGCCGCAACATAATGTTAGTACGACCAGGACTTAGTCTCAGAGGCTAGCTGTCGATAGGCCTTAAGCGAGCCTCACTGAGAACTTGCGTCGAATCTTTCCTGTGTCCTTGACCTTGCTAGTCATGGGGCAAAATGCGGTGTCATGCGCCGCCCGCCGCCCTTGTGATGTCCAAAAACTATAGAGTTTCCTTCCTTTCCATCTACGAACCCAGTGTAACTTAGTCTTGGTTGTGGTTACGCCGTGCGCCCAAGTTTGCGCCCAGCTGGCCGGGGTGTCCTCGGCCATCCTGTCTCCGCTCATTCACAACTTGATGCTTCGCCGTGGCGTAAAGCGGGATCATTGCTACTTACAGTTGGCCGTAACAGTTGTCTCAAGCAGCATGATGCGCTGACGCAGAGCAGCTTATTATGGTCCTGTCTTGTCAGGACACATGATATTTATTGATCCCGAAAAATGATGGCAATGTGAGCATTGTTTGCTGGTCCGAACCGGAATGGTACAGGCACGCGAACAATCATGCGACCAAATAAACTATTGTTTCCTCGCTCCAGAAAAACCAGCAATTCCCCGACGGCGTCTTGCACCATAGTGACAGGCAGCGAAACCGTACTCTGGACCATGGGCCATGTACTAGGTCTTCACCAGTAGAGGTTGGGCGGTGCCAGTGTCAGTCATTAGGAAAACTCTTTAGACAGGAAATAGTCGACGGAGGTCCAGGGTAAATAGGGAAGGCGATCAAAACTGGACGTGAGGCAATCTCTGCTTCTGACACAACTACCGTGTAGACATAACCCACTGCCTCAGAGAGCCTCGGCTGAAAATGAATGTTTGATTTGACCGTGGAAGATGAGCAAGCTCCTTTCGTTCCCTCTTCGACTTTACGGTGACGAATGCGGGCACCTTGGGCGCACGGCGCGCGTCCACAAATTTCGATCTAAATCGGTGCTTTAATGGGTTAGCGGAGGCCTCTTCTGCGATGGCACTGACAGCGGTGTCACGCCTGTCGTTATCCTGCTGAAAGAGTGATTGCTGCCAAAGCAAGAGCAGGGAAGACACAGCCCATCTCACTTCATGTAAGTAAGCTGGGATGGGGTCCGAAGGGTACTAGATGGCGCTGGGCCTAGGACATACTATGAGATACTCAAGGCGATGCAGACGCACCCAAAGACAAAAAGTTAAGCCAGTTCTGGCTACAGGAATGGCCACAACATTGACCAAATGTCGATGAGCCCTCCTATATTGCATACGACAGGGGCCCGCATGGTCATTTGGATACATTTTCATCTGCAAAAAAAAAAAAAAAGGCTCAGCAGAGGTTCTCTGAACGGTCCTCTCTATATGTGCACCATGGGTGGAACGGAAGGGAAATGTTTAGTCGTCAAAACCTCCCGGCTAAAGTCCACCCGGGACACCGAGATCCTTCTCACATCGAAGACTGAAAAACATGATGCTCTGTGAGCTTTCGAATTGCAAGAAGGTTCGGAACCGTCCGAAGCACACACGAAATGAACTTACCTCTACACGCACCGACAGGGAGGAGACCTTCCAGCTCAACGGAAAAAAGAACCACCTTTCGCAGTTGGACAGCGTGCCAGCATTAAGCAAAAGGTAGTAAGAGAAGAGCCCAGAAAACACGAAACCCTCTGATGTTTCAAATTGAATTTGGCACGCCGGTGATGTGAAAGAGGAGTCAGAGAGAGCGCTTACCGAAAAGACGTTACTGTACACCAGAGTTGCCCAGAGGGCAGTGGAACAAACAATGGACGATCGACCCCG
This sequence comes from Lactarius indigo, assembly GCA_025766275.1. Lineage (NCBI taxonomy): Eukaryota > Fungi > Basidiomycota > Agaricomycetes > Russulales > Russulaceae > Lactarius > Lactarius indigo. Next base: position 258,653 of record JAFKAC010000036.1, read on the forward strand.
ACCCCGACCCTGAACGCTTCGGCATGCAAAACGAGAACTCGCTTCGGGAGCAAACAGTTGAACGTGAAGCGTCATGACGTACATCGTCCTTTTGACCAAACACCGCAGTTGACTCAGGCGCTGCACAAAGAGACAAAACGGCGACTCAGGTGATCATTTGGGAAACCAAGATAATGTGGGAGCCTGAGTGGGCATCTCATCGGGTCCGCCTCAGGCTTTTTTTTTGTGCGCGTAGTTTTTCTGTATGAAAGCACGAAGTATTGAGTGTCCAAGCAACTCCTAGTAATGACTCACACGAGCGTAACAAATACAAAAAAGTCGAGAAACATGTAGGTTCCACGATAACTCCATGATGGATGATAAGCTCCAAAAGAGTCCGAGTTTCTTTATTCATGTGACTTATCAAAAAGAAAAAAAACAAGAAAATACGGCATAGCATGTATATGACATAAATCGCGTTACCGCGACAAGAAATAAATAGACCGCCCAACAAGTTGTTCTGACAGAGGTTCAGTGCTATGATTTCGACGTGATCCCCCAAAATATAAACAGATTCAGACGATGGCCAAGACGAATCCACGATGAGAGGGAGCGTAAGGGACAAAGTGAGAATGGTATGGGATCAGGACGAGGGCATTTTTGCCCAAGACAGAACAAGAAAGTGGGAAAAGGACTGACAATTCGTGGTGGAGGATGATGATGGTGGTGGTGGTGGTGGGGGGGATGAGGAAGACATCTACAACAAAATAATGATACCAACGATTTCATGACTCGTCGACAAGAAGTAAAGGCAGTCCGAAAAGTGGATATAACTAGACTGCTTGCGCGTGGGGGGGGGACATAAGCCAAAAAAAAAATAATAATGAACAAAGACTTTGAAAAAGATCTCATCGACATTACAACAAACAATTTGGTCAAATCACGGACGGTCATTAGACGACTCGCGCTCAAGGAGCCACGACGCGGTCTACACACCGCCTGCACGGTACAGTCACCTGCTGCTGCTTTCGCGCTACAGCGACAACGCCTTCTTCGGCCATACGTTCGCGCAAACGCGCCAGCTGACGCTCCTTCGACACAAAGCCCATTTTCTTCTCCGCCTCGATTTTTTCCTCGCTAGCTTTGATGGTGCTATTCTTTTCCTCGGTGGCGCCACGCGTGACGGACCACGAGAAGGGCGACGGCACCACAAAGCTCGCGAAGTTCTGCAGCGCGGCGAAAGGACTGCCGCTCATTGCAGTTGCACTGGACGGAGGAGGCTGCGACCGAAGTGGTGAACGGGGTCTGTACACATAGACGCGTGAGTTCGACAAGACACTCTCCGGGCTGTGTACTTACATACTCGGAGGAGGTACGCGCACTTTCGTCAACGACGACGGTTGCGGAATGAAGGTTGGCGGAGCTATTGGCTTAACAGTTGGGTGTGGAAGAAATGACGGACGTGCGCCACCACTGCGGTCACTCAGAGGCGAACTGTTCCTGGAAGATGCCGTAGGGGGCGAAGGAGTGGCGCGCGGAGGTGAGGGCTTGGCGTTCCTGGCGGGCCCTTCGAAGCGCTTGAGTACGGTGGCGCGGGGGATCGCCGAGGGTGAAGGTGGAGAGGCAGTCTTGCGGGAAACGAGGGATGCAGAGGGGAAGGAGAAAGTAACGTCATCAGTCCTCACTTGCGGATTCGCAGAACGGAACAGGCTTGCGTGTTTGAGGCGTTGTTGAGGAGGGGGTCTGCGCCGCCAATGAGATGAAAGTGGGCGGTATCTCAAACTTGAACTTGATCCCGCCCTCGTCTTCCTCGCCCACAAACACATCTTCCACATCTGCGGGCTCGTCTTCTTCGAGAACGACGCCGAGCCCTGAGCCAGAGAAGCACACGGGGTCCTGAGTTGGCGGAGACTCAACCTCGACACCAACGTCGGCAGGTAGCACAAAGGGCGGCATCTCGTCCTCTTCTTCGTTGGTGGTACCAAAGAAACCCTTGGTGAATGGGCTCGTCGTTTCTGGGGGAGCGGCCGAGATCGGTGGCGAGTCGCCCATGTCTTCGAGGCATCCAAAGAATCTGTCGACCTCCTCTGGGAAGTGTTGCGGGGAAGCGGCATGAGGCGCGCCTTTTGCAGGGAAGGACCATTCACGTGAAAGCGAAGACCGTCTGGCGTGAGTCAGGAGGGGGTGCTGGTGATGGTGTACGGGAGGGCGAGGATGCCACGGAGGAGTCCAAATGAGGAGTAGAGCAGGGTATATCTTCCAGTGAGCCAAACGACGATCCGTTCTGAGAGGTGAAAGTTTCGTCGCCCTCTTCCTCATCCTCGTAACCCATGAGATTGTTCTCATGTTCCGAATACACCTCCTCATCTTCGTCTACCTCCTGTACGGCCTTGAGCTCGGGACCACTCATCGTGTGTTCATCGAGCGAGTCGACGTCCGTAGCCGAGCTCATCGAGTCGATGGACATCATGCGGCGTATCGGGGCAACAGGCGTAGGGGTCTTGAGCAGGACTCAACTCTTCGAGTGATTTCTCGAGGTCCTCACGAAGGCGGCGCTCTCCCACTAGTTCAGCCCTGACACATTCAAGCTCGTGCGCTATCTCTTGGCTACGCACTACCTCTTCTTGCGCAGCCTGCAGATCCGCCTTGGTAGTTGTGAGCTCGGCTCGCAAACTTTCCACTGCGGCATCGCTTTCCTCAGCGGCACGGACGGCAGCGCGCTTCTCGACCTCCAGCAAGCTCAGACGCTCGCGTGCGATCCACGCCTCGCGGCGCTCCGTGTCGACACGGAGTGCAAGTACGCCTGACTGCTTCTCGAGATCGGCTACACGAGTGCGCCATCCATCAATGTCGCGCTTCAGTTCGTCTCGCTCGGCCTTAAGATCGGCAATAAGGCGGAGCATTTCGTCAGTTGGCTCTGCCACACTTGAGGAGCTGTCGGAAGTCGAGACGGAGATAGGACGGGAGGTACGAAAGGAGAGTGTGCACTCGAGCTCCGAGATGCGCGCGACGAGAGCGGCTTGGGACTGGTATAAAAAGTGCTGCTCATTGGTGAGGGAAGGAGGACGACCCCATTCGGTTTCTGAGCCGATTCAATGGACGACCCTCAGTCGTCGGGGTGAGTTCTGGAGTGGGGAGACCAGTGAAAAGATGACTTGTATGATATGCTGCTACGCTTTCTGGGAACCTTCAAAAGGGTCCGAGGATATTGAGGAGGTGCTCTCGGTCAGCGAAGCCCGACGAAAAAACTGCACGGACGATGAGGCATGAGTCGGAGGGACGACGACAGAACGACGATGCAAGGCAGTAGCCTTGGAGAGGACACCACTATCCGGAGAAGAGGAAGGGGACGTTAAGCTGGGAGAAGCCGCGAGAGTGAGTGACTTCAGGCCAGTGGGCTTCGTAGGGGTGGGTGCAGACTCCGGAGTGGGAAGTTGTTCGCCGGTGACACCAGACATAAGCCTGTCTGGGCTGAGCGAGAGCGGGCGGAGGGTGAGGCCAGCGGGGCGATGACGAGCCGGGGAGGGTGACCCAATAACCGCAGCAGGTGAAGCCGATGCGTCAACGGGTGGGGGTGAAGATACTGGGGACCTCCTCTTCCTCTTCCTCCTCCTCAACAAGGGTATGGAGCTGATCTTTGATAGAAGACGTCACACGACTACTGAATGAGTCGCGGATATTTGCGAGGCCACTCAAACCCGAGGTGAAGCTGCCCAAAGCAGGAGGGAACGACGGCTTGCTCGCTGAGTCAATGCGGTCGGTCAGCTGGGGGGGGAACCGAGTCTATGAAGGGATGGAAATGAGCGTACGTAATTCGGATATCCTCCGCTCGATTTCTGGTGAGCTAAGCTTCTGGTATCTCGACTGGCGAAAAACCATCTGGACTCGGCTTGCCTTCAAGTGCCCAGAGAGCCCGACGGCGAATGGAGTCCTTGTCCCCGAGGTTCATGTTGTCCTCGCTGTTAGAAGCGAGAAGCGTCGGTAGGGCAACGCCCATGACCTCCGCCGACTCGCGGCGGGTGGACACGGAGGAGCGGCGACGGTGGTGGGAGTTCCGCTTTGTTGTCGGAGCTGGTGGTGGCTGTGAAAGAGAGGAAATGGAGTTTGAGGAGGAATGTGAGGATGAAAGGGAGATGTCATGAAAAGAAGAGGAGAAAGAGAGTGCGGGGGAGACGGAGACGGAGACATTGCGAGAATGGGAACGTGAATGAGAATGTCTCCTGCTTGATTGAGCAGGAGGGGCTCCACCGAGTTTGAAAAGATTCGAACTGTGGGCGGCGGAATCGGTGAGCTGCGGCGTCGGAAGAGGGAATAAATAGGTTTACCCTCTTCTTGTCGGCAAGAAGCTCGTCATCTCTGATCCTGTCAGTGGCTGTATCAATACGGTCAACAATTGCGGTCATATTTTTTTTAGAAAGAGTGGAAGGTGCACTAGGCGAAGAGAGTGGTGGTAGATAGAAAAGAAAGGAAGGGGACCGACGAGGGAGCCAAACAGAAGTGACGAGATGGTGGTCGCGACGAGAGCGTGTAATCCCAAACTGTCTCCTTTTCCAACATCACAATCACAAACAATCATTAACTCGGCTAACTTATGGCTGCACGACTCGTCAAGCTCATTCCCGCGAGATCTGTCTTTCTCCTCTGCGACGTACAACTCAAATTTCGTGTGTACAGTACTCTCTTTCCTGTCACTGGCGCTGAATGACCACCCTCGCAGGCACTGCCATTCATGGGTTCGACGCCGTGGTTGCCACTAGCAACAAGCTCCTCAGAGCCGCCAAGGTGCGCGCTGTGCTTGTACTACTGTGCTTCCAACAGCACCTCATGTGGATCCAGATCCAAGAGGTCCCCGTAATCGTCACCGAGCAAAACCCCAGAGGTACGCCTGCCCCGCTCCTACCCCACTCGACGCCCGCTCAGGCACGGCCATGTGCCACCACCCTTTACCTGCGTGCCTTGAATCGACAGCGCTTGGCAAGACCGACGACCGCATCGACTTGGCCTCGCTGGGTGCCCTCCACCTCGCCACGGTCGAAAAGACGCTCTTCTCGATGGCGACGCCGGAGGTTCTCTCCCTCCTCGAGAAGAACAACTTCAAATCTCTCGTCGTCATGGGCATCGAGGTGCGCGCACACAATCACAATCCACATCCACATCTACGATCCATCACCCTGATCGTCTTGGCGTTTAGTCCCATGTCTGCGTGCTGCAGTCCACCCTGGATCTGCTTGAGCGCGGTTACGACGTGCACGTCCTCGCGGACGGCGTGTCGAGCTGCAACAAGGAGGAGGTCCCGGTGGCGCTCGAGCGGATGCGCCAAGCTGGCGCGCAAATCACGACCAGCGAGAGCCTGCTGTTCCAGTTGCAAGGTGCGTACATATTTTACGCCCCGTCGTTGGCATGGGTTACATCAAGGGTATGTATCATCGCCTAGGCGATGCATCGAATCCGAACTTCAAAGCATTTGCCAACGTGATCAAGGCGGAGAAGGAGAATACAACACAGGCGTTGCAGACGCTTATTGCCCGTCAGGCACGCAGCGCTATAAACAAGATGCTACTGTATCACATGTATTAAATATTAAATGGAAAAGTGACCAGCTGAGTTTTAACACTGCCATTGGTAGCGAGGCAGCAACCACCAAGCACTTCTATTCCCCACCATGGGGTGACAGGAGCTGTGTTCATAAGGTGGGAATCGCGCTGGAACCCCATTCGTAACCCCGGCGCAGGCTGAGTGCCTCTTTAACCCCAAGAACTCAACTATCTGTGTGGTAACAGATGTCAGTCAATGAATGAATACCCTTACGCCTCGAGGCACGGTCGTAGTCATGCATGACCTGAAACGCGCAACTTACATAGCATCACGACCCAACTAGTGGCGTATGTCATCATATCTAGTGAAAAAACGTGTTCGTGGGTCGACCGCAGCTAAGCAACAGGGCTTCCGAATCACGATGGTTCAGTGAAAAAGTCTCCAAGGTGGATCGCAGACTCGTTCCGGACGAGAAGGTCTGATCTGCACTAGATGTTACACTCTCCTGTGGACTTTGAGGCCTCTGAATACGGCTGTTGAACCCCATGCTCAGCTGCGGGTGTAGGCGGCGAGAGGACAACATCCTGGGCCGACCTGAAAGCCCCTCGTTTCGGGAGGTGGACCCAGCAAATGGGTCAGCGTCGTCGGTGTGGTACCCCCCCAGTGGTCGACAGAAGAATTCGAATGTGATATCGAGGGAGAATATCGACCATATGGGCGGACACCGCCAACGGGTTCTGGGCGGAGATAGGTACTCGGGCCAGAGACTTGAGCTTCGGCAGATTGTGGACCCAAACACGAGCTGAAGCTAAGGACAGACGTCGTCTCGTCTGGGCGGATTGAGGAGGGAGACGGAAGGAGAAAAGTGCTCGTCAAACTAGGGCATGCGCAGTTTTGAATGAGATCCTTCCATGATTAAGTCCTAAGAGAATGGGTTGAATGACGGAAAGCCAAGAAGACTGTGCAACGTGCCTTCACGCGAACGCGAGCGCCTGGGAGCATTGTACTCCCGCTAAAGACACAGTAGCCGAACGTGAGGGCAAGGGCGTTCGCGGTCATTGCGTTCTTGTCCGAATGAGAGGCTACGCGTGCGAGATGCAGACAAAGAGCTCCTAGAGTGACCCTATGAACCTCGGGCAGTTCACGGATCTTCGAATCGCAGCAGAGAGAAGTTGTTTTCTGTATATCGAGCTATGTGTGACATCGTTAGAATGTGAGTGAGAACAAGTTAGACTACTAACCTTTATTCTGTCCGTACTGTACATAGTCTCGTAAAGGGAACGTGCACAGTGGCTCAGGAAGATTCCAGAGGTAGAGCTAGGCGGATGATGGTAAATGACTTTTAAAGCGACGACGTGTCTAAGATGACCGACCTTGAGAAGCGTTGCAACAGAATGGATGTTGTCTTCATAGCTGAAAGAAAACGTCTGTTCGCTTTCTAACCTGCGCCGCAACTGAACGAGAAGGAACATCAGCTAGTAGGTTGGTCATTTGTGCTATATTCCACTGACCTCTTGTACTCCTGGGTCGTACATAGCGCCTAACTGGAACGCATGAATCCCAATTTTGAACATATGATTAATGGGCTTACCGGATACGAATATATTTGGTAAGTATCCAACCCCTCGGGCCTTTGTTCGACTTCTTCGATGCACATTCTGATGACCTTCGGTACATTGTCCCCATCAATCATGCAGTCCTGCAAGGGGACGCCAAAGACCAAATTTGAATATGTACCGAGACGGTAATTGCGGTAGAGAGCGGGTGGGGGGATAGAAGAGGAGAGGGTGCGACGGAAAGACGCCTTCAGATTGGAGGTATCAGTTCCAGCTAACGCCTCCTTTACTTCTGGTCCAATATTCGTTACCAGGTCGTTATTGTAGGTTGCGCATGCCGTGCTGCGGTCGATGTAAAGTACCCCGATTTTGAGAAAGTGCACTAACACTGACATCATGCCAATTACATATCCGAGAAGAACATCCTTGATCGTTGTCGTGAAAACAAGGTCCTCGAGACACTGCATTCACAAGGTCCGACATAGCGTCAATCCGTAGAATATTATCTCACTCACATTATATCCGTACTCCAGAATTTCAGCTATCCCTTCTCGACAGATGTTAAGATGGAAAACGGCCCCCCTGCAGCTATCGTCGAATGCTACTTCAGAAAGTCAAGTCGTTGAACGAAATTGGGGGCTATTGACGGTACTGGCATACCCATTTCATCGGACCCAGCATGCTTAAGCCCTCGCCGACCACGAAATAAGGTGGAGACTCTGCCTCCGAACCAATTGTTCGAAGCGTCCTGAGGATGTCGCAGAATATGAGCGGAGTGGAACTGGTAGTGTTTCTTGTATGCCTGCTGGAGCTTCGAGATAGTATTCTCCACATGATCGACTATACCCCTGGGAATACTTCTTGAGATTATCCTTGATCCACATTCTCGTCTGATCTCCCGTGTCCTTTTGATGGCCCTACGTTAGAACAGGGATGCCCACGTCGATGAGACGTTCCTGGCTTGCCTTCAACGTTGCAAGGGGACCAATGACGTTAATATCCAAGGTGTTCACGAATTGCTGCCGGGTGCTCACTTCTGCAACGGCAGTGAGCAGGCCTGCGGCTAGTGAACTATGACGCTGCGAGTACATACCTCTTTCTAGATTATCTCTGATTTTGTTCCATGCGGCTCTTGTCGTAGTTGGCTCTATGCGGTGGTCGGACAATGAATCAAGTTGCCTTGCGTCGCGATGGAGTTCCTGTAAGGAATCGATACTTCAAATCGAAAAGTCAGTCAGATAGGTAGCAGGTTTGTCACTTTCTGAAAACTGACTAGGTTGCCTCGATCCTTCGCCTAACGGTTCAAGGATTAACGTAAAATATATCAATCGAACAGCGTTGACAGACCTTCGTCGGAAGAAAGCCAAATAGCGATCACCGATGATCCTGAGTTGTGTGTCGAACTCGGCGAGCAGCCTATTCGAGTGCTCTTCTAAGACCTCTCTCGACTGAGGTTCTGACATGAAAGGCATTGTATGGTACCGAATGTTGTGGCGTGAGGTCGCGCGTTTGTAGGTTGTTCACTTTGAAACAGGCGGAAGCCACGAGGTATGCATCTCAAACCCTGGAGAGGGGGCAGCCAATTTGGTATGACGTATGCCTGGCCTTCAGAGCCCAGAAGAGAAGCCGACGAATATAGATTCAAGAAGATGGATGGAGTCATTGGGCGTTGAACACACGACCAAAGCCCCAGCTGCTCCGTTTTCAAACCAAAAATGTAGGATAAAAGGGTCAAATCCCACCAACACCGGACTCCTGGTTCGCCACGCGCGTACTGAACACCATTCCATACACCGGTGAGCGGGCCATGGTCGCGTGATGATTCTCCTAGGGCCAATATCACAGCACATAACCTAGCGTCACAGCTCAAGCGCCCACGTTGCAACGACTGGGGGGTTCACACGGTCCAGCCGCGGATAAGTGGTGGGTCTAAGGCGGAGTGAGGATTAGGCAAGGCATTTGAGCGAACGGACCGTGATAACGGCACGTGCTCATTCCTTTCTTGCATCTGGCGCCGCCCGCTCTCAGGCTGTCGCCACTTCGTATATCCAAAGACTAATAATAACTTGAACAACAACGTTGTTTTTCCGTGGCACGTGTCGATTGAGCCTTTTCCTTCCGGCGCCGCACCAGACTTGCCCTCGGACAGCTAAGTAGTGACACCAAAAGACGACAAATGTTCCCGAAATACAATGTGCCAACTAAGCAACTGAGGCGCATAGAAATACAAAACAAAGAAAAAACGTGCGCGTCATAAAAAAAACTTTCAAACGTCTTTATCCCGGATTGCGAACTCGTTGCAGAGGAGGTGAAGTGCGTTTCTGGATAGCAGACTGTTGGATGGACCTGGTGGTGGGTGATCGATGCTTGTGGATAGGGCGAGTGCTGGGATAGCTGCTGGTAGGTCGCAGATGTAGGTGGCGGCGGGGGCGTATGTGGCAACGGCCTGACAGCGCTGCCAGTGGAGCCGTTCGCCTCAAGTATGACCGGCTCCGGTTCGGGTAGATGTCTTCGTTCGTAAGGGTCGACCATGGCGAGAGAAGTGGGCTTGGGGGGAAGTCCTGGGGTAGCCTCGGTGGTGGTGTAGAGTGTTGGTCCACAGAATAATATGAAGGGAGTATGGTCGAAGAGGATCGCGCAGATGGCGAAAACTCGGGACCCATGACGTGTGATCCCTCAAACAGAGTGCTCCCAAAAAACGAAGGGTGACTGATAACAGAGGCTCTCGTCCCCAGAGAGGCCGAGGGCAATGCGGGTGGAGAAAGGGGCTCGTCAAACAGGGTATCCGCGTTTTGAATGAGATCCTCCATGAGCGAGTCCTGGGAAAAAATAAGTTAGGAAGACAAAGAAGAAAATGTAACGTGCCTTTAAGTAGACGTAGCCTTCCACGATTGTATTACCACGAAACACGGCGTAACAGAATTGGGAAGCGAGAGCCTTCGCGGTCATTCCGTTCTGGGCTGAATGGGAGGCAACAAGAGAAAGATGTCGTGAAAGCCTTCCTAGAGTTTCCCTATGAACTGGAGGTAGTTCGCGGATCACCGATCGCAACAGGGAGAAATCGTTTTCGGTATATTTGACTATACACGACATCAGAAAAAGTGTGAAGCGGTCAAGAGCACTTACCTTTATTTTGCCCGTATTGCCTAAATTCTCGTAAAGAAAGCCTGATCAGTGGTTCTGGAAGGTCCCAGAGGTAGAGCTAGTAGGCGACAGATGGTGAAAGGAGTTTATGAGTCGACTACGTTGGTATTGTCTCACCTCGAGAAGCTTTGCAACAGAGTGGATGTTGTCCGAAGAGCTGAAAGAAAATGTCTTTTCACACTCGATCCTGCGTCGCAACTGGATGTGATTTCACGTCAGCTAGCAGACCGGTATTTATCAGGGCAGATTCAGCTGGCCTGTAATACTTCGGCGCCATTTATAGAACCTAACTGCGTCACTAAACACTGGCCCCAACACTAACCTCAAGCCTTAACGGCTTACCGAATAAATTTTATTAGTATTTAGGCCCCTTCTCTCGACTTCTGCAATGCAGACTCCGATGACATTTGACGCGTAGTATTGATTGGCCGTGGGGTCTATCCAGGGGGACGCCAAAAATCAAGTTTGAATGGCCACTGGAACGATAATCGCGGTAGAGTGTGAGAGGAGGAATAGAAAGGGCAAATGTGCGACGGAAGGATCCCGCTAGACCAGACTCATCACTCTTGCACAAGGCCTGCTCTACACCTGGTTTAGTGCCCATAGCCAGGTCGTAATACGCTTTACTTGTCGTGCTGCAGCTTATCGTTATCTCGGGTTCCTTAACTTTTCACCAAAGCGTGCTGGCACTGACATCATATCATCCAGGTATTTGACAAGAACGCCCTTGACGGTCGTCCTGAAAACGAGGTCCTCAAGACACTGCGGGGATGTGTTTCGGCGTGATACCACTGCATGCCGTAGAACACTACTCACATTATATCCGTCCTCTAGATTTTCGGTCCTGGTCGATCGAATGACGTTGAGGATGCGAACAGCTTTCCTACAGTCATCTTCAAGTGCTAATTCGGCAAACTAGTTCAGAGGACCAATTCGGAAGCCATTGACGACACTATCGGCGCACCCGATTCGTCGAGCTCGGCGTGCTCTGATTCTCGCCGATTCCGAAATAAGTTGACTCCAAACCTTCTGTTTGAAACCTGCTGAAGACTAGTAGTGGTGTGGGAATGGTCTACAGGGGGATATTTCTTCAAGTACGCCTGCTGGAGCTTCGAGATTGTATTCTCTGCGTGATCCGCATAATCCGCCGGCAGAGTTCCTCAGATTCTTCTCGATCCGCTTTCTCGTCTGATCTCCCGATCCCTTTCGGATGGCCGTAAGTCAGTAAGGGACTCGCCTCAACAGAAAGGTTTCAGGCGTGCCTTTAACGTTGCGAGAGGTTTGATGACGTTGATATCCAAGCTACTCACAAAAGCCTCCCTAGTGCTAGCCTCTGCAACGGTTGTGGGCACAACCCGTAGCTCAGGATGTGCGAAGGCATACCTCTTTCTAGACCCTCTCTGAGTATGTCCCATGCGGCTCTCGTTGGAGTCAGTTCCGCACGTGAGTCGAACGAAGCGTCAACGACATTTGCCTCGCGATGGAGTTTCCGTAACGAGGTGATACTTGGAGAGTAGGAAGTTAGCCGGACACGTGGCAGGCTCAATGTCTTGGACGACTGACTATTCATCCTCAATACGTCGCCTGGAGGTTCAAGGGTCAGTGTAGACTATAACAAAAGAGCCATGTCGACGGACCTTTTTTGGAAGAAAGCCAAGTAGCGGTCTGCGATGATCTTGAGGTGTGAGTCAAAAAGGGCAAGAAGACCTTTCGATTGGGTCTCTAATGCCTCTCTTGACTGAGGTTCCATAGACATGAAAGACATGGTTTGTGACTGGGGTTGAAGCTCAAAGCTTCAGTCACGTAGGCTGTTACCTTTGAACAACTTGAAGCAGCCAGGTGCCAGTATGAGGGATATTTGCGTGAGCTCAGAGGAGACATTCTCAGGCACCAAAGACGGCACAGTCGGCTGGTAACATGTTCAACACAGCTTTCAGGACCTTGATGCTGGATATAAGAACGAGCGATTGGACCACCTCATACGTACACACACCTCTGGCCTCAATTCCGCTCTCGATTTTGAAGTTGAGATTAAAACCTTGTACGACTTCGTAGTTGCCGCAGAGGAAGGAGGCCACGAACTGTTCTTCTCAGCACCTGCCCCAAAGCGCCCCGAGAAGCTCAACAACGCGACCACCTCACCGCCTGTCAGTGGCTTTGGCAGTTGGGCTCCGGACGTGGAGGTACGTTTTCAGTCCTGCCTCGCTTCGGCGCGTTTAAGCTTTCATTTTCCAGCCTCCTTTGATAACGTGATCGTGTCTTGGATCACGGAGGATTGTGCGGTGCTCTACCAGAACTTGGGCTCTAGATGCGATCAAAGGGTGTTTTGGTGAGTGGTTTACAAAAATAGAAAAAGGTGCCCCGCTTCTCAGCTACCTGGGCCTCATTCCGGCGCAAGTCGTTCCGCGGAAAGAATCATAGAAGTGCCAGAGTGATGGCCCTGAACACAAATTCTTCGCAAGCTCAATCTTCGACCTTGTCTTCGACTTCGTTTTCTCGCTGTTCTATTCCATCCTTCTAGGCCGATGGCTCGGGACTGGAGCTGCAACATCTACGAGCACCTCAGACAGAGGTGACAGCACTGTATAATCGCTGAGTGCGAATCTCTAGGTGGCGGCGGGCGGGTACGCCCGTCCCAGGAATGGTACTTCCGCTTCGAAAATAGTGCAGATCTGAATTGTACACTTGTCCACCGGTGCTACGTCTGTCCCAGCCTGAGTCAAATCGCCTCCTCCAACTGAACTTGAGATACACGGGTGTGGGAGGAAGTGTTAGAAAGTTTGGTGAATCGAAAACGCGCTGACATTCATCCAAAGCGTCTCACTGGAGTTTCCTATTGGCGATGGCGCTCCAAGCAAACCCGCCAGACCGTTCTGTTCCTAAAAAAGCGCATCGCAAATTTGTTCATGGAGCCAAAAAAGAGAAAAGAAGTTACGAAGAGGTCTCTTAATGCTGCTGGTAGGGGCATTTCACATTGTTCACTCAAGTCAAAAAAACTCCACCAACGCGGACGTGTAATTTCCTCTTCTGCGAGGCCAGCCTATGGGAGGCATGGAGACGTAGTATGGGCCATCGAGCTGACGTCTCGATTTAGTCTCCCGTCTGTGACTGCCTGGACCTTGGGACCCAGGTTGTGTTCCCGTGCGGCAATGCCAGTGGAACGTCCATCGGCTACCACGCGAGTTTAGGTTCAGGCGTGTGAGTGGTGACGCGGTGACGTTCTGAACTTCTGAGGCAGCGACGTCTTATGAGTATTTGACCAGTTCGGTCGCAGCTTGCAAGTTTGCGCAGCGCATCGACGATCGCACGTAGCCCGAAGACAAAAACACCACAACCGACCAAAGTCCTCAACTTTCGACCAAGAAAAACGTTGTGCGTGTCGTCGTGGGTATAGGGACGCGAACTGTTCACATTCCTAGAGAAGAGTACGAGTCGTCCATCGGCATATTACCGCCATCGGCCAATGTAACCTTGCGTGAATGTCTGTGTCCCTGAAATGAGGCGAGTCGTGGAGAAGACGCCCGTACACGCTTTCGTGTACCAGAGCTAAAGGGAAAGTGAAGCATGAGAGTTGCATAAGCGCCAAGGGAAACAGATCGTCATTTCCAATATTACAATACATGACAGCCCAAGCACTCAACAATCCTACGATATCTACACTCTATGTGTCACAACAAGTGGGGTATCACGCGGCGGCGCGTGACCCAGCCACGGATAAGAGATAAATATGTCCAAAATATAAGGTATCCATGAAACTGTAGCGTGCAGAAATACCAATATTAAACGGAAAACGCGAGCACATCATAAAAAACATTCATAGGGTTGGCAAGAAAGTCCTCATCCCAGATTGCAAACTCGTCGCGGAGGAGGCGGGGTGAAATGCGCTGCTAGATCGCAGGCTGTTTTGTGGACTGTGGTGGATGGTCCGTGCTTGTAGGTAGGACCCCTGTTGAGATAGCTGCTGCTCGGTCGCAGAGGTGAACGGTGGAGGGGTATGTGGCAACGTCGTGACCGCGTGAGAGCACCTCACCTCAGGTATGACCTGCTCGGGTCCGAGCGTATCTCTTCCATCCGTAGGGGTATCTAATGGCGAGAATCCCATAAGTGGGCTCGGAAGGGTGTTTGGTAGCCCGGGTGGTGTCGAGAGTTCCACAGAAGAAGCCGAAAGGAATATGGTCGAAGAGGATCGCGCAGACGCCGAACCCTCGGGGCCGATGGCCTGTGGTTCTGCGAACAGGGTGCTCGAAAATAACGAGCTATAGCTGATAGTAGAATACCTCGACCCCGCATGGGCCGAGGGTGGTGGGGGTGGAGAAAAGGGCTCATCAAATAGGGTATGCGCATTTTGAATGAGATCCTCCATGAGCGAGTCCTGAGCGAATAAGGAATATAGGAAATCAAGAAGAAAATGCCAACATGCCTTTAGGTAAACGTAGCCTTCCACGATTGTATGACCACGAAACACGGCATAACAGAACTGGGAAGCGAGCGCTCTCGCGGTCATCCCGTTCTGCTCTGAATGGGAGGCGACAAGAGCAAGATGCCGTGAAAGCTCTCCTAGAGTTTCCCTGTGAACTGGAGGTAGTTCGCGGATCACGGATCGCAGCAGGGAGAAATCGTTTTCGATATATCTGGCTATACGTGACATCAGAGCGTGTCTGCAACGGACAGGAGCATTTGGTCCACTCACCTTTATTCTGTCCGTATTGTCTATAATCCCGTAAGGAGAGCCTAAGCAGTGGTTCTGGAAGGTCCCAGAGGTAAAGCTAGTAGGCGGCAGATGATAAATGGTGTTTAGAAGCTGACGCGTCCGCAGTGTCTTACCTCGAGAAGCATTGCAACAGAGTATATGTTGTCCGAAGAGCTGAAAGAAAACGTCTCTTCACTTTCTATTCTGCGCCGCAACTAAATGTGACTTCAAGTCAGCTAGCGGATCAGCCATCACTTAGGGATGGATTCGGCCGACCTGCAGTACTTCTGTGCTATTAATGGAACCTGACTGCGCCACTAAACACGACTCCCAACACGACCTCAAGCTCAAGCGTTGAATGGCTCACCAAATAAATTTTGTTAGCATTCAAACCCCTTTTCTCGACTTCTGCGATACACATCCCGATGACTTTCGGCACGTAGTATTGATTGGCCGTATGGTCTACCAGCGGGACACCGAAAATCAATTTTGAATTGCCATTGGAACGATAGTTGCGATAGAGTGTGAGCGGAGGAACAGAATTGGAAAAGGCGCGACGGAAGGATCCCGTCAAATTAGACTCATCCCTCCCGTTCAAGGCTCTCCATACGCCCGGCTTGGCGCTCATGGCCATGTCGTGATACGTCTTGCTTGCCGTGCTGCAGTTTGTCTCAGATTCGTTAAGAATTCGCGAAAGATTACGAGCACTGACACCATATCATCTAGATATTTGGCAAGAACGCCCTTGACAGTTGTCCTGAAAACAAGGTCTTCGAGACACTGCGCGGACATGTTTGGTGTAACGTCGCCGTATAACTTAAAATACTACTCACATTATATCCTTCCTCCAGATTTTCGGCTCTGGTCGATCGAAAGATGTTGAGTTGGCGAACAGCTTTCCTACAGTCGTCTTCAAGCGCTAATTCAGGAAGTTAATTCAGGGAACGAAGTCGGTGATGCTATCGACGCACATGATTCTTCAGGCTCAGGTTCTTGCTTAGATTTCGAAAATAAGTGAAACTTTTTGTCCGAAGCACGCTGAGGACCAGTAGAGCGAGCACGATCCACGGGGGGATACTTCTTCAAGTATGCTTGCTGGAGCTTCGATATTGTATTTTCTGCGTGATTCACATAATCCCCTGCAGAGTTTCTCAGATTCATCTCGAGCCGCTTTCTCGTTTGATCTCCCGTATCCTTTCGGGTGGCCATGTCAACGAAGGATCCGACCGCAACGAGAAGTCCCAGACTTGCCTTTAATCCCGCAAGGGGTTTAATGACATCCACCTCCAGGCTATTCGCGAAAGCCTCCCGGGTGCTGGCTTCTGCGATGGTTGTAGGCCGCAACCTGTAGTTCAAGATGTACGAACACACACCTCTTTCTAGACCATCTCTGATTTGATTCCATGCAACTCTTGTCGTGGTAGGTTCGGTTCGTGGATCGAATGAAGAATCAACGACATTTGCCTCGCGATGGAGTTTCCGTAACGAGGTGATACTTGGAGAGTAGGAAATCAGCCAAACAAGTGGCGGGTTCAATTCTTTGGACAACTGACTATTCCTCCTCGATACGTCGCCTGAAGGTCCAAGGATTAGCTTAAACTATAACACATGAGCCACGTCGATGGACCTTTTTTGAAAGAAAGCCAAGTAGCGGTCTGCGATGATCTTGAGGTGTGAGTCGAAAAGAGTAAGAAAGCTTTTTGTTTGGTTTTCTAACGCCTCTTTTGGCTGAGGTTCCCTAGACATGAAGGACATGGTTTGTGTCTGGAGACGTAGCGTGAGGCTTGGCCTTGAACAACTTGAAGCTGCGGCTGTTACGAGCTGCGGCTATGATTGATGTGAGGGATATTCGCCTGAGTCACTGAGCCCCCCGCTCGGAGTATATCTCAGGCTCCCCCAAAACGGCACAGTCAGCTGGTGACATGACACGCGAATTCGACGTTCGGAACAGCCTTCGGAATGCTGCGAGTGGGCAGTGCCGAATCGAGAACAAGGCATTGTCTTGATTGCGTTCTCGATTTTTGAGCTGAGGTTATAGTAAAACCAATAATTTGTGGTTGCGGAGAAAGGAGGTCACATACGTTCTCCTTAGCACTGCCCCTCAAATGCTCTGGGGAACTCTACGCTGAGCCTACCTCCCCACGCTTGTCAGTGGCTTTGGCAATCGGACTCCGAGTCGGATGTAGGAACGTTCTCAGTTCCGCCTATCTTCCGAGTCGGCGCGTTCAAGCCAAGGTTCATCTTCCACCGGTAGCCTCCTTCCATTTCGTTGGACTACGTGGTTGTGTCTGAGGTTGGGTAGTGCTTTACCGGATTGGAACTCCAGATGCGATCGAAGGGTGTGTTTGCATGGTCTACAAAAGGGACCGAGAGAAGAACGAATCAATAGCCCCCAAAAGGGGTCTCGGCTTCCCCATTCTGACCCGGAGAAGTCCAAATTCTTCGCCTTATTCAAGTCCAATCCTCAATGTCCTTTCTCGCTCAGAAAAATATTATATTTTTCTAGGAGCTCCTCACCGCGACATCTGCCTACTTTTATTGTTGCTGTACTTACATGTACAAATATGAATCAAGAAAGAGTAAAATAAATAAATACGTAAAGAAAAACTCGGTGTTCGAAGGCGAGTCTCAGTAAGCGGCACATTCATTACCGGTGTGTGGGAAGTCTGAGATTTGTCAATCACCGATGGGAGGTGATATATTAAGGCTTAGCGCTAATGGGCGTGGCGACGATGATGGGGGTGTGGGCAAGATGCGCACGGCCGGGGCGGTGCGAACCGTGGGTACAATGGGTATGGGTGCCGTGGGTATGATGGGTACGTTGGGAACGGTAGGGAGGGCGCGATCTATAGGGAGGCTGCTGGAACGCGTATTGGGAGGGCCCATACGACTGGGCTGTGACCAGGATGAGCTGTCGCGCTGAATAGAGGTAGCCAGGTCGTGTCCACTTGAATGCTGCAGGATGGTATCACCCCCCTCAGACGCTGTCTCCGCCTCATAGGGTGAGTAGACAGGTGGTGATGAAGGAGGGCGCTCGTCATACAGGGAGTGACTATTTTGAGGGCTTAGAAAGAGGTCCGACGACATCGAGGGTGGTGTCGGGAAGTCCATAGAGGAAATTAGAGGGAATATGGTCGAAGAAGATCGTGCTGACGCCGGACCTTCGGGGTCGAAGACTTGCGGTACTGCAAACATAGAATTCGCAAACAACGAGCTGTAGCTAATAGTAGAAGTTCCCGACCCCGCACGGGTCGGGGGCGGTGGGTGCGGAGAAGGGGGCTCGTCGAACAGGGTATCTGCGTTTTGAATGAGATCCTCCATGAGCGAGTCCTGAACGAAATAAGTGAGGAAAATATAATAAGAAAATACAACATACCTTTAGGTAAACGTAGCCTTCCACGATTGTATTACCGCGAAACACGGCGTAACAGAACTGGGATGCGAGTGCTTTCACGGTCATCCCGTTCTGCTCTGAATGAGAGGCGACAAGAGCGAGATGCCGTGAGAGCTCTCTTAGAGTCTCCCTATGAACCGGAGGTAGTTCACGAATCACGGATCGCAACAG
Source organism: Lactarius indigo (assembly GCA_025766275.1). Classification (NCBI taxonomy): domain Eukaryota; kingdom Fungi; phylum Basidiomycota; class Agaricomycetes; order Russulales; family Russulaceae; genus Lactarius; species Lactarius indigo. The sequence continues at coordinate 277,122 of JAFKAC010000036.1, forward strand.
GGAGAAATTGTTTTCGGTATATTTGGCTATATGTGACATCAGAACGCATATGAAACATGAACGGTCAGGAGGAATTTGGCCCAAGTACCTTTATTCTGCCCGTATTGTCTAAAATCCCGCAATGAGAGCCTAAGCAGCGGCACCGGAAGATCCCAGAGGTAAAGCTAATAGCGGCAGATCATAAGTAAAGTGTAGGAATTGACGCGTTTATAGTGGCTTACTTTAAGAAGCATCGCAACAGAGTGGATGCTGTCCGAAGAGATGAAAGAAAATGTAAATTCACCTTCCATCCTGCGTCGTAACTGAATGTGACTTCGCGTTAGCTAGCGGATCGGTCATTACATAGTGGATTCAGCTGGCCTGTAGTACGTCCGGGTCGTTTATAGAACCTAACTGCGCCACTAAACATGTGTGCTCAACACAAACTCAAGCATTGAAGGGCTTACCGAGTAAATCTTGTGAGTGTCCAAACCCCTTTTCTCGACTTCTGAGATGCACATTCCGATAACCTTTGGCACGTATTCTTGATTGGCCGTGGGGTCTACCAGGGGGACACCAAAAACCAAGTTTGAATTGCCACTGGAACGATAGTTGCGGTAGAGTGTAAGAGGAGGAACGGAAAGGGAGAAGGCGCGACGGAAGGATCCCGTCAAATCAGACCCATCCCTCCCGTTCAAGGCTTTCCATACAGGCTGGCCTGGTGCCCATAGCCAAGTCGTGAAATATTTTGTTCGCCCCGCTGCAGGTTGTCACGGTCTCAGGTTCATTAAAATTTAGTGAAAGCGAACTAGCACTGACATCATATCATCTAGATATTTGGCAAGAACTCCCTTGACGGTTGTTCCTAAAAATAAGGTCTTCAAGACACTGCACGGACATGTTTCGGTGTGATATCGCTACATAGCGTAGAATACTACTCACATTGTACCCGTCCTCCAAATTTTCGGCCCTGGTGGATCGAATGATATTGAGGATGCGAACAGCTTTTCTACAATCGTCTTCAAACACTAGTTCAGAAAGTCAATCAACCAGTTTGGAACCCATTGGTGACACTATCGGCGTACCCGATTCCTCAGACTCAACGCGGTCTAGTTCTCGTCGATTCCGAAATAAGCCTTTGACTCCAAACGATTCTGTTTGAAACATGCTGAAGGCTGATCGTAGACTGGCTATGGTCCCCGGGGTGGTATTTCTTCAAGTATGCCTGTTGGAGTTTCGAAATTGTATTCTCTGCGTGATCTGCATAATCCGCCGCCGAGTTTCTCAGATTCTCCTCGAGCCGTCCTTCTAGTCTGATCTCCCGTTTCCTTTCGTATAACCGTAAGTCAGTAAAGATCCCACCACAGCAAAAATCTCGGGGCTTGCCTTTAATCCTGCAAGGGGCTTTATGACGTCCGTATCCAAGCTAATCACGAAAGCCTCCCGGGTGTTGGCTTCTGCAACGGTTGTGGGCTGCAAAACGTAGTCCAGATGTGTAGACACATACCCCTTTCTAGACTATCTCTGAGTAGATCCCATGCAGCTCTCGTTGCAGTTAGTTCTGCACGTGGGTCGAAGGAGGAATCAACGACATTCGCCTCGCGGTGGAGTGTCCGTAAGGAGTTAATACTTGGAGGATGACAAGTCAGCCAGACACGTGGCGGACTCAATTTCTTGGGCGACTGACTATTCTTCCTCAATACGTCGCCTGGAGGACCCATGATTAGTATATGATAGCACAAGAATACCAAGTCGGTGGACCTTTTTTGGAAGAAAGCCAAGTAGCGGTCTGCGATGATCTTAAGGTGCGAGTCGAAAAGACTAAGAAGACTTTTCGATTGGCTCTCCAACGCCTCTCTTGACTGAGGTTCCGTAGATATGAAGGGCATGGTTTGTGACTGCAGTTGAAACGTGAGGCTTCAATTTGCAGGTTGTGACCTTGGAAAAAGCTGCGCTACTAGCATGAGGGATATTCGCGAGAGCTCAGCGCTCAGAGGAGACTATCTCAGGCCCCCAAAATGGCATAGTCAACTAGTGAGGCCTAGTAGCCTAAGGTGCGAGTCCAGCGTTCGATGTTCACCACAACCATCGGAATGCTGGGCAACTATCGATTCAAGAACGAGGTATTGGCATTGAGCACCGGCATATACACTCACCTCAGACCTTGATCTCACTCTCAGGTTTTGAGGTTGAGATATGTACAACTTCGTGGTTGCGGAGAAAGGTATCCACATATGTTCTTCTCGGCACCACCCTCGAACGCTCTGCATCCTTGTCAGTGGCTTTGGACTCGGACGTAGAGGGTAGGTTCTCAGTCCTCCCTCGATTCCGCATGTTCAAGTTCTCTCCCGGCTTCTTTGCGTTTCTTTGGACAGCGTGGTCGTATCTTGAATCAGAGAGGCTGTGTGGTGCTCTCCTTCGGGCTCAAGGTGCGATCATGTATTTCAAAAATAGACAAAAGAGACCGTTGCTACGTGGTGATCGAATAAATGGCCGATGGATCTCACCCTATTCCGATTATGCCAATGATGGCCCGAACTCAGACTCAACTCTTCGCCTTATTCAAGTTCTATTTCCTCAGTAAAACTTACCCTAGTAGATCAACGATTCAGTTCAGAATACTATGCAGATGGGGAGCTGCGCCAAGAGCTGCGCACTCAAGTGCGCACTACAGACAAGAGGCAGTGACTCTGTCACAGTGATGTCACCCACCTCCGTGTGAATTAGTGACTGAGCGAACAGAACGGCAGGGAAAACGGCAAGGAAAACGGGCAAGAGGATTCTGTAATTCCTGTCGCAAACTCGCTGGTTAAATACATGAGCAACTACTACACGCTGACGCGGCTCTCCTATTCGTACAAGAACACATCTGAGATATACCATAGGAAACATCTCCGAATACCTGCAATATACTACAGGCTTGCGCATCGCTTTAGCAATACATAAAGGTCACAAGATCGCGATAAGTCACGCTGACTCATTCGGTTCACAACAAGTCGGAGGTCGCACGTGACAATGTCATCTGCGATCAGTGACGTCATCGATGCCATCGCGTCATTAGTCGAACATTCGGCTAAAGCTTTCTTCGTCGTCGCCGTCGAGTCCCTCCTCAAAGAGCATATCCGAGATGAGGTTCTGTCGTTCCTCTCGTGTCATTCGGAGGATTGCGCCTTTCAACATGGCGAGGTGAGTCGACTTGACTACGACGTCTTTACTAACTTCAGTGTTGTCGATCTTTGCTGTCGGTAGTCCGCGCTTTTTTGGGCAATCTCTGGAAAAATGGCCTTGTCGAAGGCAGCGGAAGCATCTACCTTCTCTTCGACACTTGTCTATCTGTTCCAGCTCTTCCTTGGTGCGCTGTCGGGGTTTGTTTGTCGCGATGGCGTCTTCGTCCATAGGCACTACCCTATCACTTCGTTTGTTTTGACTCGTCGTGGGTTGCGAAGGTCCTGGCGGCGGGTGCGATTTGTTGTCTATGGCCGCCACATAGATGGCGATGGTATGAAATCGATGAGCCTCCTCTCTGGCCGCCGTTTGCCAATCTGTCATGGTTTTAGGAATGGTAGGACGCCGTAGACAGGCGATGAGAAGACCCTTCTTGAGCCTGAGGCCACGTTGGAAGAATGGGATTGTGCTCTGCTCATCGCGGTCCCATCCCGCCGTATGTGCTAATCTTTCGAATGTGTCGATGTACTCGTCCACGTTGTCATTGACCATATTCGAGTGTGGTCAGTTTTTGGTGAGCGTTCTGTTTGCTACGTGTGTCTGACCATGTATCTTTGAACGCTCGTTCAAAAGAGTTCCAAAGCGCCTCGTCCGTTTCAGCTATAGGATTGGTCGTTTGGGTAGTGCTGTTTTTGAGTTCCTTGTCGATAGCGTCTACCCAGTCATTCACGGCGGCACCCTGTATATACGAGAGCGCAAGCCCGACTCGTTGAAAGGGGGACACTACTCGTTCGTGGTCGCGGTTTACCCTGCGGAATTGGCGGAATTGATGCAAGAACTGTTCACTCTCCGTTCGTTCCCCTGTGAAAGTCGTCGGGGGGTTACCATCCAGGGCTCTGGTGAGTAGCGTGGGGGGTGCGAGGGTCATTGTGGTGATGTGGATTGGTGGTGTCGTCGGCGGTGGCTGGACGATTCGGCGTTTTCCTTTTTTTTTATTGGTCTCTCGTCGGTGAATGAGTCGCTGATTGTTTGTGTATTTCTCCAGACGTACGGGTCGACTTCGGTATGGCCTCTAGTCAAGAGTCCCCAAAGAAGCGGTTGTCCGATTCTTCGCGAGTTGTATGTGTTTGGAGTATGTCCTCGTACCACGTAGCGTCGTTCGTTTGGGTCGGTAGGGTCTTCGGAGGGCTCGATTCTTGCCCGTTCGTCTGGTTTCGGATGTGGTGTGGTAGCCAGCGTCACTCCGCGTACCGTTGTAACAGCCCTAGAGTACTCGGTTCCTATGCTCGTTTTTACGATCCAGTCGGATCGTTCGTTAGCCTAGGGCTCAGGATGATCGTATCGATAATCGATAAGAGGACTGGGGACTTGCGAGGCAAGCGAGAGGGTAAACTCAGGTGGAGAAGAGTGACTGGATTTCAACAAAGTACAGATAAGGTACTACGGTTACAAGCTCCTCGTATTTATATCCTACAGACTGAAGTTTTCTATTACTGATTTTTGGTAGATTCTCTAATGCCAGCACGACGGCCTTGCTGGCGAGCGAGCTGGCAGCCAGCTCACCACAATCCGATTCGTAACTATCATACTCTTGATCATATATCGTAGATCGGTGACCGTCTGTATATGAAGGGTAAACCTGCGATATACAGGTTTTGGTGCGTGCAGCGGGTGGTGTCGTCGTTGTGCTCGGGCAAACGCAGCAGACGTATTACAAGTGCTCATTTCTGCATTACGCTGACAGCTTGCTATTCTTCGCAATAGGACCAGACTCCGTGATGTACGCTCAATTTGCGATTACGGGTACGGCGTCTGTGGAAGCTCGTGAGGAAGGTATGGTATAGACTGTGGAAATTATGCGATGAGACAACATTACCCCCAACGCTACGTCAACCTTTGACATTCTCAGAGGTGTCAAGATCTCCCTTTACTAACAAGATGCGAGCAAGCCAATTGTGAGGAATGTGAGTATTGCCATTTCGAATAGAGGTCGAGAAGGTCGTGGGCTCCGCAAAGATACCAAGCGCCATGAAAGGCATACTGTACTGTAAGATTCGGATCGAGTCCTAACCCCATAGATATCGCCGTGAGATATGCTGGCCGATAGTAAGCGCTTTGTGTGCCTGTACTCAGGCTGTACTGTATGTCCAGCGCTTGATCTAGCGCTCGACGTGGGACCCTCGGGGTCTTTAGTTATTGGCATCCTCGTTATCACCGTTCAACGTGCGTCCAACTGTGTAAACACGCCCACCCAGACGATCGTTGTACATCTTGTGCTAAGAAGACATAATGCCAGGTTGCGGATCCCAGTCCCAGTCGTGAGTGATATCTTTCTAGTACACGTGCTCAGCAGCGCTGCCCCGTTCGAAATGCTCGCGAGACCGCCAGGCTGGAGCCGGACGAAATGTGTGTTCGTGGTTAGGCTTTGATTAGGAACTGACACTATATCCCATGCAGTCAAACACCTGGTCAAACAAGAGGTCGTCCGTCGGGTCCATCCCACGGGATAACCCACGGGGCGTCAGCGGGACAGCCCGAAGACAGCGGGTGCTCCTGCTGGATCTGTTGATGAGTGGTTACTGGAGTTCATAAAAAAAAATGTGAGTAACTTTCAATGAGTGGGAATTTCACAGTACTGGACGCAGCACCTGTGGTTATAGTAGAAATGATGGTGGTTCAACTCTTTCCTTCTCAATCCTTGCCTTGCATCCGGGTACACGTATTCGGTGTCAAATGAATGTGTCACTAGGTCAGCTACTATTGTTCTGATAGTCGGGAATACAATTGTCGTTACGGTGTTTGTCTCGCCTCCAACGCCGCAATGGACCCCCGATACCCGCCAGGACTGGGAGAGCACTGGCACTCAGCACCAGCTCGCGCGTTCAAGTGTCTGACGAAGATTTTTCACCGTGAATGTCAACTACCACGATGGTTAGACGGAGGTTAGACGTTAGACTCCCACGCCATTGCACGCTTCGCGCGCATGTAACATCACAGCGCGCAAATGCCTGTTCCGCTTTTGGGCGAAAATGGCGCGCAAAAAGATATTTGGTGGCAGCAAATACCAGTACTCCTACTCAGAGTTTCAAAAACCCGCGCCGATTTCTGCCGCTTCTGCAATAGTTCCACATTCTCGAACCCAAGCCCCACATGCAGTCGAGAGGTGTGTTGCTCCCTGACGTTGAAAAAAATAGAAAGAAATCGACTACATTGAGACTGCGTAAAGTACAAGAAGTGAGAGCACGCTCAGTGGATACAGTGGTTAATCACAACAGCGATAGAGAACGTTAAATATAAAAGCGAATACTGTTTCAAAGCTTATCCGAGAGCTAGGGTCATGCGAGGGTGGTATCGGTATCGGCAATGCTTAGTAAGTATCTCAAGTAGACGTCACCTGTTAGAGTTATCATCGTGAAGTTGGGGACATAACCTTTCGTCCTCACCTCGCGAACGAAAAGAAAAAAAAAGAAGTCGCGGGTATAGGGGGACGTGACCAGTCTACATCCCAAGAGAGGAGTACGAGTCGTTCGTCGGCAGACCACCGCCATCGGGCATTCCAGCCTCTTGCTCACGGTCCAAACCCGACAACCTGAGTTCGTTTCCCGGTGGGTTCATCTTCGGCTCAGCACCATCACTCGCCCGGCTCCGCCCACGCGGTTCCTCCCGCGTGCCATCCTCGCCCACCCTCGCACGCGCACCCGCGTCGTCCTGCTCGCGATCCCGAGTCCACTCCGTCCACGTCTCCAGCTCTACCTGTACTTCCGCGAGCCGTTGCACGACGCGCGCGTTGCGTCCGACCTCGCCGTAGTTCCGGAACGTGCGGATGACGAGTATGAAGTATACCGACTTGGCACGTGATCCCGATCCGCGGGCCGAGCTCCGCATGTGGTGATAGAGGCGATTGTGTCTGGCCTCGGGTGCCAGTGTGCTAGACGAAGGACACGATCGCAACGACGAAGGCGAGCACCGACCATGCGAGCCAAATGCCCGGTAGTGCGAGCAGGACTCAGACATTCCAGAAAATCGCTGTCTCCATCTTCTGAACTTCCTATTTCCGAAGATGAGTGGGATCTGATCGACGAATTGGGACAACGTTCGACATACCTCGGCCCAGCGAGATGCGCGGTACATGCTACGCATGTTATCGAAGCGCACAATACGCGCTAACTAAAGAGCACAATGCAACCGTGCGGGTCAAGGGATCGTCTGCCGCGTCCTGGATCCAGAACAAGGTCAGGATAGTTCTACTCCAAAGTCAGTGAACAAGTCCCAAGCACAAAGTAAAAGGTGACCCACGAAAGGAGAAAAGCTGATAGGACATTAGGCGTCTTCCACTCCCTCACAAGCGAAGCAACGATACACTCCCATGAGAGCTTAAACTGGCCAAGGCAGGCAAAACATTCGGTGGTACCCAGTCCTCTGAGAATGGCAAGACGGTATCCGTCGTGCGATGTGGCGCGGTCTCTGTCCCTGCCGATTCGCATGCATCAATGATCCGCTGGAGTTCGGGTCGTATACAGCCGCGTCCTAGAATATACGCGTGACACGCAAAAAGCCCAGCGAAGGATGCCGTAACTCAATTTTATGTGCACTATGGAGGTGTGCAGAGCCAAAGAGTGGTGCACACACGTACGTACACGAGATATCGGTCTGGGACGCTGCAGTCACTTTCTTCTACGTCTTGGGTTGCGCGCACTTTCCGAAGCATCGCACAGAAGAGTTGAGCAACAGAAGAATGTGAATCTGGAACGGATGAATGGGTCTCCATGAGAATATATGCGACCAAGAGGGAAGAAGCGATCTAAAAACGTGCGCAGGGGTGTTGTGGCACGCGAATGAGAGGGGAGACCTTGCGTGAATGACCGTATCCCTGCCCATGAGGCTAGTCGAGGGTAGAAGCCCATGTACGCTCTCGTAGGCTCAAGCTAAAAAAAAAAAAGAAGGGAGGGCACTTCCATGAGCTCGAGAGAGAATTACTGTAGTTCACGCAGACAGTTACTTGTGAAGCTGAGTTCTGATTACACTACTACATAATTAATACTTTGATATGTTTTTTCCCCGCGGTTGTTCGATCAAGTGTTCGATTCTCACTGCCTCTATTTGGTTTGTTTATATGCACACCCGCGGATGTGGACTGTCATCGGTTCAGCGGCGTTTGTCTTGGGCCGGGGCCGGGTATTCTTACCCTGATTTCCCTCAGTTTGCGACTTGGTTTGCATCGCTTCGTTCGCTTCGTTTATGTCCGGGCTGTGTATGGTATAGCTTACCCATAGCTAGACCGGGGCCCATCCCCGGAATGACCTCATGAGAAAAATATACATCTCACTGCCAGGCTGCAGTTCCTCGCCCCCTTCACCTACCTGTTCGTGATCCGAGTTCTGTGCCGCCGGTGTGACTGGCACAATGGCTCACTACGACATCTTTCGTCACCACCTTTCGATCACGGCCCCTGCCTACGGACATGCCCTTTGGGATCCAAATCCGGGGAATCTATATCCCGCCGTGGAGGTCGGCGACGTCGGCTACATTCGCGAAGGCAAATTCCGTCGTCTCTTCAATGTTTTGCTTCCTGCGAAACATCCGTCCCATCGCAATTTCGGTGTCCCGGAGTACCACGAACAGCTGACGCTCAACATAGAAAACCACATCGATATTGGCAACCTTAATCCCCATAATTTTCATTCAGTTGGCGTCACCTCGGGGCCCGAATCAGATCCATGGGCCGATGGGTACCTGAGCTGCATGGTTTACTGTAAATACACGGCCACTCACACTTTCTCAGACCCTCAAATGAAGGTGAAGTGTCTTTTTCGTGCCCGATGAATCAAGGCGCAGCATTATGCCTTCCAATAAGGGCTAGGAGGGAGGACACTGTAGCGAGTACAAAGTTTGGCAAGTGGATAATTAGTCATATCGACCGCTGGTTTGCATGGGCCCGACAGCTTGAACTGGGAGTCAACCGGATGGAGGATATCATCCTGGTTACCGGGACTCATCGCACGAGATCTTGTGCTAATGTGGCTTTCCCTGGAGGCCAGAAAGGTGCACAAGTATCATTCAGGGCTATGGTTGACCACCGCGGTGATATTGTTGCCGTCAACTGGCAATTCTCACATGAGCGCAATCGAGGGGCGTTTTTTAATTGTGGCCCTAATGGCGAGGTATGACTGTCCATAGCTGCGCTGACCAACGAATTCTGAAATATCTTACACGTGATCTTATTAACGCTAGGACCTACCAGAGGATCAGTGCGTATTCGTTCGGGGGTTTCGTGTCACTCGTAAATACAAGATATTACCAAGACTTAGGGGGGCAGCAGGACCCAATCCAGACCCGGAGGGATACGAAGAAGAGCCAGACATGGAGCTCATGCCGGTACCGGCTGTATCGGAGGTAACGCTGCTAGTGCGCACTTTTTTGAAGTTTTCTGGTCTTCATTTTAGTTTTCAAAGTACCGGGATCCTCTTCACATCCTACTAGAATTCATCGCCGAAGTAAGCACTTTGAAGAACTTTATCTCTGCGTGTTGGTACTAATACGAAGTACTAGGAGGCACCTGATTGCGATATGCTCCTCGTTCATGACAATGACCTTGCAGAGCTTCATGGGATTTATGACGGTGCTGTGAGTAGGGGTTTATACTATAATACACCAACTATATTGTCATTTTTTTTCTTGCCTGCAGCCGATAGAATCTCTCCAACCAAATGCTATATTAAGTCACCTACGAAGTGCCCAGCTGAAGGTTCACGAGGTTCAGTTTGGCCCAGGTAAACACCTTCCAGTACTATCACAACTTCTGTATTTCTCACGGTGGAGTGGCACACACCCGAAGACCTGTCCTCTGCCGACAACGGCGAGAGTTTTGATACAGAAACTGTTCGGATAGCTACCCTATCAAACATTTTTGAACTGCGTGAGTTTTATGTTCTGCGGAGCCTGATGTTGCATCTTGAATACATAGCTATTGATAGCTGCGTCTCATGCGCACCCTACCACTCCTAATATTCAAGAACTCTTTGATGTCGCTTTAAAGGAATATGAAAGGCGGATCGGCATAAATCTCCTTGAACATCGTCTCGCCATCGAGCTCAAGAGTTGCGATTCGGACGTATCTGTAATTGAAGTACTCCAGGCGAAACCTCAGAAATCTCAAAAGTTTCCCGATCATAGCGATGACGTAATGGCGCGGGTAAAGCCGGTTGTTCGCTTGCTGCATACATTGTCTACCAGTGGGGCTCTTGGAGAGGGTGTCAATGTGGTACGTTGGGCAGCAAAGGCTTTCTATGCCGCCAAAGTTTTTTTTTTTTTTCTTTTTTAAAATGCCGCCGAAGTTGCCTGACCTTGGCAATGGTGTTATAGTCGCTCACTCCCGCAATTGCGATTTTCACTGGGATTGGTGTGCTTCTCAGGCTCGATGCATGTGTCTTTCCTTCTTAGCGCCATGCCGTGAAGCATTCTAATATGTATAAATACTAGACAACCAAGCATGTTACTAGTGCAAGCAATGACGCACTCGTCGACTTCTTCGAGTCCACGGAAGACCTCCTTCGGCCCCTCGATATTTGTACTAAGATCCCACCTACGACAGAGACAACTACAATACTCGCGAAGATATTAACAGAACTCCTCTCTGTCCTTGCCCTCGGGACACAGCAGGCTAAGCAAGGGCTGCTCTTGGCTCAACATGATACAGTGGAGTTAGGAAGTAAACTTTTCGGAATCAAAGGCGTCGAAGTAGTGCGACAGAGATTGGACCGGCTCAACAAAGAGGAGGCTAGGACAACCGCAATGCAGATTCTGGAAGTGGTTTATGGTCTTCTAAAAAATATGAAGGCGGTCATGAATGGTGCGCAGGCCAAATTCATTTTACGTGCTGTACTACTAAGCGCCTTTCCGGTTAGGTGGAGAGTCGTCGATCAATGACTTCCGGGAGGCACTCGGTACATTTGAGTCATATATGCCTGTCAACATAACTGACCACGGGTACCAGTCACCATGCAGCGTGTCACAAGAAATATGAATAAGGGGAAGCGTCCGTCATCCTTTCCGAACTAATAGTTGGTTGTTGCGACTTACAGATCGCTTCGCAGATGACCAATCACAATCGTCCTCTCAGCGATGGTTGTCACCACCAGATCCGTCGAGACATCACAATATCTTGCGCGAAATCCGCCACGAAGGAACTACAGCGTGGGTTATCCATGGACACACTTTTCGCGAGTGGATGGCCACAGGTACCCTTTTATGGATACACGGAAAATGCACGTTTCTCTTAGTATTTGCACCCTTGTCACCGCTGATGGACGGACACCTTACCTCATAGTGGGCTCAGGGAAGAGTGTACTGTGGTACGTGTTACTATACCTTTTATCCCTTAAGGTGTACCAATAATTTTAACCAGTTCTGCGATCATCGAAGAAATCGAAGGCATGTGCGAGGCTGGGCTGGCCTCTTTGGCATACTTCTATTTTAGAGTCAGAGATACCGCCGAGCAAGACATCCGAGGACTGCTCACTTCACTCCTTTTCCAACTGTCCGCTCAATCTGATCTTTGTTGCAAAATTCTCTCTACCTTGTATTATGAACACGATGGTGGCTCGCAACAACCCAGCGATGACGTACTTACGCAGTGCCTCAAAGACATGCTCACCATTCCCGAGCAAGGCCCAATGTACATCATCTTGGATGCCGTCGACGAATGTCCCAATAGATTTGGTACACCATCCCCGCGCGAGAGACTCCTGGGTCTCTTGGACGAGCTCATCCAACTAAGCCGTCCTGGTTTACGTATTTGCATCACCAGTCGCCCCGAACTCGACATAGAGAATATTCTTCGACCGATGTCATCCCATTCGATGTCTCTTCACGACAAAACTGGAAAGCTTCAGGATGATATTTTCGACTACGTCAGCGCTGTCGTGAACTCAGATCGGAGGATGCAAAAGTGGAAAGCAGAGGATCGGCGCCTCGTCATTGATACGCTCTCACAGAGAGCCGATGGGATGTACGTTTTCGTTACGTCCAAAGCTTTGATGAGCCTTTACTCATCCGTTCCGCGCAGGTTCCTCTGGGTCTTCTGCCAACTAGAAGTACTGCGTCTCAGCCTCCCAAGCAGCATCCGGCGTGTGTTAAAGGAATTACCAATGTCACTAACGGCAGCATACGAGAATGCACTGGATAGAGTCGACGAAGAGAACTGGGAATGCGCTTATCGTCTTTTTCAATACATCACAGTCGCTTCCCGCCCACTTCGCGTTGAGGAGCTCGCAGAGATCCTGGTGTTCGACTTCAGCGGTGGTCGGGGATCGGTCCCGAAATTCGTGGAGAATTGGCGCCAGAAAAACCCCAGAGAGGCCGTGCTGTCTACGTGTTCAAGTTTAATCACCGTCGTAGAAGTCTCCGGGGCTCGGGTTGTTCACTTTTCTCACTTTTCGTTCAGAGAATTCTTGATGTCGGGCCCCCTCGCCACGGCAAAAGAACCTCTCTCCCGCTACCACGTCTCTCTCGAGCCCGCCCATACGATCGTCACACAAGCTTGCCTCAGTCTCCTGCTCCAGCTCGATAGCGTCGACCGACAAAAGGTCGATGGTTGGCCCCTTGCGAAGTATGCTGCTCGGTACTGGGTCAGCCATGCCCAGTTCAGAAATGTCTCATCCGAATCCTCCATCCGAAATGCCATGGAATCCCTCTTTGATCCAGATGACCCATATCTTATGGTCTGGGTCGCAATGTGGGACGTTGATGAGGAGTGGAGCACCTATCGTTCACCGGGCACTTCCCCGAAGCCCACAGCAACCGCATTGTACTATGCCGCCCTGTGTGGCTTCCGTGACGTGGTGGAATGGCTAGTGATGGAGCGCCTACAGGACGTGAATACCAGGGGCGGTAATTACGCCACACCATTGCATGCTACATCCGCGAGGGGATATTTGAAGGTTGCACTGTTTCTCCTCGAACACGGCGCGAATGTCGATCTTGCGGGCGATCTTGACCAAACTCCGTTGCATCTCGCGACGCAAAAGGGTCACTCGGAGATGGCGGCGTTGCTTCTCGAGCATGGCGGCAACGCGAATGCCCAGGATATCCACCAGCAGACCCCGTTACTTTATGCGGCACAAGGAGGGAAACTAGAAGTGACGCGCGTGTTGCTTCGGTGTGGCGCAGATATCGGAGTCCGGGACAAGAATGGGGCGACCGCATTACATCTCGCGGCACGAGAAAATCATCCGGAGATAGCCACTCTACTTCTAGAGCACGGAGCCGACGCAAATGCCCAGAATATCCAAGAGCTAACCCCGCTATATTGTGCAACATATGAAGGGAAACTGGAGGTGATGCGTGTGCTGTTTCAGCATGGTGCAGGTGTCGGAGCCCAGGACAAGAATGGGGTAACTGCATTGCATCTCGCGGCGTGGAAAAATCATTCGGAGATCGCCACGCTGCTTCTCGAGCGCGGTGCCGAGGCAAATGCCAAGGATATCCAACAGCAGACCCCCTTGTTTTGTGCAGCACAAGCAGGACAACTGGAGACGATGCGCATACTACTTCAGTGCGGTGCAAATGTCGAAGCCCGGGACAAGAATGGGGAGACTTCGTTGCATCTCGCAGCGTGGACCAATCATTCGGAGACGGCCACGCTGCTTCTAGAGCATGGTGCCGACGCGAATGCCCAGAATATTCGAGAGCTGACCCCATTGTATTGTGCAGCATATCAAGGGCAACTGGAAGTAATGCGCGTGCTGCTTCGGTGCGGTGCAGATGTTGGAGCCCGAGACAAGAATGGGGAGACTGCATTGCACCTCGCGGCACGAAAAAACGATTCGGAGATGGTTGCGCTGCTTCTCGAGCATGGCGCCGACGCGAATGCCAAGAACATTCAAGAGCTGACCCCGTTGTATTGTGCAGCATATCAAGGGCAACTGGAGGTGATGCGCGTACTGCTTCTACACGGTGCAGACGCCGGAGCTCGGGACAAGAATGGGGTGGCTGCATTACATCTCGCGGCGTGGAAAAACGATTCGGAGATGGCTACGCTGCTTCTCGAGCGCGGTGCATATGCAAATACCAAGAATATCCAAGAGTTGACCCCTTTGTACTATGCAGCATACGAAGGGCAACTAGAAGCGATGCGCGTGCTGCTCCTGCACGGCGCAGATGTCGGAGCGCGGGACAGGATTGGGGGGACCGCGTTACATCTCGCAGCGCGGAATAACTATTCGGAGATTGCCAAGCTGCTTCTCGAGCATGGCGCCGATGTGAACGCTCGCGATAACCAAGGTCAGAGTGTGTTGGACCTGGCATTACGGAGGGGACATGGAGATGTCATAAAGCTCCTGTCGGAACTTGGGCGACTGACTGGAATCACGATATAGACGATGAAGGGTGAGAGTGTTTATAGGGTATGGCTTGAGGTACGGCCCGGGTGGCGAATGTTTCTCTTCTGAGGCAGTAGAATCATGATGACTTGGACTAGCCTACTGTAGTACCACCGTGACGTAACAACTCTCTGCTTGCTTCTCTACGGCTCACGGAGTGTTATCTTCCCAACTACAGTGCATGAATACAGACAGTGCATCAGCTGTAATATCGAGCAGGAGACTTGGCGCGAGAGTACTGTGATTGCATATCCCATCCGTTGACACATTATAGTAAGAGCCTGTCCGGCGGCGAAAGAGGGAACCGCAGTCAATGCGACGGTTGTCTTGGCGATTGTGGCGCCGGCGTGCAACCTCACTTCAACAAGAAACAAATCAATTTTGGAGGTTAATGGAGAGTGGATGGGATTGTTTGTCTTTGCGCAAGTGAACGAATTTTGTATCATATCTGACCGGCGAAGTGAAGCTGTACTCCGCACTTATGGGACCGTCTGGCAATTGTCACGATAGTATAACTAAGAAAAGTCGAGAGACAGACAAACAAAATACAAGCTTTATTTTTCATCGTCGGACCTCGGATAGCTGGAGATCCCCGCTTACTCAGCTCGCTAGTGATATGAGAACGGCTGTAACGTTTTCACACATCTCTAGTTTTTTCTCCCTTTACCATTGCACCTTTACTTTTATCGTTATCGTAGTTCGCGGTAGAGCGAGTTATTCTTACTTACGCGTAGGAAGTCTCCGACGCGTCAATCGCCGATGGCAGGTGATAGGTTCGGGCTTGGCACGGATGAGTGTAGCGACGACGGGGACACTGTGGGCAAGATGGGTACGATTGGGGGGATGGGTTCCGTGGGTACGATGGGTATAATGGGTGCCGCGGGTGCAACTGGTATGGGTGCCGTAGGTGCAATGGGTACGACGATGGTAGAAGTGGGCGTGAGATTGGTCGGGAGGCCACCGAAAGGCGTATTGGGAGGGTCCATACGACTAAGTGGATTGTAGACCTGTAACAGGATGAGTTGCCACATAGAATAGAGCCAACACGTTCGCGTCCACTTGAACGCCGTGGTACTATACTGTCACCTACCTCAGACGTTGTTTCTACCACATGTGGTGAAGAATCGGGTGGAAGTCGTGAGGGAGGGGAGTGCTGGTCAAACGGGGAGTACAAATCCTCAGGGTTTGAAAAGAGGCGCGGCGGCGACGGCAGCATGGGCCGCGGTATCAAGACGTCCAGAGAAGAATACGAAACAGTCGAAGAGGGTCGTGGATACACGGAAGTCTCGGGGCCGATGGCGTGTGGGTCTGTAAATAGGGAGCTCTTAAACAACAAGCTATAGCCAATGGTAGAGATCTTCGCACCCGCATGGGCCAAGGATGGCGGGAGTGGAGAAAGGGGCTCATCAAACAGAGTATGCGCATTTTGAATGAGATCCTCCATGAGCGAGTCCTGAAAAAATAAGTAAGGAAGACAAAAAAAGAAAATGCGACATGCCTTTAGGTAAACGTAGCCTTCTACAATTGTATTACCACGAAACACGGCGTGACAGAACTGAGAAGCGAGGGCTTTCGCGGTCATTCCGTTCTGGTCTGAATGAGAGGCGACAAGAGCGAGATGCCGTGAAAGCTCTCCTAGAGTTTCCCGATGAACTGAAGGCAGTTCACGGATCACGGATCGCAACAGGGAGAAATCGTTTTCGATATATCTGGCTATACGCGACATCAGAACGTGTCTGAAACGGTCAGGAGCATTTGGCCCACTCACCTTTATTCTGTCCGTATTGTCTATAATCCCGTAAGGAGAGCCTAAGCAGTGGTTCTGGAAGGTCCCAGAGGTAAAGCTAGTAGGCGGCAGATGATAAATGGAATTTAGAAGCTGACGCGTCCGTAGTGTCTTACCTCGAGAAGCATTGCAACAGAGTATATGTTGTCCGAAGAGCTGAAAGAAAATGTCGCTTCACTTTCTATTCTGCGCCGCAACTGAATGTGACTTCAAGTCAGCTAGCGGATCGGCCATTACTAGGGATGGATTCAGCCAACCTCCAGTACTTCTGTGCTATCAATGGAACCTGACTGCGCCACTAAACACGACTCCCAACACGACCTCAAGCTCAAGCGTTGAATGGCTCACCAAATAAATTTTGTTAGCATTCAAACCCCTTTTCTCGACTTCTGCGATACACATCCCGATGACTTTCGGCACGTAGTATTGATTGGCAGTATGGTCTACCAGCGGGACACCGAAAATCAATTTTGAATTGCCATTGGAACGATAGTTGCGATAGAGTGTGGGGGGAGGAACAGAATTGGAAAAGGCGCGACGGAAGGATCCCGTCAAATTAGACTCATCCCTCCCGTTCAAGGCTCTCCATACGCCCGGCTTGGCGCTCATGGCCATGTCGTGATACGTCTTGCTTGCCGTGCTGCAGGTTGTCTCAGATTTGTTAAGAATTAGTAAAAGATTACGAGCACTGACACCATATCATCTAGATATTTGGCAAGAACGCCCTTGACAGTTGTCCTGAAAACAAGGTCTTCAAGGCACTGCGCGGACATGTTTGGTGTAACGTCGCCGTATAACTTAAAATACTACTCACATTATATCCTTCCTCCAGATTTTCGGCCATGGTTGATCGAAAGATGTTGAGTTGGCGAACAGCTTTCCTACAGTCGTCTTCAAGGGCTAATTCAGAAAGTTAATTCAGGGAACGAAGTCGGTGATGTTATTGACGCACACGACTCTTCAGGCTCAGGTTCTTGCTTGGGTTTCGAAAATAAGTGAAACTTTCTGCCCGAAGTACGCCGAGGGCCAATAGAGCGGGCGCGATCCACGGGGTAATATTTCTTCAAGTATGCTTGCTGGAGCTTCGAGATTGTATTTTCTGCATGATAGGCATAATCCCCCGCGGAGTTCCTCAGATTTATCTCGAGCCGCTTTCTCGTTTGATCTCCCGTATCCTTTCGGGTGGCCATGTCAGCGAAGGATCCGGCCCCAACGAAAAGTTCCAGACTTGCCTTTAATCCTGCAAGGGGTTTAATGACGTCCACTTCTAGGCTATTCGCGAAAGCTTCCCGGGTGCTGGCTTCTGCGATGGTTGTCGGCCGCGGCTTGTAGTTCAGGGTGTGCGAACACATACCTCTTTCTAGACCATCTCTGATTTGATTCCATGCAACTCTTGTCGTAGTAGGTTCGGCTCGTGGATCGAACGAAGAATCAACGACGTTTGCCTCGCGATGGAGCTTCCGCAACGAGGTGATACTTGGAGAATAAGAAGTCAGCCAGATACCTGACACGCTCGATTTCTTGGGCGACTGACTATTCCTCTTCAATACGCCGCCTGAAAGGATTAGTGTAAATTATAACACAAAAACCAACTAGGATTCGATGGACCTTTTTTGAAAGAAAGCTAAATAGCGGTCTGCGATGATCTTAAGGTGTGAGTCGAAAAGAGCAAGAAGACTTCTCGATTGGCTTTCTAATGCCACTCTTGACTGAGGTTCCACAGACAGGAAAGACATGGTTTTCGACTGAGGTGGTAGCACGTGAAGTATTTTAAGTTTTGTAGGCTATTATCTTTGAGCAAGCAACTATTGGTGTGAGGGATATTGGCGAGATCGGTCTTTGAGCTCGGTGGGAGTATATTATCCCAGGCCCCAAAAACAGGACAATGAGACGCGAGTTCTACTTGAACGTTCAACGTCTACCACAACCGTTGGGATGCTAGGCAGTAGTATCGATCCAAGATTCGAGAATGACACTTTGCAAGATCAAACGTTCAAAAAAGACATTTATTAGAAACAAAGACGATTACATAGACTGCCCACGTTGATTTGTTTATGTTGGTTTCCTATTTGCGATGTACAAAGTGTTATGTAACCTGATCATATTTCGCAAGACATTTCGCGTGGTTCACACGAAATTTCACTTTGCATATGACCTTGTTACTTTTTAAATATGAATGGCGCACTGGTCTGTCTGGAGCTTTGGAACCCGGGTTGTGTTCCCGCGCGGCCTGGAGCATCTATCAGCTACCATACGCCGGCCTAAGTTTAGGTGCGTACTGGTGATGCTCTAAGGTAAGGAGCGATGTCTTCCGAGTCAGCGAGAAAATTTGACCAGCTTGGCCGTAGAACATCGACAAACGCACGCCGCCCGAAGACAAAAAAAAACACTATAACTGATCAATCCCTCCCCGTGGTAATCACTGAAGGATTCCTGACTGATGGCGGTTCGAAATTGATGCGTACTTCGTTCCCGGAACCGGGCGGTATTTGATCCTTGATCCCGAACCCGAGCCCTGTACAGTCGAGATGTGTGTTGCTCCCAGAGCCGTCGTGGAAAACGCTGCAAAAAATAGGAAGAAATCGACTATGTTGGGACTGCGTAAAGTACAAGAAGTGAGAGCGCGCTCAGTGGATACAGTGGTTAATCACAACAGCGATAGAGAGCGTTGAATATAAAAGCGAATACTGCTTCGAAGCTTATCCGAGAGCTAGGGTCATGCGAGGGTGGTATCGGTATCGGCAATGCTTAGTAGGTATCTCAAGTGGTCGTCACCTGTCGGAATTATCATCGTGAAGTTGGGGACACAACCTTTCGTCCTCACCTCATGAACGAAAAGAAAAAAAAAAGGTCGTGGGTATAGGGAGGGGGACGTGACCAGTCTACATCCCAAGAGAGGAGTACGAGTCGTTCGTCGGCAGACCACCGCCATCGGGCATTCCAGCCTCTTGCTTACGGTCCAAACCCGACAACCCGAGCTCGTTTCCCGGTGGGTTCATCTTCGGCTCAGCGCCATCGCTCGCCCGGCTCCGCCCACGCGGTTCCTCTCGCGTACCCTCCTCGCCCACCCTCGCACGCGCACGCGCATCGTCCCGCTCGCGATCCCGAGTCCACTCCGTCCGCGTCTCCAGCTCTACCTGCACGTCCGCGAGCCGTTGCACGACGCGCGCCTTGCGTCCGACCTCGCCGTAGTTCCGGAACGTGCGGATGACGAGTATGAAGTATACGAGACCCAGGCCGACTTGGCACGTGATCCCAATCCGCGGGCCGAGTTCCGCATGTGGAGATAGAGGCGATTGTGTCTGGCCTCGGGCGCCAGTGCGCCAGACGAAGGACATGATCGCGACGACGAAGGCGAGCACCGACCACGCGAGCCAGACTCCGGGTAGCGCAAGGAGGACCCAGACGTTCCAGAATATGGCTGTTTCCGTCTTCTGAGCTTCCTATCCATGAGAATAAGCACGAGTTGACTAACGGATCAGGACAGCGTTCGACATACCTCGGCCCAGCGAGATGCGCGGTACATACTGCGCATGTTATCGAAGCGCACAATATACATAATTCCAAACGAGAGACTCATCAGCGCGCTGACTAGAGAGCATAATGCAGCCGTGCGAGTCAAGGGATCGTCCGCCGCGTCCTGGATCTGGAACAAGGTCAAAATAGCTCTGCTCGACAATGTCAGTGACCAAGTCTCAAGCACAAAGCAATAGATAACCCACGAAAGGAGCAAAGCCGAAAGCACATTAAGCGTCTTCCATTCTCTCACAAGCGACGCCACGAAACTCTCCCATGAGAGCTTAAACCTGGCCAAGGCAGGCGAGACATTCGGTGGCACCCAGTCCTCTGGGAACGGTAAGATGGCACCCGTCGTGCGATATGGTGCGGTCTCTGTCCCCGCCGCTTCGCAAGCATCGATGATCCGCTGGAGCTCGGGTCTCGACACAGCCGCGTCCTGGAATATACGCGCGACACGTGAAAAGTACAACGAAGGGAGCCGCAACTGAGTATGCAGATACAATTGGCGCGGGAGCATGTCGAACGCAACTATATGCACTTTATGGAAGCGTGCCGAGCCGAAGAACGGTACGCACGGGCACGTACACGAGACGTCGGTCTGGGACGCCGGCGTCCCTTCTTCTACGTCTCCGGGTCGCGCGCGCGCTCCAAAGCATCGCGCGAACGGGTTGAGCGACAGAGAAAAATGAAATTGGAAAGGATCGATGGGCATAAACGGCTCTTCGCGGGAATAGACGCGACCAAGAGGAGAGAAGCGATCTAGGAACGTGCGCAAGGGCGATATAGCACGCGAAGGAGAAGGGGAACGTGCAGGCGAGCCCGATCGTGAACGACTTTGCGTTGGCGACTCGGCGCTGTTTTTTTGCGACTGAGAAGCCTTGCGTGAATGTCCATGCCCCTGCCTATGATGCGAGTCATGGAGTCGGTGCCCGTGTACGCTTTCGTGTGCTCGAGCCAAAAGAGAAGCAAAGGCGCTTCCATGAGAGCTAGAGAGAATCGGTTCACTGGCAGTAGGTAACTGGCGATTGTCTATAAAAAAAAAAAGTTTAGCGTGGGTATTATTTCCTGTTTTGAGTGGCTCCGCGCGCTTTTGGCGGGGGTATATGCGCCTTTGCGGCGACCCCATACTAGGATACGCGCTCTAGAACTATGACAGGTGAATGCTCACTTGGGCGGGGGCTAGTCGATGACCCTCTATCACTATCAAACGAAACGCGCTGTCGTGATGGTGACTCCCGCTCCACTGCGCTGTCGGAAACGCTATGGTGCATCGGGAGGGCAGCGCGCAAGGCCGGTGACGGCGGCAAACGCGTTTCCGACGTCGAAGGGAACTCAGAACCCTCTAGGGTGCCGCTTTTCATACGCAGACTGGTGGCAGAACGGCTGGTAGGCGACGGCCGAAGGTGAGAGGGTAGAGCGGATAGTTTGTCAGAGCTGGTGAGCTGAGACCCGGAAGAACTAGAGGCTGTTTCAAAAGGAGGTCAAAAGAATACGCGGGGGTATCGTCGGGTATGAGTGATACGAACCAGGCAGACTTTGGTTGGATTGTCCCACTTCGGGTGGAGTGTCGGAGGCAGTTGGGAATGGGACATGATTGTCGCGTTCTGATTCCTCTGAAGGCTGACGGAGGTATAAGAGATTGGCTGGAAGCCGTGTTGTGTTTGCATCTGGAGTGTTGGCCATATCATTGGTGGGAAGAGAAAACAACGGTAAAACGGGGAACTAAGCGAAGGTTGGTCTGTACACCACGCGAGTTGCCATATTCGTGCAGCCACGAACAGCTCTCCTCAGCCTTACCGCCCGAGAGCCCCGAGGAAGTTAACCTCCACTGGCCACAGTGCTGAATTGGGCGAAGAAGTATTATTATGTACACACTGGCCACCACCGCGTCGTAACAAACTGTCATTCAAGCTGTCATCCATCCATTCCTCGACGTCATTTATTTGCAAATTTATTGTAAGAGAGCATCTCGTCTAGTTAACTCCGTATGTTCAGTGCGAACACTTTAGAGTAACTGAAGTGATACGTAGTTGGTTACGAACCAATCCGAGTCCGCGGGGCTTCGTAGACAGACTGTGCCGCAATAGAGTTATCCCCAATTGGTGTATGCTTGGGTCCGAGTCGGGAGTAAACCAGGACCTTGACAAGGACTCTCCTCGTTCCGCCAAACATTACTACAGGAAACATGTTTCACAGTCATCTAACGGCATTAGTTGATTACGACGATTGGTGATGGCGGTGGGTGGACACAGGCCAGACAGACGCGACTCGATCGTATCGGCGGGCCGTGGTACTTGTCAGCACCTACTGCTTCCGGATGGAAATGTTATTTGTTGCAGGTCAGTGCAGGTCGGTGCAGAAACTTGCATGCTACAACGACCGAAGGCTATTTGGCCCAGGGTTTCAAGTCAAACAGGCGGGAAATGTAGGGGGGAGTGAATTGAATCACGCGATGAGTCGGGCCGTTGCCTTCTTGTTGATTATTACCTAGTGATTACCTTGACCCTGACACTATTCCTGGCTCGATGCGCGAGTCGAAGAACAGGCAGCGGTCTACTATAGCACTGCTCCGGTCTCCGTGGCTTTGACGTTATCTATGGGAGCTATCGGACTCGCGTTTGATTTGACTCTGGAGTCCTGTGGGTCACTTTTTCACTTCTCCAAGCTTGGCACCTGCAACTGCCTCGTGCTAGCGTTCATGCAGACGCAACCAAAGTCGCTGGGAACAAGGTGCACTAAAATTACATCTCGTAAAGAGGTAGTCATCAAGAACATAACAGCAACTCCAAGACGTAGAAAGCGAACTATGGATATCATGAATCGCTGAACGATCCGGGGAACGCGAAGTTTCCGGATGCCAAACTCGTCGCAGAGGAGCGACGATGATCTGTTATAGTCGTCCGCGTGCTCCCCGTCCCTGGAATGGACAGCGGGGGTGGTCGACGCTGCTGTCTCTGCGCTTGCTGAGGCGCGAATCGTGGAAGCGAGGGCACAAGGGATACCTCGGACGGAAATCGCGACCTCACACTTGCGTTCGCGCTCTGCGTGCCCAAGCGAGTGACGTCCTGCTCTTGAGGCAGTCTCTCCGGTGTTTCCGCAAAGGTGCGTGACGACGAAATGGTCGGCGTCAAGGGGCGAACTGTCGCCTGCGCTGGCGAACGGCGCCGAGGCGGGTCGACAGCTGAACGTGGACGTGGGATAGATAAGTTGGACAGGGCAGGGGTAAACATGCTACCTGTTGGTTGTGGATGGAGATTGGGAGCAGGTACCGCGACATCTTTACTCATAGCGTCATCAGGGAAGACCCGCACCCGCACAGGGAGTTCTGAGCCCGCGAATTCCGTGAATATCTGTAACTCTGGGAAATCTGGAAGCTGGGGCAGCCATGGTGCTGGTGCTTGCGTAGGTGTGTGCCCCCCGGACAGCTCCTCGTATACAGAGGAGCCCGATGGCGACATGGGAGGGGTGGAGAGTGTGTGCGCATAACTGCTTCCTGGGGAGTGTGTAGGGCTCGAGGACTGCAGACTAGGCTGAGGGGAAAGGTCCTCGAATCGCGAGAATGAAATCGTAGACGTGGCCGATGAATCATCATCCACCACGGGTGTTCGCCCTCTCGGATAGATCGGGGATGGTAATGGTGACGAAAGGGGACGGCACTCGTCGAGCAGGATATGCGCATTGTCGATGAGGGTTTCCATTACAGAATCCTGGTACACTTAAGTATCGGGAATTGAGAAGAGAATGCGACATACATGCATCGACTGGCCAAAGCCGCCTTGTAAAACCTCGTCATTGCCAAAAACTATGGGGGTGAATACGAAAGCTAGGTTCTTTGAGTCCATTCCGTTCTTATTCGAATGAGAGAAAACACGGGAGAGGTGCCATAAAAGGGCTTCCAACGATGTTCGATGAACCGCAGGCAATCCATGAATCCTCGATCGTAAGAGGACGAAACCGTTTGCAGTATGAGAGGCTAAATAAAATATCAAAACACGCGTAAAAGTTTAGAGTCAGCGATGCAGTACCAAGATCACGGCTGTGTTGAATACGATCTTGTAGTCGGAAGCTGAACAATGGCTCCGGAAGTACTTTCAAGTAGAGCTACGTAACGTGTCGTAGATGAGCCAAAAGGAGTTAAATAACCGTAATGGCTGACCTTGAGAAGTGAGGCGACTGTATAGATGTCTGTATCGGAGCTGAAGGAGAATCCCTTTTCGTCTCGTTCGACTTTGCGCTGCAGCTATATGCGTGTTTACAGTTTAATTCATGAGAGGGCGTGTCCCACTGACCTCTTGCACGTGGGCGTGCTGCCTGGACAACTGCATTCCGGGATGAGAGATAATAGCATAAGTCGCGTCAATGAGCTCACCGTGTATATCCCTTCCGCCTCTAGCCCCCTCTTCTCAACCTCCTCGATGCAGAGCCTAAGGATAGTCGGAACATTGTTCTGACTTTCTCGGGCTGTCGCATAGTCTGCCAAGGAGAGGCCGAAAACCAAATCTGGGCATTCACCGACATCATAGTTGTGGTAAAGAGTGCGAGGAGGAATAGAAAGAGCGAGGGAGGAACGGAGAGATGCCGCTAGAATAGAGGTATCGGTCTCGGCTGAGATATTCTCCACTGCCGATCGAGCATCCGTGGCCAGGTCGTTATGCATAGTGCATATTGTGCTGTGGACTGCGTTAGGCCCCGAACAACAAGGTAGATTTATAGCGCTGACACAGTGGTGTCTGCATATTTAACGAGAACCTTCTTGACAGTTTCTGTGGTTTCGAAAGAGATACGTTCCAGATTCTGCAAAGACGAGGTTTGTGTCATTGTCCTCTTGCAGAAAAGGACTCACATTATAGCCGTCCTCCAAGACTTTGACCCTCTGCAATCGAAGGCTACAAAGCCGGTGAATAGCCTTGCGATACTCGTCATCTGGCTCAATTCGGTCAACAACGTAAAGACCTCGGCTGCACGAACACACCAGCCACTTCAGCTTCTTGTTTAGCGCGAGCCATGCGGACCGCGGGGTCGACATTACCACCCCTGATCGAACCGTCTCTGTCCAGTCGTGTAATAAACTGGTTCAGTTGTTTCCTTCCTGTGGTCCCATGATCGGGTCAAGTCCAAGATACTATTTGTCATGAGGACGTTACCATGTTGAGCGAGATCCGAGATTGACCGAGCAGTAGACAGTGTGCGATGTCGAGAAAAAGTGCCAGAAGGCTTGCCGTCGTGCATGCGTGGCAGCTGTGTGGGATACGATATGTAGATCGTAAGGCTAGATTGAGAAGTTGACTTGGAACTTACCTCAAGGAGACTAGGCGATTGACCGGCACCTTGGGGCTGAGTGGAGGCGAGGGAAAGATCCTGGTAGCATCGCCAAATATCAGCGAGAGGAAAGGAGTAGCAAACTATGAGAGGGTTACCTCATATTCTTGACATTTTCTGAAATATGCCCTCTTAAGCTTTGGGAGGGTATTCTCTGCATAGTCGGCGTAGGCCGCGGCAGATTCCTTTAGATCATCCTTGACACGCTTTCTTGCGCGATCCTGAGTGTCCTATGGACGCTTGAGACGTGACACAGCACGTTCTTTGAATATGAATTCAGCTTACTTTCAACGTTGCCAGAGGGTTGATGACGTCAGCGGCGAGCGTATTCATGAATACCTGTCGAGTTCTGGTTTCTATGGATTTTGTGAGCATCAGACCCTCAATTCACGTCGTATTATTTCGCACCGCGTTCTAGATTGTCCCTGACTTCGTTCCACGCCACTCTAGTTGTGTTGGGCTCGATAGAATCGAAGGATGCATCGGCGGCTTTCGCCTTGTGATAGAGTTTCCTTAAAGAATTGACGCTGTGCGAGCAAAAACTGAGCTCAACATACGGGAGTTTTGATTTCTCGCGTAGGGACTAACTATACTTCTTCGATCTTTTTCCTGAAAACGAGGTGATCAGGGCGAGACGAGGAACTCGAGTTGAGACGAAGAACCTTTCGCGAAAGAAGGTGAGGTAACGATCTGCGAGGACCTTCAGATGTGTATCGTATTGGGCGATCAAGCCATTCGAATGGCCATCCAACACCGCCCTGGACTGAGGTTCTGCAGACATGAGAAACCTGAATGAAGCTGGTTATCCGGGGCCACAACGTGCCGCCGCGTTTTTTGTAGGCCATTGAACAGGCGGCAGCCATGTGGTTTATCTTAGACCCATCTCCGGTATGTTCCAAGGTATGTTTCCGCGCCAACTTGACAGGCAACATGTTGATTGGTTCCCTTTTGGGAGGCATTGG
This sequence comes from Lactarius indigo, assembly GCA_025766275.1. Classification (NCBI taxonomy): domain Eukaryota; kingdom Fungi; phylum Basidiomycota; class Agaricomycetes; order Russulales; family Russulaceae; genus Lactarius; species Lactarius indigo. The sequence continues at coordinate 303,230 of JAFKAC010000036.1, forward strand.
ATGACATAATAATCAAAGGGTGCGACTGAACGCAGCGTTCAGACTCGACGGCCCTATCATACTAAACCTCCAGTACGAGGCTGGAATGTACGGACTGGGGTTAGCACCTTGCTAAATACGCGACAGCCATGTGATGTATGATTTGTCTCATCGCAATACATCCACAGCGGACGGTACCAGCGCTGCCGACGTTGGCACGACTTTAGGCCCCACCCTAGCTAATAGCACAATCACTTTCAAGTACCAGGTCGCCACCAACGTATCGCAGTGGAACAACAAGCGTCGGTGGTCCACACAAGAACTTGTGAAACCCTTTTTTGTTTCTAGTACCGGCGCGAAGATCCCACGGCGCTTTCGCGCGCGTCAATGTGGAGCACTGTAAAGACCATCGTATCCGGCTTTCTGACATTCAGAGATCGATGCAGAACATTTCGAGAAAGATACGTGCATGTATCATGTTCTCTTCGATTGAACCGAAGAGCTCCCTTTACCGTTTCGCGGAGACACCCTTCGTTTTTTGGTTGTTTTTTTGGTTTTTTTTATTAGAAAAAAAAATTCTTGAAAAACCTTGTTTTATATTTCGACGTCGGCAAGGTGTTGGTCGGTTTTTTTTTTGACGCAGCCCAGCACGAGCGGGAAAACTACATTGAAAAATCAAGACAACGAGTCTCGTGCACACGACCGAGGCCTGAGGACATCTAGAGATTCTAGGAGGCGGCTTTTCGGATCATACTGGCGCCGGCTTTGTGGCGCCTCCGATTGCGTTCCGCGCAAGGACTGCTGGGTTGGAGACCTGTTTTGGTGGCAGGATCTCCGATGTGGTGCTCGAGAATCCGCGGCTGCTTGAGTGCTTCTTGTTGTGATAAACTTTGGCAAAAAGTCGAAGTGCATCCCTGGACAACACGTCACACAGATACCTGGGTCGACAGCTCATGAAAATAAACCTACTTGAGTGTCCTATATTCCTATATTCCACTTTCAAGTCGCTGTTCTCTTTGATTTGGCTAGTAACAGGTTCTCAGAGCGATTACAGCTGTAAAAAAAAAACAGGTTCTCAGAGCTTTTCGATCTCCGCGGATCTCTGGTCGACAATCACCTAGCGTAGATAAAGTGTATATTCGCTTCGGCCCTCTTTTTGAGGTGTTTGAGACTACATCTGACAAGTCAGAAGACTGTTCCTTATCAGTAATATGTGTAGGGCGCCTCAGGGTGACGCAACTTGAAGTAGCCTCTATATGTACTACAGCTGGTCTGCATGCATGGTCTTGTATGCGCCTCTGCATTTACGGTGTCGACCTGCAATTAGCCACGAGAGTTATATAGGGTATTTTCGAGTTCCTGGTCCCCAGCTCAGGGTCTACGTTACATGGAGGGCCAAAGGACGCAGGCGCTGCCATGGTGGGTGTCGAAGGAAAAGAAGGTATGAATTCCGATGTGTGAGAATAGCTCTAGCTATACAGACTCCGCACGAGGCCACGCGACAAGAATTCATATATACGAGGAACTGCGATCTTGCACATCACTCTGCGTGGTTCCATGTTGCGCCTTTATTGAGTCCGTACTCGCAGCTTGGGTAGTCACTCGACATGTTCTGCCCACGGCGCCGCAGATACAGAGATGTCCGCGGAATTATCTTACGCTCCTGCATGATGCGCCGTATAATTTGGGGGATATTCAACACCAGGACCGTAGAACCTCCGAAGTCTTCTTTCGATGATTAGCTATGCGTCCATGTTATCCTATGTCACAATACACTTGGTAAATACAACACAACACAGTCCAAACGAATGGCCGCATTCGGAGCCCGCACCGCTGTGAGTAGACCAACAAGCCCTCCTAACTTGTCCATCAAACCTTAAGGAAACTAAAACGTACGTATCATCTTAGTCTCTCTTCAGGAGCTGGGGAATAGGCACCAATCGCAGATCGCAAACTCGTTGCGGAGGAGAGGGGATGGTCCGTGATGTCCGACAGTACACTTGCGGCACCTGGGCTTAGAGAAAGCGACAATGCTTCTAGGTGCTCGGGTTGCCGCCGCGAGACCGTCGATTGTGGAGGTGGGGGCTCAACGTCCTGGGACGAATTCCAAAACATCGCTTCCCTGTTTCTCGGTTGATGTTTGGACTGCTCTCCCGTAGGCGCCTCCTTTGTTTCCGAGGGGCCTCGTGACCGCGAAAAACCGGGTAGCGGGCTGAAGAGGGGGACCAGAGTTGGTGTGAAGCGCCCTGATAGGTCCACAGGAGAATTCGAGGGTGATATGGAAGAAGTGGATTGTGAAGATGTGTGAATGTGGCTAATAGGACGGGGCCGAGGCCGAAGAATAGGGCCCGTGGCTTGGACTTCACAATGTTGTGGAAACTCGGGGCTCAAAAACAATGACCCATAGCTGACGACAGACGATGTCTCTTCGGCTCGGGTGGAAGACGGCGGCGTCGGCGGAAGTGAATATTCATGAAATAAGGTTTGGGCATTCTTGATGAGAATCTCCATGATGGATACCTAGGTGAAACGAGTGTTGGAAGACTAGACAATTGGAAGACATGACAGAAATGAAACGTACCGTCGCTAGCTTTCTTATATCAACATTGCCTTGCATCATCACCTCGCCTTTACCGAAAATATGTAGGGCCAACGCGGAAGCGAGGTCTTGTGGGCCCATTCCGTTCCTTTCCATATGAGAAGCGACTAAAGAGAAATGGTGCGAAAGAGCTCCTAGGGACGCCCTGTGGACTGCAGGTAGTTCGTGGATTTTCGACCGTAGTAACGAAAAATCGTTTTCAGTATAACAAGCTAGATACCGAAATTAGTTCATAGACGCAAAAGGTGAGCATTTAGACTACTAACCTTTATTTTGTCCATATAGTCTATAATCGTGTAAAGAGAGCCTAAATAGAGGCTCCGGGAGCTCGCGAAGGTAAAGCTAAGCGATGAGTCGCAGTTGAGCCTCACGAATCGGCGCGATCGCAATGACTAACCTGAAGAAGCATGGCAATAGAATGGATGTCGTCTGTAGAGCTGAATGAAAATGACCTTTCGTTCTGTTCGAACCTGTGCCGCAACTTATTAAGTTTTACGTGAGCCAGGGAACCGGTACGCGATAGCATGTTGGACTGACCTTCTGTACTTCCGCACTGTCCATAGAACCCGACTAAAATTTGAAGACTAAACAAGAATCTATCACATTCACTTGGAAGGGCTTACCGAATATATTTTATTAGTATTCAATCCCCTTTGCTCGATCTCTTCAGTGCAAACCCTAATGATTTTCGGCACTATGTCTTCTCTGTCTCGAGAACTCGCGTAGTCTGCCAACGTGACACCAAAAATAGCGTCCGAATATCCGCCGACACGGAAATTGCGATAAAAAGTGACTGGAGGGGTGGCAAAGGTAAGGGCGCGACGGAAGGATGCTCCCAGATCCTGGGTATTGGGACCGGCTAAAGCCTTCTCGACTTCTGACTGTGTAGTTATCGCCAGGTAGGTGTGCTTTCCAAGTGAAGAGCTGTTTATAGAAACGGATTTAACAAATATTCAACAGTGGGCTTCGTAGCACTGACATCATGCCGTCTACAAACTTGACAAGGGTATCCTTAATAGTTGTCGCGAGAACAAAGCGCTCAAGGCTCTGTGTTGATGACGTTTGGCATGGCATGGCATAGATATCTGGCGTAGAATGTCACTCACCTCGTAACCATCCTCCAAGACTTCGACTCTCCGCAATCGAAGGACGTTGAGGGTGTGAACGGCCTTTCGACAGTCGTCCTCGGAAACTGGTCCAGAAAACGAATTGAGAAGTAGAATTAGGATCACCAGTGTTATCAACGCACCCACTTCCTCAGGCTCAGTAACATCAGACTCAGTATCTTCCGTCTCCCGCCGACCACGAAATAATGATGAGAATCTGGATCCAGTTTTCTTACTTGAAGTCGAAGGATCCGGGGTTCGTTTTGGGATCTCAGCAGGTCGGACGTAGTCCTGGTATTTCTTCAAATATACCCGTCCAAGCTTCGAGAGGGTGTTCTCTGCATGGTTAGCATAATCCTCAGCAGACGTCTTCAATTCTTCCTTGAGTCGCTTTCGCGTCTGCGCCAGTGATTCCTATTGAATAGCCCTGTCAAAACCAACAAATATCCCGATGAGAAATTCTTGGCCTACCTTTAACGCCGTGAGAGGTTTAAGGATGTCGACGTCCAACGTATCCACGAAAGCCTGTCTGGCTTTACTTTCTGCAACATTTGAGGGGTCCAGATTCTACTCTGGGATATGTGGATGCGCACCTCTTTCCAAATTCCCTCTGATTTTGTTCCATGCAGCTCTCGTTGTAGTCGGTTCGATGCGTGGGTCAAACGAAGTATCGGTGACATATGCCTTGAGAAAGAGGTTCCGTAATGAGTCAACACTACGATGATAAGATGTTAGCCCAACCGATACATGGCAGTTACTATATGATTTTTTTGGAAAACTGACTATGTTTCCTCGACGCTTCGCCTAAGAATCGGTGTATTAGCGTTGAACACAGGACGAGGGTTACTTCAACAAACCTTTCTCGGAAGAAAGAAAGATATCGATCTACAATAATCTCGAGTTGGGTGTCGAATTGGGAGATCAAACTATTGGAATGACCCTCCAGGGCTATTCGGGACTGGGGTTCTGTAGATATCAGAGACATTGTCTGAGTGGGAAGAAGGAAGCCGCGTTGCCTGTGTGAGCCTCTTAGACTGCGACAGTAAGATGGCTGTGCGTCCCCTGTCCCTGGAAGGAATGGTATTACGTGATATGTCCAATTAATAAGCCTTCTGTTCCATCCTCCGAGCACAGGATGGGGCAGAAAGGTACGGATTCGAGATTGGAGTTACTACGTAACTGCTGTGGGTTGTCCAGTAAAGTTGTGCAGAGCAGGTGAGGAAGTGAAAAATCAAAAAACCCGACTCAGGACTCTCGGCCCGGTGAGCAAATTTCATCTCAACTCACATCCTCATACTAAGGTAGTCAGTCCACTGCGGGTTCACAGAGTTCGCATCCCATAGCGGATCAACTTTCTGTGACCCGAGGGCATGGCCACTGCATCTGCTCGCTCTGACACCTGCCAGTGCCAACCAAATAAGGAAGCTGAGGGCTGAGTTGGAGTCCGTTTGACGTTGTTCTTGGCTATGATATATACTACAGTAATTCCACCCCAATTTCCGCCACTTGATAGCCCGGTTGATTGATGGTCAATTATGATACACAGCACTTTAGACGAAAAAAGGTAGTACTACTTGGTGCTCCGGTGTCACGTCTGACGATGCATGCCAGAGATTCGTCGCGCGCCGCGTTCGAGCAAGTGGAACTCGAACCGGCCCTGGGGACGGCGTTTGATCTGCTCCGAACGAGGGAACGCATGGTCATCGTCAGTCTTGTCGCGAAGTCATCTCGAGCGTCCGAATCCGAGCTGGTGGAAGACTAGTCATTAGTCGCAGCAAATCCAATCAATGCAATACGTTCACCAAGCATCTAGAATCCAGTAAGCCTTCATATACCGTAGGAACCTTCCACAGAGAGCCAGGGAAAAAGACCCTACCGCATCTGCAACCCAGTGGGGAAGTGGGGAGTGCTCGATGGGTACACTACTGCCTGGGAATACTCCTAAGATGGCTGCTGTTGAGGTAGCCGTTGCCCAGTTCCACCCGCCTGTCGCGACATTGGGAACATGTCCTCAAAGTGTGGTACCTTTTCCACCCGAAATCAGTTGCATATATCGGAGTTAGAGGAGAAGGTGCCTTGGGACCCATACAGTACTAGTACGGCTAGCGGACCTGGACCTTTCCCAGAAGAGAGCAAGCGAGAACTCCAATGCCAGTGACGAGATGTGCCGAATTTCAGCACTGGTGAGCAGACTATTCGAAATGGCTGCTTCTATGGATAAGATTGATTTTGCTGCCCGAGGTCGTAGCATAGGTCTTTGCCCTCATATTGTAATACCACTTTTACAGCCCTTTAAGCTCTTCAGCAGGCACTGGGCTGGGCCACTGGCAGCAAGCATGAGGCGCATTGTTTGTTTAGTTACCGAGACATATCTGACAACCTGCCAGTGAGTGCGCCACTCATACCAAGACTCTTGCCAAGACTCATACTGTAACCTTGCCTATAATAGCACTGGCACTGCACTGCAAGACAAAGAAGAAACAAAATGAAAGTTGGATGAAAATGCACTGCACGGCCGAAGTCAGGTGCTAGACGAAACGAGGGGGAGCGCCGCTGATTCGAGACGATGGAGTGTGCTAAACTATTCTACACTGACAGTACCACTAAGCAGGCGAAATCGACTCGGACGTTCTCCGCTGTTGCACGCACGTGAGGAAAACCCTCACGTGTTTGAATACGACAAACACGCTCAGGCTAGCCAAGTTTCACGATGTCAAGTGCACCGAGCTGGAAGAAATTGTGCATGGAAGGTAGAAAGAACTTCCGGCGTCAAGACATCGACGGGGCGCTTAAGTCCTTTGACGAGGTAAACGGCGCTTTTCTCTTCTTTCCCTGAACGAGTTCGTGATCTCTTACAGGCCATCCGCCTTGCTAACGACAAATCCTACGTGCCATACGACACTCGTGCGGACGCCTACGAAAAGCTGAATTGCTTCAATTATGCACTGCGTGACGCGAAGAAGATCATCGACATAGCCCCCAGGCAGTGGCAAGGCTACTTTCGCTCCGCTCGTCTCTTAGCTGCCCTTGGCCAATTCGAAGCTGCGTTACCAATATGTTCACAGGCACTGCTGCACCTCGATCATGGCCCAAAGTACGAGTCTCATCGGCGCGAACTTACGGAACTGCGTCGGCGTCTAGAAGCGCAGCCGCCCAAGTGCCACGTCTTGGGTGTGCCCGTCGAGCTACTCTTGGCGATATTCAAAAATTCGAGCAATCCCGTCGTCATCTCCCATGTATGCCGCCGATGGCGCGAGGTCCGCGCATTCAAACCCTACACTTTGGCGTTCCTTGGTGCTCACGGCGCCGCCGGAGAAGGCCCTTCGCGAGATCCAAGAATGGGACGAACGGTCCCGTGGGCAGATCGTAGAGCTCAGTATCCGTGAATCGCTTGCCGAAGCCCTCTTCCCGTCCCGTGTGTTTGACCCAAGGATCATCCTGATGATTGCGCGATTGTACACCGAGATTGTCGCCACGCTTCGGCACCTGGGTTTGACGAAACTCAAAGAATTCCATATCGAGGACCTGTATGCCGAGTCGTTCTTGTCCGCACTGGGCGACGGTACGAGATTCGTCCACCAGCAACTGGAAACCCTCTCTACATCGAATCCATCTCCCTGGGAGCAAGCCTTGGGACGTACTGCCTACAACAAACTGCCGTGGGAAAACCTGCGCGTTCTCAGCATCAACAGTGGGCGGTGTTGCTGGGAGGAGTTGTCAACGTCCATGCGCCATCTTACGTCCTTCGAGTACAAGGTCCACTACCATGAAGATTACGACGGTTTTCACCTTTTCCATCAGTTCTTGAAAGCCAATGCCGGTCTTGAAAAGCTCGTCATCGAAATGGTCATAGACTTTCCAGGGGCCCCAAACTACCCACATTCTTTCCCTGCACCCCGAGAATCACTGACGTTGGCTCATCTTCACCATCTCGAGTTAAAGGGAACTCTCCCTTTTTATATCGAAAGCGGAAAAAAATTTCGTCTTCCCTCGCTCCGGATACTACGTATAACATGGTTCGAAGATGCGGCACAGATGTTGTCCAAACTTATGGAGGACAAAGGGACCTCCTTCGCGGGGCTCGTCGAGCTTACCACCTGAGCCCGTCTCCTTGGGCGGCAGGTCCTCATTTCGCTGTTACACAGAGCTCCCAAACTGGAAATTTTGAAGTGCTCTGACCTCGATAGCGTCGTTGCGGCGTCCTTGACGAAGCCCTGTACGGCGTTACTGAGGGACCCGGCATCCGAAGACCCCAAACTCGTTCCTACGATGCTACCCATTCTGTGCCCCGCCCTCAGCATGCTCGACCTTTCTCGGTCTTCCAGGTTAAAGACCGACCCAGTCATGCAGATAGTCAAAGTTGAGGATCGTTCTGGCAGCATCACAGGACGGTGGGAGATACCAGCTACCTGGGGAGGACGGTGATCGAGGCGTTTCGTGCATTCGGGCTCTCAACGTTGATGGATGCCCTCAAATTGAGGCAGAGATGCTCCCCTGGTTCCAGGAGAATGTGCCAGAGTTTAGCTGTCGTTATGACGTGAAGCGAAAGAGGTGATGTTACAGCAGTTTTCATATCGATAGAGCGCTTTTCCAAAAAAAAAACAAAAAAAAAAAAAAAAAAGCGTTGATTGGGCGTGATTTCGGGGACCCCAGGCGGCGTCGAGGCTTACCGGCGCTTACCACTGGCTTACCGGGGTTTTTTTTTCTGATCAGATCTCGTATAATTACCGTAGTTATCTTCATTGCCCGCTCTGATCAATTTTTATTTTGGAAAAACGCTCTATTGATATGAAAACCGCTGTAATGTCGTTGGAGCATTAATAGCGCAGTCGCTAGTAGCCCGAAACGAAAACATCGCTCAATAAGTTCTTGCTTGATCGTACTTGCTCGAGGGGTGACGATGCTTTCGTTTTCGTCTCGTTTTGGGGGGAGACGATGTTCTTATGTCCGAACAAAGGCGCCCTAGCGATCTGCGACAAGACCTGTCTATCCATGCGCCGAAGTCACTGAAGTAAGTTTTAAAAAACAGATAGGGATTACTCCCGCGGCTTTGGGGGGAGGGGTTATAAAAACGGTCCCGCCCATGATCGCAACCACGACCACCCCCCCCCCCCCCCCCCCGAAGACTCACCGAAAACGATGGTGTTCGTCATGAGAATCGTCCTCGCGCTTTCTCTCATTACTTCCGTCCTTGCCCTTCCGGTGGCCCAACAAAGGGACTCAGGGAGTGGCGATGGTGGTGCGTTTTTTTTTTTTTTTTGGCTTGGGGTCTTTTATTACGAGCCTTGATTCATTATTCAACGCAGCCGGTGGTGGTCCCGGTGACACTTCTGGTCCGACTACCACAGTCCCAGTCCCAGTCCCCAGCCCTTAACCCTACACCTGACCCTGGTGCCAGTGGTGAATGTGAGCGGTGTGCTTTGTGATACACGTTAACTGATCTCCTGGAGCAGGGTGACCAATGGCAAGCGAACAGATTCCCGAAATAAGTGAGCCTTCCTGGCTCACCCCGCCCGCCCTTAGATTGTTTTTATTGTCTTTCATCGGCAAAGCAAATTATAATTTCAGCTCAATTAGAATGTCCGTAAATACATCTGCCGGGGTCTGATTGAGGGGCCGTGCACAGGCGGAAAATCCATTTTTTATCCTCGTTAGTTTTTCAACGGAGAGGTATGAATACAGCAACATATATGGATGCTGCGATGGTAAGAAACATGGGCAACTCACGAACAATGAGCGCATGATGCCTCCGAGTCGTTCCGACCATACTGAGCGAATGGCCTAGTCACCGAGCTCCCAATGCGATCGCTTTGAAGGCGTGACAATCGTGATAATTAATAATAATTAAGACTAGCTGTCACTATAATGTCAATAATTCTTGCCCAATATGGAAATTATCTCAAATATCAGCGTATGTTTTTCCTGATGGCCCGTCTTCACTGGCACTCTTTCATTCATCATGACCACGCCATTCTGTACAGTACTTAAAATCGGATGTCGAGTAGCATTTGTACTGTACTGTACCACTACCATCAAAGACACCCGTACGTATACACGCGCCACCTCGACCCAATCAACTCACCCATATCCATGCTTGCGCATTGTCGCCTGTCCAGAGGCTCACAAAAAAAAAAAACAGAAAGTGATGTAAAACGAAATAAAATAAAATAAACAACAAACAGACAGACAGACAAATACAGTTGGCAACATTAAGGTCGACTGGAGACGAAGAAAAGCCGACCATCCCAATACGTACACGAACCATGAAAAAAGAAAAGAAAAAGAAAAAAAAGGTCCACAAATAATATACACACAGTACATATTCGTGAGCCGAAACGCATCGTAAAGTGTACTTGTACCGTAACATTAACGCGGGGCGTGACTTATGACAGAGAACGAAAATGCAGAGAGGAACGAACAGTCTGTGGGAGGGTCACTGCGGCGACTGCGCGGCCTGGAAGCGCTGCCGCATCTCCGCGATCTCGCCGGGCGACATACTCGCGAGCGCCTCGAGAGCCGCGTCGTGCTCCTGCTCGCAATGCCCAACCAAGTCCGGGTACGCCGCGCTCACCGGGAACGTCGTCACGTGCGTGGTGGGATCGACCTCGCGTTTCCGGAGCCTTGCGACAAAAGGTGTCAGTTTTCTAACCGGAGATAAGGGAAAAGTCGAGGGAGAACACGCACAGACACATCCGGCATTGGAGCGTGCTCCCCACAGTCTCGTACACCAGTTGGATGTGCTGAATCCCGATCTTGCGCCTCGGGACTGTAGGGGATGTTTTCGGGGTTTCAGGCTGCGCCGTCTTGGGGGACGGTTGTTCTTGCAGCGCTTGTGGTTGTGTTGCAGGAGTCTTATCAACGGGCGCGGGCGCTTCTCGTATATCGGCGACCTCAGACACAGGCGCAGGTGGAGAAGTCGGCGTCGGCGTACGTTCGATCCGACGGCGCTTCGTGGCGCTCTCGCCTTCCTCGGCATCGTCCTCTTCCCTCTTGTACCTCCGCACAGAAGACCTGACCGCGCCTGGGGACGGGGAGGACGACGACTGTGTCGTTGTCCTCGGCGATGAGCCCGGCGCGGATGTTGGCGTCTGTGTTCGTACAACAGAGTCCTCGGCGGCCTTCGCTAGCACTGGTGCCGAAGCCGGAGAAGACGGTACTGGCGAAGGTGCAGGCGGCCCGTGGTCAAGTACTACTAGTGGTGGTGGTGTCACCGTCGATGGCGATGTTTTGGCCGATGCGGCGCCGCATGTGCACTTCTCGATGAGCTATTAAATAAAAATCCGTCAGAACTGTCGACACGATCCCGCACGGCAGAAGGGTGAGCTAATCGGGACGTACCTGGGTCATCTCCGCAAGTCTTCGCTCCAGGTGTACGCGCGTCCTTCGCTCGTTCTGAAAATTACCCATGCCTGTACGCCATCAGTACCACCCAGACAGAAGAAAAAACATAGACACCAACGCACATTGTTTCAGCTCCATCTGCGTATTGCGCAGAGCATGCAGCGCCTGCATGCGCTCCCCTTGCAAGCGCTGCAGGAGTTCGGTAAGGGCCTGCTTCTCGCGCGCCGAGCGCCCAAGTTCCGCATGCACCGCGGCGAACTCCTGCTGCACCGCGGCAATAGCCGCCGCCCACGTCTGTTCGAGGAGCTCTTTGGCGGGCTGGAGTACCTTGAACGCCGCGAGCGCAGGGGGCACCGCGAACCTCTGATGTTGCTGTTGCTGTGAATGGGATGGCGGGGTATTAGACGCGGACGAAGCGGGCAGGGTCGCCTGTGCTCGGGCGGACACGGGAGAAAGGGTATGGGCGGGTGGCATTTGCAATGGGCGCGGCGGGCCCCTCGTCTGGGTCCCAGATCCTGGCGTGCTTTGTACGGCACTACCCGCACCCGCACCGGCGCTGGCGCTAGTATTCGTGCTAGTGGTTGCATCTACACTAGCGCCGGCGACAGCCACCGCCTGCTGTGTGTGTGTCTGCACTGCTTGCGTCTGCACTGGCTCGCGCATGCGCGTGGTCGAGACCATCTGCATCGTCAGGGGAAAGGGTGCCCCGGTTGGAGGGGCAGGGGCAGGGGGCTGGGCACGGATCTGGACGAGGGTTTGCTCCGTGCTCGAGCTTGAGTGTACCGGTGCAGTGGCGGGGACTAACATGCTAGCGGTAGTCGGAGTATGAGTCATGTTCTGCTGCTGCTGCTGCTGCTGCTGGGTCTGTTGTGGGTCGGTTTGGAGTTGGGCGGGGACGAGCAGCCGTGTTTTTGGGTGGGAGGACGGGAGAGCAGGTGCAGGTGCAATTTGGGCGTGTGCGATGACATGTTGCGCGTGTGGATCGAAGCCGTGAACGAGCTGCTGTAGATGTTGTTGCTGTTGATGCCGTTGTAGTTGTTCGTGGTACGTCTGAGGAAGCGTAGACACGTGCAGGAGGGGCTGTATATGCGTGGTAGACAGGCCGTCAACGCCAGGCGGCGCCGTCATGGGCGCGTGAGTATACAAACACGGGTGAGATTGGGGGCGTGATTGTTGTGAATGTGACCGTTGGTGGTTCGTTGGCGAAGACGCCGAGATCGATGACGGGTGGGACGCGCGCCTGACTGGGATCGCACCTGGGGCCGTGGCTGCAGCAGGGTCTCGAGTGAGCGAAGGTGGCATGGGGGGGTATTGAGTATATGCCTGACCTTTTTGCATGGGTGATCAAAGAAAAGTCGCGTGTGCACACCGACGATCCCCGTCGAGTCAGAAGATCGTCGTTCTCACGTCAGCGCTAATCCGGCTTATCCAATTATAGCAAGTCATTGCTCAAACCCAATCAATAATACGCTAAAACACTAAGCAAGAGAACAGTGGACAATATGTGGAGCGATATGCATGTACGGAGAAGAGAGCGGTAACGCAGAAAAAGGAATGGAAAGGACCTCAAGAAGAACTTGATCGAAATTCCGTGAAAAGGTGAAACGTGATCATCGTGAATCATAAACGAGAAAGTAACCCCATCTATATCTCCTACGCCTTGGCCTCGCTCTTCTTCTTTCCCTTATCGGTAAAGATCTCCTTGAGCTTGTGCAATAAACTATGCCGTTTCTCCCGCTTCTGCTGGCTCGCGAACCGTGACGAGCCCGTCGGCGAGCTATTCCCGCTCTTGTCCTTTCCATGACCAGGGAACGAGAACTTGCGTGACGTCTTGCGCCCCAGTGTTTCAGGTAGTGTAGGGGTAGCCGTGGACGTGCTGGCTCCGCTCATGGTCTTCGAGTGCCCGTTGATGGCAGGCGCCACTTGGGGTGTGGGCTCGGGAGCAGCTGGAGCTTTGGCAGCAGGAGCCTCAACCACCGGTGCGGGCTCGACCACAGGTACTTTAGTCTCAGGTGTAGGCTCAGGAGCGGGGACCTGGACAGCAGCGACCTCAGCCTTAGCCTCGGGTACAGGTTCAGGTTTAGGAGCGGGCTCTAAGGAGGGTTCGGGGACTGCAGCGGGCTCCTGAGTCGTAGGGGAAGAAACTTCTTTGGGCTCTTGGGGCGGCGCAGATTCTGGCTCCTCGACTGCGGCGGGAACGGGAACAGGTTCTGTCGGAGGTACGGGTGCGGACTCGGGCACAGCGGACGCCTCGGTCTCCTCAACTTCAGTTGGTGCAGGAGCGACATCTTCCTTCGGCGACTCGACCTCAACGAGCACGGGTGTAGGCTCCTCTGGCTGTTCCTCTTCTTCAACTAGCGCGGGGGTGATCTCCTCTGGCTCCTCAACAGGTGCAAGTGTTGTCTCCTCTGGTTCTCCCTCTTCCTCAACCAGTGCCGGTGTTGTCTCTTCCGGTTCTCCCTCCTCAACCGGTGCGGGTGTTGCCTCCTCTGGTTCTCCCTCTTCCTCAACCGGTGCAGGTGTTGCCTTCTCTGGCGCTTCCTCTTCTTTGACTGGCGCAGATGTGGTATCCTCTAACCGTGATACTGACTCGGGTGCGGCCGCTGCCTCTTCGACCTGGGGGAACTCTGAGGAAGCCACTGTACCCAATGCAAAACGCAGGGGAACATGTGTTGAGACCTCACGCTCAGAGTCGACTCGGGTGGTAGGGGTGGAGTCCTGAGACGGGGTACCAGGCGTCGAGTTGGGAAGAATGCCAATGGGGACATTAGGCGCTAACTCGGGGATGGGGATCTGGATGGGCCGCTGCGCGAGGGTCATTGACGCAACGTGGTGAGATAATGACGCACGTACCTCTGAGGCGGCAGGGGCAAGCGAATCCTTGGGGACCTCAGACTCTGACGTAATCTATGTTCCATTGGGTGTCAGCTCGCAGCCTAGTTAGGTTATTAGACAGATGGTTTCAAACGAACCTCGTCTGCCGCCCTCTCCACCTCGGTAGGGGCTGGTGCGACCTGGGAAACGGCCGCCTGGGCCGCTTCGACAGTAGGGGCCACGATCTCCTGGACCGCTTCGGGAGTAGGATCCACGGTCGCATCAGATTCGTCGTCCGGAACGCGCGGGTGTTGCTCGGGTGTAACATCAGCAGTAGGTGTCGGAGTATCACGAACCACATGGAGGACGGTTCCATTCGTCGTTGGCTTTTCAGCGACCTTTTCTGCAGGCTCATGCTCCACCTCCGATTCCGAATGATATGATGGTGGCGCGGTAGAGGGCTCAGGCTCTGGTACAACGGGCTTTGGAGGAGCGGTGTACACGTTGTTGACAAAGCCGCCAGGAGCGACCTCTGTGGGCTCGGCGTCGTTGGTCACCCAGCGACCGTCAACGATGAACTTGTAGGCGAACTTGTCTCTCCACGGGACGTAGATGGGGGGAGCTTCAAAACCATCGGGCTTGCGACTGAGGCGAAGAGAAGTGTTCCACTGTAGGCATAGATGTGGTGGTGCAGAGGAAAATAGGAAAGATGGAAGGCGAAGTGAAAGGCCCGTGGTGATACCGGGCATGAGCGGATAAAAAGATTAAAACGAAGATAAGAAAGTGGGGGCAGCTAGACTCGCCTCAGGCTTGTCAAAAGTGCCAGTTACTGTAACCTCGTTGGCATCTGTGTGTGGCCTGTTTTAAGGAAGGAAGAACGTGTAAGTGGAGCAGTGCAGAGAACACGGTAATACGGCGTGGTGGCGCACCATCGGAGAATGACTTGATGGAGGTCTTGTGAAGACATGATGAGATCGTGTTGGCGCAGAGGGCGAGGATCTGAAGAAAACGTGTGCAGGGACTAATGGCAAGCAGCCTACAAACCGCGTGGCAGCGAAATGGGGGTGTCGACGAGACGTTGATGGCCGTATCGCTCACCAGGAACGAAAGGGAATGGCTTTTCCCTTGAAAGGACTCGGAGGAGTGAGGAGTGAGGAGAGGAGAGGGGTCAGGAAGGTCAGAGAGGAGTCCGCCACGAGTTTTCGGAACGCACCGCTGGCTTGTTTATTCAATGTTCTCGGCGTTGACGTAACAGTAACATATGTCACCACCCAATCCCCACTCGACCCGTTGGTCCCCCTCGAGCCACGACCATCGTGCATGCTGCGGCTCGAGGTCGTAGGTATCACATGCATTCCAACGCCACGCCAATCTTTAGATCTACACGCGTGTTGTACACGATGAACTCGTCCATGCAAGCTTGGTTGTTTCGCGAATAGCCTCCCGTGTGGTCTTTGACGGGTCTCGAAATCGATGCTCCGACAGACAGAATGACGTGACGTATAGATGCCGGGAAGTGGACGTCCGCGACGGAACCGGAATCAGTATTGTTCCATTCACCAAGCGTTCATCATCATCGGGAAACGCCACCCTATCAATTAAAGATAAACGCCTGGTTCTCGCTCGCGTCCGTCCAGTTGCTAACCTGGGTGACCTCCATCGACTTCTTTCTCCTCCATGGAGTCCCAAAAACGTCAGCAGTCTGACGCTCCAGCTTACCCATCATTCGCATGTCACCAACTAAACGCCCGATTCAGCCAATCTCATCAGAGACCCGATGATGCCGGGTCCAATAACTGTGCTCCTTCTTTGCTCATCTGCATCACTGTCAGTCCTGTGCTTCCAAAAGGGCGCATCGCGAAGGCTCTATGCATATATATACTGCGCATACGTTCCCCCTTATGAGCTAGACCCACTTATCACAGAACCACCTCATCCTCGAAGACCATATTCCCAATCCCATGGCCTCGAATCTATTGATTTCGGTGCAGGACGCGGTGAAGCGCGAGTATGATTATATCGTCGTCGGTGCGTATATACCGCGCTTCCACTTGCCCAGCTTACCCAGATGTATGCGTATATGCTATGTAACAGGCGGCGGAGTGAGTGCACCCGCGTCTTACTCGATGTACCAGCTCAGGCTTATCCGTGCAGACCGCAGGCCTCGTCGTCGCTACGCGCCTATCTGAGGACCCCTCAGTCTCCGTGCTCGTCCTCGAAGCAGGACGCGCGAATCTCAACGAGGATTCTCTCAGTGCGTTCCCTCAATTCTATATCTGTGTTTTTCGCTCATCTTTCCCGCAGCCATGTCCGGGACGTTTGGGAAGAACTTTTTTAATCCCGATTTCGAGTGGGGTTTTATGACCGTGCGCATTGCATTCAGTTAGTAGTAGCAGAGCGCCCATTAAACGCTGGAATTGCTCTAGGTCCCCCAAAAACACAGCAACGATACCGCATTCTACTGGCCGCGGTAAGCGTCGTGTTATCGTGCTGCACAATAGCTGAACATGGCTTTGCAGTGGAAAAGGCCTCGGCGGCTCGTCAAGCGTCAACTTCTACGTCTTCACGCATCCCCCGGCTTCGGATATCGACGGTATGACTATATCCCCGTGTAGCTTCCCCGATCGTCAGTAATCGCGATTTCGCGCCGCAGCGATCGAAAAGCTCGGAAACCCCGGGTGGAACTGGGAGACTTACTTACGATATTCGAGGAAGAGCGAGCGGTATGTTGCCTTGCCCGATTCGGGCCCTGGTATTGACGATCCTGCGTAGATTCACGCCACCTGATGCAAAGGAAGCAGAGGCGGAGCGCTTGCACTACGACCCGGCCCATCACGGCACTGACGGTGAGCGACGCGGGCGATAGCGGGGTTCTAGAAGTTGCTGACACGGACGTAGGGCCTATCTCGACGTGTTACCCCCCGATGCGTACTGGCTGGGACAACCTGTACCAAGATGTACGCTCGCGCCAGTCTGAGCGCTTGATTTCGTAAAGTGCTGATCCGTGACAACTAGGCGCTGGGAAATCTGGGCCTTCCGCCCGCAGAAGATTCGGTATGCCGCGGAGCCTGTCTGCCCCTTAGATTCCTCTGATCATCTACTCTCCACTTCAGACCCAAGGTGATGTACGTACTCGCGCGCCACGCCTTCGTGCGTGAAGCTGATGGTGATTGCAGGGTAACGCTTCGTGGATGGCGACGTGCTCGGTCAACCCCAAGACGAACAGACGCTCATACGCTGTGGTACGCTCCTCCCGGGTCCCTCCGTTTGACGGCGGTCTGCTCACGCGCCGCTCGAATGCCGTGATGCCTCGTAGGAGTACCTTGAGCAAGCAGGCACGCGCAAGAACCTCCACGTGGTCGTCTCCTCTCCTGTGACGAAGGTCCTATTCAAGGATGAGAAAAGGGCGACAGGAGATGTGGTCGCGTCAGGGGTCGAGTTTGTGCATGACGGAAAGACATATACGGCTCGTGCAAAGAAGGAGGTCATCCTCAGCGCTGGGTGAGCAAGCTTTCCGATTCTTGAAGCGCAACACGTTACTGATGATTGCGATAGCGCGCTCAAGACACCTCAGGTAAATACCTGCGTCGTCTTATGGCGCATATTAATGCTGAATGATTTTGGCTGCAGATTCTCGAGTTTTCTGGCGTCGGTAACCCGGAAATACTCAGCAAAATAGGCGTTCAGCCGAAGATCGATCTTCCCAGCGTCGGCGAGAACGTGCAGGAACACACCTTCTGCTCATTAGGTTGGGGTACGTGCTCATTCTCTCTCTCCTCGCACTGCAGACCTCAATCCCTCCCCCAGAACTCAAAGAACCCGAAAAATACAACACCCAAGACCCCATCTCAGACGAGGCCATTCTTAAAGAACAGCTCCAACTCTAGTAAGCCCTTCTTTCTTCTAAGTCGTCGCAGCACTGAGACCGAACTGGGCGGGACGCACTAGTGAGGAGCACAAGGGCCTCTTTCTCCTCTCTATCCTCGGCGTCGGCACCGGCTCCCTCGCGCGCCTCTCGCCGGACGGCGCGGCACTCACAGCGGCGCACGAGGCCCGCATCCGCGCGACACCGGCGGAAAGCTGGCTCCCCGGAGTTGCGGAACAGTATCAGCTGCAGCTCGACAAGCTCAGCACGAATGCGGCCAGTCTGGAAGTCGTCAGCATGCCTATGTTCCTCTCGCGCCCTAGTACGTCCATCCCCTCTCTGATCGAGTCCGTGGGGTATTCTGATGATGATTCAAAGACCCGCCTGCGCCTGGGAAGAAGTACTTCACCACCGTGTCGGTTTTGAACCACCCGTGGTCGCGCGGGACTGTCGTACGTTACCTTTTTTTACTTCTGCCGTCTTTCTGGATTACGTACGACGCACCACACAGCACGCGACCTCTCCAGACCCACTCGCGCCACCGGCGTTGGACCCCCACTACTTCGAAGATGAATTCGGTCGGTGTATCTCTTCTCTTCACGGTCCACACATATTATTGACGCGCGCTGCAGACTTGCAAAATATGGTCGAGGTGGTCAAGTTTACGCGCCGACTCGCAACGACGTCACCCCTCAGCGACATCATCGGTACGCGCCTAAAATCTTGACTCGCTGCACGTAGCTGATGAACGCTCCGGTCAGCGCGGGAACATAACCCTGGTCCTGAGGTCCAGACGGATGAGGAGATTATTGCATGGGTCAAGCAGTTCACCAACTCGATCGCCCGTACGTCCCTGTGCTCCCTCCTACCTGCCTAGCACAGTTGTACTGACTCATGATAACAGACACTTCCGGAACATGCTCGATGCTCCCGCGCAACAAGGGGGGCGTCGTTGACCCGCGTCTGAAGGTCAGTACTTTCAGCACTCGTGCTCCCCCCCATTTACTGCTTCTGACCGTTCGCCCCTAGGTATACGGCACGCACAATCTCCGCGTCGTCGACCTGTCCGTCCTTCCGCTGCACATCGGCGCGCCGACTCAGAGTACGTCCTCCTTGCAGTCTGATGCGTAAATTCTCCGTGCTGATGTTTGGTCGTTATTAGCTTACGTCTACGCATTGGCCGAGCAAGGTACGTAGATTTCCGCGTCATGTCCAACGTGTTGCTGACGTGATATTATAGCTTCCGACATCATCAAGGGCGTCATCTGAGCTGCGCCACGCTCGAGTTGCCACCATCACCAGCGGACGTTATTGTACTTTCTCATTCTCTTCTGGAACAGAGACGCTGCTGCCTGAAAAAGTGTGCTCACTGTGGATCCGCTCCGCGCCATCATAGTACAGTACAGGCCGACTCAGAGGGAGACTAGACAAGTGCTATTGGTGACGAGGCGCGTTGACCAACCCTCCGTCGCTTTTTTCCCACACCGGCCCAGACCCAAAATCACGAAAAGGTGGCTTATAATCTCAGCTCAGGTAGAACGGGTGGGGGGGGCCTTTTCAAAGAGCGCAAGAAGACAAGCAGGTAGATACAATTCGATCTGGGGCCAGGATTACCGGATAAGCGGCAGACGCGGCGGTAAGTTACTAACAGATGCACGTTTCTGTGGCGTTCCGTCCCGTCGCGGTATCCTCTCGAATGGTCCTGTTATTCCGGAAGCGCCACTGTTGGCGACTGCGACTGAGACAGCTGCTCCCGTCAAGCTTCCCGCGTGTATTCACCAAACTCATTTCCCAGTCGAGTTTGAGCACCAAGTTTCCAAAAGTGAGAAAATTGAAATGATTGGCGGAAGGTCTGGACACATGTGAACTTCGAACGCGATTACGAGCCCGCGCAAGTGGTGTGAAGCTTGGGCGGTCACGTTCTCACCGTTGGGTTCGTCTACCGTGGTCCTTTGCCCAACGTGCAAATAGAATCGCCTATAAGGTATCATTCACCACAACTATGAAACATTTTCTGTGCTTGGGGCACTTTTGTTCCTCCGTCGGTCATCAATTATTTCCTCTAGTTTATCACAGTCCCGAGACCTGTAAGCTATGTACCCAAGCGTCGAAAGTGGAGGGACACAAAGTCTGGAAAGGGGACGCACGGGATTCCATCCGACGACAGCAAAGGATTCATCAGTCTTACGACCCGGGTTTTGAGCCAGACTTATTGATATTGTTGAGGCCAGCGCGGCCTTTGTCGTATAGCCAAGGGTCGAGGAAGTCAAGCGGGGTGCTACCTTTCGAAACGAGGTGATCATTCAGATAAAGGCTGCCACGTTCTGTGCGTTGGCGGTTAGCTGGTTGCTCAAAGGAGCCAGGAGGAGGGAAAGACGCACGTGCGTCGAACCACTCGTGCAGCTGGACGTGTGTCCGAATTTCCCCCGGGGCACAAGCGATAACCCGATCGCCTACGCGGCGATGTCGGGGAATCCGCGGCCATCAGGAACGCACAAATTGGTCAGGTGAGGGCCGTGAATTAGTCGCTATACTTATCACTGAGGTTCTGAAGGAAGATGGGAACAGCGACCTCCAGGTATTCTGTGTGGCCAATTAGTTCGGAGAACTTGAAGCCGCGTCGTCGCCCGTTGTTCCGCCGACACTTATGACACACAGACCTATGGAACGTACGGGAGTGTGGTAAGTGACTTATTTACTCCTATGGTTGTGCCTGCTTGCAAACAGCAATTAAAGGTGCCACACGTAGCCGCCATATGGCGTGCTGATTGTCTACAGGACGCTGTCTTCATCGATCACGTAATCGAGCTGATCGTCCTTTCGCGATTGTGCCGTGCCACCTGTGCTGTAGTAGATGTGCGGTATCGGGTACGCCATAGCTTCCGGGTACTTGAATGCCGATGTTCGCCTCGAGGCTGGGCTTTGCTCGGATCGTACCTCCCACCGTTTTATCTGCGTCACAGTGAATTTCGCGTCTTCCCCATCGGTACGATATTCCACCATGAAAGTCGATAGGTCCTGCGTGCGACGGTAGTACTGCCCTCCGTAACCTGCAATCCGAGTATGTTTCAGTCAGGAGCTCTGGGAATGTAACCCACCGCCGTATTGTACTGCGGGCGCAGGTACGACAGCGTAACATCCTCGCGGCTCGACAGCACTGCCTTCGCCTGTGCTTCAACTCCCGTGCTGGGGTGCATCTGCGGTCTCGTTCCCTCTGTGAGCGGAGAGCCAAAGTAAGTCGTCCAAACGATTGTTGGTATGTGCCCATGCAGGCATCTAGGAGCGAGTAGCTGGTCGCGCGAAGAACCCCGCCGTTCGTCTTGACATGACGGTAGAGCCACACCGAAGATATCGTTGGCTTGGGACACGGAAATCCTGATGACCTTCAGCCAGTTGCCACCAAGTGTCATCGAGATGGAGAAGGAACGCCCCAGTACTTAAGCTAGGAACTGACGAGCTCGAGGGTGTCCGGCTGAGGCACGACGACCTCAGCGACCTGTCCTTTGGATAGCCGTGCGCCATGGCCCATATCTGCCATAGGCAACGCACAGGTGGGTACACGCATGCAAAAATGGGCGTTGGAGACATATATTGGATGCCTTGGATTGCTGTCCTCGTACAGTGCATCGACCAAGGCGCTCTCGGGGTGGGACCTGAGAACGAAATAGAGGTCGATCGTAGTCTCCGTGTTCGGGTGGCACAAGCTCTTCTAGTTCTTCGGGACGGCACTCCATGTTTGCTTCACCCTCATTCCGTCCCAATATATGCAATGGGCGTCGCGAGGCTGCATAGGATTGGGGTTGCAAGGGCAGAAATCACAGAGGGGCAGACAAATAATTTAAACGCATGGTTACAGGAGGTCACCGAGATGGCGCGATAGAACGAGTCTATGCGGCCCTTTCGAGTCAAAAGGGCCAGAGGTTTCGTGGAAGCCGAAGCTCGTATTTCTATGATGTGTTGCTACCGGACCCAGTGGCAGTGTTGTCAAAATAGAGGTACCGTAGACACGTATCTACGGATCACTCGACACAAAGATAGGTGCCTGCCACATTCGAAAACATTGACGTAGATTACTATCACGCGTGACGCATATAGTCCATCGAAAATGTATCCTATCGGTGCGTGAGGTGAAGTGCACGCCTGGAAAGTAATCTGCGGAGATGCGGTATCGAGAATAGAAACATCTCGGGGCCCATCGTCACCCGGTTTGATTGTAGCGTCGTTGGGAAGTTCAGAACTGGGGGAGCTTGGACCGGGCCGGAATGCCGCGCCTAGGAGAACTCGTGGAGACGTAGTCGTACACCGATGCCCGAAGCGAGGGTAAAACTCGCTTAAGCTCCTGCACGCCTGCGGCGCGTCTTCAACTTCGTTCTCGGCCTTATGCACCACATGCATATATGTGCATTCAACCACTCCCAAAGTCCCCAGAAAGCGGTTCAGTTGCTAGGCACCCAGTGTGACGGCTGCAGTCATCGGCGCAAGCGTCGGCGTATGCATTGGTACCCTTGTTGGTACCCGGCCGTACGCCACAGATTAGCTATCTGAGTCCTCCATAACGAACACAACCAAAGTAGAAACGGGTCACTCGATCACTCTTCACACCAGCGCAGGTGTATGTTCCAGGACCTGTTGCGCGTGGTCCTACTCTAGCAAGAACTTTTCGGTGCCAGTATCGCGTATTATGCCATGGTGGGTCACGGTGACGGAAGTTTGGCGCAGTATGGTCACGGTAGTGTTGCTGGGGACATTGCGTTGATCTGTGTCTGGGACAGCAGCACGAGTGACCATGCAAAGACGTGGCATCAGCCACAATAACCCCCAAACCTAATCGAACAAGATCGTATTTTATGCGGGGTGGCGCATGCACATCTCATCCAAGGCGCGTGATTGAACGCCAGGTACGTTCGCACGATTTCCACAAGGTAAGTTATGGTTTGGGGCATCGCACGACGGCACGTCCGCATCAAGCGAGGTCAGCACCAGCACCTGCACCAGCACCAGCACCACCAATACATCGGACACTGAGTAAGTTCTAACTCCCGATTTTAACCTATTCCTTTAGGTGTGGCTGCCCCACTCTTCCGACCCCTATTACGGATTGTGGCACCAGAGTACTTCTCTGCTTCTAGTATCATCAATATTCCCCCTACAAGTCTGTCGCATTTGGCTTATCGCCTTCTTAATACCACTAGTTGGGCAATAGGCGGATATTGGGTTGGCGCCCAATATGGTTCTTCTGCATGCTGGCGAGTTGATTTCCTCCTTAACCTTAGGTCCCCGACCTCACCAGAATTTTTTCTGAACCCGGAAATCAACACATTCACATTCGCCAGCATGCGTACCAACGAGTACTTAAACGAGTGCACCTGTGACAGTCCGAGTCAGTGCGTGTAGATACCATATAGACCCTCCACATGTACGCATTTACCTTCATTTGAATGGATGCATGAACCCTATTTAGTATCCCTGATTCCATGAAGTACGGAGACATTGATTCTTCTCAGACCTCGTTCGCTTCGAGCAATCTTCAAGCGACGAGCGTGGGACAATTTCAGAGACTGGCCCAAGCGTGTCCGAATTGAATTCGCCGCAACTGCACTGTACATGACGTAAGCGAGAACGAGGCATGTGGAAGCCTCACCATTCTCGTCTGAGTCACCATTACCACCTGAAGTTTGCTGCCCAGAAGCAGGAACGAACTTCCTTCAGTGGAACACTGTGTCGGCTGCATAAGGCGACCAGTAGGTGAGATGGTCTCTGTACTGTTTTATCTAATCGGCCATCTGTTCAGGTTTGCGCCAGTGGTGTATCCCTGGCGCCCTCGCAATTGACCCCGTAACCACTCAGGCTGGGCGCAGACAGCACCATCTATAGATCTGCCAAGCCACTGATGCTACAGTAAATGGCGGGCGTAATCACGGGCATAAGAATCTTTCCCACCACCACCACCACCATGAAAGATAACGTGGCGTCCCTGCGCCAGCCTGAGGCAGCGGTTATGCCTTTTTACGGTTATTCGCTCGTCCAGATGGCATGCTGGCACTTCTTCGCGAAGCTGTATGACGGGCCAGCAGTAACTCTGTGTCCTCCACTCTAGGTATGAAGGTCTGATTGAATGGGCCAGATGACTGCCGTCATTTCATTCTGCTTGTGTCTGCAATCGAGAGCATTTTCATGGCCTCGCCTCTTCAGGAGGCATCTTACACGCTTAGGTTGCATTTTCTTGTCCTCCTTCCCCCCGCCTGTCACTGGGGTCTCTGGTGCATAAATACGCTGCTGTTTCTGCGAGAAGCTGCAGTCAGTCTTCAGTGACCCCTCCCCCCGTAATACCCGTACTATCACCTCTCCACATAGCTATGAAGACAATTGCGCCCATCTTCTTCCTCTTTTTTCTGGCACCACAGACATTAGCACGGATGTACTCTGTCGCAGACACCTACCAGGGGGCTAACTTCTTCAACACGTTCCAATTCTTCACTGGGGCAGACCCTACGCACGGGCGGGTGCACGTATCTTCTCCCTTTCGTTCTCTGTGCTCCTTGATGATCCTTCTCTTCCAAAAGTAACTATGTTTCGAGCGGCGATGCTAAGAGCAAAGGCTTGGCCACCGTGTCTGGGGGGAACTTCATCATCCGCGCGGACCACACAACGCACCTGGACCCTAGTGGCCCCGGACGCAATTCCGTCAGAATCACGTCCAACAAGCAGTACGACACGCATGTCACCATGTAAGATGCCCCCCACCGCCACCGACCTAACAACGGTATGTAGACGCCGAGGCTGAACGTCATTTTTTTCTCCGCAGCTACAATGTCGTGCATATGCCACAAGGCTGCGGGTGCGTGATGGGCGTTTGCTCCATCTTACTCACGCTTAAACGCGACTCGCTGCAGGACTTGGCCCGCCATATGGGAGAATGGAGCCAATTGGCCGGCAGGGGTACTACCGCTCCGGAATTCTCTTGGCATTTGGGCCAGCTGGCTTGGCTAACGCATCTTTCTCCGAAAAGGGCGAGATCGACATTGTCGAAGGCGTGAACGACCAAGGTTCGAACCTCGTCACGTTGCACACCACACCCGGTACGCACTTTTTACTTTGCGAGGCGTGCGTCCTCGAGGGACTCAATCGCAGAACAGGTTGTACCATGCCGGCATCACGTGCTATGACAGGGTGAGAGTCGTGATAAAAAATTGGCGCCGGAATATAATGTGAAGGACTGACTGGCGCCCGAACCCCAATACAGCTCGCACACGGGGCTCGACTGCAACACGGCAGCGAATGGTAACGCGGGCTGTGGAGCCCATGTCACTGATGGTAACAGCTACGGACCCTCGTTCAATGCGAACGGTGGAGGATGGTGAGTTCTCCCCACCCCTAAGATATTCCTGCAAACCAACTCAGGAGCGATTACAGGTATGCACTAGAACGCACGAACAGCTTCATCAAAGTATGGTTCTGGGGCCGGGGTAGCGGTTCCACGCCAGCTGAAGTGGCGAACGGCGCGGGCTCTATCAATACGGATAACTGGGTGCGCCGAATGTTTTTTTGTTGGGGACGTTTTGACTCACTCTATCACAAAAAGGGCACACCAGATGCGTACTTCCCGAACGCACAATGTGACATTGGGGCGCACTTCGGGCCAGCAAGCATTATCATCAACATCGACCTATGTGAGTGGCTCCGCATGGCCCCATGCAGTCTCCCCCCCATGGTAACAATCACCTAGGTGGTGACTGGGCCGGGAACGTCTATTCTTCGTCCGGGTGCCCTGGATCGTGTGTCGGTGAGTTCCCCTTCCAGATTTATTAAGAGCTCTTTTGTCTAAGAAACGTAGACTTCGTCAACAATAATCCTGGCGCTTTCAGTGGCGCATATTTCGAGCTCTCTTGGGTTAAAGTTTACCAGTGAGAGAACCTGAGTTATTTGATATTTACTGCGCTGGCCGCTCCAGTTTGAAAGGGATCCTCGTGAGTAGGGGGTGGGGTCTAGGCGACGTTTCAGACTCTCGTTTAGGGTCTCGTGCGCTGTATGATCGCTGAGTGTTAAATTAAAACGAAACAATGTATGGACGAGGATACGCAGCGAAGATTCTAGAGTTTCCTGATTTCGCATGTCAGAGGAGAGAAGTCGGCAATGGATGTTCGCAATGGGAAAGACCCGCATTAACTTACTTGCGGCGGGATCCGAGTCGCATTCATTAATTGGGGGGCCCGGTGTGACAAACGATTTTCTGAAATGGAACTCGGCTCGTGGCCACCGCACAGCCCGGGCCTGTGGTGGCTACAACGTGCAGGCACGCTCCAAAGGAAGAAGGGATACCCGGAAAAGCACAGCAGGAACAAGCCACCCGCTGTAGCCGGTCTCCAAGCCATGAGGCAGTTAAAGGATGTGCTATGTGAGGACGTAGCTAGTTAGCTGACAGGGAACAAAGATACAGGAACAAATGACACCGACTGTGGTTAGCACGGGTATGACAATTGGACGGGCGTTGTTGGACCGATAACAGGCGTGATGGATATGCCCATAGAATTCTGTTGTGAGGTGCGTTTTCCAGCCTCGGTTCATATGGACTGAGCACGCGGTCCCCGGTCGGTGCAGTTCGTGAACAGCCCGGGTGTGCCAATGGGTGACTAAGCATTCAGCTGGCCCTCAAGCCCTCCCAAAACCCTTTTTTTTATAAACATTCTTTCTGTCTTTGTTCTTGTTCTTTTTCCTTTGCAACCGTCACATCCTTTTCACTCCTGCGTTCTTTTTTTTTACGCGTCAGGACCGGTCCAAGCGATGGCGTCAAGGTGTGATATATGATATATATGCTGTGACCGCCTCGAGGCAAATTTCCTTACCTGGTGGACTGCAACCTCGTTGCCTTCGGCCATCTTCATCTTGTCTTGTGTAACGCAAGCCACGTTGGAAACGCGCGTTTGCCATTCTCGTGCGTACTTCAATTCACACCCGACTCCGCTTCTATCTTTTGCCTCTCCATAGTCCTCCCCCGCTCCCTTTCCTTCCACCACCACTTACGCACTCTCCTCCCATGTCGACGCAATCGCCCCCTCTTATTAGAATGCCCACAAACGTTCCGTCACAAGGTATGTGCCACTTCTTTGCCACTCATTATGGATCGATGGTGCACCGGGACATGTCGTGTGTCCTCGTCTCGTAGTCTCCATTTCATTCATCTCCTTCCTACAACCGGCACGATCCTCTACCACGCCTTTCAATTTCCGTTCGCTGCACAGACCATCTCTTTTTCCCATGTTGTCTTTTTTTTTTCTCAGTTGTGGGCACGCCCGTGTTGTCTTGGTGCTTCTTCCCAGTCGTGGACTGTCAATTTCTTCCCTTGTGCCACTTCAAATCACCTTCGTGATCATGTGCTGATCCCTCCTTTTCGTTCAGGGCTGAGCTCTTCTCCCCGTGAAAATTCTCCATCACCCACGTTCCGTGAACGTCAGAGGGCCGCCGCCCGTGGCCAATCGACTTCTTCTTTCCAGGGTTCATATAACGGACAGGCTAGTCCCACGGCTTCTACCACATCGTTTCATCAGAGGCGCTCCCCTCCGCTTGCCGCGCAAACTGTGCCTGGACAGATCCGCCGCGCCACCTCTCCCTTATACCATAGTACCAGCCGGGATGGTAGCCCGGAACCTCCCCCAGCTCCCATCCATACCGCGAGTCAACAAAGTATCCTCCATCAAATGACTCCGCAGCAGCAAGCCCACTCTCGTAGTCAATCCGACCTCATGCAACATAGCACCAACCAGATGACCCCGGCCATGGGCTTTGCACGACCAGTAGCACGTACCGCTCAACCACAGTTCATGACCCGGGAACCCTTCCAAATGACTCCTGAGCTGATCGCGGAAATCGACCAAGCCCATTCCATGGGCGTGGGTGCGGGCATGGCGGGAGTGGCATATGCTGGAGGGGCAACTTCAGGCCCTGTCTCTAGGTCTAATCAGCTTGAATCCAGCTCTCTCCCTAAGGAATCCACTCTCGAGCGTGCCCGTAGCGGAGAGCGTCCGAGCCCCCGTGAGTTGGGAGGAGGGCCCGCTCTGCAGCGTCGCGATACTACTTCCTCACGTGACAAGGATCGCGAAACCTGGGAGCTTCACCGGCGCGGGAGCATGAAGCGTGATCACCCGCCAGGGATTCCCACTCAGCAGCCCTCTCCGAAACTCGAAGTCCCACGCACAGAGTCTCCAAAGTACCTTCCTTCGCTCAGCGCCTCCAACGATCACACTGGTTCTTACAACCCCGGCGATCGCGAACTTCGATCAGCCCAGGCTGCAGCCCTTCCACCGAGCCCTCCCGCCCCCCGTCAGAATGTGCCATATACGGAACCACTACGCTCGACGCCTCCTTCGGTAGCTAAGCTCGCCACACAGTCGCCAACCGGCCTGTCTGTTAAGGCACGGACTCCCGATAAATCCCTTCCGGTCCAAGAGGAACCCGAAGAGGACGGCGCTTATGAACAGAATGATAATCAGGAGCAAGAGCGCGACCGATGGACCCCTGGCGGGAGTGAGTATGGGCGGCCCGCCCATCGGCACGAACAGGAAGTACGTGACTCAGGGCGCCAGCATCACACTACTTCGTCTCCTACACCCTCATCGGATCTTCTTCCCGAAGGGTATGACTCCCGTTACGATACGCGCCACGAGCGCAATGGCCGTGAAAATCATGTCCAAGTCCAGCGAAAGAACTCGGACGAAGCGAAGCAGAAGCACGACGGCGATGATGAGGAGCGTGTGCAAAATTCTGGTCGCACTCAGTCCCAGGACGAGGAGAGTTACACACCACGGTCGCCATCCGCGAGCTTGCCTCATGAACGCAGCTTTGGGACGCGTGATTCACCTGTCCATCCACAACAGCAGCAACAGCAACAACAACAACAACAACATCAGCAGCAGCAGCAGCAGCAGCATGCTCAACGACACCAAGCCCACGTCCCGCGTATTCGGAGCCGAAACGGCGCCATGGACGGACTTGGCCTGCGCACATTCGATGCAGCGAGCTTTGAGAACACGCTAGAACAGCTCATATCGCACGCACCTGAACAGAATCACCGATCATATTCAACTACGCAGCTTAACTCTCCCCGTCACATTACTTCGCCTCACCAAATACATTCGCCAAGTCATGAGGAGCACGACCATTTCTTGGATGATCCTGCAGCAGCATACTATCACGGTTACCCTCACTCTCCTATGGCTACACACTCTCGCCCAGGTGCACCTATTCCACCCACTCCTCACAGTCACACAGCCGCGCCATCCCCTTCGCCTCTGATCTCAGGAATGGGCCGCGCAAATGGCATGAAGCCCGTTCTTCCACCTTATAGCCCTGCTCCGCCGGTGGGCTCCCCGTATCCGTATCCGTTTGGACACATACGTCGCCCGCAGAGCTATACTGGCTCATACAACGGAACTGTGGATCTTTCGCAGATGGATCCCAACGTCGTCCGTGAACAGCTTGCTCTACAGATGCAGATATATGCGCTTAACAATGGGGGTATGGTTTCTGACTCGACGCTCTCTCCATCATCGACGCCATTCCCGGGGCCGCAATACAACCCTTGGACGTACCTACAGACGAGCAACGCGTTTGGCACGAGACGTGGGGGGATGGCAGACTCAACGGCGAGCATGCGTTCGAGCCCGAGTCACCAGCCTGTCCCGTTACCTCCTCTTAGTCGAGGAAATCGTGGACTGCGCCACCGCGAGCGTTCCCAGGACTTGCGCCGGCGGGCGAAGGTTCGTCCGCCGCCGCGTGTCGAGAGTACACAGCCACGGGACACGAGTCCCGAATTGTCATCGGGTGAGGAGACAGCTGGTGAATCCACCAAGGTGGGCGAGCAGTCTGAGCCGCAGCGTTTTGCGCCTCGGCCGGCGCGCTGGGACGAAAGTGCAGACGACGAGGACGAGGCGGACGCAGATGATGGGGAGTGGATTGATGAGGACGTAGGAATCGAAGGTGGTGTCGCAGATGACTTGCTGCAGCTCGAATTCCATACCGACTATGTTGGCAATCCTGAGAAGCGTCGCCGAAGGTGGAAGCTCCGCTGGGAAGCCTTACTTCGTGCTGTAAGTCGCAGTTCGCCACCTCCCCGTGATCATTTAGGCAGGTCTGACCCCGTTACTGGGCTTTTTTTGATGCCGCACGTAGTTCCATGCACTCGATCGCGAGACGGACACCACCCTCGTGTTACTCGCCGCGCCTTCCCACACGGGCAAGCTCCATTCCGTAGCGTCGCGCGCCGTCCGCCGCGACAACTCCCTCATCGAGTCGCCCGACATGATGAACATCCGCTCCGCCTTTGCAGAAATGGCCGCGCGCCGCCGCGCATCGCGTTCCTCGTCGCTCCTCGAGCAGCTCTCGCGCGCATCGTCGTCGTCCCGCGATGGATCACCCTCGAGCAGCAGCGACGCGCGCGAGGAAGACCTCCGTCGCGCGCTCGACACAGCCATTGGGAGCTTGCACGCCCTCGGGAGCCTCTATGAACGACGGGAGATGCGCTGGATCGAGGAGAAGCACAGGCTTGACGAGGATAAGGAGAAAGTCCAGCTGTTACTCAAACAGGTGCTCGGCGTCGGCGTCGTCGGCAATCTCGTCGACACGGCGCTATAGGGCGTACCTGACCCGTATAGACTTTTTTGCCTTTCTACTTTTTTCCTTTTGTCCTTTTTTTTTTTTTGGTCTCGCTATGTCACGACTTGGTGTTGCTAGATTTGTCTGCATTGCTAGCTAACCTTCATGCATGTATCATGTACTTGAAACAAACGACCCCGTCACGAAATGTAAAAAAAAAACTCTCACGAACGAATATGCTGCTGCTGCTGCTGCTGATCCGGAAAGTTCCATTTTCGGGTGATTATCGATAATCGCACGCCAAAAAGCCGGAAAGGATCGACAACTATCATAGTCAACTCTCGGCATGTACGGTAGTGCCTCTCGTCATTTGATACGCGTTGCATGGTGACTTGTACGAAATCGAGATGCCATGTGTCCATCCTTCTCGGCCCTATCGATAACTCACTCTGATTCAATCTTAAAAACACTGCTGGGCAGCAATGTCAAGGCCACAGATTATGTTCCTCACAACTTGCAACCGACTCGAACGACGGAGCACGTATCCTTCAAATCGACCGTGATCGTGCCGATAGTGGCCAGTTCTAGTTGGTGCGTCGTCTTAGAAGCTGCAGTTTTTATCGTTGATTTTTTTGACCGTAATCCAGGCCCTTTTTACCCGATGTGAGGTGTAAGGCCGACAATCGAATAGAGAAATCGCTCGGGTTAGGCAACACGTGTTCTCTGCACGTTTGAACCTACGTTTTACTGGGAAGTGCCAGCTTGCGGAGAATAATAATACGTAGTTCTACACACTGATCGTCAGCGCAAACAGACAGGAAAGGATAACTAGCATCTCCACGACCATTCTTCTGGCTCTATACAGTGCTACGTAACTAGGTACAAAGCATCGCAAGGCCGTTATGCTCTCTCCACCGTGGTACTAAACCCCAATTTGACGATTAACTGTCACTACTCCCCGTAAGTTGAGGGTTTCTGCCAATTGTACGGGTATCAGGTCTACATTCGAGTTATTGAAAGGCAATTGTAGGTAATGCTCGCCGCAAAATGCACCTGAGTTGGTCTACGCGTCTTCGGGACTGTGCATGGGGATCACAGCTGCGATTGGAGAAGGTGGCCCGAAAGCCGACTTGTCATATAATCGGGCATCGACGTCTTCAACATCCCCATCATATGGGACGCCGGCGGCCATGGAGTCATTGCCGTTTTCGTTAGCCTGGCGGTTAGAAATGGTTTCCCCCTGATCAGTGGGGTCGGGCAAAGGTGTTTCCGAGGCCCAAGGAGTCTGCGCGGGGACGAAAAGCATACTGTCGTCGGATCGAGACGTGCCAGTGGGAAGGTCTGAGGACGGCTTCCCGCCGTTAAATATCGTGCCAAGGTCCAGAGCAAGAGCAGAAGTAGACGTAGAAGGAATGTCTGGCATATCGGGAGGAGTGTACGGGACTTCAGGGGTGGGGTAGGGCATTGTTTCGGTGGCCGTATTTCTTCGCGTCGCACTAGCAGAAGCCGGATACGCTGGTATGACAGGTGGGTAATAGCTTTCAAAGTTTGACATCGGAGACGCGTTCGTATAAAGTTGGTGCACGTTGTTGTTGATCTGACCACTTTGAGGAGTATAATTAGAGGGTACCAGGGGATTGACAGGGCTTTGAGACATGGGATAAAACATTGGGTAACCGTATGCTGGTGAACTGCTATAATATGGGTATGATGTTGGAAGCGACAGTTCACTAGACGTCGTGGACAGACTAGCGGGCGGTAAGACGGGGCTGTCAATCGGTTCAGGTGAGTCGTAGATCTGTGATGTAAGCCAGGAGTGACTAGACTCTCTGCATTCAGGGTAAGAGAAAGGTGAGGACAAGATATGCTCGTCGTCGGTGGTGGAGGCAGAGAATGCCGTCGGAGCGGAATCGGTGCCTTGATGTAAAGTGATGTAAGCACGGCGGATAGTCTTCAGGACTATGATATAATGGGATCCAGTCTGATTATTTTTCGACGCCATAGCTCTTGAGACGACCCAGTTCCATAGGTCGCAGAAATCGTGCTGTAATGTAGGGAGAGTGTCTTCGATGTCAAAGTTAGAAACTAATGCAAGGGTCGTCCGTAAGGTCGCAACGTCTCCGGGCCAGCGAATCCAGTCATCGGCATGAATGATGTTTCGAAGAACGTGGATGCAAGTCGCGAGTAATATGCTGTCGCCATGCGCAAGATAGCTCTTCAGGACGAGTCTTGAGACGTCCATGTTGTCGGTAGCGAGCTTAAACCAACGCTCATCGCGTTCTTCCACTCTTGGTAGAATGACGGAGACCATGATCCGTAAATAATAGGCAGTATCTGTGTCGTGGTGGTCCGCCCTCCCGAGCCAGAGCCCAAACTCGATGGAGCTCAGTAGGCCGTCCCATTCTGCGTCGATAAAACGATGGAAAAATTGGGGGATTGTACCAAAGGGTGCCACGTCCATCGCCTCCCTGCAGATGTCGAGACGCCGTTGCTTGATGTCCCGAGTGATCAAATTGGACGTCAATGTGCGGTGCACAAAACCTATGAGAGCTTCTGTCATCTTCTCGCCATTCGGTCTGATGCAACTGCCCGGATCGTCAAGAACTTTGGAGCTACAGAAACCAGGGATCGCTGCAAAAAATCGCTCTAGTTCTTGATCGTCGTCGGAAGAATTGAGGGTCCACATCAGCACACGCCCATCGATTTCCGATGACGAATTGAGCGCAAAGTCTTCTGCTGTCTTCACAAGACCATCTACGAACCACTTGTGGTAGCGCTTGCTCCCCATTTCGAGGAATGCCTTGGTTTTCCGACCGAACGTAGCCAACCGGCTCAACCCTACGAGCCACCAAAACGTCTGGAACAGTACGGTTAGCACGCCGGTGGCAAGGAACCATGCCGAGGACGAGGGAGGAGCGTAGTAGGGGCTGTCATGTCGGAACAGTGGCACAAACGTGATAGATACGTATATTGCCGTGCAAAACTCGACCCATCCGACGACGACGCTGAAGACGGTGTGGTCGATATTAAGCAAGAACACAAGAAGGCCGGAGAAGAAGAGGAAAAGGGAAAGGTGCAGGAGGGTGGGCAGCGCCTCGACCGCCCAGGGGAGATGAAACTTGTCTATGCCCTCATAGAAAAATGCGCGAATGCGACCTCGTCTATGTGGGCTATAGCGTGGCTGGGTGATCTTAATGTATCGGCGAGCCCACTGTTGCAGCAAGGTCGCCAGCAAGGCGCACGTAAGGCTGATGGCCAAGCTGAGGAACCAGAGGGAATTGACCCAGACGGCATAACGAGGCGGGGAGAATGGGGGCGGGACGAGAGGGATAGAGACGTTAGACCTATTCGGGTCGGCAAGGAGCTGGTAGATATGCTGGAGATAGAACGCAGATGTGTCTTGGGAATTCGGCCGAAGGTCCTGTATTGACAGCGCAACCAAGGTCGCGACCGCGGCGGAGAAAAGACCAGTCTACGAATATCCAAATTGAGGTCATGTCTAAATCTAGAGCAATAAAGGAACTCACAAAGACAAGGATTCCGTCGGCGTCTGCCTTCCAGCTCTCTGCCATCTTTTTGTCTTCTTCTTCGGCCATCTCATTGTACATGGTGAAAAGATGGCCCGACCCATCGGAAAAGTTGGATTCCCCGTGCAACGTCTGATGTTGGGCAGACTGGGGAGGGTCACGGACACCTATACATAGGGTTATACTTGGGATACTATGCCTAAGTGGGTAGTACCATACTCGATCCCGGACCAGTGTTGGCCCCCTCCTCTGGTACACTCTCGATGTTGATGGCCTCGTGAGACATCGTGTGTAGATTCTTAGGGGACGAGGACAAAGGTTAAGAGGAGGCCTACACCAAAGTAGATGTGGGTGATGCAAGAGAGGTCGAGCGCCATGACTCGGATGTGCCTTGTATGCACGAGAAAGGCTCTGACGCATTCAGCTGACGAGAAATTCATCAAAAATAGGGCCCCAGGTAACAATCATACTGTAATGGGACGAATAAACCAATTTGCGAACCTGCGTAACTTCCAATGACCAAATCTACGGACCATTCCGACGAATATTCAGAATGGTTCGCTGGCAACGCCAAGATTTTACAGTAAACCCACAGAATTGTGGTGAGAGTCGGACGTGCAGTCGAATGCTGTGATTACATAATGTAAGCAAATCAATCCGCCGGAATCCTATTTATCGTCTTTATCGTACAGCTCAAGGTAGTACAGCTCCTGGCAGACCGAAGACTGGCCCGCAAAAGAAAATTGACCCGGTGATAAAAAGGGAAACAGGTGCTTGTATCCGCCAACTCTGCGATGTGGGCCGCCAGACTAAACCTAAAATATGGCGTTCCTTTCGTGAGCGCTCAACGGCTGCTCCTGGTTCTCCGGTACTTGCTGAGGAACTGCCGCGCTAGCGGAAGTAGTATTAGTACCCACCTGAATCCGCGGCTCGCAGAGGCCCTCGGCAATGAGGCGCAGCGTGCTCATAAACCGGACGATTCGCTGCAACACGCCGGCGTCCATGACACGACGCTTAAAGCGCGGTGGCTCGCTCCGGCTGACCGTGACCGAACTCCCAGCAGATATCAAGCACAGGGAGACCAGCGAGTTCCTCCGCCTCCGCCAACCGCGCAAGGAACGCGGTGCACAGGGGCCGCTCTGGCGGTGCATTGTGCAGGGGTCTTCGAGACGACGCGGAAGCTCGCTAGCGCAACATCCTCTGCACTCATGTGCGGCAAAAAGGCTGACGAGCAGGCCGTGCAGCACGAGCAGATGGCACCCCGCGAGCGAGCGCAGCGCAGCGCCGTCCTGCGGCGACGAGCTCTGAGAGTATCGTCGCGTGCTCGCGCGCTGGTTCTGGCGGCAACTGCGCCCCATCCACGAAGATAGCGCGCAGGTACTACGCGTGCAGCCAGCGCACCTGCGGCGACAGGGTTAATCACGACGACGGGGTCCTCGTCACACTTAAGCGAGTTGACTGCGCGCCACGTCCGGAAGCCGGACATGTTGTAGGAGGACGAGGCGAAGTAGATCCCCGTAAGGAAGCGGATGGTGTCGGTCGAGCGGCGGCGACGACGGACAATTCGCTGGCGCTGCGATAGCCCTCGGGGACGCAAGTCATGAGGAGCTACTCGAGATGTCGTCCGAACTAAGGGAGGCGGGGTCGGGATCTGAGTGCCGTTTGAGGGCGGAGATCTGCAACAATATCTGGCCCGGTAACTGTACAGTTGCGGCGCTAGGGTCGGACGATAGTTGCTTGTGGCTCTCGATAGTGAACGCAGCCACGGTCGCGGCGAACAGATCAGTCTGGACAAATATAAGAAAGAAGAGTAGACGGACCAATTATCAGGTAACACACGAAGATCAGGATGCCCTCCGCGTCTCCCTTCTAGTTCTCCGCAAGTGGGCCCCGAGTCGTTCTATAGAATTGACACCTTGTCGGACATTCGCTCTCCCAGTAACCCGGACTCCAGAGTTGACGAGGGGGCTGTTGTGTGCCCATCGCAAAAACGAAGGCGAAGTTTGGAAAAGGTCGACCCGCAGCGCCTCTTTGCTCAAAACCAGATTTAGACGCTCAAATTTCAGACCAGGCATTTGGTCGCTCAGCGATGTATGTGAGGTATAGCATGCGAGGATTCGGCTCGAGAGCCAAATGCTGCCGTTGGTGACACGGGGGTAATACCCGCTGTGTAATATACACACCGATGAGGTGATAGTGTGCTACAAAAATTCCTCCACGTCAGGCAAAGAGACGCTTTGTGTATCTAGCAACATGGTCAGGTGTCTTCGTATGCCGGGTAGTGGATAGTGCCAGACTCACGAGTTCAGCCCATGCACGCCACCCTCGACCTGCGCGCTCGCCGTGCGCAACTCAAACCTCACGCGGCCCTCTCCGACGCCGTCCCTCAGCTCCGCAATGCTCCTCACTCCGATATCCTGCAGCGAGTGCTGTAGCCCCGCATGTAGGTACGGCAAAAAGTCCTTGACGCTCCCCTTGTCCTGCACGTCGCCTGACACGCCCTGCGCGACCTTCACCGCGGACGCCTCGGAGAAGTACCGCGTCGTCGCCGCGTTCTCCCGCACGTGGCCCTCCGCCTCCGCCTTGCTCGGCGGCGTCGGGTACTTCTTCCCCACCGCCTTCCCATTGGCCTTCGGGCCGCCCGGAATCGCGCCGGCACCGCCCCCGCCGGGCTTGCCCTGTTCCATCGCCTCGATAGAGCCCATCCCGCGGTACGCCTTGACGCGCTTGCCCTCGTGGTAAAAGTACTCACCTGGCGCCTCCGTCGTCCCAGCGAGCAGGCCGCCCATCATCACTGCGCCCGCCCCAAGGGCGAGCGCCTTGATGATGTGCCCGACGTTCGAGATGCCGCCATCGGCGATGACGGGCACGCCGAAGCGGGAGGCAAACTCGGAAACCGCGTAGACGGCCGAGGCTTGCGGGCGCCCGACGGCCATGACCTCCTGCGTGATGCAGATGGATCCCGAGCCCATGCCGACGCGGAGCCCATCGGCGCCGGCGGCGATCAGGGTCGCTGCCTGCTCGCGGGTCACGACATTGCCTGCGATGACTTCGAGTGTCGGGTACGTCCCCTTGATCCACTTGATCATGTCTTCTTGGAAGACCGAGTTCCCCTGGGACGAGTCGATGATCACGATGTCCAGACCGGCGTCGACGAGCAATGCGAGGCGTTCTCTATCGGCGGGGCGCGTGCCGATCGCCGCAGCTGCATAGAGCTGCTTGCTTTCGGGAAGCTTGGAGGCAAGAGGATACGTCTGGTTTTTGAGAAGATCCGAGCGCGCAAGAAGGGAGACGAGACGCCCTTGAGAGTCGATGATGGGAAGCTTTCCCTTTTTGGAGTCCCGAAGAATGTCGTTGGCCGCGGAGAGCGTAACGCCCTCGGAAGCCGTTACAAGGTCGGTGGTCATGATATCGGAAAGTCGGGCGTCCCGAGGCTGGAACTGGACATCGCGGGAGGTGACGATCCCAACCAGCTTGCCACCTAGCGCGCCCGTGTCTGCATGGCAAATCAAGTCAGCCAGGCTCAACGAAATAACACAAGAGATGAACGATCAGTGAATCCGTGCGTTATCTCCCCATCTCACACGTGCATACGTGTTGGTGCGGCAGAACGAAGGTATAAAAAGAATTCATCACGAACAATTGAATGGAAGGAAGAAAAAAAACTAACCGGTGATCGGGATACCGCAGAAACCTAGTCGGGCCTTCACGTCCAGCACATCCTCAACGTAACGGTCAGGAGACAGTACCACGGGGTCCGTAATAAAGCCGTTCTCGTGACGCTTCACGGCACGGACCATATCAGCTTGCGCTGCGGCCGACTGGTTGTGGTGAATAACACCAACGCCTCCTTGCAACTAAAATAGGTGAGGGCATAGGCAGGTAAATGTCGCAGGAAATACGTACCGCCATCGCGATGGCCATTTCTACCTCGGTGACGGTATCCATCGGACTACTCACGAACGGGGTCTTGAGGACGACGTTGCGAGAAATACGGCTCTCAGTGGTGACTTCAAGGGCAGAGAAATCGATCTTTCCGGGGAGCATGAGGAAGTCGTTATAGGTGAGACCGCCGTGCACGGTCGGGTCTATGAGCTGTTTGACGGACAATCCATCGGATGTAGGGTATGTTTTCAGCTCATCGAACGCACGCGACGGGTCGAGGAAAGTTTGAGAACGAGACATGTTAGAAAAAGTGGCGAGAGGTGATAAGATTGCGCTGTTGCCTAATTTATGCCGCCGTCCGCTCAAACCGACATATGAATACGAAAAGAAGAGTCGAACACACGCTCGAGGGCCGACTCGGACGAGCTCGGCGTTCAAATCGTTCACATCCGAAGGACGACGACAACCAAATACGTAACCAGATCCTATTTGTCCGTGTTTACGATTATCTTTTCACCACGTATAATGAGAGCAAGGTAGACGCCGACGGTCCTTTATTCCTCTACATATGCCGATTTAGACAAGTCCTCAATTTGGGTGTTCGTAGACTGGCCTTTTCTCCGCCGTGGTTGCGACTTTGGTTGCGCTGTTAATACAGGACCTTCGCCCGTTCTATCTCCACGATATCTACTGTACCACTTGCCGACCCAAATAGGTCTAACGTCTCTATCCCTCTCACCCCACCCCCATTCTCCCCGCCTCGTTATGCCATATGGGTCAATTCCCTCTGGTTCCTCAGCTTGGCCATCAGCCTTACGTCCGCCTTGCTGGCGACCTTGCTGCAGCAGTGGGCTCGTCGATACATTAAGATCACCCAGCCACGCTATAGCCCACATAGACGAGGTCGCATTCGCGCATTTTTCTATGAGGGCATAGACAAGTTTCATCTCCCCTGGGCGGTCGAAGCGTTACCCACCCTCCTACACCTTTCCCTTTTCCTCTTCTTCTCCGGCCTTCTTGTGTTCTTGCTTAATATCGACCACACTGTCTTCAGCGTTGTCGTCGGATGGGTCGGGTTTTGCACGGGAATATACGTATACATCACGTTTGTGCCACTATTCCGACATGACAGCCCCTACTACGCTCCTCCCTCGTCCTCGGCATGGTTCCTTGCCAAATTCTTCGAAACGGGGAGCAAACGCTATCACGAGCGATTCGTAGATGGTCTTGTAAAGACAGCAGAAGACTTCGCGCTCAATTCGTCATCGGAAATCGATGGGCGTGTGTTGATGTGGACCCTCAATTCTTCTGACGACGATCATGACTCGCCGAACATGTGCACGGAAACTATATTACAATCATGGTCAATTGAAGGGAGCGTCAGTTGCCATGCTCCCGGAAAGGGGCCAGTCTTGGAAATTTCGCTTATGTGATGCCTCCCAACCACGAACCGCAACGCGGCTCAAAGCGCTCAATGTTGAGCGTGGCTAGTTGTATATTATATAAGCTCCCCACCAACACCCGACGAAGTCACCACCGTCGCGCTCTGGCACCCCGCGGTCAGGCGTTGATATAGGGACAGTACCTCCATTTTGACCACTCCGCCGCGGGATGCAATGGGATACATCATAAAATTCCGAGCTTTCAGCGTTGCTGGCCCTCTTAACGCGAAGCCACCGAGTATACTCGTTCTACCGTCGAGGTGACCCACTCTAACCATGCGCTCCCACGTCCTCTTTGTGTTCGCCACCATTTCAGCCAGGCTCCTCTGTGGCTTCGCGAAGCCCCTTGAACCGCGTTGGGACCAAATGAAGGTGAAGCACTCATGGAATGCCATCCCGAAGGACTGGGAGACCCTGAGCCTCCCGTCCAATGAGACCACGATCGGCTTCTACCTTGCGCTCAAGTCCCACCGTGAGGACGCCTTGATTGAAGCACTGTATGAGGTCAGCGATCCTGAGCATTCAAGGTACGTTCCTATACCGCCCATCTGTCCATGCGTGTACCCACCGGTGCCGTTGTCCATGGCAGATATGGAGAACACTTATCCAAAGAGCAGGTCGCTGAGATTGTCGCGCCGCACCCGGACACTCTCGAACTCGTCAGGTCCTGGCTTGGGCACTACGACGTCCCTTCTTCCTCCATCTCAACAACACTTGGTGGCAACTGGTTGAAGGTCGTCGGCGTATCTGTGTCTAAAGCCAACCGCATCCTCGGCGCATCGTACCAGTTCTACCAGCATGTCGAGACGAACCACACGGTTCTCCGCACGATGAGTTACTCGCTCCCAGAGATCCTGCACGGCCATGTACAAACGATCGTGCCAACGACTTACTTCGGCTCTCCACTCACGGAGGGAATGAGACCGCGGATGCACCCCAGCGCGGCAGCCGAAGCACGGGGAAAGGCGGGGTCGGTGTTGTCGAGCCGCGAAGGAGAAGAAGTCACGCCGTCGGACCTGCGCTCGCTGTACAAAACGTTAGGCTACGCTCCCAAAGCGACGTACCGGAACAAGCTCGGGGTTGCAGGGTACGCAGGGCAGTACCCGAGCCCGCTAGACCTGAGGACTTTCATGACGGAATATCGCACCGACGGGGAAGACGCGACATTCATTGTCACGCAGATAAACGGCGGGGGGAACGATCCGAGCAACCCCGGCTTTGAGGCAAACCTCGACATTCAGTACGCGGAGGCTATGGCGTACCCGACGCCGCACATCTACTACAGTACAGCCGGCACGTCAAACGATCCAATAGATGATCCATACCTCCGCTGGTTACGCTATGTAATTGCTCAAGACGACGATGACATCCCGCAGACAGTTAGCACGTCGTATGGCGGGTTCGAGCATTTTATGTCGGTGGAGTATGTGGTGAGCGTGTGCTTGCTATTCGCTCAGCTGGGTGCCCGCGGCGTGAGCGTCCTCTTCGCGAGTGGTGACTGGGGCGTCGGCCCCAAGCCCTGCTTCGCCCATGACAGCTCCGGAGAACTCATTGTCCAGTTTTTCCCTATGTTCCCCGCAACTTGTATGTGGTGTTTTTTTTTTTTATCTGCTCGCTTGCACTACGCACACAGTCTCTGAACGGACTGCCATGGTTCCGTAGGTCCATGGGTCACTAGCGTTGGAGGCACGATGGGCCATGACCCCGAGGTCGGCGCGAGGATTTCTGGAGGCGGCTTCTCGTTCTTCTTTCCGCGCCAATTGTACCAGGCGAACGCGGTGTCTAATTTCCTCGAGAACCTCGGGGACACGTATAGCGGCCTGTACAAGTTGGTCCACAGGTCCTAACCTGAAGTGAACTGCTATTCTTACTCTGTATTTGTGTAGTCCTGAAGGCCGTGGATACCCTGATATCTCCTCGCAGGCGGTCCAGTTCCCCATCATCGTAGGAGGGAAACTCGGACACTCGTCCGGCACGAGTGCTGCTACACCCGTACGTCTTTTTCTCCTCCCCCCCTTCCGAGCAACCCAGCTGACCGCCATCTCACAGACCGTGGCAGGTATCATCTCTTTGTTGAATGACTACCTGATTTCGAAAGGCGAAAAACCGCTTGGCTTCCTCAACCCCTGGCTGTACGGCACAGGCCTTCCGGGCATCAACGACATCACGTCCGGCTCAAACCCGGGCTGTAATACTGATGGATTCTCCGCTGACGTTGGATGGGACCCCGTATGTCCCTTCCAGGTTATTGTCTCACGAACTTTGGTTGACTGTTGGCTCTATAGGTGACAGGTCTCGGGACGCTCGACTTTGAAAGACTGGAGGAAATAATCGATGATCGACTGAGAAAGTCAGGTAGCTCCAGCACAGAGAACCAACCGCCCACATAGACATCGTCATTGTATACGTACTATGGCGAGATTTACGGGCTACGAATATCAGGTATCAGCCAATGTGATTCGCACGGAACTTTTTTTTTTTTTATAAAAAAATTACATTTATTGTGTATTTCGTAGCAACAAAGCAGTCTAGTCAATCGCTCTATATGGAGACCAAAGCACGTAATATTACGCGTGTAGGGTGACGTGTTACAGAAGGACTGCTTTCCTCGAGGCGTCATACAGTGTCAACACCTCGCTCCGAGTCGTGGTTTTCACCATATTACACACTTTCTGGCAAAACCCTTTTGAAGTTGTCGCCTCAACTCGAGAATGGATGCCCCTGACAATGTAGAACTTGGAAATTGGGGTCTGTGATCAGTACTGTTCCTGAGCGCTGCCATATGGCAAACGTACTGAACTCCATCACGAGCAGCTGTTCTCGGCCGAGCAGGATCCACTGGCAGGGGTGGTCGGTATCCCTCTGAATGTATCACCGTTCCTGACAGAATTCATTCATTTACAGGCGCCGAATACAGCAATACAGCGGGTAAGGTGTGGTCCGTCTACCTTAACGAAGCAGAAAAGCAAGACAAGGCACTCGCGGAGAACTGGAAGGGAGACGCGGAGGGCATCCTGATCTTCGTGTGTCACCTAACAATTGATCCGTCTACTGTTCTTCTCTCTTACATTTGTCCAGACTGGTCTATTCGCCGCGACCGTGGCTGCGTTCACTATCGAGAGCCACAAGCAACTATCGTCCGACCCTAGCGCCGCGACCGTGCAGTTACTGGGCCAGATATCGTTGCAGATCTCCGCCCTCTCAAATGGCACCCAGATCCCGACGCCGCCTCCCTTTAGCGACGCGTCCTTCCGCCCGACTTCATCTGCTATCCGTGTCAACATTCTCTGGTTCCTTAGCCTCATTCTGAGCTTAATATCCGCGCTCGCCGCGACGCTCATGCAGCAGTGGGCCCGACGCTACCTCCAGCTTGCTCAGTCCCAGACCGCACTTCACAAGCGCGCACGCACACGGGCGTACCTCTTCGAGGGTGTGCAGGCGTTCCGTCTGTCCCAGGCAGTTGAGGTCGTGCCGGCTATCCTCCACGTCTCTGTGTTTCTCTTCTTCGCGGGGCTCGTCGACTTTCTCTTCTCCATCGATGATGTCGTCGCGTACGCCATGTTTGGCGTCGTCGTGTTCTTCGGCACCATCTACATTCTCCTTACGTTCCTCCCGAACGTCCGCCCCAACTGCCCGTATCGCACCCCCTTCAGCCGGGACGCACTCAAGTGGCTCCTCTTTTCCCCCACGGCACCAGTGCTCCTCGCGTTAGCTGGCATGAGCCAGCTCGTACACAGCGAAAAGTTCGCCCGGGTGCACATGCGGTTCCATATTTTCGTGCAATCGTCCTTGTGGTCTATGTCCGACGCGATTCGCGCACATCAAAAGGAGATCGAATGGCGCGCGCTGCTGTGGACCACCGCGACCGTGGACGATGACGATGAGATCGAAGCATTTGTCGAGGGTATTCCTGGATACGTCATGTCCGGAACAAGCAAGGGCGCACTCACGATCGTCGAGGACCTGATCCACTCCCGGCGGCCCAGCCCGCTCGGACGACATCTCGAGCGGCTTCTCATGACTTGCATCCCCGAGGGCTATCGCAGCGCCAGCGAGTTCGTCCGTCGGCGCCGCTCTATCATATGCCTCGACACCACGCGCTTCCTTACGGGCATCTACTTTGCCTCGTTCTCCTACAACATGTTTGGCTTCCAGACGTGGCGCGCAGTCAACTCGCTCAAGCGTGACGAGGACCCAGTCGTCGCGATCAACGCTATCGCCACCGGTGCGCTGGCTGCACGCGCGTACCTACGCGCGATCTTTGTGGATGGGGCGCGGGAGCCGTCAGAATCAGCGCGAGCACGCCACGAGCACGCGACGATACTCGCAGAGCTCGTCTCCGCGCCATGGCCGCAGGACGGCGCTGCGCTGCCCTCGCTCGCGGGGTGCCATCTGCTCGTGCTGCACGGTCTGCTCGTCGGCCTTTTGCCGCACATGAGTGCAGAGGACGTCGCGCCGGCGAGCTTCCGCGCC
Source organism: Lactarius indigo (assembly GCA_025766275.1). Lineage (NCBI taxonomy): Eukaryota > Fungi > Basidiomycota > Agaricomycetes > Russulales > Russulaceae > Lactarius > Lactarius indigo. The sequence continues at coordinate 346,849 of JAFKAC010000036.1, forward strand.
GTCTGGGAGACGCTGCCGCAGCTCGTCTCGAAGACGCCGCTCGATGCGCTGCCGGAGCGGCCCCTGCGCACCGCTTTCCTCGCGCGGTTGAAGGAGGCGGAGGAGCTCGCTGGTCGCCCGGTTCCTGATATCCGCTGGGAGTCGGTCATGGTCGGCGGGAGCGAGCCGCCGCGCTTTAAGCGTCGTGTCATGGACGCCGACGTGTTGCCACCGATCCTCCAGTTGATGAGTATGCTGCGCCCCATTACTGAGGCTCTGCGAGCCGCGGATTCGGTGGGCACAGTGGGTGCTAATACTACCCCAGCAGTTCCTCAGCATGTACCGGAGCAGGCCGACCAGGAGCAGCCGTTGAGCGCAGATATATCGCTCGCCACAGAGACGCCATAATTTAGGTGTGGTCTGGTGGCCCACACCGCAAAGTTGGCATACAAATACCTGTTTCTACCAAATTTCCCGGTTCCACCGGCGTGACTTACGCCACCCCCATCTCCATTATCATGAAGGTCCTCCACGACACCAAGCGCTTCGAGCACGCCCACCTCAACCCGGTCCTCGCCTAGGATGGCAACCGGAATTCATGTCGGTGAGGTGGAGCCTTGTCTCGTCGAGTCATGGCTGACGCGAGTATCGACTAGTCTTTGATATGGTAATCTCTCTCGTACTTCGGACAATCGAAACATCTATAGCTCTCTTGCCATCATCATTCGTCCTTAAGCTTGCCTTTTTTTTGTATCATATGAAAACTTGTGATTTTGTGTTCCTAACTTGCGAGCGACGAACTCAAGTGCGATATAGGTAAAGTGGTCTTGAGATACTTGTCACTTAGTGCTCGAAAGCTGCGAAGGACTCTCGCGGTTGTGGACTTGGATTATACGACTTCTCGCTGACTGCCATCTATAATGCTGTAAGGAAAACGAAGAAAGAGTGGATAGGTGGTTCACGCAGCACCCTTGGCTTTTGTTGCTTCCTCTCGTGCCAGATTCGCTTCCCGCCACGCCTGCACAGCGGCACCTGGCCTGCGTAGTACCACTGCAGGAGGACGTGGAGCACAACTGAGAGCAGCGCGACATTGCCGGCCTGGTGCGTTGCGGAGAGTGGTACCAGCACAAGGTAGAGCAGCGTTGAGATATCCCGCCGCCTGTACGTTCACAATCGCAAACGTGGCCACCCGTAGCACGCACCGCGAGTGAGGGAGGCGCCGCACGCACAGCTGCTCGGCGGCTCGACACGAAGAGCGGCACCGTTGCGAGGTACGAGTCGCGTCAACGACTCAACGCGTCTAGATGTCAACTTTTATCTAACGTTGAAGCGCCGAAGGCCTGAGAAAATATGCCTCATGGCTCCTCGTTTCAACCAACAAAAGTGCCTTCTGCAGTCTCCGGCAACCTCCCACAAGACCGTGACCTCCCATGTCATTTATATCCGTAGAACCCCAGTCCAGAGTTTTTCTAGAGAGTCACTCCAACAGTCTGCTCACCCAATTTGATATACAACTCGAAATTATCGCAGATCGCTATTTAGCTTTCTTCCAAGAGAGGTCCGTCAATCTCATCCGAGTCTTTTTCATCGCACTAACCAACCGCTCAATATTCAGGCGAAGGGTCGAGGTATCCTAGTCAGTTCTCTTCCGAAAGTTGAACCTGTCACGTATCTGGGCTGACTTCTTTCTCCTAAAGTATCAGTTCTTTACGAAAACTCCATCGTGAGGCGACAGCTGTTGATGCCGCATTCGATCGACGTGCCGAGCCAACCACGACGAGAACAGCATGGGATAAAGTGAGAGACAGTTTGGAAGCAGGTACGCCTTTGCACATTCTAGACTACGGCTTGGGGTTCACAGCCGTTGCAGAAGCCAACACCCAGCAGGCTTTCGTGGATGTTTTAGAAAACGACGTGATTAAACCTCTCGCAAAGTTGAAGGCAAGCCAGGAACTCTAGTTTGTGCTGTTCTGATAATCGGCCATCTGAAAGGAAGCTGAAGATCAGACAAGAAATCGGGTTGAGGAAGGCCTTGAGAAATCCGCCACGAAATATGCGGACCATGCGGAGAACACGATCTTGAAGCTCCAGAAAGCGTACTTGAAGAAACATCACCCCCGTCAATATGCTCAGTCAACCGACGTTTCGCAACATTCTCAGGACGTTCCGAACAAAAAGTTTGGAAACAAGGTCTCGGCTCTTTTTGGTGGTCGGCAGGAGGATCTGGGGGGACTTGAGCCTTCCAAGCCTGAAGGTACCCCCAACATTATCCATGAGTTCCAACTTGGTCACGGTTTGCTGAATTAACCCTCTGAATTAGTGTCCGACGATCTCTGCAGGAGGGCCGTCTCCTTACTCAATACTTTGCGATTGAAGAGGGTCGAGAATCTGGGGGACGGATATGATGTGAGTGTTGTTCTATGCTAAGGTATTGTTCAACCTGAATGTTACACCAAATACAGTGTCTCGAAGGACTCGTTTTCACACCAACCGTCAAAGACGTTCTTGTTGGATATATGGATGGTTTGACGTCAGCGCTGTTAGCCCCTCATGGAATCTTCCAGAATTTGACATAATATACAGCACAATGTGCACAAAGCGTGGCAACCTGGTAATGAGTACTAGCGCAGAAATCGAGAAAGCCTTAGCCGGAACAGATGCGTCCGGTTTGAGAGCGTCCTTCCGTCACGCCCTTGCTTTTTCGATTCCTCCGCTCACCCTCTACTGCAACCATCGTCCCAATGCATATGTGAACTTGATTTTCGGTGTCCCCCTGGTGAACCTTACGACCAATGAAGATAATGTGCCGAAAATAATTAGAATGTGCATCGAAGAAGTCGAGAAGAGGGGTCTGAATGCTAAAGGAATATATTGGGTATGTCGATCAAAGCGTGTGCTTGGATTCATGTTTAGTGTTGCAGGCGGGTCATCCACATGACGCAGCAGTACGGGAGGTCAGTGGAATCCATCCCGATGAACAGCATACTAGCTGACATAAATTCACATTCAGTTGCAGCGCAGGTTCGAAAGTGAACAGTCATTTTCATTCAGCCCTATGGACAATATCCATTCCGTTGCGATGCTTCTCATGGTCAGCCGTTGCAACCTCGCAAACGCGCCAATTTCTTAGGTCCATTTCTAGCACTACCTCTGGGACATTCCAGAGCCACTGTTCATGCTCTCTTCGCGAGATTATAGGAACTACAGACATGATAGAGGTAAGTGGTCTTAAAACTCTCGCACATTTTATTTACATCCACATCCTGACGTCACGTATAGCTCGATATACCGAAAACGACTGCTCCGTGTTGCGATCGAAGATCCGTGAACTACATCCGGTTCACAGGGCATCTCTACAAGCTGTTTTGCAGCATCTCTTGCTTGTTGCCTCTCATTCGGACAAGAACGCAATGTCCGTAAAGGCGCTCGCTGGCCAGTTCTGCTATACTATCTTTCGGGGGAATACAGTCTCGGAAGGCGGTGTTCACGTGAAGGCACGTTGCAACAACTTGTTGTGGTTTTTCCATCTAATCCCCTCAAAGAAACTGATTATGGAGGATCTCATTCAAAATGCGCACATCCTGTTTGACGAGTGCACAGCTCCACGTGTTCCCTCGCCTTACGGCTCCGCATTAAGTCCTGAGTTGTCACGATCCACTGAGGTGGGCTCTACTACCCGACATCGTCCAGGCCTGGTGGGAAGGGTCCCCACGTCTCTCCAATCCTCTTTCTCTGCATCACATTCAGACACCTCTGTGGAGGGGCGCCTCACACCCCTACTGGGACTTTCATTGTCACAGACTCATAGAGATGCTGTGGGGACAACTACGCAAGGGCAGGTCATTCCCGTGGCAAGAGGTACTCAGGCGGTCGAGACAATGTTAGATGGTTCGCCGCTGGAGGCTGCGTCCCTTCCACCTACATCTTTCACCGAGTGGTGGCTACCTTATCCGGGGCTACACCGATGCCCAGAAGCACCGACAATCCCCCCAAGCCGATCCGAGAGTGTGCTATCCAGTACCTCTGAATTTTCCCTCTCCACCGCGAGTTTGATATTCGGTACTGAATTTCCCCCCTCCCCCGCTGCACGTCTACTATCTGGTACCACTGATTCTCCCCCTTCTCCCCCTGCGAGTTTATTATCTTCAATAGGGACTTTCTCCCCGACTATTAGTGAAAGGTTCTGACGACTTTGTACATTATATCTCTGGAAGCCCCGTTTAATCCACACCGCAGGTGGCGAGGATGTGCAGATGTCAGTGCAGCAGATGGAAATACTTTCTAAGTTTTATGGGGAATCGAAGCGCAAGGGTTTAGTCAGTAGTTGTATATACTTTACGGATGTGTAGTCGGCAACGGCATGCCAGTGAGTAGTGGTAGGTTATATGACAATGGAACGACGCCCATCTACGAAATCAAAAACGAAACTTCTATGGAAAGAGTAGATAGATGATTCAAGTGGTGACCTTAGCCTTTGCTCCCGCCTCTCGCGTCAGATTCGCCTCTCACTACGCCCTCGCAGCGCCGCCTGGCCTACGCGGTGCCAGAAGCATGTGGAACACGGCCGAGAGCGGCGCGGTACTGCCAGCTTGGTGCGTTGCGGTGAGTGGTATTAGTACTAGGTAGAGCGGCGTCGAGATACGTCGTCGTCGGATTCTCAAACAGATTGCATTGCACCGCGTGCCCTTGGCCCCGTCGCGTAACTGGGCGACATGAAGGACCTCAACATAATCCCATACAACAGCACTGCCTCAGTGCACCTATTCAAGGAGCGAAGGCTAGCTAGGTTTCTGCTGAGCGTAATAATCAACGCACCAACGGGTGTTCTATTCAGCATTACTGTAGCGCACTGTGAAGCAGCGTAGGAAGAATAGGACTCGGAGATAACTTGACAGCCAGCCGTTCTTCCACGTGATGCACTTTGGATCCCACGTGATAGAGTCGCGACGTCCCAAATTTAAGACATCAACTCTGCTCTCGACACTGCAGCAAACTATAGCTACTATATACACAGCCTATCCAACTTGAACTTTCTCTTTTTTCAATTTTCTCTCGCTAGATATGGGTCTCTTTCACGTCGCGGCCTCGTGTCTACGCTACTTTCTACACCTTCTCTTGACCCTCCTCGACGATGACGAATCTTCTCGGGGCCCACTGCTTGGAGGTTACCCGCCAGCCGCCGTGGAGATGGTACCAGTGCAAAACCCTGTTTGTCGCCAGTCTGAGCCTCCAGGTCCGCTTCCCTCGAGTGGCAGCAGAGGATATTACGCCCCCTCAAATCGTGTCGTCCCCTTGTCGATGCTCGAATCTCAGTACGCCCGTCGTGGAGGCTCCCCTCCGAACGGCGAGTCTCTTCTTCCAAACAAGTTTCCATCCAAGAAACGGCCATACCCGTGCAAAACGAGCATCGAGCCGTCGTCGTCGTTTACCCTGAGAGAACCGCCTTGTGACTTGCCGATTCTCCTGAACTGCGAGCTGCCTTCACAATCGGGGAACACTTCTATGACTGCATCCTCACGCTCGTCCATGGTCTCTACGCCGGTCTTGCCTAGCTGGAGCCCAGCAACTCCGATGACGCCGACCCGTCAGCCAACCCGTAAAGTGTCTGCAGGCGGTGGCAAACTGATGGGCCTCGGAATTCAGATCTTATACGACGACGACGAGAAGCCGCGCCCGTTCGACGGGTTAGGGCTCATCCCATCTCGCATGAAGGACCAGGATTCGGCCGAAGAAGAGGACCTTGGTGTGCCGTCGCGGATCCTCCTCGAAGAGATATATCACACGTTCACGAATCCAGACATATTGGCAGCTGCAGCACCTTTTCCCACAGAAAGTGAGCCGGAAGACGACGAGACGAGCGTCGATGACGTTTTCAAATGTAGCGATATCGCCAAGCAGGGTCCGAATGCGATGAGCACACCACGCAAAGCGGTGAAGAAGCATGGAAGGCTTTCATATGGACTGCCAACTGCGGCGAGTGTGCGGCGGGCGCGTAGGGCGCACGTGGGTGAAACAGGAGGGGGAGATGATTCGGGGTGTTCGGACTCGTCTGGGGGATCGGCGCAGAAGCCAGCATGGAGGTATTAACACGGAGTGGATGTATGATAAGGCAATGTGATTGGATGGGCGGCTATACGGCGGTTGCCAGGGTGGGTGCCCTGACGACGGTCACCGTGAAAGGATCACCTTGGTGGGTCGACTTGGGACTGGAACCGTCCGTCTGATGAAAGAAAATGGGGTCGTCCGGATCAGTTGTACACATACAGTAGTTCCCAGTAAACGATCACACTCATGACTTCAGCCGTTATCAGCCCCGACACAAAAGGTCTGTCCGCTTCACCCGCCTTTCAATCGGCCACTTTTAACGTCCCATTCACCAGATACCACCTCTTCGCTCACCGTCACCGTCAACAGATTGTCGGTCTCTTCGTCTCCCTTTCCTTCCCCTGGTTCCCCCTTTTGCCCCCCACCTGTCCTGTCTCCCCATGAGTACGCCGTGATGTCGTCCACATCCAAACGCAGATCGACAGACTCTAGAATGAACGCGGGAAACAATATTGCCAATGGCCACGAATCGGCCTCTCCAGCCCCTCAAAACCCCCCTGCTGCTGCTCCCACGGTAACGGCAGCGGGCATCGCTGCTGGCAAACCGTCCAGCGCAGCAACAACAGAGTCACAAGACAGAAAAATAGTTGCGGGAGATGACAAAGAGGACAATGGGATGGATCACCGTGCCCGCGGCGCGGACTTGGATGTGATCGTCAACGTCAACGGCGGCGTGGGTCCCATTCCACCAGCTTCTCCCGCTGCTCTACCTTCCGAGTCCGTGCCGAAGCCAGGGTCCCCCACACAGCCACCGAGCGCGACAGTGCCACCCAAAGTGGGGTCGAACGGCATCACAAAAGCCACCGACGACGACGACAGTGTGCCCCTCTCCGAGTCCCCGCCTACGACCCCTCTCGCAACCAACCAAAACCCACCCACGACCATCATCCAGCCGTCCTCCCCGCCCTCTACTTCTTCCACCGCGCCCACAGACCCAAGCGGCCTAAGATCCTCGCGCAACTCGCTGACCTCCTCCCGCCCCGCCCCACCCTCTCCCGCTGTCTCCCGCCGTGCCTCCGCCGCGCTCTCCCGGCACTCCTCGACGCGCTCCCGCCCACTCTCAACCTCGGCATCCCCCGCAGCGCCCGCGATCACACACGAACTCGAACCCGACGCCGACTCCACCACGAGCGCCAACTCTGGCGCGCTGAGCCCAATAACGCCGACTCCAGGCCAACCCCACCTCCAACAACAACAACAGCAGACGCAGGCGCGCAGGGTGTCCTCAGTTGCACCCTCGATCCTCGTCAAGATCCGCGACTTTGCGTTCCCGGACGACGACGTGCGCCACATCGGCGCGGGCCCCCTCACCCCACGCCCGAATCGCCGCCTCCAGCGCCCGCTCTCCACTTGGTCTGCCTCGAGCGCCTCGAGCGCCAGCAGCAACGACGACCGCGACGACCGCACCAGCAGTAGCGGCGGCGGGTCGTCGTACGGCTTCGCCGGCTGGGGCCTCGGGCGTCTCAGCTGGTTCGGGGTGCGCAGCGGTGCCGCAGACGGTGGTGGTGGCGGATCCAGTGGCGGCGGTGGACCGAGCCAGGGCGACTTTGTGCGCAATTTCGAGGACGCGGTCAGCCCCTCGTACGAAATCGACAATCCGTACGAGTCGCTGGACGACGATGACGACGACGATAATTTTGACGATTATGAAGACGATGAGGGCCATGCGGAAGACCAGGCGGGCGAGGGTAATGACGCTGACCGCCCGTTGCTCCCTGGTCTGTACCGCGCGCTGTATGCGTTCGAGCCGGAGGGCACGGCGGAGATGGCGCTTGAGGAGGACCAGATTGTGCGCGTCGTCGGGCGCGGCGGCGGCGTTGGCTGGGCCATCGTTGCGCGCGGTGGTGACGAGGGCCACGCACTCGTGCCCGAGGGCTACCTCGAGTTTGTCAGTTTAGATCAGGAGCAGGAAGACGGATGAGGACTAGGACACTCGGATGGCTCGTGCAAGCTGTACTCTTTTTTTTTTTATATTCTTGTGCTTGTGTGTTCCATGTATCGATTCAAATTCAGATTTGTCTGTTCCTCGTCTAAGATATACATTGTATTGGTGTTCCTTCCTAACACTCGTACGCTCTAATCCGAAAAATACTCCGGCAGGATGTAGCGTAACTTGTCCCTGTCCTCTTTCTTCTGGTGCTCAGACCGCGGCATAATAGCGAACCGCATCGACCCGACTTCCTCCGAGAGAATGTCGCCTTGCAGCGTCGCCTCGTGCAGTTCCTGGAGTATGGTCGCTGCCACACGACGCGACGTCTCCGCGTTCGTCTTCAAGGTCTTGAACACCTCAGCGGTTGTGACGACTTCCGAGTTGGGCCTCCACGAATCATAGTCCGTTACAGTAGCGATGAGCGCATAACTAAAAAAAAAAAAAACGCCACCAACATTTACGCCCTCACGCACACACGTCGACAGCGGGCAAAGTGACCAACGCACCTGATTTCTGCCTCGCGCGCGAGCTTCGCCTCGGGCAGCACGCTCATATTGATCAAGTCGCCCCCCCACTGGCGATACATGATGCTCTCCGCGCGCGTCGAGAACTGCGGGCCCTCCATGCACACGATACACGAGTCCGTGACGAGCCTCACGTCGCCGCGGCGCTCACCCTGCAGCGCGCGGCGCACGGGGCCCGCGAGCCACTTGACGAGCGCGTTCGCAAACGGATCGCCAAACGCGGCGTGCACGACGACGCTGCCGTCGAAGAAGGTCGCGGGGCGCACGCCGCGCGTGCGGTCGATGATCTGCGTCGGCAGCGCGAACGTCCCCGGCGGCATTTCCTCGCGCAACGACCCGACCGCGCTGAAGGCCAGCACGGCGCGCACGCCGAGGGACTTGAGCGCGGCGATGTTCGCGCGGGAGGGCACGGCCGACGGGCTTATGGTGTGTCCGGGGCCGTGTCGCGCGAGGAAGGCGATGCGCGTGCCTGATGGGAGCGAGGCGATCGTTATGGGTGAGGAGGGGTACCCCCATGGCTGTGGGCACGTCAAGAAGAGAGACGATGATCGCGAGGCATCGTCAGACGTACCGTCTCTGGGTTTACGTGTTTTCTGAATGGGCTGTCAGTGGTTTTTCTACGGATCGATAAGGCCGTTCGACTCACACGAATGTCAGGTTGTCGAGGTCGTAGAGACCGCTACCGCCAATAACCCCGACGAGCACTAGAGATCTCTCAGTCAGTCACTCCCGACGGCGCTCGAATGAGGCGCTCAATTTACCGTCTTCCGAAGTTGTGGACATCGTTCTCGAGCAAGTGCGAAAAAAAGAGACATCATGATGGGTTGTTACTATATCCCCATGCTTGGTCAGCAGCACTCGGACTCGTCCCGATATAATTTCTCAGATCATCGGTGGTGCCCGGTGCCAGCTCATTTCGCTTTCAGCTCTAAAAGTTCTCGGCATGACTACAGTTTTTTGTCGTAGCGAAGATGGGACTGTAAAAATGGGTGACCGATGTTGAGACCGCCACCATGATTGTCGAGGGCACCACCCGTGGTCCGTGTCAGAGGTGCGCCGATGCTCCAAGTCTGCCGCGCTTATACACATCTCATGGGTGCTCACAGGAAGACATAATGAGGGGGTCCTAGATTGGCGACCACACCTGTGAGCGCGTGAGTGAACTTGCGTTTGTTGCGCACGACTTGGTGAATTCACAATTCCCCACTAGATCGGCCGCCGTAAATCTTAGTCACACTTGCATTAATGGAACGACGAGCATTCTCTAGTCCGTGAAGGTAAGTGGTCACGAATGATCGTTCGAGAAATAAACACTCCACCCACTATCTCCACGGTACAGACAGGAAGTCAAAGGTGTACCAAGGAAGCGCGCTGCGTCACCCGAGACCGCAATGTATTGCGCATCAAAGAACCCGGTCGGGAATGGTGCGCGCTGTTGTGTGTGTGTGAAAAACAAGTGGACCCGCTGATAGGAGAACCAGACATCTCGCATGTCGCGCTTTGACAGCTGCATGGGAAACAGAAAACAAAAGGACGCCCTGGGACCTCGCTGTCCCGAACCAACTTGCCCGCCTTTCGTTTCGCCAAATCGAGCCCTCATCATCATCATCCGCGCGTTATCTCTTGATCTCTCTGACACTCGCGCACAGCCCCTCGGTATTGCTATTCCGTGCCATCCTCCTCGTCTGGTTCGCCCTGGAACATTCTTCGATGACAGGATGTCCTGCCCCCACACGAACGAGCGAGACTCGGAAGAACATGTTCGATGATGGCCTATACTGTAGTCCCGGGAATAATTCTAGTCCTATGCAAACCATTCTGGTTGATCGACATGCGTGAGCCTGCTAACGTGTAAGCTCGCTCCGGAGAAGGAGAGGCCGACTGGGATCATCATCATTAGCTCAGGTGCTCCACCGCAGTCACGCCTCATGACCTGCGTTCTAGCTACTGTAAGGCCGAGCTTCTGGTGGAAACTCTGCCCACATAGTTCGTGACGGTCAACCTTACTCCTGCCGCCCACTCAGTCGGTGTCCCTAATTCCATCTGACTCTTCTCCCGGGAAAAGCCCGCGTGGGCCATTGACAAGCCTTCCCTTCTGGACTACTCCACTCTGTCAATTTGTCTTCTCATCTTCGGACTCGGGTCGCGCGGCCTAGAAGTTACGATGCGGGGTCATTCTTGAACTGACTGCCTATGCTCTCGGAAAGGGGACGAAGTGAAAAGAGAGCGGCCTCCATGCAGGGAGACCCCGGCAGGTGCTGCCAAGGGATGTCTACCTACATTCCAATATCCAAAAAAGCACTCGGCACCATCCCGCAGTGGATTGACAGTACTGTACGCAATTGTGCCTTTTTTGGATGACCGAGTAATACTATAGAGGTCACTCTTTTGGGACATACGTGCCAACGTCCCATACAGTACTTGTCTATGCGCAGCCGCTCACATGCTCAGTTGTGGATGAATCAATAACCCGACCGAGAAGTCTTCCACGAAGAAATGAATTAGCACCGCATGCGGTTTTATACCCTAAGGCACGAGTTATGTATATGTCTTTTGATAAAGCAAAATAAGAAATTTCAGTGGCTCATAGTTCGGAATAAAGACGCCAGAGATGGCGCGATGCAACGTACCGGAAGTTACAAGTTCCGAAGGCCTGACACCACGGTGTTCACGATTTTGGACGGCGCGGGTGGGCTTACATGGGGGGTCGGATAGGCAAGGTTGCATTCTAAGCGGATTCGTAGCTGGGCGATGGCTGCTGGTGGCTCCTCTTTAAATTAGACAAACGAGAGTCCGTTTCTGGGTAGTGCGGGTCGTTTGGTGCAACATGATGTATGGCGCACTCCTCGACGCTCCAAGGGCCTGCAAGCCGCCGACCGCTGGACGACGCTCGGCCAGAGATCCCCTATACACTTCAGGCAAGGCTCAGGATGATCGATTCAATTGTCGTCCAACTCGGATCTTGCAAACGGCGACTAGTTTTCTATTGTTGTTGCTGTGTGACCTTCCTAGTACCCCGCCTGCTGGTCCTTGCCCCTTCGAGGGGCGCCAAGAATGCGGGCGCATCAAAAAGCGGTGGCTCCTGTTTTTTAAAACTCGTCGTGACGATTGACTAAAGGGAGCGCAGACTGCGCAGTGGCCAACAGCTCCTGGTGGCGGGCGCGAAACCCAGTAGGTGACCCCCACGGATCAAGAAAAACAAAAAAAAAGCAAGCACCGAGTGAGCCACAAATCCTGCCGGGGCGGTTTGTATGGCCACGCAACTGAGAGCGCCCAAAACGATGATATGGCGGGGCGGTTCGGCGGAGGTGACTCGGGATGAGTAATGGAAATAAGTGATGCCTCCATGACGTGGCAAGAACTGCAACTACGAGGAGTGTTTTGAAGACAGACGCCTACTGCAGTAGAACTGATCGCTAAGGACCGCGTCGATCCCGTTGTGCCCAGGAAGGCTACAGTAGGGTTAATTGTATTGTATTAAAGATTTGAAATATTGATGATTCCGGGAGCCGAACGAGCGATCAATCCATGCCGGAATTTCCGATCCATAGGGTCGAGAGTCCCCAGCCAATGTGAGCCAAGGCAATTCTAGGGTGCTCCAGTCAACTGCGAAGGTTCGGCCGGGATTGATGCGAGAAATGATCGTGCCTCAGAGTGGGGTCCAAACCACGTGCACATATGGCGTGGGTGGTGGTATCAAGTTTGCGCCTGGCACTGTTGCTCTGCTCCTTTTAGAACCGAATCGAACAAACACTTTCCTATTTCACGCACGACCCGTGATCGTGATCGGTGGTGTAGAACCCACAGAAAAAACCAGAAGTACACCAGAACGACTCTACCTCGGGCCACCACACCTGGAAGCGTCCTTACCCTATTCGGTTTGTGAATTCCTGGCGTGTTCCGAATACTGACATACCTGCCTCGCGCCCTGACTCGCACCAGTTCCGCCAGACCCGAAGCTTCCAGCTTCCAGCGCCAAGAAGGATGGCGCTTCGCTGCCACTGCCTGTCGCCGAACCCTTTGCCGAAGCCGTTGTTACTCAGTCACCTGTGAGTTCGACGGAGTAGGTGTGGGCGAAGTGGAGTAGGAAGCTCAAGTATGGAATTCAGGGGAGTCATTTACTCCGTCACTTCGAAGCGAATTCCGATTTCGATATGGATCAGATAAAGACTGGCACAATAATACTTGGCATGTACGTGAACGTTTTTCGCTCATTCCCAGAGTCAAGTTGACTAAGCATACAGAGTATAATACAGTTTCGTGCCCACCGTGCCTGTCCGAGAAGCGCGAGCCACGAGTGCCGGTAAACACTGATTCCTGAGAAGCCCGGGTACATTGTCAGTGGCATGCAATTGGGTGATTGACACTCTGAATGTTTGCTAGGGGCGCACTCATGCTGTCGCATCCGCGGAAGTGGATATCGGTTGATACGATTCCCATGCCGGTCTTCTTCCATGCCTGGTGGGCTGCTTCTTCAAATCTGAGGATGTGAACCCCACTAAATTCGTGCATGTCATGGGGTACGCGGAAATTCCAAGGGAGATAGCCTAGACGCTTCGAGCCACTCTCTTCACCCCCGTCCCGTTTGGTTTCGGGAATCCTGTTACGCAGCCAGGCGGCAACGCGCGCTCCGCCCTCAGGGTAATATTTCGACGCTGCAGTCGAGCGGTCGAGCCAAGTTCCAGAAATGGGCCTCAGGCTTTTGTAGCTTACTGTGGGGCTCTTGTCTTCCAAGTTGAAGGGGAAAAGGACTTGTTCGAGGAACCAGGGTCGGCCAACCATCGATCACCGAAATCAAGATCTTAGGAGGCGCGCGTGCTCCCCCCACACTGCCCCCCGTCCCCACCCGGAAGTAAACGCGATGCTACTTACGACCGCGGCTTGCAGGTCTTCGTCCTTCGACGGCCGGTTACACATTAGCCGACGGCGAGAAGGCGCTTCTCAACAGGCTTTCGGTGTGTCAGTCGCGCGTCTGGGTGCCAGTAGTTGCAAATGGGCATCCCGCATTACGCCCGTCCCACCCGGGTCTCGCTTACCTTTGCTTTTTTCCACGAAGGCGGTCCTCGCTGTTCCCATCACATACAGCACCAGCCTCTCGATCGACTACTGTAGTGAGTGCTTGTGTTTCGCGTCGCCCGGACGAGACGTATTTCCTAACGCTTCACATATTAGGCAGGTCGCGGCTTAAATCTGTACCGCGCATTGCGCCATCTTCTAACAATATTGGACAATGATCTCCGACTAGTGTCTTTTTACCCTTGCAGCTTGCCAGTGTAGTCCTAGTTAGCGCCAGGTCAAAGTTCTTCCAGCGCCTAATAGGTCACACACATTGGCACTGCCTCGTTGCGGCTGGCAGCTGCGCTTACAGAACGGATACCCTACTCGCCCGAAGAGCGCTAGATCCATCGTCCCGATGGTTTGTCCTCCAGAAGTTGGTTTTAACACTGCTCCTGACAGTCACGTCAGGGAACAGTCTTCTGGCCACCCCTTTTCTATATATGGATATAGCGCTTCTGTTATAAGGCTCAGGTGAGGGAATTGGTCTCCTCATCTGCGTCCTGCCTATCTATCCCTCTTCACCTTTCCTATCCCCTCCCGTTCATCCTTCGGTCCTTCACGACAGACCATGACGATCTCCGGTCCACCATCTGCCTACTTCTTCGAGGATCGCACTGGCGTCCTCACCGGATCCGACTTTGACGAAGTTTACGACCGTGCATTCCTGCGCGTCTCATCTACCCCTCAACGTACGCGAAACGCGGGGCTTATGATATACGACATGGGACAACGCTCGACGAGCATCGGCGACCGCGACGGCCGCCACTTTTACCGCGAGCCCGCGATCATCCTCGACTTTGGGCCCAAAGGCGCGCTGGGATCCGTCCACTTCACACGGGGCTCTGTATCAATACCCATGCACCAGTACCTGCGCAAGGTTTCGTTATTCGGAGGGTGCGTATTCTTTTCAGGCGCCCCGTGACGTTCACTGACCGTGACTGCGCAGGTCCCTGTTCCGAAAGTTCACTGCTTCAGACGGAAAGGAATACAAGTGGAGTCATCAAATGGTCCCAGAACACGAGTGGACGGTAAGTTTCTCACAAAGTCTGATGTCTCCTGGGTACAATGCTCATTTCGTACGTCCCCGTCCCCCTAGTGCCTAAACGCAGACAACTACGTCGTCGCGCACTACAATCTCAAGCTACCAGACCGCCCAGCTTACGGTACATCGGGCAATGTACTCACCGTGTACGAATCATTCGCGCATTTGTCCATTGGTGGGTCCCTTTCCAGAACCTCTGTTCGCTATTTCGCGGCTAAATTAACTCGTGTCATCAGAACTTCTAGCATCATTGACCATCATGCGCCACATAGCCCAAAACAACCTGTGATGCCCAGGCTTGACGTGTTGTTATTTATACCCCACTCACCAAAAGTTTACTGTATCAGCACGCGATTCGCACTCGTGTATAATTCGTGTATATCCTCATCGTACCCATGCACGGTTTTTTTTCATTTTCGGACACTAGCCTTCGTTCTAGTGTAGCGTCTATTCACACCTCCACCCAAGGCTCAGAAGCATCACAGGACCTTTTTCCCATGTTTCACGATACTTTCCAGAAACTCGTGCACCACTGTCTGTTTGATTGTTCGAAAGGTTCTCGGAAACTGCTCGCACTCTTGTATGAAACGGGCCATCAATTATCAATTGCGTTCCCCCAAAAAAGTTTTTACGCCCTGGATGCCGCCCCGCCGGCCTGGAAGCGCTCGTATTGATGAGAAATTGTGAATCCAGCTATACTGCATCAGGTAGAGCCAGGTCATCAACCAGTTCTTCGTTCAGAAACCAGCAGAATACGGCCCTAGTACTGAATAGTAAGTTATGTGGACAGGTGACCAGCAGAAGTCATACCAACTGCTCGACCTATTCGGTCACCCCAAAGCAACTTTCCCTGTCCACGTGCTCAACAACGTGTACGCGCGTGTGTACACGTGAGCCGTTGGGGCGGCATTTAGCGGTGCTCTAGAGCGCGACCAGAAGACCTGACCATTGTGAGCAGATCGAGTTGCGATTCGATGATTACAGAATTCCCGGACGTTGAGAGGACGAGAAGTTGTTCGACGTTCGATCGAGAGAGTGTCGTGCGAGTGGCTTATTGAAAATAAAAAAAGGATAAGGGGTAAATTACGATCTGATCTGGTAAATAAATAAATTAAAAAAGGCAGGTGGCAGCAGCCAACCACAGTTCACGATCCTCAGTGACAATGACCAAGCCATACGTCCAATCAGGAGAGCCCCTTCATGAGTTCCTTCACTCCTTCTGGCAGAGACAGGTCGATGCTGCAGAACAAGAGATTCCCGACTATCGACACCCGCCATTACCCTTGGCCAGGATAAAGAAGGTCATGAAGAGCGACCCGGACGTGAAGGTACCCCCCACTCTGTCTTTCTCCTCTATACCCTACTTGACCAGTCTATCTTTCGCAGATGATCGCGGCGGATGGTTTGTCTATTCCCAGCTCCTTCCTTATATCCTTGACCGTATTTCTACAGCTCCCATTCTATTCTGCAAGGCATGCGAAAGTAAGCTCACGGATTCCCCCGATTCCCCCCAGTCTTATATGGTTCGCTGATTTTCTTTTTTTTTTTTTCGCCACGTCGATTAGTTTTCATCGCAGAGATCACTGCACGGGCGTTCATAGTCGCCGACTCCAACAAACGGCGCACTCTTTCACGCGCAGACATCGCCAAGGCGCTTGGCAAGTCCGACCAGTTCGACTTTCTCATCGACATCGTCCCGCGGGACGAGCCTTTCGTCCCCGGCGTGTCTGGTCCAGGGAAAAACGCGGGCAAGAAACCCGTTCCGGGCGCGGTCAGCGTGAGGAGAGACCCGGTACGTGATAAGTTTGCCACGGGTGTGGCTCTTCAACTCATCTGCTCCACTCGGCTCCACCGAAAGAAGGCGGCACAAGATGCACAGGGTGAGGCACAGGGGGACCCCGCTCTCGAAGGCGGAGATAGCGCTAGTGTGGACGGCCTGCCGCACACCGGCGTGTTAGAACAGGTGAGGGGGGCAACCCGGTTTTTTTCCACGTAACTCCACAAGCGAGAACTCGTCGTGCCTTTTTTTTTCTAGCTCCAAACGCTGCTCAACTCGCCCATGGAGCGTCCTCCGATCTAAAGATTCGGCGATTCGACGTGTTGAATCCGTGCCCTTTGGCTTTACTTTTTATTGCCCATTGTTGTGTTTGCTATCCTGTTTGACTACTACCCCCCGCTCCTCTTCTGGCTGTTAGAAGTATTCTGTCCTACTGCTTACTGGATTATGTCAGTGACATGCATCGCACCTTCAGCCCCCTATTATCCATAAAATATTCGCGGCAGTTGTTGTTACCAGAGCTAGGGTGTTAGATGTCCTTGCCACTATCTAATCTTATCATGTGCTTTGGTGGTTGCGTCCCTGTCTGGTGATGTCGGATTTGGGAGGGCCGTGTACGCATCACTCATTGGCAGCAGACGACGGTGTCGCTCCTACAGAAAGATATACCAACAGATCCAGAAGAAAAGTGAAAACCAGACTAACATAAACATCATGACGACTATCCACTCTTTGCTTATCGCCTTTATCGGTCTCTTCTTGATCGCCTTTTCTGCGACACCGTCGGTCTTGGCATACCCTTCCCCGCCCTCATCTCCTCCTTTATGGGTCGTCGCACGCCAAACGCAGCAACCATACTTCCCCGATACCCCGGCATCGTGTCCGATCTGCGCGCAGAATTACCCGAGCATCAGTTCCTGCGCCCAGGCCTCCACCGTAATGGCCAACTTCACTTCGGTATGTGATGTACTTACTGATTTGTGGCCCGTCGTTCGCTTACCTGTAACTGACCAAAATCAACCATCAAATCACAGGTCCTTTTCAACCCGGGCGCGTTCATCGATGTGATCAAGTGCTCCTGCACGGACACCTTCCAATCCGTTTTCCCGCAGTGTGTTGACTGGTACGTTTGCCTGATCCCTTTTCTTTATCGCGTGCTCACTACCCACCTGAGTAGCTTCGAGAAGACGAACCAGACGGACGTCCTGGACACCCCCAACCTTCCCTCGCTCGTAAACAGCATACGCCAAGTGTGCGCCTTTGCGAGCGCGCTCCTCGGGAACGTGTCCAACTCGAACGGCGAGACGACCCCGACCTCGACCGGCTCCGCCACGACGCCGGCGGCCACCACCAGTGGCGCCGCTCCGACCTGGGATCGCTTCGGTGCAAGTTTATTGCCCCTCATCACAGGCGCCGCTGCGCTGATCGTCTTTGGCGCTTCCCTTCTGTGATGTGCTGTGGAAGAGCCGCCTGCGCTTGTTGTGCAACCCACATCAGCGATCTGATGATCTGCAACGACGGACGAACATTCTTTTTATCTCCGATTGTTTTCCTTCTTTTTGGCTGACTGATGGTTCATGGCATGACATTATTTTCACGACCTCTTCACGCTTCACGACTTGATCACGACGAACACGATTATTGTTGTAATGACCTTTTTATCGTTGTCTGATGTACTTCCATTCGGGTACAAGTCTGACAATACAGTATCAAGACATTATACCCATTTTCGCATTTTCCATTCGTCAGAGGGCGGTCGCTTCACAGACGGCATTGACCAGACTCGGACCCGAATGGGAATCATATCTGAATACACTCTACAGTAATGGAACAACAAAATTATCAGAACACCTCCATAAGTCTATCTAAGGGAATGTCTCTTGGTTTACATCTCAGTCTATGTCTTCAATTCTTTGAGCTGCATGTACGCCTCAACAATCTTGCCGTGCACATCATCACCTGCCTCAAATCCGGTATATTCCACGACTGCACGCTCGATGCCCACCTCATTGATCTTGCCAATTAGTTCGGCACTCTGTGGGTCATCCTTCAGATCGAACAAGAACGCAGCGGCGATCCCGCGCGCGAGATGGTCGACGGGAAGCCCATATTCTCTCGCCATCACCGTCGGCCCAAGGAGTCGGTCGCCCTTCGCGAGCTTGCGCAGAGGCTGGCGGCCGACGCGCACCACGTCGTCGTGCAGCTTCGGGTTCACGAAGCGGTGCAGAGCGCGCGCCACGTACTGCTCGTGTTCCCCTTCGTCGAACCCGTGCTTCCGCACGAGCGCCGCGCCGCTTTCCTTCAGGGCGCCGCGGACGTCCTGCAGAATCGCCGCGTTCGCCAACGCCTGGTCGATCCGCTCCAAGCCGTGGGCAAAGCCGAGGTACGCGGCGATCGCGTGCCCGCAGTTGAGCGTGTAGAGCTTGCGCTCGATGTACGCCGGGAGCGCGTCGGTGAGCGTCATCCCGCGCACGGGCGGCTCGATCGGCGTGCGCAGCCCGCTCCGGTCGACCGCCCACTCGGAGAAATCCTCGACGCCGACGTCGAGCGGGTTTTCCGTGTGCGCCGGCGCGGGCACGATGCGGTCCACGGAGCAGTTCGCAAAGCCGACTTTGTCCTCGAGCCATGCGTTCTCCTCGTCCGAGAGGTAGCGCCGGACGTACTTCCTAAACGTCTCCGTCTGGCCCACCATGTTCTCGCACGCTATGATGTTGAGTGGACCGTCGCCCGCGGCGAGCCGTTCTTGGAGACCCTTGGCGATCATCGGCGCGATCCTAGGAAGAACGTTTGGGCCGACGGCGGTCGTGATCAACCGCGTGTGGGGTTGGGCGATGGCGTGTAGAACTTCGTCCGTCTGGGACAGCACGCCGGAGTAGGAGTGGATTTCTTCCGTTCGCTCTGTTTCGTCCAGGACGTGGACCTCATACGAGTCGTATGTGTTCAGCTCCTTGATGAGCTTCGTGTCGACATCCGCGAAAACGACGAAGTACCCCGATTCTACGAGGAGTGCACCAATGAAACCCCGTCCAATATTGCCCGCACCAAAGTGGACGGCTTGGGGCTGATTCGCTTGTCGTTTATGCATGACACGGAATTGTGGCGTCGGTTCGTGGTAGTAGAGATATTACGATTTTTTTTTTTTAAAAAAAAATGAAGGGTGAGGGGCAAGAAACGGAAGAGAGCTCGAAGCCAGATAGAACAAAAAAAAACAAAAAAAAAAAAACACCGAAGAAATATAAGGGCCCTCGGCGTTGCAACGCCAATGACGAAGGTGGTGAAAGTAGGGAGCAAAGAGGAGAACTGAATGGGTGACGTCATTTGTATAACAGTCAGATCTAGGTGGTACTGGACAGTAGAAATTGCACTGTTCCGACTGTGACTAGAGCGCACTAGAATATACCAGCATCGGCTTTGAGAATTCTATGTAGTCCTTTAATTCGACACCGGGAGTTTCAGGTCTTTCAGGACCTGTTTGATGCACACCCTCAAGGTGACTTGGTACTCTACACACGTTACCTGGGATCTTGCCTGGGGTAACAGACGGAAAAAAAAAAAAAGGTGCCACCAGTTTCCCGGTGTGACGACTGTGCTGCTTAGTGCACACGGAAGAAAAAACAAGAAATTACAGGGCAGTCACGCATAGGACAAGGTGTTGTGCAGTTGGTCAAATTACGGTATGTGTGTGTATCAACAAAGCGCCCCTACCCCAAAAAGGAAGCGCTTTGGAGTTCTGAGCACACCCTTTCATATCATGCGGCCCTTTCATCCTGATACTTCTCCATTGGAAGTGGAGTAGTGACGTGTCGAGCCATCAAGTGCTGGAAATTCTTATGCACTGGAGCGGGGAGAAGCATACTATAACCTCGTGAAGTGGATGAGGCTATGAAGCCTCGATGAGGTGTTTCGTCATGACTCTAAGTGGTGGTCTATCCGATTATTCGCCTATGTGCGTTGGCGTCTTGGAGATTGAAGGGGTTCTACTCCGACTCCCAGAAAATTGAGGGGTTGAAGTGCATACGCTTCGTGTGGGTTGGGTGATTGTTGCGAAACGGTTTTTCTTTGGCTTCTAGAATGGCTCGTAATTTCCGGGCAGGACTATTTCATCGCCGTTATTTAGAAGCCCTGAGAAGGTTGGCGCGACACCTATTACTCGATTACCAAGTGTGCGCTGCCGTTTCATAAAGTCCGGCGCCTTTAGAGCTGTGACGTCGACAATGGACAAACGCAAGTCTCGATATCGCCGAGGCTTCAGAGATCATGGCCAAACGACCAGGGGTTGAGGAAGCCAAGTGGGCCTTGCCCATCGAACGCAAGGAGTCATTGAGAAGCAAGATTATGCCTACCACAATCTATACGTTGGCGGTCAGCTAGGTGTTCGAGGATGGGCGACATAGAGGAGCGTGCGGAGAAAAAGGCGTACCTTTGCTACTCATGAGATAGGGAGCGCTGTCTGAGGCGAAGACACAGCTGAGCGTCTGTGAGGCGGTGTCGCGGGTGTTGCAGCGCTGCACAAAAAGAATAAGTCGGGTCAAGTCATAGCAAAAACGAACCGTCATACTCGTCGCCGAGGTTCTGGAGGTAGGTGGGAACGGCGTCGTCCTGACAGTTAGGGTGCAGAGAGTGGAGCGTGTCGCCAAGACTAGTAACCCAGGGACCTGCGAGACTATAGCAGCCTGGTGAAAGGCTTAGGCTTACGCATGTGCCCGAGCTTTGCGATATCTGTGCAATGCGGCCCTGTCACGAACATCCGAACCAGAAAGGAGTGATGCAATGCAACACGCACAGAGATGAACTGGGCTGTTAATCCACACACTCGCAGTATCCAGCACCCATACCACCTTCGCTGCTCGTGACGGCGCCATGCAGACCGAGCCGTGGAAACCGCATCTGGCCGCCGGTGTTGTAGTAGATGTGCGGTGTTGGTATACCATATAGCCATTGTGTAGATCTGCCTTCATGCAGGGGTGGGTCGGGTCGTACCCACCACCATTGGTTCGTACGATAGTCGCGATTTTGGCGTCTGTGCAATATCACGCCATCAGATCTGCCTGGCCCGGGTTCTCGTTCGTAATTCCCAAGCACATTCTGGTCTGTCGCGAGTAAGAGGGGCACAGCTAGACCGGTAACCATCTGTTTATGAAGGGTCACGGCCGTAAAATAGTTGCACAAGGTGTGGCACTGGCACTGACGATCGCGTCGCTCGTAGTGCGGTGCTGCTCGAAATTCAAAACTCTGATTAAGCTGAGTCCCGAATGTGACCACAGAGATATTCGAGAGTTGAAAATTCGGTGCTCTTAGCTCAGAGACCGATACAGAAATAACAACTGGACCCGTGTGGCCGTCTGCCGTAACTCGTCTTAGGCACCGCTTCGTCCTTCGTCCGAGATCGTGGGAACGGAAGGCCTAATATAGTGCTTACGGTAAGGGTAACGTGTCAAGTTCAACTTTTGGTGGCGCGGTCATCCACAGACACTCCCTCGCCTTTCATTTGCTTCCCTGCCATGCCCTCACCTTTGCTCTTCTATGGGCTGTCAGTCCTCCTCACTGTGTTGTCTGCTGCTGCAGATCCAAGTTCAGGATCCGCTTTATACCCACCTGGTCTCCAACCCCTCATTAACCGTGCTAATGCATTGTTGTCTGCCGGCACATTTCACGACGCCGCAAGAGCTTATTCAGAAGCTATAGGTGCGTTTAAATGAATCCATTTTCATGTGCGGCGAAAAGGCGTATGCGCCGGTGTCTCTCATGAAGCATACCGTGGAGCCTACATGATGCATTGTCCAACTCTTATTATCTGCTTGGCCTTTGTGCCACTACATCCGATACATTTCTCACATTCTCCACAGAGCAATCCCCAGTAGATCCTACACTCTATTATAAACGCGCCACCGCGTATTTCTCTCTCGGAAGACACGCAAACGCGATCACTGACTTTGACCAAGTCCTGGCACTAAGCTCGAATTCTTTCGACAAGGCGCACTTGATGAAAGCGAAGATTCATGCTAAAGAAGGTCGTTGGGCAGACGCGCGGGAAGCCTTGAAGCACTATCAGGCGAAGAATGACCCCATTGCCCGTGAACTCTTACTCGATGTAGCGGACGGGGAGGCAGCGGCGCGCAAGGCGGCGCTGGCACAGAAGGCGAAACTATGGACAGCATGCGAGGAGAGTGCTACTCAGGGTCTCCGTGTTGCTTCGCATTCCGTCGCTTTGCGGCAACAACGGGCGAACTGTGCACTTGCAGCTGGTGACTTTGAGGAAGCGGTTAGTGACTTGAGGTACGCACTCTTTTTTTCTTTCTCGAGACGTATACTGATTAGGATACAGCCGGCTCACCCAGATCACTTCACCGTCAACAGACGCGTACATGAACATATTTCGTATATCATACTTTTACATGGGATCTACCGCGTCGAATACCGCAATGGCAAACATCAAGCAATGTCTGCACTACGACCCTGACTCAAGGCCATGTCTCTCGGCACATCGTCTGGTCAAGTCTCTCGACAAACAATTCAAGAAACTCGATGAGCTGATGGCCGCAGAGGACTGGCGTGGGATCATCAACTTTATACTCGGGTCCGCGCCAAAGGACGCGTCTCTCAGTGCGCCAGGAGACGGCTTCTTCAGCACATTCGAAGGCGCTCTCGAGCCGGACGCGGCGCCAATTGCGGCTGTGGCGGTCCCGCCTCCGAGGAAAGCGAGTCCACGGAGAGCCGCGATCCTGCGTGCTCTGTGCCGCGCGCATGTTCAACTCCGTCAGGCGCGCTCCGGCGAACTGTGGTGCGACGAGCTTTTGCGGATGGTAGGGAACGAGAAGGATATTGATGCGCTGCTGGGCAAAGGAGAAGCGTTGCTTGCGCGTGAGGAGTGGGAAGAAGCCGTGCGTACTTTCGAGCGTGCATGGGAGGCAAGCGGAGGTGGAAACAGAGAGGTACTTTTTTTTTCTCCCCGCTTTCTACGAACAAGAGGGCCAACATCCGGGAATTGCTTAGATTCATGCACGGCTGTCTAAGGCCCAGCGCCTGTTGAAGCAGTCAAGGACCAAAGACTACTACAAGGTGCTCGGTGTCGCACGGGACGCTGACGAGAAGACGATCAAGAAGGCATTGTGCGTGACTACTTTACCATACCGTATTTTCTCCATGGCTTACACTCTTCTTCCCCCTTTCAGCCGCAGAGCTGCGCTCAGTGCACACCCAGATAAAGGTGGTAGCGAAGCCAAGATGGCCGTTGTGAACGAAGCGTACGAAGTGTTGTCCAACCCAGAGCTACGGCAACGCTTCGACAACGGTGACGACCCTAACGACCCGATGCAAGGCCAAGGCGGACCGTTCCCAGGCGGTTCAGGAGGACATCCATTTTCGCAGTTCTTCCAGCAAGCAGCAGGCAGTGGGTTCCAGTTCCGCACAGGCGGCGGCGGCGGCGGGCCCGGTGGCTTCTCGTTCCATTTCCCAGGTGGCCGCCGATGAGTTGGTCCGTTATATGACAAGGCCGTCGTCGTTGCTGTATTCTACGTATCCCCCTTGCATTATTACATACTGTATGTTTGGAGAGTTTGACCCCCTGCTTCTTGCCTTCGAACACGACCATCGAGAAGGTTTCCATTTCATGTCGCTATAACCCGCCTTTCTATTTGATGGAGTCAGAGTGCACGCGGTACGGGGTCGCTTCCTTGCTAATTCGCATCTTCATCAGTTCCTCAGCTGTCCGAGTCCTGCTCAGATCGTTGATTGCTTCTGGAGGGGCACAAGACGATATAGGCATCGAGGAAGTTCCCACCAGAACACATCCATTAACGTGCGCCTGAGAGTGCAGCACCCTATATAGCACGCATCCTAATTAATTGAACGCGTTCCTTTGCCTACTCCGTCGTTCTAATTTTGCCTTCGAAATTGCGCCCCCCCTCGGTCCGTGAATGGCCGACGTCGTGCGCCCAAGTGTTGGATTCACGAGGAGAACCACATTCTGGTTCCGGGAGTGGGGATGACGGAGTCGGGTGTGTTGGAGGCGTGTTCGGCAGTGTTGTTGCGCTCAGAGTGATGGAGTCGGTGACCCGTCTTTACACGTTTTACTGCGGACCGGGTGGTTCTTGCCTTCAGCCTACCTACGTTCCACCGTCCATGATGTTCCCCTCCGCCAAAACCCCTCTGCTCCTTCGCAGGGCCTTGGGGGGATGTATATATCCCCCCCCCCACTGAACGAGTCATTTTCTCATAGTAGTCCATGATAACTTCATAATTGTTTTGTTGTGCTCTCAGATGGCCCAAGCGCCAAGTGCAGCGCCCAGATGCGTGCAAAGTTGCGCATTTGGGTCCTTGTTCAGCCTCTCCGCCATAATGCGCCGCTCCCAAACTTGGGAACAACAACGCCGCATAATCGATGATTCAGCAATGCTACGATTGCTAGTACAGCCTCACCGGTACTCAAGTTAGCATAAATGCGCTCTCCCCCCGGCGCCCGCGAGCGTCAGTCAACCGTTGGGCCGTGGCCGCGGAAGTGATAATCGATTGCACGCACGCACGCACAGTTAATTGGACACTTGTGGGGTTGGTTCTATCTTGGGTAGCGGAACGTGTCCCTGATGATCATGATACCGTTGCGGCGCCGTCCTTCTCGCGCCATCAACGGCCTCAACGGCGTCTACGAGATGGACAGCCGCACCCGACCATCGCTCGCCTCTATTCTGTGGCGGCTGCAGGAACTAACTAACTTACACACACGTAGGTTCAGGTGCCCCAGAAATGAGCGCGCAAGGGTCGGGATCATGATTCAGAACTAGAAGCTCAGCCACTGGCACCCGCACCCTTTTGCCGGATGGTTCTTTAACTTCGCTGGGCCTCCCGGGAGCGTGTGTATCTGTTTGGAGCCTCCCCTACTTGCTGTAGTACTTGGTCCACTAACACGGAAATGAGACGATTTTAGCTGATGTGATCTTGATGAGGGCTGCTTTGCTGGCCTTTAAACGGCTAGAAGGACAATGGTACGAATACAGAACGGACAACCAAGAAAAAAAAAAAAAAAGATGCTTCGCTGTAATCATAGCACTCCATTCAGCCGGAAGCCTGTGGGAACAATAATTTGTTAGCTTCCAGGATGGTCTGTGCTTCTCCCTCGCTTGCGCCTTCCGAAATGTCGAACCCCTCCAACCCAAGCGCGCGAACGCCCGCTTCTCCTTGTGCGTGCTCACGCCCACCTCGGTTGAGGAAATAGGACTCCCCTGCCCCACCTGGGAAGTCACTGATAAAAATAAAATACGGGGTATCGTGAGCGCTGTGCCAGTGAGAAGACAGAAGACATATGGGGCTTACGGTGCAGGGAGGCCGCGACTGAAGTGCTCTCGCTGATCTCGGAGATATTCGGCGCTGGGGGGGGGGGCTCATGTCAATTCACATGGAATGTAGGGCAGGAACGAACGACTTGCTTTCGAACGGTCAATGGCACCGCTGGAATGTACAACACTGAGGAGTCACTTTGCCCCCCGTGCACGCCTTCCACCGCATGTATGAGGTCGCAATGCCCTTAAGGGTGATCCGTCTACACTACAACGGTTAAAGAACAGGGACGAGTACCCACAGTAGATCTGGTCCCCGGGTTCGACACGCGGAACGGACACCACAGAGCGCGCGAGATGCAGGTGCGGATGAGTCGTCTCGTTCAGCTCCTGCGTCTTGCCCATCTGCGAGCCGGGGAATGCGGCGCTCTCGACGTCGACAACCCAGTCGTCGAGCCCCGACGACGGCGTGCGCGGCTTGAAGAACGGCCGCAACATCAGGTACGCAGTCGCCAGCTTGAGCATCGGTACGACGCGGAGCGTCCCCTCGCCGGGGCCGGTCGTCGACATCGAGGTCCAGCCTTGCCAAGGGCGGAAAATGGAGCACTGATTCCTGTTGTTTTGGGGTGGTGAGTGAGTATGAAAAGGGGTGGAGGGGAGAAGAGAGGAGGGGGAGGAAGAGAGGGGAATTGAGGAGCAGGCGGCTCACGCAGCGTGGTAAAGGTCCTGGCATGCGTGCAGTCGAGGCGCCGCGTCGAACGGATCATGCTCGCGCCAGCGCCCGCTGAGGATGGCCCCAAAGCACGCACGGAAGCCGGGATCCTCCCAGCGTTCCAGAGAACCGCCGTCGATGTGCGGACCCAGCACGAACGAACGGTCCCCGGGCAGGCGAATCCGGAAACGATCGTAGTAGCTGATTGGCGTGCCGAGGCTGACCTTGGCCTGGGGGTCTGAGGCGTGCCATAGCTGCAGGAGGGCACGCTGTGTCTGCAGAAGCGCAGGGTGCGTCCGCGCGCGGGTCTGCGCCTCAGAGTTGTAAATCTCAAACGCTTGGATGTTCCCCTCTGGGAAGCCTGTACACCGGCGGTTACGGCCCTTTGTACCCCAACAAGGACAGCAACAGACCTTTGACTTTGTCTTTATTCAGCGCGATGTAATCCCCCAGAGACCGTTTCCATCCCAGGGCTTCCTAAGGAAATATATAAGTGGGCGATTGCAGAGGATAAGCCATGGGCGGGAGTAATCTGACCTCTCTTGGAACGCCGCCGCGGACAATCACGACGCCTGATTCCCGAATTTGCGAGATCTGCTGTTTAGATAATCCTTTCTGCAAGTCCGAGAATTGTACGGAAGGGATGATCTGCAGTGCATCATGTCAGCACAGGGGGCGGACATGAATACAAATGCCAGCACATCAGCGCCCCTCTCGGCGACTTGCTCAACCACCCCGTGCAACTCATCGCAAACCTCCCGCCAGCTCTGCGCAAGGGAATCCGTCCATATTTCCTTCTTCAGGTCCGAAAAACGTGGGGGCAGAGCAGGGGCGCCTCCTGAGAGGGAGGAGAAGACAGTCGCTATTGATCCCTCCTCCTTTTGCCTCGTAATACGCATGGGGGCGGAGGTGGCGGTCATCATGCACCTCCTAGATGCAACCAGCCGATATGCGCATGGCAGCGACGCTGCGCGGATGTGAAGACACGAGGTATGATGATGCATTCAAGGCGCCTCGAAAAAAATTTAGAGCGTTGTTAGGTCTTTAACTTGAGGAGGCGCTTGGTGGCAATAATGAAATCAGTGATGAGCGCTAGATAAGCGCCAAAATACCGAAGCCTGGCCGCAAAGTTCATCAGAATCGGACATACACTCCTACACAGTGTCACATTACACATTGCTACAGTGTGTTTCGTGCCCAAGGACGCGTAGTGTGATAATGTCCGCAACGCGGCGCTTCTCACATGGCTTCGCATGGTCGCAACAGCCTTACGGCTGTGGTGTTCGGAGCGTCAATATCGAAGTCGTAAAGAGAGCTAATGCCTAGTGTATTGTAAATGTGATCGGCGTGGTCAGCACGTGTATTGTACTTATGGCCTGCTCCCAAGGCCATTTCGTCACGGTCGCGCCACACGACAGGCGACGATTACGACATTGGGTCATCAATACTCCCAGGCCATCACAAAGGACAAGGTTCGCTCGTTGCAGTGGCCATGAGCCGACGCGCCCCGCGTTGTTCTTTCTTGGCGGCCTGATGGACGTGGGCACTCCAGTCAACCCAAAATCATCACGAGCAGCGGGGATAACCAGGCAACGAGCAATATGCCGAGATAGATGTAACGAGAAGTTTTCCGGGGGGACCACATGCTGCATGCCATACTGGTGCAAGGTGTACGGAAGGATCCAGTGCGGACCCGGAATGAGAAGCAACCAGACGGCAGCTCTCGGAGATGCAACGACGTTTGGCGTTGACCGTTGAGCCCTCCTGATCACTCAATCAGACCCGCTCCGTATACCCGTGTCTTCGACGACGATGACGGTTGTCAGCGACCAGCCCCGTCCGCCCGCCGGAGTCACAAGGATTCCCTAGGCCATGGCCCCACCACAGACATGCACGTAAGGTTGGAAGAGAATCACATCTCTGTTTGGGCTTATTGCAGTACAGAGCTAAAAAATTTCGAGTCCCCCTCTCCCATTCTTGCCCATCCCCTGGGGCCAACTCCTCTCGGGTCGCACTGCTATCGAAAGATGGGACGACACAGGGACGACGAACGACTTGGCCTGCTTGGAAAAGGGAAAAAGGTGACCGTGTTACGTTTTAGCGCTAAAAAAATGTCGGGCGCGGGTCTCATCTGAGACTGAGCATCCGAACGTCGGTGTCTGTCAGGGCCGGTGTCCTCCGTCGTGATGGCATAAGACGATACGTACGGTACGAGCATGGCGGGGTTTAATTTCTGATTGTGTTCTGACCGCGGTGCCCCCGCATCGGCAACATGCGGTCTCCGAATGGTGTTTCGTATCCGGGGCTGATCAACGCTGAGCCATTGTCGCGATGGGCTGCGGGTACACGCCGCCCACTGGCATTTGCAGGTCGTCCCTCATAATCATAGCTTACGGTTCGGCATGTCTTTTACCTAAATTGATCGGGGCTTATGCTTTGCTCCTCCACACCCGCGGCGGGACTGCTGCGGTGCAGGAGGCGTCATTGATGCAATCCGATGTATACCATCTCTTGTGCCTCCTTGGGCTCGCCAAAGTCCATCAACTAGCTCATCAGATCGGTAGTTCGCACCAAAATTGCACAACACTCACATCACGAACTAAAAAAAAAGTATTTCGAAGAAATGCCGTTTATCAATTTTTTTTTTCTCCCCGCCCACCCCCCTGACGTGAACGTACATGTGGTAGGGCAACGCAAATGAAATTATGATTAAAAAAAGCTCCTGAGCTTGATTGATGCTAAGTCGTCTCAATCCCTTTTTGTAGGGCCACGCGCACGCACATAGGTAGAGACAATAAATCTACAGAGAACACTAGAATACACGCGAACGAAAGCGGAGCATCACATGCCTGCAAAACAAAATACCCATAATAACGCAATGAGGGTAAGCCTGGAGGGCGAGCAGCAAAGAGCAGTAAGGAACGTTGCCTCCTTGTCCTCAAACGGCCTCAATTTCACGCTTTATCCATGGCGCTATTGCGGCCTTGCCGCCGCTGGCTTCGGCCGCGTCGACGGCCTCTAGTAAATCTGCATCTGGGTCCTCTGCCTCCGCTTCTGCCTCCGCATCGCTCTCTCCTCCACTGGAGATGTGCAATTTGGACGACGGGGGTTGTGCCTGCGACCCATTCCGCTGGGGGGGAGCGGGAGGGGGAAGCGGAGAGCGGCTGCGTGAGCGGGAGGACGGCACAGAGTGAGCGACGTCTCCTTTGGGCCTCGGAACAGTGAGGGAAGATGCATTGCTACGGGGGGAACCGGCCTCCCGTTCGCGGGACTCGGGGGGGCCATTGTAGGACTGTAGGTGTTGCGGGGGTGGGGGGTGGGTGACTACCACCGTGTCCGTGCGGCCGATTGAGCGGTCTGACCCCTGCGAAGCAGAGGCTGCATGCACGTGGTCGCGTTCTTGAACGGGTGCGTGTACGCGGGGATGCACAAACGACGCAGTGTTCTGGGAATGAGGGTCCAGCGTGCCGCGCCGTTCGACTCGCTTCATCTTCTTGCGGCAACGGTCACAAACAGTCCCTGGACCCTCAGGTCCGGGACCCCACTTCTCGACACACTTGCCGTCTTTGTAACGCCCAGGCAGACCGCATTGCCGGCAGATGCGTTGGCCCTTCTCATTCGAAGCTGGGAACCCGCCGGGAGGTAGCGTCGGTAAACTAGCCGCTCCTACAATCGAGCGAGCTGAAGGTGCAGCTGAAACAGACGGATTATCTTTGGGATGCGTCATTGAGCCTTAAAGAACGGAAATAAGGAATAATGCTTACCGCCAGTCTTGGACCTTTTTCCAGGTGGGCCCGTAACGGGGGGAGCAAAAATGTGGGTTTGTAGGGTCTGGTACTGGCTCTGGGGTTGTGGTGGAGGTTGGGCCTGGGCAGGGGACGCAACAGCAGGACTGGCAGGACTGGGTTGCGGCGCAGTCTCGCGACGATGGGGGTGAGGCACACGATAATCAGGAGACCGCGAAGGGCGAATTGAGGGGACCCCCCGATAATAGGAAGGGGGGATGCCATACGCATGACCGGGTTGAGGAGACGCCGGCGATGCACGATTATTGTCCGTAGCCTCAAGAAGTAGTTCATCCAACGACATGGACGAGCTCCGACTGCGTGCGGGAGAGAGGGAGAGGGACGGGGACTGATCATGGCGGTCGGGACGACGACCACGTGGGTGAGGTTGTTGTGCGGGGTAAGCAGGGTGGAGGTGATGGTTCATTTCGGGGGCGTTGTACGAGGATGGGACGTGTGGGTGCAAACGCGAGGGCTGGAACTCGGGAATCGGCGCGCTGCACGCGATATATGTATGGCAGGTACGTACCTCGACGGGATGGCGAGTGCCGCGGTCTCTACGGATGCGTTTGGCGGGGGGGGCGTCTTCGATACTGTCATCGCGGTGACGCACACGAGCGGGAAGACTGGCGGCAGGAGTCGCACCGGGGAAGGTTTGTGATGCGGCAACGGAAGCGCGGGGAACTGAGGGGTGAGAGCGCCGAGGTTGGTACGCAGGGAGGGGGTTGAAAGATGGCTTGGTGGAAGGATCACGAAGCAGCTGGGAGAAGTGGGAGCGAGCGTCCAGTAGGTGGACCTCAGAAGCTTGGAGATAGCGGTCGAAGTCTAGCCAAGCCTCGGATATGGTACGCAAGCGAGAGTCGGCAGCTTCTCGTGCCGCCTTCTCAGTTTCCAAGCGTGATTGGAGGTCCAGTATGGCCTTGACAGCAGCTTCTGGATAGGGAGGGGGCGGAGGAGAAGAACCATCTGCCGCAGCAGTCAGGGGAGCACCTGAAGGTTTGAGAAGGGCGAGAGTCTGCTCTGCGCGCTCGTAACGGGCTCTGGCGGTGGTAAGATCTTTGGACAGGGTCTCATTGTCAGCGAGGACGGTGGAGAGGATGTGAGCTAGTTGAGAGGGGGAACTGTTCGAGTGTGAATTACTGTTATTGTTAGTATTATTAGTAAGCTGGGGAGGGGGAGCTGGGGAATGGGACATGGGAGCGAAGGAGGGGGCAAAGCGTAAGTGCATGACGGATAGGTCGTCCGAAGGATATAAGTATTCGAGGTTCCGGTGGCGGGCGGCGGCTGTTGCGGCGCGGCGATGCAAAAAACTGCATGCGCGCGCGTGTTTGGCCCCCCGAGGAGCGCTACCTCTTTCCTTTTCCGTTATTCCGAATCCTCTCCGGCACCGGACCCCCGGACTTTCCTTACTCTCTGATGGCGCACGACTGGCCTCGTTCTTCCCCCTCCCTGACGCGTCCCCTGACACTCCCCCCGCAATTCGTTGCCGACCTCGCCGAGGCCACAACTGACCAATCTACCCACGTCCAAATTACATACACGCATTCATACTTCCTTTTTATTTTTTATTTTTATTTTCATTGGTGATGTTCCTCGGATCTTTCTGTAATGGTGTTCGCACATCGCGAAAACAAGAGCAACTTCCCAGCAACGCGCCCGCAATAGTCGGTTTCGCATCGTATCCCCACACAAGGACTCCATCAGCCGCTGTCACACCAAATCGCGCTCAGGGCGCCCTATCCTTTTTTCTATCTGGCTCGCATCTGGCGCTCCCCTCAATCTCCCGCGCGCGCGTGTACCGCCCTCTGATGTTGCATTTTGTTCTTTCCGGCCGGCCTTCTCTCCCCACCACTCATTCGCTCCACCTTCGCCGAGATCACCAACCGAGCCGATTCGATCTTCTCACGTCCATCCTTCCATCCACTACATACAATAAACACTGGCATGACTTACAGTCCGTGCACACATCCACCGCTTTGATCTTCCAATCTCCCGCACATCGGCTGCATCACGCTCTGTAATCCAAGCCTTCTTTTACAACAGCTTACCCTTTTCAATCTGGAACCCTCAACTCGACCCACCCTCATCGCGAGCGCCTCTCAGTCCAATGCGATTCTCGTTCCCACTGTATGCCACCAGGCGTCCATGTGGTCGCGCCACCTGCCGCCAAGTCAGCCACTAACCAACGTTAACGAACACCCGCAATCCCTAAATTTCGTTAAGCATCCGGCGTTTTCCTCTCCAAGGATTTTTCTGAAAAACGTGCTCACTTCCGATTTTGTCAATTTCTCAACACTTTGGCCTCTAGCAACCCGCAGCATGTTCCCTACGGCGGTGCAGCGGAGTTTGGGGTCCTTCCAACTCCACGCTGCGCACGCGATTTCCAGGCGGGGATGTTCGCATGGGCGCCGCGGCACCAGTCCAAATTCTGATGTGGCCTACAACCCTCGGAGGGGCGGCTCACAATCCGAGGAACCCGGCACCTTGTGTTTTCGCGACTGCGCGTCTGCAGGGCATCGGCATAACGCATGTCCTGTCGAGCCGAAACAGTGGCGTTGCCACGCCGCATCCTCAAGGCGCACCGTGCGCCATCCACGCGTGGCGCTTTTCCTTCTTCGTCTGCGACATTCTTCGTCTTCTTTTCCTTTTTAGGCTACTGCGGCCGCGGCCCGCCCCGCCGCAGCTGGCAGACCGCTCATCCCCGCGGTAGCGCGCCGCATCACCTGATCATCTGATGCCTTAGCGACCGCCACTTAGCACCTCGGGCAACCACCACCCGGCGTCACGTCACCCGCACAACCTCATCGCGCCGCGAGCATCGCTTCCCTACAGGACACATTGCCGCCTCCTTGCCCGTAGCCCAATTCGGCATCCTCCTCTCTCACGGTGAATGCACCGCTCCTGCGTGTCAATCGCCCGACCTCGTCCATGCCCCAATCGGTCGGACCAGTTGCGTGTCGTTCCCTCCCCCAGGCACGCGTACGTGGCTTGCCCGTGCCACGTCACAAGGGGGGGACGCCGCATCACCGCACCCTCAGCGCACCCGACCTGACAACGTTGTCGTGATCCATGCCTCACGAATCGGAAGTCCCTTGTTCCTTATTCTCTCAATTTGGCTGGGGCAAAGCCACTGATCGGGAACTGCTTTGCCTCGCGTCCGCGGTGCGGACTGTACAAGTAGCCGTGCCTATCGATAGCGATGTGCAGTGCATCGCCCCGCGTGCGCGGCCTTCCTTCCCGCCATCCACGCCTCGATGATGACCAATAGCGGCGCGTCGATGCCTATCTGCAAACTGGTTGCCGGCCAAACACCTGGTGATTGAACCCGCAGCATGCCTGCGTCATCTCCGCTCCCTTCTCAGAGCGCGTGCGCGCCACGTCTACGCTGCGCGCTCGAGGCAAACGTGCGTCTGCGGAGCTTTACGCAACGCCAAACCTTAGTTGAAGACGGTGCTTGGTGCGGGGCTATGCGCATCTCGCACGCCGCGTGTGGTTGCGCGCTCGTCACGACTAATCATAGGCCGGTCCAGGATCGTGCACGTCGGTTTTCTGGTGCGTGTCGACGGCGCCGCCATGGCCGGCTTTTGGCCCTAAACATGCCTTTGCAGCTCTATGGCCACTGCCCTTTGCAACGTCTTGAAGATTCACTGGAACTAGAGAGTAGAAGAGGAACGTGGAAGCAAACTCCGTGTTGAATTGAACGGGTTTGGGAGGGGCTAAAGAGAGAGGAGTTTTTTCATGAATGTGAAACTCACTCATACATTCCTCGGGGGTTTCCGACCACGAGTCCATGTTCATGACAATGTCTGGCAAGGGGTTGAATGAAATTATCTGCTACTGCACCCAGAGGAAATGTTAAGGGGTGAGGAGCGGAAGGTAGGGGGAGGACGTTGGGTGCGGCGGTTGCGGCGTGTAAAGACTACAGGGTGGTCCGCTTCCTGACGGACAATGCAGAAGCGATTGAATGGGGATGGAAAGAGTTCTGAGTTGAGGACTGAGGTCAGCTGCCCTAGAAGCAAGGCCATGGCGTTGAAGACTTGAGGCAGACGCGTTGCTCGTGCCCGCCCCGAAAAGCCAGGATTCAACCAAAACCCGATATTCCCGCATCACACCATGACAACCCCCTGCGCGACCATGGTCACACGCACCGATACAAAACGCCGCGCTTTAGCGTGGTTCGAAGGTCATTTAAACAGATACACAAGGTGACTATTGTACTAGTAGTACACAGCGTTCATACAGCCCGAAGAAGGATGTCCCCCATCCTATAATTAGTCTGTCGTCATGAAACAAGTCCGACAGCGCAAGTTACTACGGGAGCTATGGTGGGGCGACGGCTCATTGATTCAGAGTGATGAGCGTATTGTTGGCGTTAAAAGGGAAACTGAAGAATGCGGGACCGGCAACGGTCACCGAGTCGTTCGCAGCAACAGAGCTGTTCGTGACGACGACATACGCAAAGCCGCGTAGAGTGGGGGGAATGGTCACGGTAAAGTTGTTGTCGAGGGGAGCGAAGGTAAACGGGAAGCCGTTCAGGAACGCAGCGAAGAGCCCGGAACTGTTCGACGGCTGCCCGGAATAGGAGAGCGTCACGTTCTGGCCTGGCTGGGCATTCGGAGGGTTCGTCGTTAATTGTGGGTTCGCCTGGAAAGGCAGAACGGTGTTGTTACTAGGGCACTGGGCGATGTAAGTCGAGATGAGGGTGAAAGACTGATTGAGGTCCAAGGGTGTCTGCATGGCCTGACGTCAGACTATATGACATGGAAAATTTTTAACGGGCGTCACCTCATAGGCCGTGGACCAGGGGTTCCCTCCGCGAACGGCGTTGTTTACCCAAGTCGACTGATGGGCCGTTGTGGCGAGGATACTCCCAAAGGTCACGCGGAGCCCCTGTGAAGCGATGTAACTAACTCTGGGAAGGCATGGCAATGGAATGAACGCGCCTGATCCTGGGTGTATGCACTTGACCCGATGTAGGCTGAGGTTGAAATTGCCTCCAACGTATCGCTCGTGGCAACAAATTCTGTTACGTTCTGAGTTACGTTCTGCGTCGGGCTGATTGGTCCGAGTTAGCAAATACGCCATTACGACTCGACTCGATGCCACCCACAAGTCGTATGTACACGCTTGCACGGACGAATTTCCGAGCTGACTTGTGATATTGGAGACATAGGTCTGCGAGTGTTGAGACACCTGTTCGTAGAATGCGCGAACGCCAGGCGCGTAGCCAGCATCGAGGAAATTTTTGGTGGTAAAGTTCGCTAAACCACCCTGATAAAAGGCGCTCTTGAGCAGCTCCAACGTTAGCGCAAAGTTGAGTATATCAGTGTCTAGACGGTTCCTGTTATCGGAACACGACGTATCGACAATACAAAAGAACCCACGCACCAGTTACGTTAGTCTGGTTAGGAATGGGAGCCGTTTGGCGTTTGGAAGGGAAAGCCAGCGCTTGAAGCGCGACAGTGACGAGGGGCACAAGAAGAGCTTTGAAAAACATGGCGGTCGGGTCAGGGGCGAGAAATAGCTCGCCATCTAACAAGTTCTCTTATAGCGGAATGGAAGATAGGGATTGACTGCGCAAGTATACGAGTGCGTCAGCCAAGTCCATCGCTGGGTGGAGCGAATGTACACTTGATTAGAAATAGACCGTCGGCAGAGGTATAGAGGGGGTGGCCGAGGCTTTCTGTTCCGCCCCTGTCCTAATTGGGCTCGAGGGAGCGCATCTATCATTAGAACATTTGGAAATCGCACGCCGATGTAGTCGACAAGAAAGTGACGACAAGAGGGTGACTCCAGAATGACCGTCGTGAAACCTCTCCGGTATCGTCCCGCTCGCGCGCCCTTCATTCACACACAAAAAAGGTTGAATGGGCGGAAACCATATCGACAGGGGGGCGATGTCAGCATTCCTACGGAACTCGGCGCGCAAACAGGATGAGCACATCGACGGGCCGAAGAAATAGCCGATTTATACAGCACCCGTCAACCTGCCCTAGGGAAGACAGGTGGAGACAAGCGAAACGAGGACACCGGCGAGTAGAACTTCCGATCCCAACAGCAAAGAATAACACTCTTTCTCCTTGGCCAGCACAAAGTCGCGACTTGGACCACATAACAATAGATGCCAAGGACGATCTGGACTGTAGAAAGTCATCACCCAACTCAGACGAGGAGGGCCAGCCGGGGTTCTTTCTAGCTATGGTCTAAGCCAACGCGAGCGGGCACAACTTGAATGCGCGGATCGGGCAGCCATTCCATCACGCAGATTAGCTTTGATCGCCAAGATGAGAAAGGCCACCATTGGGACGTCGTTGGTGGGACCCGGGCAAAGTCCGTTCGCTTGGCGTTTCGTGAGCCAGAGGCAGTCTGGCAAGAAGCGAGACGCGGGACGTCTTGGGTCTCGGAACCTTCCGGACTGCCACAGTCTTTCGATAAGCCCGTCAACCAGCTCAACGCGTCGACTCAGCAAAATTTCATCGCGGTCACTACTTTCCGGTGCTCTACATGCAGTTCGAGGTGCTCGCCACCTGCAACACCACGCGCGCTCGCGTTTCTAGGATGAAACTTCCTCGTGAGTTGAAAGGCGTTAATCATCAGCCCTACTCAGGTTGTTAGCACAGATGGCGTGACGCTTCTGCCTACTTTCATGCCTGTCGCTACACAAGCAGCCATCAAGGGCCTGACGCCGCAGCAGATGGAAGGACTCGGCGTGACGTTGATCCTCAACAACACGTATCACCTGAACCTGCGGCCAGGGATAGAGGTGCTGCGAGAAGCTGGGGGTGCGCATCGACTTCAGGGCTGGAACCATAACCTCCTCACGGTGCGCGTCGTGCCTGCCAAAAGCATACCCTCATTCACGGTGCGTAGGACAGCGGGGGCTTCCAGCTTGTGTCCCTTAACAAGTTCACGAAGATAACCGAAGAGGGCGCACTCTTTGCAAGCCCATTTACGGGAGAGCCGACTATGCTGACAGTACGTGCGTACCACAGATCCAAACTTCCCCTCTTTTTACGTGCACACAGCCTGAGGAGAGCATATCAATACAACACGTTATCGGCGCCGACATTATCATGCAACTCGACGATGTTGGTTCGTCCACCTATTTCTTCTTGCTGCGGGTTGGAATTTCCCGCTGATTTTCGAAGTATCAAGCTTGACTGTCGGCCCAAGAGTTGGCGAAGCGATGAAGCGGTCTGTTCGCTGGTTGGATCGGTGCATCGAGTTCCATGAAAAGTCAGGCAGAAACACCATTCAAAACCTATTCGCAATCGTTCAGGGTGGCCTCGACCCCGTCCTGCGAGACGAATGCCTGGACGAAATGGTCAGCCGTCGCGACAGAGTTGCTGGGTACGCTATTGGGGGGCTCAGTGGAGGAGAGGAAAAGGGCATGTCACTGACCCCACCGCATCGCCCATTTCTCTGTGTTGACGAACGACATCTGTACCAGATGTATTTTGGCGAATGTGGGTTCCTTATGTTTTTCGTGGCTTCATATTGCTCATCTTTGAAGCAGAATCCGTCAATGCGCAGAAAAGCTCCCTGCAGATAGTGAGGTACTACAGTTTTGCGCAAGGCGACGATTCTCACTCAGAGTAGAACCGAGGTATTCGATGGGCATAGGGTTCGCAGAAGGTAATTTCACAACTCGTATATGTAAAATTAATCGATTCTCAGTACCATTTTTCAGACCTACTCGTATGTGTCGCGTTGGGCGTCGATATGGTAACCCTTCCACAAAATGTCGGGTTTTGCGGGGGTCTGATACAACGTCTAGGCGGACTGTGTTTTTCCGACGAGAACAGCCCGCTTTGGTGTAGCGCTCACTTTCAATGGGCCGCTTAATTTGAGTGAGTCGTCAGGTCATTGGGTAGTGTGAACGCTCCTTCTATCATTCTTTGATAGAACTGAGGAAACATGCAACGGATTTCAATCCTATCGACAGCACCTGTCCATGTCCAACTTGCAGCGATGGGATATCGAGGGCCATGTTACATCACACAGTCACGCACGAGACGGCAGCGGCACACGGTGCGTCGTCCTGGCCGAAGTTATATGACACGCTCATCTTTCAATTAGCTGTGACGTTGCACAACCTCGCGTTCCAAGCCCGGGTCTTGGGCCAAGCGCGCGATGCCATAATGAACGGCACCTTCCCCACGTACCTCCGGAGGTTCTTCGCAGGTTACTTTGGCAGATGTGGGCTATCCGGAGTGGTGCGTGAACGCGCTGCGGAGCGTCGGGGTTGATCTACTGGAGGGGCATCCGAACGCTAAGATCGTCAAAGGCGATGGAGCGAAGTGGGAGTATTCTGATGCAGTATGACGCGATAGAGTGGGATTCGATAGGGCAAGTTGTGAGAACTCTAATGATAACTTGGGATATGTTTGCTTGTGAGAAGATCCATGAGCGTCTAAGTTAAGCCTCCTGACTCGACAATTCGGTGCTTTTTGCACAACTTGTTGGATTTCTCGACATTCTGCCCCGTCTGCTACAGTAACTTACTATCGAGTCATTAGAAAAGAGGGAAACCAATACTGCACAGGCACGCTTGCCCAAATATGGAAGGCTCTTGTGAGCTGACCTGAAATTGGAGCCGTCAGGGCGCCAGGCTCGCTCAGAAACCAACAAGCAAAGAGCCAACTCGCCACTCGCCCCCGCGACACATACAGCACCCACTTACCACTCACGACCATCTAACTCCCTCTTTCTTCCTGTCCGAACGCTCTTAGTTATTTATTTCATTGTCCTCTCTGCTATCGTCTTTGCGCGTCGCTCTTATCATCGCCTTTCTATCAATCGTGTTTAATGCCAGGCAAGAGTCCTAATGCATCACCCGACACCCCTTACCGTACTTTCGACTCCCATTCTATTCTCTCTCAGTTCGAATCTCCCTCTTATCTACAGGGAGCCCTCATTGCATCCCCGGATCACCCCCGAGAACCAGAACTCCGTCCCGCGCTACACTTCCAACATGGAGTAGTTTCAAGTCCCCAAGATTCAGGCAACGAGTTAGGTATTTATGAGGCTCCTCCAATTCCTGAACCGAGTTTGTCTCCTTTGGATGCTTTCGACGAAACCACAGAGCCGCTTGCCACTCACGCACCGGAGGAGCTTTTACATGAGGAGCCACCGAGGCACGTTCGCTCTCCTATACTTTCCAAGTGAGCCCTCCTTCCTTTCAAGCTTTGTCCTCTCAGCGCGTGAGGTCCCTTTCATTATGATCCGTAACGTCTTTATCGTACATCCTACTCTCTCTTCACGATTAGTGCTAGACGCCTCAGGCATCCTTCAAACCCCGGTTTGGCCACTGCGCCTTTCATCGTCGCGTTACTTGGCTCCATCTCTTACGTCCCTGCCCTGCTCAAGCGACTGTCTGATCGACAGTGCTGTTCACTTTTTCGCCTTTATCATGCGGTGACACTAGTTGGAAGCTATCAGGGGCTATACACTGGCTTCATTCTTCCCTCTTACGCCCCACGTTTTGCGGTGCCTCTGAATGCGTTAGATGGTTATTTTCGGATTAGGGAAATCATTTACGCCTGGATATCGCCTGCTTGCCGAGCTTCTCCTCTATTTGGGTCCGAGAGCCTGTCTCCCATCCTCCTAGTGACCCCCACGTGTCTGAAACCGACTCTGACTCGATGTTTCTTACGCACCCTCCTTCTTGTCCTTCCCCTTGATTGTCTTCGCAAACCGGATTGACATCTCTTTAACTAGGCAGCCCACCCGGCTCGAAGGCCTTTCAAGGACTGTGCGGAATTACGTCCCAACCCCCATGTCCATCGCTGTACCTTCCGCGTCTCCGTCACCTCCGCGAGTCGCGCTTCCCGTTTCTTTTGGTCGCTTCATGTCGCCCGCCCGTCCATCTGCTCCGCCTGACCATGCCACAGGGACGGACCATCGCCGAAGTTGGGGTGCAGAGGCTGGCGGAAAGACGTTGGACGAGGTGCTTGCGCTCGATCAGAACCAACCTAATCAAGGCGGTGCCCAGCGCTCGGACCTTCCACGTTATCCTGGAAGCGATGACTCGGAGCATATCACTTGGGCGAGGTGGGACACGCTCCGCCT
The DNA here is from genome assembly GCA_025766275.1 of Lactarius indigo. Classification (NCBI taxonomy): domain Eukaryota; kingdom Fungi; phylum Basidiomycota; class Agaricomycetes; order Russulales; family Russulaceae; genus Lactarius; species Lactarius indigo. Next base: position 387,104 of record JAFKAC010000036.1, read on the forward strand.
TGCGGGCGCTGGCTCACCCAAGTAATAATCGATTCCCTTCCTTCAGACTATATTCTCACAGCTTCCTGCAGGCGGCTGTTGGTCCTTGGATATCTATCGGGGCTGCAAATCTGGGATTGCACCAATTTGGATTCTATCACGGAGATGTTGAATGTTTCTGGCCCAGAGTGGGGTAGCGTCTGGAATGCGCAGGTCCTGCCCAGCCCCCTTCCAGCAACCGGTGATCAATTTCTAAGCTCACGGCCGTTGCTTGGTTTAATGTGCGGATTCATCTCTTTGTTCGCGTCTTGCGTTCTCACCAAGCCTCTGCAGTGCCAAACGTCCGCATCAAGGACCCGACTTTCTTGTGTATTCCCTATTAACTCACAAAATTATAAAGAAGTTTTCTATTCCTGGCATTTTATCATTTTCAGCGAATTCGAATGTTATAATTATCGTAAGGTCCATCCCTTCTGTTACGTGCCACCTCATAATCCTCGTCTTAGAGCACGTCAAATCCAAGTTCTCTTCGTGTCCTTTCATCTTGCACATTCGCATCCCTATCTATCATCTCATCGGGCCTTTCAACCTTTACGCATCCTCAATCATCTTCAACGACACCCACGAATCCCGATACCACTGTATTACCATCCAATGACATAGACATCAACGCCGTCTCCCCTGTACCCCATCCCGTATTTGCCTTATCCCACCGATTCCTTGCCTACGCTTCTAGGACACCCTCAGTGGGTTCGGGGCGACCATATGCTCAAACACCCGTTCGCGCGGATGGTGCCAACATGCAGCCGGACCTAGGTGTCATGGCGCTGCGAGTTGGCGGGTCCATGCTGAGCGGAATGCGCGCTCTCGGTGGTCGCGCACTTACCGCTGCCCGTGCGCGCATCTCGGATACTCCACCTACGCCACCATCCAAACCCCTCTCGCGCAGCGCCCCGGAGCAGGAGAGTATTCCGAATGAGTCAAACTCTCAGCCAGCGCAAACTGGACATCACGTAACGATCCTCGATTTAGCGCCACTCGCTGCGCCGTCTCCCCGCGCACCAGAGCTTATTGTGGAGTTCTTGGCCTCCAAGCGTCAGCCCATCTCGGCGCTGCACTTTTCTGCCGATGGTAGCGCACTCATGGTTGTCCCAAGCGACGGACAAACTATCAGGGTTTTCCAGGTGCGGCCTGCGCCGCGCGCATTACGTTCTGCAATCAGTGAGGCGGGGCAGTTCGATGGGGCAGAGAGTGCTCCCACTGTCCCGGTAGGTCCTGTTGGTTCGCTTCTGGACGCTCTGATCCCCACTCTCAAGAAGGATAGCGCACCTTGGCATATGTATGATTTACGTAGGGGAAGGACGTCTGCCGTCGTCGAGAACCTCGATTGGGCCTCGGATGGTCGTTGGATTGCCGTGGCAACGAGGAAGCGCACGGTGCATGTTTTTGCCGCAAACCCGTACGGGGGCCTGCCGGACTGGGCAGAGTCATATCAAAGGGAGGGTGTGTAACTCGCCTAGTCTGGTAAGTCATTATCTGCGTACAGTGAAGGTAGCCTCTTGGTCAACTCACTGTTCCTCTCAGTCGCTCTCCACGAGTCTTCCTCCCCTTGTCCGTTTGCGCGCCGCCCAGCCTACGGCAGGTCGCCTCACTGCTCCGCTTGCCTTCATTTTCATCCACTCCAACGCTCATTCGCTCCCCAAGCGCTTGCTGCCGTCTCCCAGCGTCGTTTCCCCGCCATGCTCTACACCCAGTTCTTCGCACTCGTCGCCACCACAAGAACCTCTTTCACCACCACACCGGTCCAGGCGATCTAATTTCCAGGATATCCTCATGTTCGACCCTGCAGATGGCTCTCTCTCTCTTCGGCGATGTGAGATCAGTCTCCGCCCGTACGAACAGAACCTTTCTGTTCCAAGTGCGGTGCCTGGCATCGGAGGTACCAGCATATCTTTGCCCTCTCGCCCTTCGTTCGGTCGTGTCAGTGCGCCGCTGCCCTGCGCCTACAACCACCTCGCGCAATAAATCTACCGTTGCGCAGGCGCAAGACAAACCAACAGAGATGGTGGGGCATGAGAGTGAGGTGGCGACATGGAATCTTAGGAGGGGTCGAGATTGGCCTGTTGTGAAGGCTCCAGTACGAGTGGAGGGGCACGTCTCGGAGACGTTCAGTTCGGCCTCCGCACCAAAGTACGGCTTTACCTTTGTTCCTTACGTCACGTTCTAACGTTTCCTTTTCAGTTGGCTATCGTTTGCGGAATTGCGAACCAGTTCCCAGTCCCCACTCGTCCTTCCACAGTCACTCTATCTTTCCCACCAGTTCTCTTTTCACGCCCTTGGTGACGATTATCATGGCCGGCTTCGTCGATTCCAGCTCGACGCGCTGGGACCCAAGATTGAGGTGCGGAAGGAGGTTGAAATCAGTGCGTATTCAGCTGGCGCGGGTGAAGCTTTCATACATGGGTCGCATGACACCGGGCGCGCTTCATCATCTTTCGACTGAACCACTGTCATCGGCAATGGCCAGCGGGCTTGAATATCCGTCCTCGCCGCCAGTGATCCCCATGTTTCCGAACGGGACACCGGGGTCGTTCAAGAACTCGGTTCCGATCCAACGTGTTCGCTGCCGGGCTCAGTGACGGCATGAGCGAAGGCTTTGCACGTGTCCGTCGTGGGGTCAGCCGAGTTCGTAGTCCTCGTCTCTTTGCTTACAACGACATGGCTACTGGAGTACCGCTGGAGTTTGGAGAGGAGGACGAGGACTTCATGTTATATGAGGGCACGTCAACTTCGCGGGAGGACGGCGGGTCCGTCTCGACACCGTCGTCAGGCCCAGGGGATGCTGGCGAACACAAGGACGGCGAGGAGAACACATGGTCGTTGTGGGACGCTGGGACTTCGAAGGTGGACGAAGAACGATCCCCGGAGCTTTCCGTAGTCGGATTCATGGACGAGGACGAAGAGCAGGCGCTGACGAAGCGCAGGAGCCGGTCACTTGCGCGCTGAATTGGTGGGTTCCGAGTTGATAGATGTGTTTGGACGCGAAAGACGATAGGTCATTACCGTTGTGTACGATACTCGACGAATTAGGAGTTTTTGCAGTCGCCGTGCCGCGTTCGAGTGCCATGAACACTTACGTTAGCTGTGAAGTAATTCGACCTGGACGACCATCGTGACAGCCGTGGCTCTATTCCGACTCGCTTTTGTTCGGTCTTGCGACGATGTTGTCTTTCCTCTTGAATTTAAACTCGATGTATATGCGACGGCGACTGCTGGGACCATATCTCTGCCTGCTTCTCCTGTCCGCTCTCGCTGCCTATTCACCACCCTCTGGGTTCAATGACCCCAAGAGTAAGTCGGTCGACCTTGTCAACCCGTGCGTACGATCACACTTTCCCTATCCCTCACTTTCTATAACACGTAAAACACAGGCTCATTGGGAACGGTGGGGACTCGCCAAACGGCTCTGGCGGCATGATCCCGTCGACTGCTCCGCCATTTGCCATGACTCGTTGGGTTGCTCAGACGCGCGAGAACTACGTGTCGGTCACGCCGTACAACTACACTGATACCAAAATACACGGCTTCCAGGGGACCCATCAACCCGCTATCTGGATGGGCGAGAGCGCACAGGTCGTCGTCGTTCCCGGCGCTGGTCGGGTCCAGAGCGACTTTGCACGCCGCGGGATGCGCTTCAGCCACGACGACGAGCTCACGACGCCAAGCTATTACCGCGTGCGCTTGGATGCGATCGAAGGAGGTTCCATCCTTGCAGAGCAGAGTGCCAGTGCGTAGTGCCCCGACTTATTTCTTGCCTATCTCCCCTGACACTCGCAGCGCAGCCTCCCGCGTCGGCCACCTCCGCTTCACCTTCTCGGGAACACATGCGCCCTACGTGTTCCTTGAGGCTACGCGCGCGTCTGTGATGGGCTCGTCCGATCCATCCAACGTCACGTACCCGTCCGGTACCATCGCGATCGACCCCGCCGCGCGCGAGATCACCGGCTTGAATCCCGAGCGGCAGGACTTCATCATCGGCCCCAACCGTGCGGAGGGCTTCAGGGGGTACTTCGTCGCGCGCTTCGATGCGCCATTCGTCGCGTTTGGGACTGCACAGAACGGCACGGTGCGAGCGAGCGAGACCGCCCGCGACGGCACCATACTAGGCGGCTATGCCGTCTTCCCTCAGGACATACGCACCGTGGACGTGCGTATCGGTGTGTCCTTCATCTCTGTCGAACAGGCCCGGAAGAACCTCGAGAAGGAGATACCAGATGGCACTACACTCGAGCAGACCGCCAAGACGACACGCGCCAAGTGGGCAGAGAAACTTGACCGGGTGCAGGGTCCAAGGCGGATCTCGAGAGCAACTCCAGACATTTTACACGGCACTGTTCCACACCCTGCAGGTTTTTAGTCTTTCGCTTTGGCGAGTTTTGGCGCTTCGTTGACGTACTCGACTATAATCCAGTACCCGTATGAACAAGATGAGGACGGTCAGTATTACTCTGGGTACGATGACCAAGTTCACGAAGGTGTCTCATATACTGGCTATTCGATCTGGGTAGAGATTAATCGTTCGCTTGTCGGCTGTATCTGACGTTGCACATGCAGGACACCTTTCGGGCAGTTTGGGGATGGCAAATCCTCTTCGCTCCCGAACGTATACCTGGGATGGTGCAAAGTATGTTGCAAGATTACAAGGAGGTACTCTTTTGGGGCGTTTCTACCGGTAAGATTGACGCTGAGCGTGGCTACAGGGAGGATGGCTGCCTATGTGGAAGAATATTGTCGGTTCGCAGTGTCTTAAATCTGGTCGAAATATCCTTCGAACACTGACGGTACATAGAAACGAACATCATGGTTGGCACCCATGCAGACTCATTAATCGCGGAAGCTGTGCTGAAGGGGGTCACGGGATTCGACCTGGACTTAGCTTATGAAGCTGTTTATAAGGATGCCACGGTTCCTCCTGCCGATGACAGCACTATCGCGTAAGCCCCATAGATTATTTGGTCCTGAATTTTACTCACGTCCAACGCAGATATTCTGACAGGCAAGAAAATGTAGGTTACGAAGTTCGTGCCGGTTTAAGTAGCGTCTATGCGACAAGGGGATGGGTCGCGGACGACATTCACTCTGAATCTGCTTCGCGGACCCTTGACTACGCTTGTTAGTTCGGTCCCACGAACTGCTCCGCTCTTACTGACCAAGGTCCCATTAGACGACGATTATGCGGTCTCCGTATTCGCTGGCCTGTTGGGAAGGACGGAAGACTTCCACTTCTTCCGGAATCGCTCCACTTTTTCTCCTGGCACCATCTTTAACAACATAACCGGCTTCATGGAAGCGCGCAATGCAAGTGGTGCCTGGGCCGGACCAGACAACGGGTGGACGGAGGGCGACAATGTGGGCCTACTCATTCGATGTTGTACACGCTGTTCAAGAACTCATCGCACTGCGCGGGGGTAAAGCCAATTTTGTGCGGAGTCTGGATGAACACTTTGATTGCGGTGAGTGAGTCCCTCTACTTCGCTTCTTAGGGACCTAATTCAACGGTTACAGGACACAACGACCACACGAACGAGGTAAGTGCTACCGTCGTCTGTTGGGATGCCAGGACTGACTTCTTTTGACCAAAGCCTTCGCATCACATCCCATACCTCTATGCTCTGGCTGATGCGGCATCGAGGGGCCAGATGCGCATCCGCCAGGTTGCTCGGACCAATTACAACGAGACTGTGAATGGTCTCTCGGGGGTATGTATCACAATTGTGCTCTGCTTTGTGATACTTTACCACGACATGTACAGAATGAAGACTGTGGCCAGATGAGCGCATGGTTCATCTACAGTGCCCTTGGCTTCTATCCTGTTAACCCGGTGTCAGATGAATACGTCGTTGGAAGGTGTGTACTGATAGAAGATTATTTAAGGGCAGCGATAGCTAATTTAATTCATATATGAATAGCCCATTTTTTGATGCAGTTACTATTAACTTGCCTGTTATAAGCCAGCCACTACATGTCATCGCATCGGGTGCAAGTACTAAGCCATATGTCAAGTCATTAAGGATTAATGGTGAAGAGGTAAATGAACCCATTATCAAGCACTCCCAGATTGCATATGGGGGTGTAATTGAGTTTGAAATGAGTGATCAGCCCCAGACATGGGCATCTTCAACAATATAATTTTACTGTGATATGTTTGTTTCATTTAGGCAGATATAGATAGCAGCTAGGAGCTTCAAGTTGTTATAGCTATTTTTATATCAATAGGCCTATGTGGAAAAATTACTAGTGAGCTGAATGAGTGAAGGTTAAGCATAATTCAGTTAGCTAAGGTTCAATCAATAAAAAATAAAGCTTACAGCCTGTTCAGTGTATATGGCATTAGCCAAAAAATAGCCATTGTTTTTTATTTGTTCTCTGCTATAGTGTCTACCACAGGTGCTTATCTGACTTGAATGGTTCTAATGGTGGATCTCTCTCTTATGAAGTAATTGTGGATGGCTAAAAGCAACAGATCCTCTCTGTTGTAGTTAATAAAGGTACTATCAGGGCCTACAAGCTGGGCCACCTCACCCACCCTAACACATCACCTGTTACATCTCTATATAATGTTAGTCTGACTTGGACTTAGAACAGGCAATGATGACTTAGCAAATAATGGTGATGTGACCTTGTGTCAATATAACACAGTGCTCAACAAGAGCCCAAAGCCCAAAGATAAGGGCAACTGTTGAAGCACAGAAATAACAAGCAAGAGATAAGCTTGAACAGCTAAAAGACAAGTTAACTTCAGAGGTGAAGTGTTATGCTCCACAGGCATTAGTCTGCCTTGAACCCATGACAGTGTAAACAACTTAGCAAATGACAGGTGAATGTGGACCATGTGTCAACATGATGTAGGCTGAATGGGAGCCCAATGGTGTATAATTACAGTGAAGACAATGAAGAAGTTTGACTCTTGGTAAGTTAAAGTAGAAGCACTCTTAGTCCTAGACTAGGGTAGATGATAGACAAGTCAGAAGGTGGATTGAAGAAGACTAAGATGGGGGCTCTTGGTCTTCTACAACTACTACTTATACATATACACATGGGCTTTAAACCACTGCTTAAACAGTAGGTAACCAATAGTGTAAGTAGCTTGAACCCTACTACAGCTATCCTAGGATTGAGTCATACATGAGTTATATGTGAACTATGCTGACTGATGCATGTGTAAGTGTCCTTGACTAATTATTGGCCTGTAGTCAAAACTGGGTATGAGTCATACAAACACAAGTCAGAGTCTATATTGTAACATTACCCCCTTTTTAGATGTGAGGCCCTATCTCACATAAAAGCCAACAGGGGCCACCCTCATTGCACTGTCTCAATTTGATTGCAAGTGTTGGTGTGCTCAAGTCAATAGATAGAGTCCAACTTATCTTGTTGAACTGTCTCCAACTGCCTCCTTATCTCCCTGAGCCTTGACAACAGCCTGTCTTTATGGAATGTGGCTGTTATGCCCTAGCAGTGGTGTGGGTTCTGAAGGTTCTGAATTACACAAGTATCAAGCAAAGACATCTATTGTCTTATTGCTATGAAACACAAGTGGTAGGGGTGTGGCACAAAGTGCAGCACTACTCTGTAGGATAGGGCTCCTCACCTGAAGTGTGTAACACTTTTCTACACTCTATCTTGCAAGTGCACAGAGTCTAACAGGTGTGACATATTGATATAGTTCAACTGCAAAGATTATAAGGTGTCATAATTAAGGACAGAGGTAGGGGATGCACAAGAAGAGAGAATAGAGTGAATGTAACGTCGTCACGACATTAGCCTGACTTGAGCTTGAGTAGTGGTAACTACTTAGCAAATATTCTGGTCCTGACACGATGACGCGAAGGTCCGTGCTCTTGCCTTAGTGAATGCTCGGAGGCACACCGACAAGTACAGTCTTAGTCTTGAGGTTGACGCGAGATAAGTAGAGAGAGAGAGAGAGAGAGAGAGAGAATGATAGACGCAAGAGGCAAATAGAGAGAAGCAAACAAGTGACGATTCAAGAAGACCAAGATGGCGTGTCTTGGTCTTCGCATGGAGTCTTAAATACATATCGAGCAGGCTTACAAGCGCTGCTATGAGTCACTGTAGGTAGCGTCCAACATATCGCAGAAACATCGCAAACCCTAGTACTACTAGTACCTGTACTAGTGGCGTCGGTCATCAGTCAGCTATCATACCCGTATCACCTATCGCACTACCATATCACCGTAGGTAAGTCCGCAACTAATATACCTTACCGCCGTAGTTGCAACTGGTACAGTAAGGGTAGAATCCGAGTTACAAGTCAAAGTGGAAACGTGACATCACCTGTCACGTTTCCACTTTGACTGGTGACTCGGATTTGACCCTTACTGTACCGGTTGCGACTACGGCGGTAAGGTAGATTAGTCGCGGACTTACCTACGGTAATACGGCAGTGCGATAGGTGATACGGGTACGATAGCTGACTGATGACCGACGCCACTAGTACAGGTACTAGTAGTATTAGGCTTTGAGATGTTTCTGCGATACGTCGGACGCTTACTTACGGTGACTCATAGCAGCGCTTGAAAGCCTGCTCGACTTGTATTTATAGTGTCTCGCGAAGACCAAGGTAGGGCATCTTGGTCTTCTTGAATCGTCACTTGTTTGCTTCTCTTTCTATCTCTACTTCTTACCGAGAACTAAGGCAGTACTTGTCGGTGTGCCTCCGAGCATTCACTAAGACAAGAGCACGGACCTCCGCGTCGTTGTGTCAAGAACTATATATATTCGCTAAGTGGTTACCGCTGCTCGAGCTCAAGTCGGGCTAACGTCGTGACGACGTTACATCACCCCCTTTTCAGCATGAGACCCCGACTCACTGAAAGTCCCGTGCTGGCCAGCCCCGCTGTTCTTCGGTGATGCGCTCAAGAGCGGTGGCACGCTCCAGTCGATAGATGGAGTCGCGCCTGTCGTCCTGTGCGCATTCGATCATCGCGCGGAGTTGACTCACTCTGGTGCGAAGTCGATCCAGCTCATAGCTGGCCGTGCGGAAGTGCGTGACCTCCGCCGTGAGGGACTCGTCGTTGATGCGGTTGAGCGCGCGGTCGGTAATCTTGTCTGCTTCGAAGACGACCAAGTCTTCGTGCGGGTACGTGGGGCAGAGCGCAGCAGATATGTGGGGTTTGGCGTAGAAGGGCTTACCGTACACGTGCGGCGAACCCGGTATGACCCCTAGTATGATTGGGTCTGCCCCTCTGATGATCTGGACGTGCGATGCATCCCTCTCTACTCCATCGGGGCCGGTGATGGGGTATCGAATGTGATGGGGTCGTCTGTTCGCCCGGAACCCTTCAGGCGCAATGACATGCGCTGGGTCGTCGGCGGCGGTGAACGGACGGTGATCGGTGGCTCCAGGCACACGCACACATCCTCGATACATGGGGGAGCCGTCGGTGTAGACGAGCCATGGCGTGATGCCGGGATGATCAGCGTCGCGCTTCGTTCGTAGGAAGGAATGTGCTGATGGGTAGTAATCTTCGTCGTCATGGCCAGCCTCAGCTGCCGCCATCGCTGCCGTCGCTCTCGCATCTCCCTCAGTCGGGCCGCTGCTGAGTCGAGTTGTTCCTTCTGCCACGCTGCCGCTACCCTCCTCCAGCCCTCCAACTCGTACTCCATCAGCGCTTGAACGCTGGTCGTTGCGTGGGAAAACTCCACGAACGCTGATGAGGTCGTCGCTTGGGGGGATAGCGGCGATGGGTTCTCGCTCACCGCGATCGTTTCGGAAGACGTGGACGACGGCTTGCTCGTCGTCTGGAGTGGTAGTTGGGTCGGGGAATTGGGTGACGATGTGGGCCCATTCTTGCGCGGTGATAGGCCCCTCTGCTGGTGTAAGAGGTGTCCATGGGGTGAGCTGAGTGTTTGGGACTTCAGTGTCGTTGTCCTCAGCCAAGAGGGCGTGGGCGTCTTCGGCGAGGGAGTCGAGGAGTTCGGCTTGTGTGACATGTCGAAGGGGAGAAGTGGGCATGGAAGTAATGATAGAGCGAAGGAAGAGGGGATGACTTTCCTGAGTGTGGACTGAACTCGTTTTAACCATTTTTTTGTGTGCTTGCGTTTCCTGATAAAGACGAAGTGCTTCCGGTGCGAAGACGTCATCCTTGTTGACCCACTGATTCTCCGAGTCTGGGTACCCCTTCCATTTGACGAGATATTGGAGGCGTCTTCCCCTGCCGAAGTGCCGAGAGTCCAGAATGGCCTCGACTTCGTATTCTTCTTCTCCATCAATCAACTCGGGTGGTGGGCGCGTGAAATTTTCTCCGTGAAGAAGGGTTTGTTTGTACGGTGTGAGAAGATCGATGTGGAATACTGGATGGATGCTCCACTGCGTGGGAAGTTCCAATCGATAATTGTAGGGGGACATCACCTGTGTTACTCGAAAGGGACCATGGCGTTTTGCCGTCAATTTCGCTGTGGGTTGATTGGTCCTCAGGTGTTTCCCTTCTAGCCATACGAGGTTGTTGACACGGAATCTGGGCGTGTCTTTGTTGTGTACCCAAGCTTCCTGTGCCTTCTTCATGAGGCGTTGGGCATCTTCTCGCGCCTCCTTTAGCTGTATCAGCCGTCTCGTTACCTGCGGAATGGGAGATGGCTTATCGGTCCAGTCTGCATGTGGGTCATATCCCATCAGAAGTTGGAACGGTGATTGTTTGGTGTGTTCATGTGGCCAGTTATTGTGTGCAAATTCTGCGATTGGTAGATAAGCAGTCCAGTTATCTTGCCGCTCATTTACCCAAAAGCGCAAGTACTGTTCCAGCCATTGATTAGTCCTCTCAGACTGTCCGTCGGTGCGTGGGTGGTACGCCGTAGATATGTTTTGTTGGATTCCCAAAACTTGGCAAATTTCCCTTGCGAATTTGGACGCGAAGCGGGGGTCTCGATCGCTGATGATTTTACGCGGTAACCCGAAACGTTTGAACACATGGGTCACGTACAAAATCGCTGTTTCTTCTGCGGAGATTTCCTCTTTACATGGTATAAAGACGGAGGCCTTGCTGCAGTCATGATCTGTGACGGTTAGAATACTGTCATACCCCTTCAATGATGGGAGTTTGGTGATGAAGTCCATGGCTACCGTATGGAATGGCATGGCCTCCAGTATTGGCGTTATGGGGTGTAGTGCGGCGCGGATGGGTTGGGTGTTTATTTTATTCCGTTGGCATTCTGCACATCCTTGCATGTATTCGTATACGTCTTTTCGCAGCCACGGCCACCAGTAATGTCTTTCCAAGATTCGCTGCGTCCTCACGATTCCTGGGTGGCCATGTATCGGCAAATCGTGATGGTCGTGTATCAGCACCCGATGGGTCGATGCAGGTCCGGTTATTACGAACCTGCCGTCTTTGTACCACTCTCCCTGTATCTTTTTAAGGTGGTGGGGGTCTGCCCATACTTTGATTACTTCTTCATCTTGTTGATGGCGTGGTTGCAGTAGATTTGGGTTTGCAACGAAGGTGCGTGTGGTGTTGAGAGTCCGCACAAAGACTTCGGGAGGGAGGACGACAACTTCGCTGTTGTCTTCAACTCCCTGGTTGTAGTCGGGTCTGCGTGATAAAGCGTCCGCCCTGCCGTTGTTCTTTCCCTTGATGTGATGAATCTCGAAGTCGTACTCAGAAAGTTCGAGTACTTCCCTGGCAACACGTCTACTGATTTTCTGTGGGGACTTCCAGTATTGTAGATTGAGATGGTCCGAATAGATTTTGATTTTGTGAGGGGCTCCTGCTAGTAGCAGTCTCCAATTTCGCAGGGCTTTGACTATTGCGAGTAGCTCCAGATCGTAGATGTCGTAGTTTCTCTCGGCTTCGGAGAGCGTTGCTGAATAATAGCCTATGGGGTGTCGCTTGCCGTCAGATTTCTTTTGCAGTAAAACTGCTCCCACCGCGTAACCCAAAGTGTCTACTTCCAGTTCGAATGGGTCTTGGAGGACAGGGTGTGCCAGCACCGGTTCTTCCGTAACGAGATTTTTCAGCGTGTTAAACGCCTTGTCTTCTTCCGCTGTCCATCGCCATTCTTCGTCTTTTCTTGTCAGTTTGGTCAGTGGTTTGGCATGATTTGCGAAGCCATGAATGAAAAGTCTGTAAAAGTTGCAAAAGCCCAGGAAAGATTGTACGTCCTTGACTTTTGTTGGCGTCGGCCAGTCTTTGATGCCTTGAACTTTTACGGGGTCCATGCGAGTTACCCCCCTTTCAAGGATTACCCCCAGGTAATCCATTCGCGGCTGGTGGAATAGGCATTTCTCGAGTTTGAAGTAAAGGTCATGCTCCGCTGCAACACGTAAGACGTCGCGAACCGCGGCGACGTGGGCTGAGAGGTCATGGTCGAAGTGAGTGGCGATCCTGATGTCATCTATGTAAACACGTATCGTGGTGCCCAGGCGCTCATGCTTCGCTATCGTGTCCCAGTAGATGTGATTCATCATAGCCTGGAAAGTGGCCGGGGAGTTGGTAAGACCGAAGAACATGACCGTTGGTTCAAAAAGGCCAAATTTGGTCTTGAATGCCGCTTTCTCTTGGTCGCCATCGCGTATGCGTATGTTGTTGTATCCCCAGCGGATATCGAGTTTGGTGTAAATGTGCGCGTTGCTGAGGTCTAGAATGAGGTCTTGGATCAGAGGTAGCGGGTATTGATTGCGTATGGTGTGTGAATTGATGACTCGGTAATCCTGAACCGGGCGTAGTTTTCCGTCCTTCTTTTTAATGAAGAAAAAGGAGGATGCATACGGCGAAATAGACGGGCGTAAATATCCTTGCTTCAACTTTTCGTCCAGGAACTCCTTGAGTTCGCTTTCTTCTTTCTGCATCATAGGGTATACTTTACAGTCTATGGCGGCCGGCGCGGATGGTTTGAAATCGATTGCATGGTCCCACGGCCTTGCCAGAGGGAAGCGATGTGATGCCTGCTCACTGAAGAGTCTCGTGAATGCTGCGTATTCGGAGGGGAGTGGTACTGCTGTCTGCTGCTGTTTCGCCTGTATGGCCAGTTCCGTCGAGGTGGTGGCTCTGGCGAAGGTTTCCTCCTCTAGTTCTCGTACAATTTGCTCCTTTTCGTCCGTAATCAAGGCTCGGACGACGGTGTTATGAAGCAGTTCTTCGGTAGTGGCTAGCACTACTGGTAGCATGTCAGGATGTATGGTTGCGTTTGCCCAACTGATAGTGGGCTCAAAGGCGCTCAGCCATGGGTAGCCCAGCACCATGTCCTCGCTTCCGAGGTCGGTGACCAGGAAGGTCATCTTCTGTACCTGCCCTCGTGTCGTTACTTCTAGGTTAACATAATGAGTGATTAACCCAGCTTTGTTTTCCGTGTTATCTATATTCCATATTTTGCGAGGTGTGTCAAGCAGTTGTACCGGGACACCTGCTCGTGCCGCCATGCTTGGCCGAATAAAGTTGTCAGTTGCTCCAGAGTCGACCAATGCGTTGGTTTCAGTCGTTTTGTAATTCGTTCGGACAGTCACTGGAAGTCGCAGAGATCGATAGCGCGTTGTCACAATTACAGAATTACATTGTAAAGCCCTCACCCAGACTGACGGGTTCAGGCGTCCCGAAAACCCTCTTTTCCCCACAAGTCTTGAAGTATGAGGTCTTTTACCTCATCCGTGCTATTGGCCACCTGCGTGAGCCACTCCTTCGCCTGTTCTCCAGCTGTTTTCGCCGCGTTGATTTGGGGTGCAGGTGTCGCACTTGGTGCTGGCGTCGCGTATCCTGGGAGTGATGGTTCGTATTGTGACACAGGTCCCGGTGATGTGGGCCACTGAGAGGGCCACGTTGTTTCGGTCATTCTGCTGCTGGAGGGGGGGTTCTGCCATTGCCTTGGCATTCGCGGATAGGGGCAATTTCGTGAGAGATGCCCTGGGGCGTTACAGTTATAGCAAAGGACGTTCCTTAAGTCCCTTCTGGCCCCTCCTCTCCCTCGTCCTCGAACTCCCGGTCCCCCTCTTGGTGGGAACGGGGGTGGAGCTCTGTTGTGGGGTAACTTGTTGAAGTCGATGTCTTCCGACCCAGCAAGTCGTACCCTGGCACGATCGGCGGAAGTGTCCATTGCCCACGGATTGTTTTGTGGCAGATTCTGGGGGAGTGTCCATCCTGCATTCCCGCTTTGCTTCTTCGGTTGCGTTGTCATATTTTTGTGCTCGTTCAGCCTGGCCTTGAGGTGTATATAGTTCTTTTGTCTTTTGAGAATGGCCCTATTCCAGTCATCGAATGTGACCGGGTCGTCGAATTGGAACGCGTTCTTGAATAACTCCTTAGGCAGCCCCGACGTGAAGAGGTCGATGGTTTGGGGTTCATTGAGGCGGTAATGAGCCTTCCGCGCTAACTGTTCGAAATCATTGACGTACTTGTCAATGTCCTCTCCCATCATCTTGAAGCCCTTCCTTAGTATGGCCTGTGCTTGTTCTCGTTCTAGCGTGTTTTCGAACCGCTGGCTGAAGCCATCGGCCACGGCTTCCCATAGATCTCTGGTATAGGGACTGATCCCTCGTTGTATTTGCCTGTTGAGCCAGTTCAGGAAGGATAGGACCCATTCGCTGACTGCTCCTCCTTTGATGTATGATAGAAACAGGAGGCATCTCCTGTAATCGTTTCACATGATGGGTGCATCCAGGTTCATGCCCCAGTAGACATGCCACTGTGTCAGAAATTGATCCACTTTAAGCCTGTCTCCGTCAAAAATAGAGGGTGGCTCGCCGGTGAGTTTTTCGTTGTGATGCCTCCCGCCCCCTCCAGTGCCCCCGCCTTCATCTCCACCTCCACCTCCACCTCTGCCTCCGCCTCCGGGTGGTCCGAAGGGTGGTCCTCTTGGTGGTTCTGTTCTATGTAGGTCGAAGGGGATTCCTCCCCCAGGTGGTGGCGGCGGGTCTCCGCTCGGTCCTCCTACTCCTGGTGGCAGTTCTAGTGCTGGTTGTCTCCCGGACGGGGGATCTCCTCTGTCGGATCCTATGGCTCTGAAAATTGCGGCGTCATCCGCGGTCATGCGTGTTCCGGTTTCTGGATTGATGGGCATAAGGATGTCCCTTGCCTCGGCTCGTATGGCGCGTGTTTCTTCTAGCGCGACTTCCTCCATGGCCTGTGTCAGGGTTGCCATGATTGCTGGTGATCGAATATGAATTGGTTCTGGCTCGGTAATATGTGCAGACTCAGCTCGTTCTATAAGGAGGTCTTGTATTGCTCCTCTGCTGGTTTCCGTTTGATTTGGTTCTCGTCCTTCACTTTCTTCCTGGCTTTGTTCACCTTCTCCTTCTTCTGATACGACTTCCCCAGTGGAGTGTTCTCGCAATTGCCCGTTGATGGGGCCCCAATCTGCCCTGCTGTTGAGTTCTCTTGCATCGATATCACACTGATACCTGGGTCCTGCTGGTCGTATGACGTCCCACTGAGAGTCTATAGGGTTCCACGTAACTTCTACCCAACACAAGTGGTCGAAGTTGAACTCAACTGGGCGGAACCTGCTAGGTCCGTTGAATTCTACGAAATATCCGGTTTCTTGTCTTTCCCTCCAACTGGCAGCTTTTAGAAAGCGCGTGGGGATGTTACGCTCTCCTCTTCTTGGGAGCGAATAGGGGCGGAAGCTTGTCCACTGATCTCTTGTAGTCACCGCCACGGTGGGATCTTGGTCTTAATGTAACGTCGTCACGACGTTAGCCCGACTTGAGCTCGAGTAGCAGTAACTACTTAGCAAATATTCTGGTCCTGACACGACGACGCGAAGGTCCGTGCTCTTGCCTTAGTGAATGCTCGGAGGCACACCGACAAGTACAGTCTTAGTCTTGAGGTTGACACGAGATAAGTAGAGAGAGAGAGAGAGAGAGAGAGAGAGAATGATAGACGCAAGAGGCAAATAGAGAGAAGCAAACAAGTGACGATTCAAGAAGACCAAGATGGCGTGTCTTGGTCTTCGCATGGAGTCTTAAATACATATCGAGCAGGCTTACAAGCGCTGCTATGAGTCACTGTAGGTAGCGTCCAACGTATCGCAGAAACATCGCAAACCCTAGTACTACTAGTACCTGTACTAGTGGCGTCAGTCATCAGTCAGCTATCGTACCCGTATCACCTATCGCACTACTGTATCACCGTAGGTAAGTCCGCAACTAATATACCTTACCGCCGTAGTTGCAACCGGTACAGTAAGGGTAGAATCCGAGTTACAAGTCAAAGTGGAAACGTGACAGTGAAGCCACACCAAAGGTATGAAGGCAAGGTTGCTAGATTGCAAATAAAGCCAAGTATGGCTTCCTATGGTCTATGGTACAGGTTTATATAGGACAAGGTTGCAAACAACATGAACACAAGTCCACACAATAGGGTCTTTCAAAGTTCCCTTATTTTGGTCCCTTATTAAACACATTAAAACACCCATTAAGCCTGTTTTTGGTGTAAATTGGATGATAATGTGAAATTTAATAAAACAAAAATGGACCAATAATGCCCAACTTTGAAACCCCCCCCCAAAAAAAAGTCAATAATGAGACAATAATGAATTAATTTTGTGCCTTGCAGCCCCCAGCAACATTTTGGTGGGGTAAATCTTTTTCAATCTCCACTAGACCAAATTATTAGTTCCACTTCGGAGTTCATAAAACGTAATCATATTTGCTGTCCTCATAAAAAGAGATCTAACTCTGATTTTTTAGCAGCCCCCCTTAATGAAATAGAAATAATGGCATTTTGTAAAAAGGAGCCCCTCCTATCCTTAAAAAATCACATTATTGGTCTCATTTTTGATATCATTTTCCAAATTAATGGCTTGCAAAATGAGATCATAATGGTTAGGTAATGAGATGAATAAGGGAACTTTGAAAGACCCTAATATCAAAGAGACCAAACAGGTTAAGGAGATATTTGGATCAAGGGAAACAGTGCCACTAATAACAGTAGCTCCTTTGGTTACAAGGTATAATACAGAAGGGGAAAGGCAACTGAAAACATACTGTGACTGAAGTCTGAAGCATTGGATCATAACAGTGGTGGCCTGGAAGTGATGGATCTCTGCAGTGAGAGACTCATTGCCTATCTTCTCAAGGGCATGGTCTGTCATGTTGCCTTCTCTTATCATGATGAGATCTTCATGGGTGATGAAAGCCTGATTGTGTGGGGGTAGGTGTGGTCAAGTGTATGATAGGCAGCTGTACATTTATGGCAGTCCCATCACCAGTCCTAATATAAATGAGCTCCTGCCTATTATTACCTGAATGTGGTTAGCTTCTACAACCTGTCCTCTGGGAAGCTTGATCTTGAAGGAAAGCAAATTGGTTCCCCAATTGTGCCTGAAACCTTCTGGTGCCATGATGGAGATGGGATCATCTTCAGGAGATCAGGGCTCATAGGGTGCCACTCAGAAAACTTGGATGTCTCAGGTGTTATGTCATGGTAGGGATGATCACTTGACTTGAGCAACTGTTGCTAAGTTGACAAAACAAAGATTCATCCAATATTCTCTAAGTCAGATATGACTTAGAGATCTGTCAAATATGAGTGGTCTTTGCACAAATAGAGTACTAAGTTCAAAGAGAACTTAGAGAGCTTCTGATGAGATGAGAGGAGTTCCACAACCAGCCTTGTTCACCAAGTACTGTAAGATACAAGAAGACAAGTCTGAGGCCTATAGCTCTTAGATGTCTTAGTACTTATAGTAAACCAGACCAGTAGGAGTCCAAGATACCATAAGTAGACAGTCCAAGTAATGACGAGTCATAGTACTGTAAATGATGAGTCATGGGAAATATGAGGACTGTGCAATGAGTCATAAGGTAAAAGAACAATAAGCAGCCTACATCATAGGACTGCGCATCCTGGAGAACAAGTCTTAAAACATAGAAGACAATAGAGCTAGCATAGGGCTAGCCCCTCATATGAGTCAACCATTAGGATGCATGAGTCATCTCTAAGATGACTGCAGGTCCGAGAATATAAAAATAGGAATGAGTCACAATGACTCCTGCTGTGCACTACAGCACATGCCATATGGTGGCTACCTGACTGGTCATGAGGCAAGGATTGTAAGAAATGAGGAAAATAAAGTAGGACATAATGTGGACATAACACAATCCCCCACTCAGGCTAGAAGTTGCCCTGACTTCCACAACTTGACAGTGGCGAGACAAACTTGTGAAAGAGGGGATATACATAGCAGACGACTGTTCTGGTGTCGTCCACTAGTAATGGTAGTGGTACTTGCAACTGTAGGGGTTGTTGCAAGCCATCCAGTGAAACTTGGGCCCAGGAACAAGGGCCACACGGTTTCTTGACTGGTGGTTCTTTGTCCTTTTCTTCAATTGGGTACTCCTTTTGACCCATCCTCCTCCTTCCTGGGATGCCTCATCCCAAATCTTTACTACCGCCGTCATAGCTAGACGCGATGCTAGCTTCTTCTGGCCACTTCTAGCTCTGGGCCACTTGCTCCAGTCCTTCCGGGACCACTTCTTCTTGCACTCTAACTCACCTGTCTTAGCCCAAAGGATCTCTTTCCACCACTCCCAAGAGGTGTTCCAATACCCCTCACTTGACCCCGAAGTGGCAGACTCTGCTGCACTCCCTTTGAGATCCGACTCATGACTCCTCTCCCTGGGAATCAGTGTTGTCGTCACCTCGCTCACTGGCAAGGACTTTTGAGCTGGACTAGTAATGGAATGTGGGATGTGGTTTTGCTGGGTTGAGGAGTGGGACGGGCTGTGTGTGGCCTGCGAGACAAAGGTGAACCAAGGCTCCTTCTTGAATGGGGAGCTACGCTTGGCAAGTTGGGGAGGAAGAGTGTCAGCATTGTCAAGAATGATCCAGTCCTCATCTTCTTGAACAACCTCCTCAAACTCAGAGGTGCTCTGCATGCTGTCCATCTCCCCCTGGGCTTGGAGAGATGGAACCTTAAAGAGGTTACTGGTGGGGATAACAATAGAGAGGATAGGACACTGAGTGGTGTTGACAGTGGAGGGGGCAGAGTAGGCAGACATGATACAGGAGCAGATGGTGAGAAGCAAGAGCAGTTGAGAGGCAAATTTGTGAAAGAGGGGATGAGTCATCCCATCTTTGTTATGATCCGACGCTTCGGACTTCAGTCACAGTATGTCTCCACCCTGCCTTTCCCCTTCTGTACTATACTTTGTTACCAAAGGAGCTACTGTTACTAGTGGCGCTGTTTCTTTGTCCCGAAACTTCTGATTGCCCCGTTTAGTCTCTTTGATACTGTGTGGACTTGTGTTCACATTGTTTGGAACCCTGCCCTATATAAACCTGTACTATAGACCGTAGGAAGCCAGACTTGGCTTCGTTTGCAATCTAGCAACCTTGCCTCAGTACTTTGGTGTGACTTCGCCTTATCCCTCTCTTCTTGTGCATCCCCTACCTCAGTCCCTAACCAGGACACTTCGAAGTCTTTGCAGTTGAACTATATCAACGCGTTACACCTGTTATACTCTGTGCACTAGCAAGATCAAGTGTAGAGAAGTGTTAGACACTTCGGACGAGGAGTCCTGTATTACAGAGTAGTGCTGCACCTGGTGCCACACTTCTAGCACTCGTATTTCATAGCAATAAGACAACAGAGGTCTTTGCTTGATACTTGTGTGATTCAGAACCTTTAGAACCCACGCCCCTGCTAGGGCATAACAATCTTTCACATACACCCTTTTTATCTGTTTGCTCTTGCCTTTTGATCTCTGCTTGAAGTCTGCTATCATGTCATCAGCATGTAAATTTTCTTCTGGTTCCCACAAGTTGTTGCTTGTGGGATACCCCTTCCACTTGATTAGGTAGTGCATCTTGCACCCTCTGCCTTGTGGCTTTGCTTCTAGAATCTTTTTGACTTTGTATTTGGGTTCCCCTTGTATCATATCAGGCACTGGTCAGGTGTAGTTTGGTCCATGGAGTTCCGTCTCCTTATATGGAATTAGGAGGTTGGCATGGAATATGTTATGGATCTTCCATTGCTGTGGTAGTTCCACTTGATACACCACATCTGATAGTTTTCCCATTATCTTGAATGGCCCATATCTTTTTGGAGCTAGTTTTGCTGATGGATATATTGTTTTGATGTTTGTTCCTTTCAGCCAAACTTCTCCTTCCTTGTATGGCATAAACCTTGTTCTTTGGTGTTTCATTGCCATCACTTTTTGTGCCTTTTCTATATTTTCTTGCACTTCTGTTCTGATCTTCTCTAGCTCTTCCAGTCTTTCCACAACTGCATGCACATTGCTTTTGGTGGTCCAAGTCATCTTTGGTGTGTACCCCATTAGTAGATCAAAAGGGGACTTTCTTGTTGTTTCGCTTGGCCATTGGTTAGTTGCAAATTCTGCGAATGGAAGCCACCTGTGCCAGTTGTTTTGTTCTTTGTTACACCAGAACCAAAGATATTATTCTAGCCATTGATTTGTTCATTCAGATTGACCATCTGTTTGAGGGTGATAGGCAGTGGATATGTTTTGTTTAATCCCCTAGTGCCTTGCACAATCCTGTGGCGTATCTTGACATAAGTCTTGTATCTTGATCTGAGATAATCTTCTTCAGTACCCCAAACCTTGGGTACACATGTCTTGCATACAACTCTGCTACTCCTTCTGCTGTAATTGTTTCTTTGCAAGGGATGAATATCGCCGCTTTGCTGCAATCGTGGTCTGTGATTGTGAGGATGGTGTCAAATCCTCCAGCTTCTGATAGTTTTGTGATAAAATCTATTGTGACTGTCTGGAAGGGGAGTGTGTGTTCTGTTGTAATGGGAATTAGTCCCAATTTCTTGTGTGTTGTGTTTATCTTGTTCTCTTAACACTTGGCACATCCTTTGACATATTGCTTGATGTCATTCTTCATTCCTGGCCACCATATGTCTTTGCTTGCTATTTGGTAGGTGTTGGTGATTCCAGGGTGACCAGCAGAGGGAGCATTGTGAAAAAGGGAAATTACCCCCTGCTTAAGATTGTTGTCTCTGGCAACAATAGTTCAGTTGTCCTTTCTCCATATAGGATCTTCTTTCATCAGCTGGAATGTTTTTGCCCACTTCTGTATTCTTTTGAGGCTTTCTTCCATTTGCTGATCATCTTCCACTTGTTCCATAATAGGTTGGAAATCTTGTGGATTGACTCCATTGCGATAGCATTCCCACTCTCTTTAATTATTGGGGTTTGCTTCTTCGCTTCCTGCCACTTTGGCAAATACTTCTGGAGGCAACACTACTAGTTGCCTATTGTCCTTTTCTCCTTGGTTGTAATCAGGTCTTCGTGAGAGGGCATCTGCCCTTCCATTCTTCTTGCTGGTGATGTGTACCAATTCGAAGTCATAGTTCATAAGTTCTGTGTGCCATCTTGCCACTCTTCTGTTGTGATCTCCGGGGTTTTTCTAGTAGAGCAGATTGGTGTGATCAGTGTATACTTTGACTTTATGTGCTGCCTGGTGTAAGTA
The DNA here is from genome assembly GCA_025766275.1 of Lactarius indigo. NCBI lineage: Eukaryota > Fungi > Basidiomycota > Agaricomycetes > Russulales > Russulaceae > Lactarius > Lactarius indigo. Next base: position 408,532 of record JAFKAC010000036.1, read on the forward strand.
GTGCCTCCAGTGCTTGAACATTTCGTGCAAGCCTAGTAATCTCCTTGTTGTAAACATCGTAGTTTCTCTGGGCTTCATTTAATGTTTTCAAGAAAAAGGCCACTGGGTGCGTCACATTTTTGTTGTCTTTTTGCATGAGTACTGCACTGATTGTGTAGTCTGAGGCTGTCAACTTCTACTTCGAATGGTTTTCTTTGATATGGCTGAAGTAATACTGGTTCGTCACATATTCGGCTTTTCAAGGTTTTGAAGGTGTCCTGTTCCTTTTGAGTCCATTGCCATTTGACCTCTTTCTTGAGTAGATTGTTCAATGGTTTAGCCATGTGTGAGAATCCTTTGAATGAACCTCCTGTAGAAGTTGCAGAATCCTAGGAATTGTTGTATTTCTTTGACTGTCTTAGGGGTTTTCCATTCCTGTACTCCTGCCACTTTGATTGGGTCCATGGTGACTGTGCCATCTTCCAGTATTACTCCCAAGAATTCTATCTTCCTGACTTCAAACTGGCATTTTGACAGTTTGAGATATAGGTCCAGTTTTTCAAGCCTTTCCAACACCTGGCATACTAGTTTCCTATGTTCAGGTATGTTGTTGGGTGTTGCCACTAGTATGTCAGTCCATATAGATGATTACTTGTCCAGGTTGCCATGATATCTGCGAATTGAGTGTTCATCATTCATTGAAATACTGCTGGGGTGTTTCGCAAACCTGAAAGGCATTACTGTTGGCTTGAAAAGTCCTATATTTGTCTTGAAGGTGGCTTTGTGTTTGTTGCCCTTCCCTAAACCGTATGTTGTTGTATCCAGTTTGTACGTCCATCTTCATTATAGAGCCTTGAATCCTGTACTTTATCCACAAGTTCTTGTATCAGGGGAAGGGGATATCTGTCTGGCACTGTATACAAGTTGATCTTCCTGTAATCCACCACTGGTCTTGATTTGCTGTCTTTCTTTCCTATGAAAAAGAAAGGGGATGCATATTGCGAGTGTGATGGTCTGATGTATCCTTTTTCCAGATTTTCTTGTATATATTCTTTGAGTTTCTTCTGGTCTTCAAGGGTCAAGGGATATATCTTGCAGTCCAATATGGCAGGAGTGTCTTTTACCAGTTCGATAGCAATATCCCAAGGTTGATGTTTGGGAAATCACTTGGCCTGTTGTAACGTCGTGACGACGTTAGCTCGACTTGAGCTTGATGTGGCGATAACTACTTAGTGATGATCTCAATAACCCTCTCTTGAAGACACAGAGGTCCAAGTCTAAGTCCTAGTGAAAGCGCGGAGGCTCACTGAAAGGTTGCTTATGATCTCGTCACGAACGAAGTCAGACACCTTGCAATGACAGGATAACAAGACATGAGAAAGAGAGAAAGAGGAGAGAAACAAGTGACAATTCAAGAAGACCAAGATGGCATATCTTGGTCTTCACGAGACACTATAAATACAAGTCGAGCAGGCTTTGAAGTGCTGCTATGAGTCACAGTAATGTAGCGTCCAACGTATCACAGAAACAACTCGAACCCTAATACTACTAGTACCAGTACTAGTGGTGTCAGTCATCAGTCAGCTATTGTATCTTATCACCTATCGCACTACCGCACTACCGTATCTCTGTAAGTAAGTCCGCGACTAATATACCTTACCACCGTAATCGCAACCGGTACAGTAAGGGTCCTCAGCCATATCGATCGCTACCAGTCCGAGACATAACATCACCCCCTTTTCAGCATAAGACCCCGACTCACCGAAAGTCCCTTGTAATGTTTCGGACTGTTTCAGACTGATTATCGGGCGATGCGAGTCTTGTCCTTACTGTACCGGTTGTCACTACGGCGGTAAGGTATATTAGTGATGGACTTACTATACGGTGATACGGTAGTGTGATAGGCGATACGGGTACGATAGCTGACTGATGACCGACGCCACTAGTACTGGTACTAGTAGTATTAGGGTTCGAGTTGTTTCTGCGATACGTCGGACGCTACTATACTGTGACTCATAGCAGCGCTTCTAAGCCTGCTCGATATGTATTTAAGATTGCTTGTGAAGACCAAGACACGCCATCTTGGTCTTCTTGAATCGTCACTTGCTTCTTCTCACTTGCCTTTCCTTCCGCATATCGAACATCTGACTGGAATCATGACTAAAAGGATATAAGCTTGCCGGTGTACCTCCGCATATTCACTCAGGGCAAGGACTTGGACCTTCGCGTCTTCAAGACAGAATCATCGCTAAGTTGTTACCGCCTCATCGAGCTCAAGTCGAGCTAACATCGTGACGGTGTTACATCCCTTGCTGGCCAGTCGCGCTGTTCATCAGCAATGCATTCCAATGCCATGGCGCGCTCTAGGCAGTAGATGGAGTCCCTGCAGTCGTCCTGCACGCATTTGATCATGGCGTGAAGCTGACTCACCTGTGCACGAAGTCGATCCAGCTCATAGCTGGCCGTGTGGAAACGCGTGACCTCAGCCATGAGCGACTCATCGTTAATACGATTGAGCGCGCGGTCGGTGATACAGTCTGCTTCGAAGACAACAAGGTCCTTGTGGGGGTACGTGGGGCAAAGGGCTGCCAATACATGCAGCTTGGCATAGAACGGCTTACCGTAAACATGTGGCGACCCTGGTATGACCCCCAGAATGATAGGGTCTGCCCCCCTGATGATTTGGACGTGTGATGCGTCCTGCTCTACTCCATCAGGTCCGGTGATGGGGTATCGAATATGATGGGGTCGTCTGTTTGCCCGGAACCCCTCAGGCGCAATAACGTGCGCGGGGTCGTCAGCAGCAGTGAATGGACGGTGGTCTGCGGCGCCCAGTACGCGCACACGTCCTTGATACATGGGGGACCTGTCGGTGTAGACGAGCCAGGGTGTGATGAGGGAATTATTAGGGTCGCTTTTCGTTTGAAGGAAGGCATGGCTCGCCAGGTAGTAATTGTCGTCGTCATGGCCAGCCTCAGCTGCCGCCATTGCTGCCGTCGCTCGCGCATCTCCCTCAGTCGGGCCACTGCGGAGTCGAGCTGTTCCTTCTGCCACTCCGCTGCCACTCTCCTCCACCCCTCCAGTTCGTACTCCATCAGCGCTTGAACGCTGGTTGTTGCTTGGGAAAACTCCGCAAACGCCGATGAGGTCGTCGCTTGGGGGGATAGCGGTGATCGGTTCGCGTTCACCGCTCTCGTTTCGGAAGACGTGGACGATGGCGGAGTCATCATTGGGGGCAGTTGTCGGGTCGGGGAACCTGGTGATGATGTTGGTCCATTCTTGTGCGGTGATGGGCCCCTCTGCTGGTGCAAGAGGTGTCCATGGCGTGAGCTGAGTGTTGGGTACTTCGGTGTCGTCGTCCTCAGCCAAGAGGGCATTGGCGTCTTGTGCGAGGGAGTCGAGGAGCATTGCCTGGGTGACATGTCGCAATGGGGAGGTAGGCATATGACGATGAGAAGTGGTAGAGCGGAGGAAGGAGAGATGACTTCCTTTGACTCTCATCCCACTGGTTTTAGCCTGTTGCCCGTGAGCCTTCATTTCCTGATATTGGCGAATCGCTTCCGGCGCGAAGACATCATCCTTATCGACCCACTGATTCTCCACGTCCAAGTAGCCCTTCCATTTGATGAGATACTGAAGGCGCTTCTTTCTTCCAAAATGCTGAGCATCCAGAATGGCCTCAACCTTGTATTCTTCTTCCCCATCGATTAGTTCTGGTGGCAGACGTGTGAAATTTTCGCCGTGAAGGGTAGTTTGTTTGTATGGGGTGAGAAGATCGATGTGGAACACTGGGTGGATGGTCCACTGCGTGGGAAGCTCTAGCCGGTAGTTGTATGGCGACATCACCTGTACAATGCAAAAGGGGCTGTGGCGTCACGCTGCTAATTTCGCCGTGGGTTGATTGGTTCGAAGGTGTTTCCCTTCTAACCATATGAGATCATTGACACGGAACTTGGGCGTATCTTTGTTGCGTATCCACGCTTCTTGTGCCTTTTTCATAAGGCGTTGGGCGTTTTCCCTAGCTTCTTTCAGCTGTGTCAGTCGCGTCGTCACTTGAGGGATGGGAGATGGCTTATCGGTCCAATCAGCTCGTGGATCATATCCCATCAAGAGCTGAAACGGTGACTGTTTCGTGTGTTCATGTGGCCAGTTATTGTGTGCGAATTCAGCGATTGGCAGGTAGGTGGTCCAGTTATCTTGACGCTCATTCACCCAGAAGTGCAGATACTGTTCCAACCACTGGTTAGTTCGTTCTGACTGTCCGTCGGTGCGCGGGTGATATGCTGTTGATATGTTTTGTTGAATTCCCAGGATGCGACACACCTCCCGCGCGAACTTTGATGTAAAACGGGGGTCGCAGTCACTGATAATTTTGCACGGCAGTCCGAAGCGTTTGAACATGTGAGTGACGTACAGAGTTGCCATTCCTTCAGTGGTAATTTCCTTGTTGCATGGGATGAATATGGAGGCCTTGCTGCAATCGTGATCTGTGACAGTTAGTATACTGTTGTATCCTTGAGATGAGGGGAGTTTGGTGATGAAGTCTACCGCCACGGTGTCACGGTACCAACGGACCGTCCGTGACGCGTTCGAGTTCGGGCCCAAGACAAGGGCAAGGTAGAGTCGGAACTTGCTCAATGAGCAAGCTAAGTCGGTGAATCAAGGCTCAAGCTCAAGGCTATCGCTTGCGAGAGGGGAGTCGGACGTTTCAACGACAAGGCAGGACAAGGTTGGATTCAAAGGACTAAGAGTAGACAAGGTAACTACTTGTTTACTCTACAACTCTTATAGTCATACAATACTGGGGTTTTCGGGTCTGTTATCTAGGCCACATCAGCTAGCTGAGAGACGCGTAAGTGCTAGCGCAATTCTGATACAAGAAGGTGTTATTCTGAGGCAATTGGGCAAGGGGTTTGGCATAATTGTGAGCCAGCGGTTGCGCTGGCGATTCGTGACTCGTGACAGGTGACTGTGATGTCACGTGATCGTGACACACGGTGTGGAACGGCATGGCTTCCAGTATTGGCGTAATAGGATTCAGCGTGGCTCGTATCAGCCTTGTATTCACTTTGTTTCGTTGGCATTTGGCGCATCCTTGCACGTATTTGTACATGTCCTTCTGCAGTCTTGGCCACCAGTAATGTTGTTCCAGGATGCGTTGGGTTCTCGCAATCCCAGGGTGGCCATGTATCGGCAGGTCGTGATGATCGTGTATCAGTACACGGTGCATTGATGCTGGTCCCGTTATTACGAACCTGCCATCTTTGTACCACTCTCCCTGTATTTTCTTGAGGTGGTGTGGGTCTACCCAGAGTTTGATTACCTCCTCATCTTGTTGATGGCGTGGTTGTAGTAGGTTTGGGTTCGCAACGAAGGTACGCATGGTGTTGAGGGTTCGTACGAAGACCTCCAGGGGTAGGACAACGACTTCGCTGTTGTCTTCGACCCCTTGGTTATAGTCCGGTCTTCGTGACAGGGCATCCGCTCTTCCGTTGTTCTTTCCTTTGATGTGGTGAATCTCGAAGTCGTATTCAGAGAGTTCGAGCACTTCCCTGGCGACCTGTCTACTAATCTTTTGCGGCGACTTCCAGTACTGCAGGTTTAGGTGATTGGAATAGATCTTGATTTTGTGAGGGGCTCCTGCGAGTAATGGTCTCCAATTTTGCAGGGCTTTGACTATGGCGAGTAATTCCAAGTCGTAGATGTCATAATTTCTTTCGGCTTTGGAGAGCATTGCCGAGTAATAGCCTATGGGGTGTCTTTTACTGTCAGACTTCTTTTGTAGTAATACGGCTCCCACCGTGTAGCCTGAGGCGTCGACCTCTAATTCAAACGGGTCTTGGAGAACGGGATGTGCCAGTACTGGCTCTTCGGTCACAAGGTGTTTGAGAGTGTTGAACGCCTTGTCTTCTTCTTCGGTCCATCGCCATTCTTCATCCTTTTGCGTTAGCTTGGTTAATGGTTTGGCGTGATTTGTGAAGCCGCAAATGAAAAGTCTGTAAAAGTTACAGAATCCTAAGAAGGACCTGACGTCCTTGACCTTCGTCGGCGTTGGCCAGTCTTTGATTCCTTGAACTTTTACAGGGTCCATACGAGTTACCCTTCTTTCAAGGATTACCCCCAGGTAATCCATTCATGGCTGGTGGAACAAACATTTCTCGAGCTTGAAGTAAAGGTCGTGCTCTTCCGCGACTCGCAAGACATCTCGGACGGCGGAGGTGTGGGCATCTAAGTCATGATCGAAGTGAGTGGCAATGCCAATGTCATCCATGTAGACACATATCGTAGTCCCTAAGCGCTCATGCTTCGCGATCACATTGCGATAGATGTGGTTCATCATGGCCTGGAAGGTAGCTGGGGAGTTGGTGAGCCCGAAGAACATGACCGTTGGCTCGAAAAGACCGAATTTGGTCTTGAACACTGCTTTCTCTTGATCGCCGTCACGAATACATATATTATTGTAACCCCACCGGATGTCGAGTTTGGTGTAGATATGGGCGTTGCTGAGGTCGAGGATAAGGTCTTGGATTAGCGGCAATGGATACTGATTGCGGATAGTATGAGAATTGATGACCCGGTAGTCCTGTACTGGGCGTAGTTTTCCGTCCTTCTTTTTAATGAAGAAGAAAGAGGAGGCGTATGGGGAGATCGAGGGACGTAAGTACCCCTGTTTCAGCTTCTCCTCGAGGAATTCCTTCAACTTGCCTTCTTCCTTTTGCATCATGGGGTATATCTTGCAGTTGATCGCTGTCAGCACGGTTGGTTTGAAGTCAATCACATGGTCCCACAGTCTGGCCGGGGGGAAGCGGTGTGAGGCCTGCTCGCTGAAGAGTTTGGTGAACGTGGCATAGACCAAGGGGAGTTCTACCGCCGTTTGCTGTTGTTTTGCCTGTACCGCAAGCTCCATCGAGGTGGTGGCTTTGATGAAGACCGCTTCCTCTGGATGCAGATCTTGCACAATTTCTTCCTTTTCGGCCACCGTAAGGGCTCGAATGGCGGTTGTTATGAGTAGTTCTTCAGTGGTAGCCAGTACCACCGGTTGCATATCGGGGTGCATTGTTGCCGTTGCCCAGCTGATGGTGGGTTCAAAGGCGCTTAACCATGGATAGCCTAGTACCATGTCTTTGCTTCCGAGGTCAGTTACCAGAAAGGTCATCCTTTTCACCTGTCCTTGTGTTTTCACTTCCAGGTTAATGTAATGAGTGATTAACCCAGCTTTGTTCTCCATGTTATCTATATTCCATATTTTGCAAGGTGTTTCTAGTGGTTGCACTGGGATACCCGCCCGGGCTGCCATACTAGGTCGAATAAAGTTGTCGGTCGCGCCAGAGTTGACCAGTGCATTGGTTTCAGTCATTTGGTAATTTGTTTTGACAGTCACTGGAATTCGCAGGGATCGATAGCGCGTTGTCACAATTACAGAATTACATTGTAAGGCCCTCACCCAGACTGATGGGTTTAGGTGTCCCGAAAACCCTCCTTTCCCCACAAATCTTGGAGTATGAGGTCTTTTACCTCATCCGTGCTGTTGGCAACTTGCGTAAGCCATTCCTTTGCTTGTTCCCCCACCGTCTTCATGCTGGCTGCGTTGATTTGTGGTGTGGGTGTCGCGCTAACCAGGCAGCAATGGTTCGTATTGTGATACTGGTCCCGAGGGCCAGGCGGTCTCAGTCATTCTACTGCTGGATGGAGTGTTCTGCCACTGCCTCTGCTGTCATGGGTATGGGCAGTTTCGTGAGAGGTGTCCCGGAGCGTTACAGTTATAACAAAGGACATTCCTTAGGTCCCTTCGAGACCCTCCTCAGCCTCGTCCCCTAGCTCTGGGTCCTCCTCTGGGCAGGAACGGCAGCAGGGACCAGGTATGGGGTAGCTTGTTGAAATCGATGTCCTCCGACCCCGCGAGTCTCACTTTGGCGCAATCCGCCAACATGTCCATGGCCCACGGGTTTGTCTGTGGCAGGTTTTGCGGGAGTGCCCAGCCGGCGTTGCCGCTTTGCTTTTTTGGCTGGGTCGGTGTATTCTTGTATTCGTTGAGCCTTGCCTTGAGGTGTATGTAATTCTTTTGCCATTTGAGGACGGCCCTCTTCCAGTCATCGAATGTGACTCGATCGTCAAATTGGAACACATTTTTGAACAGTTCCTTGGGCAAACCCAATGTAAAAAGGTTGATGGTTTGCGGTTCGTTGAGCCGGTAGTGAGCCTTCCATGTGAGCTGCTCAAAATCATTGACGTACTTGTCAATGTCTTCTCCTGCCATTTTAAAGCCCTTCCGTAGTATGGCTTGCGCTTGCTCTCTTTCCAGCGTATTTTCGAATCGCTGGCTGAAGCCGTCGGCCACGGCTTCCCATAGTGCTCGAGTGTAGGGACTGATCCCTTGTTGTATTTGCCAGTTGAGCCAATTCAGGAAGGATAGAACCCATTCGCTGACTGCTCCGCCCTTTATGTAGGATAGAAACAGGAGGCATCTCCTGTAGTCGTTTCGCATGATGGGGGCATCCAAATTCATGCCCCAATAAACATGCCACTGTGTTAGAAATTGGTCCACTTTAAGTCTGTCTCCGTCAAAAATTGAAGGGGGCTCACCGGTGAGTTTTTCGCTGTGATGTCCTCCTCTTCCGGCATCCCCTCCACCTCCGCCTCCTCCACCACCTCCTTCTGGTGGTCTGATCGGTGGTCCTTGCGGTGGCTCGGTCCTTCGTAAGTCAAAGGGGACTCCTCCCCTGGGCGGCGGTGGTGGGTCGTAGCTTGGCCCTCCTATGCTGGGTGGTAGTTCTAGTGCTGGTGGTCTCTCAGATGGAGGGTCACCTCTGTCAGACCCTATGGCTCTGAATATGGCAGCGTCGTCAGCTGTCATTCGTCGCCCGGTTTCTGGATTGATTGGCATGAGTATTTCTCTCGCTTCTGCTTGTATTATGCGCAATTCTTCAAGCGCGATTTCTTCCATTGCTTGCGTTATGGTTGCCATGATGGCTGGTGATCGGATATGAATCGGCTCTGGTTCCGTGATATGTGCGGACTCAGCTCGTTCAATTAGGAGATCTTGTATTGCTCCTCCACTACTCTCTGTTTGATTTGGCTGTCGTCCTTTGCTTTTGTTGTTGCTTCCTTCTTGGCTTTGTTCGTCCTCTATCACGGTACCAGCGGACCATTCGTGACGTGATCGAGTTCGAAAGCTTGGATTTTACGCAAGCGAAGTGTGCTAACTTGACCTGCTCAGGGGCACGCAAGTGAGAGGGGAATAGACTGGATTCAAGGACGAAGAGTAGACAAGGTATGTACTACTCTATGGCTACATCTTATATACTCGTACATACTGTGGTTTTTCGTGACTGTTTTCTGTTATGTTTCAAGCTCCTAATGAGCTGGCAGAGATACTTCATACGTGGCAGAGACAGCTGGCAAAAGATCAGTGCGTTGGCAATCGATTCGACGTGGCGAGCTCGTGACCGTGATGTCACATGGGCGTGACATAGCCCCCCTTCTAGGTGCGATCGTCCCAATCCGCATCATCAAGTGCGCGTGAGAAATCGTAGTCGTGACGAAAAATGAAGTGGGCCAGTCGTTTGTATGGCGTTCCACGGCGTTGTGTGTGGAGTCGTGCCGTGATTTGTGTTGCTCGTTCGCGGTCTACTGCACGCCTGAGCATGGCGAGCCAGGCACAGTACGTGCGAGCATGGGCATGTGTCATAGGAACATGGCAAATTCGTCAGGTCACGCACTTGGTGTGGGGCTGACGACATTCGAATGTGAGGTGTTGATCGTTATCGCAGTAACTGCATGCGGGCAGGCCTCGCCTGTCGTGGCGTGATGCACGTTGGTCTTCTTTGGCTAGTCGACTGGTGGGCGACTCCTCTCCGTGAAGGGTTGGGAACTGAGTATGACGTGTCATCTGTGCAGTCTGGGCGTAGGTACGAAGGGGTTGGCGAGGTGGAACAGGCAGTGCGATTTCCGATCCGAGGACCGGTACGCGGTGATGGTTGAGGCGTCGATCAGTATTGTTCATACGTACGGCGGCGAACGGTAATAGTGTAGGGAGAGGATCTGACAGATAAGGCCTTAGGCGTGAGGCTGCACGTGCGTTAGCTAGGCGTTGATCTATCTCGTCGGCTTCAGTGCTCCACTCGCTCCAAGCTCGCTCGGTTTCCTTCATCCGTGAGACGAGCTGGTTGCACCTTGTAAGGGACGCACAAAGGCAATACACATCCGCAGTAACTCCTGGGTTGGCGAGTAAGTACATGGCCTGGTCGACCTCCGTTCGGGCGGGATGATCTGCACGAAATAGGTCCCTAGTATCTGGGGAGTCAGAAGGGGCATCCGGGCCGATATGAGGTTTGGCGAATAGTGGACCGTAGTAAATCGGCTGGTTGCGTCCTTCGGTGGCGATAATTACAGGTCGATCGCGTTGATCGATCAAGAACTGGACAAATGGAGCTCGTCCCCTCGTACCGTTAGAGAGCGGTATCTCCATGATATAGTCGTTAGTGGGGAGCGTCATGGTCCAGTTCCGGTCTGGTTGCTCGATTCTGTCGAAGAGTGATCGGGTTTGGTTTGACCCTTGTGGGTTAGTGGGTCGCGGGGGTAGCGGGTGCTGTGGCAACGTCGGTGTCAGATTAGTGATGCGCAGAGCGAGAGTCGGTTGCGTGGGAGAGGGCAAACTGAGACGAGGTACCTCCGGTGTTGGCGTTAGCGGCGATTGGGGTCCGTCCCATAGTGTCGACTCTTCCTCCTGGGCGATTTGTTCCAGTGCCTCTTGCAGTAGTCGTTGTCGTCAATTAGTGCGGGCTTGTGAGTGTCGTTGGTGCATCCCTTGCGGGGTGATGTAGGTACTAAGGCCCCACATGTCTTCGCATGTACGCGGGGAGTTTTCCCGTGCATCATATGTTGGGCCGACGTTCGCCCATCGTTCGACATCTCGGTTGACCTGTGCGCATAACCATTGAGGAGTATCACAGTCGGAGATCCACAGATACTGTGGTGGATGGCGAGGGGGCTCGTTGTCCATGAGTGTGATGTGGTTAATAGTCGCGTCTCGCGAGTTTTTATATTCGCGGACGAGATCCGGGGCGCGTAGATTGGACTCAGGTTCCCAGCTGTCGTGGGCTGCGGAGTACCCTTTCCATCGCACTAGATATTGTGGCGTTTTTTGACGACCGAAGAGACGATAATCGAGAAGTCATTCTACCTCCCATTCCTGTTCTCTGTTTACCAGATCTGGGGGTGGATTATCTTCTTTGGCACCATTGATCGCGGTCGTTTTATACGGCGTCAATAGTCCGGCGTGAAACGTATTATGAATGCGCCAGGTAGGTGGTAGTCGAAGGGAGTAAGAGACGTCAGAGATGCACTGTATAATCACAAAGGGTCCGTATCGCCTAGGCGCCAGTTTTGTTGTGGGATGAGTCGTTTTTAGGTTAGTGGCATCTAACCACACTTTGTCTCCGATACGATAGGGCTGATAGGCGGTACTTTTTACCCATTTTAGTTGAGTCGCCTGCATGGCTTCTTTCGCCTGTTGCCAAGCCTTTTGGAGCGCGTCGAGTCTCTCGGTAGCTGTTGGAGAGGGGGTGGAATTAGATGTCGGTTGGTGGACGTGAGGTATGAATCCCAGCAGTAACTCGAATGGGGCTTTCTTGGTTGTTTCGGAAGTCCACGCGTTTAGAGTGTACTGTGCGATTGGGAGCCATTTTGCCCAATCGTCTTGTTGGTAGTTAGAGAAAATCTGTAGATACTGTTCGAGGCATTGGTTAGTTCGCTCGGATTGTCCATCTGTTCGTGGATGATAAGCGGTACTAATGTTTTGTTCCACCTTTAGAGCTGTACAGAGTGCTCTAGAGAACGAGGCAGTAAACCTTGGATCTCGATCTGAGATGACTTTAACAGGAAGTCCATAGTGTGGTACGACATGACAGAGATAGAGTGTGGCCAATTGTGTCGCGTCAATTGTTTCTTTGCAGGGGATAAAGATACTCGCTTTTGAGCATCCTTGATCCGTAATCATGAGGATGCTATCGTACTTCATCGATTTTGGGAGTTTAACGATAAAGTCGAGTGCGATAACGTGAAATGGTAGCGCCGTCCCAGTGGCGTAGATAGGGGAGATCGGTGGTTTTGGGCGTCCTGGCAGGTTTTTATGGGCCTGACACATAGGGCATCCTATGACATAGTTAGTAATGTCGTTTGTCATGTTCGGCCACCAATAGTGTTTCTGTATCGCTTGTATGGTTTTCGTTTGGCCGGGGTGTCCAGCGGTAATTGAATCGTGAAAGGATTCAATCACCCCCCTTCTCAGAGGGAGATCGTCCACGATCACAAGGCGACCGTGGTGGAAAAGCAGCGGGGAGTCGGGGGTAGATCGTTCGAGGTGATAACGATCGACCCAATTGGAGGGAAAGGCGCGAAGTTGGGCGTGGCGGCAGCGATCATCGAGAGTTGTGATTCGAGTGACGTTGATGAAGTAGGATGGGGGTAAGATGGTAATGCCGACGTTGTCGTCAGCGTTGGGCGTGAGGGACGGATGTCGAGATAGAGAGTCCGCGTGAAGGGTAGGCCCGGGTACGTGTCAGAGTCGTAGGTCGTAGTTGGCCAAAATATTGACAAGGCGTGCCACGTGGCGATTGATGTGTTGGGGGGACCGATAATGGAGGAGATTGGCGTGATCAGTAAAAACGGTGACTGGATGGCGAGCTGCTACCAGAAGATGGCACCAATGCTCTAAACCGCATACGAGTGCGAGGAATTCGCGATCATAGACATCATAGTTTCATTCCACGGTGGTAAAAGCTTGCGAGAAGTAGCCTACTGCCTGGTGTTTGTTATGTACATCGGGTTGAGTCAGAATAGCTCCTATAGCGTATAGTGATGCATCCGTTTGAAGGGAATATGGGAGGTCCGGATTGGGCTGTTTAAGCGCGGGTCGTGAGCAAGCTAATACAAGGAGGGTGTCGAGTGCGGTGGTATGTTCTGAAGTCCAGGCGAACGGGATGTTTTTGCAAAGGAGCTGTGTAAGTGGTTGAGCTAAATGGGCGTAGCGCGGGATGAATGGTCGTTGGTATCCTAAGACTCCAAGGATACTGCGCACTTGCTTCACCGTAGTAAGTTGCCAAGGCCAATCGTGCAGACCGGAGACTTTGTCTAGTCCCATGCGAATGGTTCCATCAGCGATCGACATACCTAAATAGTCAATTTCGGTGCGCTCAAATTCGCATTTCGAGAGCTTTAGAAAATAACTCTCGTCGAGGAGGACCTGTAGAACGTTACGGACGATCATTCGGTGTCGCTGAATGTCGTGTGTGGTGGCGATGAGTATGTCGTCCATATAGATGAATAACTCTGCCGGGAATTGGTTGAGTAACGAGCGAAATATGTGGTTCATCGTGCGTACGAAGGTTGCTGGTGAGTTAGTTAGTCCGAAGTACATGACCATCGGTTCAAATAATCCTTGAGGTGTTTTGAACGCGGCCTTCCATTGATCGCCGTCTTTTATTCGGATATTGTTATATCCCCAACGAATGTCGAACTTGGTGAACAACATTTTATCGGCTAGTCGATCCAGGATATTAGAGATCAACGGGATCGGATACGTATCTCGAACGGTTATCTTATTGAGGGGTTTGTAATCTTGTACGGGTCGTAGTTTGCCGTCCTTTTTCTTTAAGAAGAAGAACGACGACGCGTACTGTGATTTTGACTGCCGAATGTATCCTTTCTCCAGATGCTCACGTAGAAACTCGTCCAAGTGTTCCATTTCTTTGGCATTGAGTGGATATATTTTGCACTGTAGTGTCGGAGGCACGTCCGGAAGTAAAGTGATCACGTGGTCGTCAATTCATTCAGGTGGAAAGCGTTTAGCAGCTTCCTCCAAAAAGACGGTGGCATAGTATTCGTATTGTGGTGGTAACTTTTCAGCTCCGCTCGAACCAAACTGTTCCGCCATTTGTTGTGCTATGGTATTGATGGCGTCCTGTGGTTTGAAGGTAAGTCGTCTGTCAGGTCCGAGTAACTGGTTCTTTGCCCAGTTGATGCGAGGATTGGTGTCTCTAAACCATGTGTGGCCTAAGATGATGCACGGGCGACCCAACGTGGTAACGTAGAGGTCGGTGTCGTACGAATCGTGGCCCCAAACAAGTTTGACCGAGCACACCTCAGTGATGGTTCCAGATTGGTTCGGCGTTCCATCGGCATTGTATGCCATCCTGGTAGGTACTCTGGTTGTCGTCATCCAGAGTTGGTGGACTAGGGCTGTGTCAATGAAGTTTTGCGAAGCCCCCGAGTCGAGTAGTGCGGGTACTTTGTCTCCTTCCGCAGTTATAAGCTGGATGGTAAGTGTCGATCCATCTTCGGGCGAAAGAGTATTGATTTCGGTAGCACTACTGTTTTCTAAGTCGTCGTCGTCATCGACCCCGACTTCTATGAGCATTTGGGATATCATTTGTCGTCGATCGGCGCTCGATAGGCCTAACATTCCGGAGATAAGTGTTTGTTTATCCAGTACTGGAGTGGGAGGTACGGGTGTCTGCGGTACCAAGATCGTCGTAAGTTCGTTAACCCGACCAGGATTTGTTTTTTTCTTAGGGCAGTCTCGAGAAAGGTGTCCCGACTGTTTACAGCGGAAACAGAGTCCTTCCTTTCGACACTGTTCCCATTCGGCCTGCTCCTGGGGGGTACGTTGTCAAGGCATAAACGTATTGACGGCATCCATGTCCATTGGTACTATGTCGTTTCATGTCGCGGGACGTGGTGCCGTTGGTTTTGGTGGAGGTACGCCTCCTTTTCCAAGTGCGGCCACACAATTGGTAATAGTCTGAAACCGTTGGACCTCTTCTCTAGTGGCGATTTTCCAATCATTCATTGTGACTGGCATGGTTCCGCATTTAAGGCAAGCGACGAGTAAACCCTTTTTTAGTCCTCGTCGAAAGAGGTCGACAGTGCCGATTGCTGTCATATCCCATCCGGCGGCGTCCGCGAGTTGTTCAAACCAGGCGATATACTTGTCGATCGCGTCGCCGACCATGGTCAGGGCTGTTAGTTTGGCATACGCATTCTGTTTACTGAGGGTGTCGGTCCAAGCGTTTTTGAAGTCGTCGATGAACTCGTTCCACAGGCGTTCGTCGTTTTCTGCGATAGGGTGAGTCGCATGATTTATTTTGTCATCAAGTTTTCGGTCCTGTGTTTGGTTCCAATTCTCAACGTCTGGCCCTCGAATCAACGTGAGCGCGAGGGCGACTCTTTGATACGGTGAGACCATTCTTTCGTTAGTGTGGTTTACTCGTTGATATTGATTGAATTCATGTAGAAATTGAGCACTCTTTGCTCAATTTCCGTCGAAATAGGTGGGGGCTCCACCCTGGAGAGGTCCATTGGTTGTCGTTGGTGTGGACGTGCTGCCGGATCCACTAGCCATTGGTACAGGTGGGACGGTGACGGGGAACGGTAGTGGTACAAGCAGTGGGGGTGGTTGTGGTGAGCGTCGCTTCCCTTTTCGTTTTAATGCGGTTACGGCTAATTGATGAATATTCCAATCGTACTCGGGGGTTTGTTGAGTGTTGGTTCTGACACGCAATCCCCAATCGTGTGGTTGTTCGACTCGAGCGCTGTTATATGTCGCCCAGCCTGGATAGTCTAGCAGTACTTCGTACCACGCGTTTTCGTTTTCGAAATATTCGATGTCAAGGCTTGGGTTGGGTGTGCGCTCGAGTGTATATCCTCTGTGGTGTTCCCACACGAGTTTCGGTACGGCAAGGTCATGGAGGTTCGGTGTCGTGCGCCTGAGCACCAGTCATTTTTCGGTGCTGTCGTTTAAGTCATTGGCGGGTTCAATATAAGCAAACGAACCGTCTGGGGTGTCGGCCAGTCTGTGTGCGTACGACACTTTATACACTGTGTCGTCTAGCGGAAGATGTGAGGTCTACTCTTATGTCACGGTACCAGCGGACCGTCCGTGACGTGATCGAGTTCGAAAGCTTGGATTTTACGCAAGCGAAGTGTGCTAACTTGACCTGCTCAGGGGCACGCAAGTGAGAGGGGAATAGACTGGATTCAAGGACGAAGAGTAGACAAGGTATGTACTACTCTATGGCTACATCTTATATACTCGTACATACTGTGGTTTTTCGTGACTGTTTTCTGTTATGTTTCAAGCTCCTAATGAGCTGGCAGAGATACTTCATACGTGGCAGAGACAGCTGGCAAAAGATCAGTGCGTTGGCAATCGATTCGACGTGGCGAGCTCGTGACCGTGATGTCACATGGGTGTGACATCCTCTCCAGTCTCTTCAGATACTGCTTCTCCAGTGGTGTGTTCTTGTAGTTGCCCGTCAATTGGACCCCAATCTGCCCTACTATTGAGTTCTCGCGCGTCGATGTCGCAGCGATATCTCGGTCCTGTCGGTCTGACGATGTCCCAATGCGTGTCTATTGGATTCCACGTAACTTCCGTCCAACACAAGTGATCGAAGTTGAACTCAACTGGTTGGAACCTACTAGGTCTGTTAAACTCCATGAAATATCCAGTTTCTTCTTGTCTTTCCCTCCAACTAGCAGCTTGTAGGAAGCGCGTAGGGACGTTGCGTTCTCCTCTTCTTGGGAGTGAATAAGGACGAAAACTCGTCCACTAGTCTCTGGTTGTTACGGCCACGGTGGGATCTTGGTCTTAATGTAACGTCGTGATGACGTTAGCTCAACTTGAGCTTGATGTGGCGATAACTACTTAGCGATGATCTCGATAACCCTCTCTTGAAGACATGGAGGTCCAAGTCTAAGTCCTAGTGAAAGCGTGGAGGCTCACTGAAAGGTTGCTTATGATCTCATCACAAACGAAGTCAGACACCTTGTGATGACAGGATAACAAGACACGAGAAAGAGAGAAAGAGGAGAGAAACAAGTGATGATTCAAGAAGACCAAGATGGCGTATCTTGGTCTTCACGAGACACTATAAATACAAGTCGAGCAGGCTTTGAAGCACTGCTATGAGTCACAGTAATGTAGCGTCCAACGTATCGCAGAAACAACTCGAACCCTAATACTACTAGTACCAGTACTAGTGGTGTCAGTCATCAGTCAGCTATCGTATCTTATCACCTATCACACTACCACACTACCGTATCTCTGTAAGTAAGTCCGCGACTAATATACCTTACCGCCGTAATCACAACCAGTACAGTAAGGGTCCTCAGCCATATCGATCGCTACCAGTCCAAGACGTAACACCTGTTCTTCAGAGAAAACCTTTTTGTACTTGTGGTATTGCTTTAGGACTATCTGGTCCCAGGTTTTCTCTTCCTTTGGTAGTGCTTTTACAGCCATTTCTGTTGAGGTGGATGTTCTTCTAATCTTTTCTTCCTCTACTTGAAAGACAAAGATTTCTTTGCCTGGTTCTGCCAGGGCTTCTGCCTTCTGGACCCATGCCTTTCAGATGCATGTTACTTCCTGGTCCATGTTGAGTCCTAATGTCTTGATCACTAGTGGTTGCATTTCTGGATTGAGGACTGTGTCTTTCCACCTGATGATGGGTTCGAATGCTGCCAACCAGGGGTATCCTAGGATGATATCATCGTTGCCTAGGTCTGTGACCAAAAATTGCATATCTTGATTCTTTGGTCCTGCTTGTACTTGTAGGTCAACATAGTGCATAATGTTGCCTGCCTTGTTCCCTGTACCATTGATGTTTTTGATGGTTCTTTGATGTTGAAGGGGTGCCTTCCCTATCTCCATCATCTTCAATAGCTTCTCACTAATGAAATTGTCCGTTTCCCTGGAATCTATGAGAACTTTCTTTTTGGCCATTTTGTGTGCTGACTGGATAATCGTTGGTATATTCAGCGATCAATATTTGCTAGTGAACACATCTTTTAAACCCAAGGTGCACACCCAGACCATTGGGGTTGCACCTATCAAAAATCTGCCTCACTGGGCCTCCCCTCCTGTCATGAACTCCCCTGTCATCTTTCCCTTTTCTGCCCTTATCTGATCCATTCCCTTTCTTGGTAGTTACCTTCTTGAACCTATGCCTTCCCTTATCTGATTGTTCTAGCACCTTCTATGCTATTATTGTTCACCCTTCTCTTGCTTTGCTGGCATAACACCATCTTACACAATAATAGCATCATCTTTCAAGCACACCACTCTATCTATAGCAACCAGTAGCACTATGTGCTCAGGTGCAATCCTGTACTATATAGGGAACCCTGTAGTGCACCTTAGCTCCTTAGCTTTGGCTTAATCAACTATCTGCATTGTATCTCCTATTGACTCCTTGAGTGCTTCAGTCCCTTCAGCACTCAAGCCCTTGACCCTGAACCCCTGACCCTTGACCCTTATCCTCTTTGGGTCATTCCCCTCTCAGCCTCTGTGCAGGCTTCCCCTTGACTTTGCCCTCACCCTCTTCTTGTCTTACTGGTCAGCCCAGTGACACGTAACCTTTGGACCTAGGCCTCCAAGCTCGTCCATTGCTACCGACTCAGTCACCTTAGCACAAGGGACTGCTACAGAAGGACCTTCCCACCTCAAGCACAGGGGGATTGTCACCGACTCAGCTACCCCAGCGTAGGAGCTGTTACAGAAGACCTTCGGAGTCCTTCCACCCAGTGGGGATCCGACTCAGAGTCCTTTGCCTTAGGCAGGATCTGTTACAGAATGACACATGCCCCTGCAGAGGTGTGACAGGGACTGTTACAGAAGAACTTAGGAGTCATTGCACTTAGTGCCAATCCAACTTGGCTGTCAACTGCCACATGACAGGAAGCCATTACAGAATGATACATGCCCCCACAGAGGCGTGACACCTCCATAGCTTTGATGGCTTCTTTCATGACCTTGAGCTTAGCTTTCAATTCCATTGACTGGCCAGCTTTGATAAAGGTGTGGGCAACCTCAGTTTTGTCACCCTCTTTGTCTTCTTCGCCTTCTTCTTTGCTTTTGACTTCAGCCTTCTTGGAACTAATGCTAGCTTTAGGTGCTTTTGTGTTATGGTTTTGCCCCCTCGACCTCAGCAAATGGTGATACAAAGGATGCAATCATGGAATGAGGAAGAAGATGACAGAGAAAAGGCTGAGATAAGCCATAAACCAAGAGATAAGTGCCCCAGCCTGCGATACCACTGGACCATCTGCAATGATGCACAGAACTATAGGTTCCACCGGCCCGGATAAAGCAATATCCAAGTTGCCTGTCATGTGACCCTGGCATGTGACCTGGCTAGAATGCACTGGAAGAGTCCAGATGAGCTTGTGCCTGGCTGACTGATGTTTGGTATCTGATGACTGATACTGACTGTGGATTACTCATCGACAATTACACTGTTACGATAAGGATGACTGATACTCTGTTCTAATTGGTTGACCGACTGTATGCTGACTGATGCTTACACATTCCTGATGACACTCTTACTGTATGATTACTCACCCTAGGATCATTGTAATAGGGTTTCTGAGTTTGAACCTTATGATAGCAGGAGTATAAGTAGGGTAGCATGTATCCCCTAGTTCTCCAGCTTGAGATTCTTGTGGTATTGTACTGGCTGTTTGCCATCCTCTCCCTTCTATCATTTGAGCCTGGGCTGTTTGCCACCCCTTTGGCTGTCTGCCAAAAACCCTCTCCTCTCTTATCTGCCATTTCTTATCTGCCATTTTCTGCCTCTCAGTACTTCTGTCTGATAGAAGGCTGCTAGCACCTTTGTCAACTAGGGGATGCCTTGGCTGTATTTGCCCTTCCCCATGAGTTGGCTGATGATTTGGGGCTTGGTGCTCCCACAGAACCATCCAAGTCAGACACTACACCCGTACAAGCATAACATTTTGCAAGGCAATTTCTGGCAATATGCCCTTCTTTGTTGCAATTGAAGCACTTGATGCTTTTGCATTTCTGCTCTGGCTTGGTAGAGGCGACTCTACCCTTTCCTTGTTTATTGGATTGGGATCGATCGGCTCTAGTATCCATAGCATCAGCTTTGGGAGTGGGAAGCTTTATCCCCAGGATTTTGGCCCACTGACTTTGGGACCAACATTGGCCTTTCTAAGGTTTATCTTCGTTAAAACCTCTCAAATTCTGGACTGCAAGGTTGTCCTGGTGGTACTGGCATGTTGCTTCTGCCCAGTCATGGAAAGTGACGGGGCAGATGACTTTGTAGATATGATCCACCATCTTGAATGGGAGTTTGGTGGCATAGAGGGACAAGGTAGGTTTGTCGTCCAACCTGTAAGTTGCTTCTGCAGCCAATGCTTCAAACTGAGCAATAAACGTATCAACATCTCCTGATATGAATGAGAGAAGTTGCAGTTTATGCTCAGCCCTTTCTCTGGCTCCTGAGTCTTGGAAGGCAAGCTGAAATCCTTGTGAGACTTCCATCCAATAGTGTTCATTGGTGGTGGGTCTTCCTGTCTGAAATTCCCCTATCATCCAATTCGTCCATTTCTTGGTCCAGTCTCTGATGTTTGGTCCTTTGATGAATCTGAGCATTAGTGCAGCTCTTTTCATAGGATTCACCATCTGATCTGCATCAATGTTGGCAATCTGGTAAAGGTTGAACTCGTTCATGAAAGTGTCCGTGAGTCTGTGAGGGTGCAATCACCATTGAAATCAGAAGGGGGATTGCCCCCTAACTTTCCATTGCTGCCACCTCCACCTCCCCCACCTGGTGTGGCACCTGCACCAGGGGGTCCCCCACCCCCAGCACCACCTCTCCCTGATGGTCCAGCTGGTGGTCCTCTGGAGCCTCCCCCTTCCCCTCCACTTGGTGGGGGGCCTCCTCTGGGCATCCCAAGTCCTTTGCCTGGCTTGCTAAAGAATGAGGGGACTTGAGTAGATGGGGCCTTCGTGCCTGCCAACATTAATGCTGTGGCTGTTGTACTCATTGCTGCCAAACTGTATATGTCGCCAGTCTTTGTTCTGGAACTTTGTGTACATCCAGGCACAGTGCTATCTCCAGCCTTAATTGCGGTGATGAACTGCGGCTTCATTGGTCTCCCTAAGTTGTAGGATGTGGGTACTGTGTTAGTCGCGACCCAATGTCCAGTTCTGGTATCTTGTCCAATGAAGTACCACTGTTAAGTGGATTCTTCATACTCAACTGCGAGGTATTGATTGCCTAGGTTATCGTAAACCCAATAGCCTTCCTCGTTGTCTATTTCTTCCCAAAGGGCTGCACCTTTGATGTGTTGAGGGAGATCATCGTGATGAACAGCACACATAGAGATCTTACTCACAGAGACAAAGTAGACTGTGGTGAGATAAGAAGGGTGGCTGGAAAGCAGCAACAGGAGTCAAGCAGTGGAAGCAAGAAGTATCTGGCACATAACAGAGTGAGAACTGATGTGGACCAGGGCATACAAAGTAGTCTACTTATACTATACAGAGGTGTGACACTAGTACAAGGATAGTAACATAGAGTCACGGAATACAAGGAGTGTTGTTCTACATACAGGACAAAAGGAATGTACCAAAGGAGAACAAGGCAACAAGAACAAAAGAAAGTCTAGACAAGTATGATATCATAGTGACATCACAATAAAGATAACGCTGTAAAGGGAACAAAGGAAGGAGTACAATGAAATGTCCAGAGTGTTCTACATGATGTCATTGTACATGATGTCATAGATAAGCTAAGAAGTCCAAGATTGTACAGATCATATAATCTAATCTACAGGTCCAATATATCTTATCTAAAGCAGTTCATATCTGCAAGTCTTTTAGAGCTGCTAAGTGCGTGCAGGTCACTTATCAACACATTGTAGGTTCTTCTTTCAAGGGGGAATGGTTTGAATCCAGTCACCAAACGAGACTGGGTCAAACTTCTTTGCTTTGTTAGGTTGACTAGTGTTCTGTAGACTTGTCTTAATGTTATGTCATGGTAGGGATGATTGCTCAACTTGAGCAACTGTCGCTAGGTTGACAAAACAAAGATTCGTCCAATATTCTCTAAGTCAGATATGACTTAGAGATCTGTCAAATATGAGTGGTCTTTGCACAAATAGAGTACTAAGTTCAAAGAGAACTTAGAGAGCTTCTGATGAGATGAGAGGAGTTCTACAACCAGCCTTGTTCACTAAGTACTGTAAGATACAAGAAGACAAGTCTGAGGCCTACAGCTCTCAGATGTCTTAGTACTTATAGTAAATGAGAACAATAAGAGTCTGAGATACCATATGTAACGTTGTCACGATGTTAGCTCGACTTGAGCTCGAGTGGCGGTAACTACTTAGCGAATAGTCTGGTCTTGACACGACGACACGAAGGTCCATGTTCTTGTCTCAGTGAATGCTTGGAGGCACACCGACAAGTACAGCTCGTCTAGCGACACGAAGTTGATACGCGGGATAGAGAAAGAGATAAATGAAGAGATGAGAGGCAGGCTGAAAGGAAAGCAAACAAGTGACGATTCAAGAAGACCAAGATGGCATATCTTGGTCTTCACAAGACAGATTAAATACAAGTCAAGCAGGCTTTCAAGCGCTGCTATGAGTCACCGTATTGTAGCGTCCAACGTATCGTGTAAGTATCTCAACACCACAACTACCAGTACTTGTACTAGTATTGAGTCATTCAGGAACCGCTCAGTCAGCCATCGTACCCGTATCGCCTATCACACTACTGTATCGCTGTATGTAAGTCCGCAACTAATATACCTTACCGCCGTAGTTGCAACTGGTACAGTAAGGGTCTCAAGCCGTGCAGTCCGTACAAGCAGAAACGTGACACCATAAGTAGGCAGTCCAAGTAATGATGAGTTATAAGTACTGCAGATGACGAGTTATGATAGGACTGTGCATCAAGGAGAACAAGTCTGTGAAACACAAGAACAATAGAGCAGGCATAGGGCTAGCCCCTCGTATGAGTCAACAATTAGGGACACATGTCATCTCTGAGATGACTGCAGGTCTGAGAATATAAAAATAGATATGAGTCACAATGATTCCTGCTGCGCACTACAGCATGTGCCATATGGTGGCACCTGACCAGTCACGAGGCAAGAATTGTAAGAAATGAAAAAAATAAAGTAGGATGTATCAGGATGTAACAACATGGTCAGCCAGCTTTAAGAACTACTCAACTTGTGGTGAAATTCATCAACTGCAGCAAATGGTGAGTGTTTCCCATCCCTTCCCTCATTCTTTTGTACTTATTTTTCCCTTTTGACATCAGCCACAACCGTTAGCTCAGCCACCACTTCATCACTTCACCCAAGCAAGTCTGCTTTGCAAATTTCTTCTGGCACTGCTGGGCTGCAAGTCCCACTTTCTCCTTTTTGACCAGTTTCCTGCCTGTACTGCTACCCACTATCTGTCATCTGTACCCAAGAGGAGTGCAAGATCGATCCTGATGTCAGCTGCTCTGCTGGCAACCAGTCCCAACCCCCCATGCAGTGCACAGTGTGACATGCAGATGGGGCAATGATCACAGAGCTGGAGTGGAAGGTAATCCATCAATTGGTGATCATCGTCGCTCACACCCACTTGGAACCACTCAAGCACAATCCCCACACCATTGTGGACAATGTAACAAACGCACCTTGAGCACGTGACTTACCGACATCACATGTGGGACCTCAATGGGACTATTGCAAGTCTGGCTGGACAAATGCTGACTCCCCTGAAGAAGCTGACAAAAAAGAAGGGCTGCTTATGCAGCTGCAGCACCGAGAAGAGTATGCCCAAGCCATGTATACATGGTGTGGATGGTTGGCAGTGGCCGTTTTTCCGCAGGGAATCATGCCCCCAAATAGGAAGGTGCCAAGTAAGTCATGTTTTCCTAGACATCAAAAAAGGGCTTCCCCAAACAATATTTGAGCTCCATTAAAAAAAACCATTTCCTTATTTGTACACACCAATGTCATATGTTTTTTTTCATATGTTCCTTTAACTTAACAAAGAAAAAAAAACCTTTATTATCTAATAATACTACATCTCTGTATCCAAGTAGTATACCTCCTCCTCCTCCCCTCCCTCCTCCTATTGTCGCCCACACCTTCGGCGTCGAAAGGAGGACGCATAGAGGACAGGCTGACACCGCCTCCCCTTCCCCCACGTTGGCTGCCGCCCCCATTCAAGCATAGAAAGGGGGCGCATGAAGGTGAGTCGTCCCCCCTCCCTTCTCTCACTGACCACCACCTTCACACACAGAAAGAAGGGGGGCGCATGAGGGCATGCCACCCCCCTCCCCTTCCTTTCCCCACATCCCTGCCGCCACCCGTTTCATGTGGAAGGGGAGCACATGGGCATGCCACTGCCCCACCTCCTCAGTCACCCCTGGCCCTCTTTTCCCCATTTATGCGGAAGGGAGGCACATGAGGGCACGTCACCCTCGACACCACCCCCCTGTGGCCCAGAGGAGACACGCATGAGCACTGTGCACTGTGCACCCCCTTCCCTGTTCGCATGGAAGGGAGGTGGACAGTGGCATGCTGCCCATGCCACCCCCCTCTCCCTTGGCGGCACCCCCCTGTGGCACGGAGGGGACACGCAAGAGGACCGTTGTAAGGATACCTTGGGCTCTGGGCCCGAATACGTCTATTTTCGCTAGTTTCGGCCATACTCGGTTAACTAAATCCTTCAGCCACTGCAGCCACCGGATTTCAAGTCAAATCGTCGCCGTTTGCATATTTCGCTCTCCGTCCCTTCTGACCTCATTCTCATCGTTTCCTTATTCCCCCTCTCATACGCTAATACTACTCATAATCCAACCCTTGCCACATCGTCTCTGTTTCAATCTTTTCCGTCTCGTCATCCCTCTATTCCCTCACGTCGTCGCCGCTGCCCTGTCTGACCCCGGACACCCGCAGATCGCCACCAGGCCTCATGCCTCAAACATCAGCCCGACCCATCCTTTCTTCGCATCGCCCATTCCCGCGTCGATCATAGTCGATTTCTTTCAACCTGTCAACACTCCTTTTTCACTCCACTAACCTATGTCTCCACCCTTTGTCTCCTGCCGATCCACCTGGTCAGTTCTCCTACCCGCTCACAAGACGCCGTTGAAAATCGCGCGAGCCTCTGCGCCGCCGTTGGAGTCGGAGAAGGATTCCCATTGTCGTGCGTCATAGCGTCACGATTTTCTATTGTCTCTTGTCTCCTATGCTCGCTTCCTTTTACTTAGATTCAGGAGGGTGCTTTCCTCATGGTCGCGCCCATATCCCTTGCTAGCTCGTACCTGTGCCACTTTCGTTCGTCGTCCTGTTCGCCGTCCATTCTGTTTCCCCTCCGTCCCCCTACCATTACTCGCACTATACGTTCGACTTAGCCTCAGATCGCGTCGCATACTGGCTTCCATGTATTTAAGACGCTCTCTCTGACTCAGGAATGAACCGTTGTTCACCTCTTCTCTTCCTTTGTCTGCCTCTAAGTTTTAATCCTCGCCGCGCTAGTCCGAAGCCCTCGCAACAAGCAGCTATCATCTTCAACATCCGAGTCGTCAATTTCGGACTCCAGTCCGCCGTCACCTCGCCATGGCCTACCTTCACCGTCGCCTTCGTCATTGTCAGCCAAGCCGCTACACTCGGTCTTCCAGTCAGCTGTCGCCCAAAGCCATAATCCTCGACCTCGCTTTCATCTTAGCCATCTGCTAGTGCCCGAACTATCAACTTTGGACTCCAGCCCGCCATTGCCTCGCCACGTCCTGCCACCTTCGATCCCGCCCACTCCCCTTTTGGCTCGCTAAGCCCTTTAACTTAACTTCAACACCGAATCCTCTCCGCCACGAACTCACAATGGACGTCACTCCGTACACCGTGCACCCCCTACCCCCTTCCCTGTTCGCATGGAGGGGAGGCGCACAGGGGCACACCACCCCTGGTCCCTCCATTCCCCATTTGTGCGGAGGGGGGGGGCACATGAGGGTGTGTCCTCCCTGTATGTGCGGATGGGGTACATGGGAGCACGCCAAGCACGCTGCCCCTGTACATGCAGATGGGGAGGGAGGGGGCTGCCCCCTTTCCCATTCGTGTGGAAGGGATGCACACGAGGGCACACCGCCCCTGGCACCTCCCTGTACGCACACATGGAGGGAGCGCACCACGCTGCCTCTCCACTTCACCCCTGGCCCCTCCTCTTCCCTGTTTGCACAGGAAGGGGGCGTGCAGGGGCAAGCCACGCCATCCTGTGGCACTCCGTTCGCACAGGGGGGGCATGAGGGGTTTCCTTGTGCCTGCGTTCACCACACCTGCCCCCCATCTTCACCCACTATAGTATACTACTTAGATACAAAGATGTAGTATTATTAGATAATAAAGGCTTTTTTTTTCTTTGTTAAGTTAAAGGAACATACGAAAAAAACATATAACATTGGTGTGTACAAATAAGGAAATGGTTTTTTTTAACAGAGCTCGAATATTGTTTGGGGAAGCCCTTTTTTGATGTCTAGGAAAACATGACTTACTTGGCACCTTCCTATTTGGGGGCGTGATTCCCTGTGGAAAAACGGCCACTATGGTTGGCGGTCATGTGACTAACATACTTACATGACAATGTTTCAGTGTGATATTTGTGACAGCAAATATCATGCCAAACCAGTGTTACAGTCTGCTTGCCTTAATCAAGCTTAGAGGTTATTGGGTTCCTTTGTACAGACTTTATGGGCCTATGTGCCTACTTTCTGATGTTCTGATATCTGTGTACATTCTGATTGGCTGCCGCATTTGTGCTGACTGATACAATATCGAGGGCCTTATGCCACTGGTTGTACTTATCTATGACTCAGTATGACTCACTACAATACTAGGGTTTCTGGCTTTGTATCTGACTGTGAACTCTACTGTGTACCAGTATATAGGTAGTACGCTGGGATGGAGCATTCCCCAGCTTGAGTTCTTGTATTCTCCTTCCGTTCAATAGGACTTCAGGCTTTCCCCTCTTTTGTGACTTGTCATCTGTCTCCCATCTCTCCTTTGGTTGATGGCTGCTCAACTTCCTTTTCTCTTATTCCCTGATTATCTCATCAGGAGGTTGCCTTGTCTTGACTACTGAGGGGGCGTTCAAGTACTCCAACTTGTTCTGCGGATAGTAGTCATGCACCAACACCCATTTTCGGTCCAAGTTGGACAACATGTTTGTAGGAACGTAACAGACAAGATGCACAAGAAGTCTTTCTTCAAGACCAACTTTCCCAGTGAGTGGTATGAGGCTCTCATAGCACTCAAACATTCAGCTCCTCTCCTCTCACTGTGCACCTTCAATTGGAAGGCCAATATAGTCCTTGATGGTGTGTTGAAATGCCTTAAAAAGTGTTCTGGTTCCTCTGTATCTCTTTCCCATCCTTCCACCCCTAGCCTCATTAGATCTTCCCAACCCCCTCCTTCCAGCCAACTCAGCAGTTCTTCCTACACTGTAGCTTCACACCCTTCCACTCCATCCAGTATCACACCTTCTTCCTGCCCCTCACAGCTGTCTCCTTGTCACACCTTGTTCAAATCCCCTCATCCTCAACTCTCTACATCTTCTACACAGGTACAGTCACCCCGGTTGCCTGAGTCAGTGAGGAACACCATCCCCAAGGCAAAGCGTAGGCACAATCCAAGCCTGCCACAGCGAAATGGGAAGCGTTCAAGACCTGATGACAGTGCTAGTGGAACATCTGTGGGTTCTGATGCAGGTGAGTCTGCAGTTTATTTCATGTGCTAATAGCTAACTATCTCTTAGCTCAATGCTGGCCTCCTTCTCCCCATCCCACCTTCATGTTGTTGGTCCAATCTGGCACAGCTTCTCAGCCAGTATGTATTTATCCTTTCCTCTTACCACTGAACTGTCATGACATCCCCCCCCCCCCCCACATGCCACATTACTACTCACAGACCCCGACTGCCAAACCTGCACCCCCCAAGATGTCACATGCCAAGCAGGACAACACCACATTGCATGTGAAGGCTCTGTCAACTTGAACAGCAAAGGCCAAGGCCAAGTGTCCAATGACAACAACAACAACTTCCTCCTCCAACAAGGCTTCCCAGCCACAGTCTGAGTTGCATTCAGCAACCCCTGTTGAGGACCCTGGGTGTGTGAGCCCACAGTGGGGTGCCTAAGTCTAGGTCAGAGTGGTGACTTTGTTGTTTGAGGTATGTATTATCCCATCGCTACTTCTGCTAATAATTATCCATTTTCTGTAGGACTCCAATGAACCTGCCCCTCCCAAGATAATGCGTTCCAGGGCCCTGTCAACACGGGCAGCCAGGGCCAAGGGCAACTGTCCCACAATGGATGACAACAACATGGCTACCCAGTTGCAGTCAAAGCCATCTTCAGTGACAGTGACCCCTGTTGAGGACCCCAGGGATGAGAGCCCGAAGGTAGCTTCATCATCTGAGGTATGTTTCAATTTTATCCACTAAGCTACTGTTTACTTCTAATGATTATTTTTTCTTTAGGAATCAGGTGACGATGATGGCTCACACTTGCACCTCCAGGCCTTCCAATGTGATGAGTGTCACACCTCTGCAGGGGTGTGCATCGTTCTGTAACAGATCCTGCCTAAGGCAAAGGACTCTGAGTCGGATCCCCACTGGGTGGAAGGACTCCGAAGGTCTTCTGTAACAGCTCCTACGCTGGGGTAGCTGAGTCGGTGACAATCCCCCTGTGCTTAAGGTGGGAAGGTCTGTCATGGTACCAGCTGACCGTTCCGTGACGAAGTTGCGTTTGAAGGCTTGTTGTTCACAAGCGAAGTATGCTGACTTGGAATGCTTCTGAAGCACGCAAGTGAGAAGACAATGGACTGGATTCACAGACGAAGAGTAGACAAGGCTAGTACTACTCTATGGCTACCTCTTTATACTCGTACAGACTAGGGATTTTCGGGTGCTATTTTCTGGTAATTTCGTGCTCCTAATGAGCTGGCAAGGTACAACAGACGTGGCAGAGACAGCTGGCAAGAAGTTAGTTCGCTGGCGATCGATTCGATGTGTCAGGGCTCGTGACCATGATGTCACGCGGGCGTGACATAGCCCCCCTTCTAGGCGCGATCGTCCCGATCCGCGTTGTCAAGCGATCGTGAGAAATTGTAGTCATGTTGGAAAATGAAGTGCGACGGTCGCTCGTACGGCGTACCCCGGCGTTGTGCACGAAGCCGAGCGGTGACCTGCATTGCTCGTTCGTGGTCCACTGCACGTCCGAGCACGGCAAGCCACGCGCAATAGGTGTGTGCGTGGGCGTGCGTCGTAGGGACGTGACAGACCCGACAAGTCGTGCACCTAGTATGAGGTTGGCGGCACTCAAACGTGAGGTGCTGCTCATTGTCACAGTAGCTGCATGCAGGCAAGCCTCATCTGTCGTGGCACGACGCGCGTTGATCTTCTTCAGCTAAATTGCTGACCCTGTAATGGGGACGCGATGGTGGTCGAGGCGTCAATCCGTATTGTTCATACGTATCGCTGCGAACGGTAATACTACAGGGGTGGGGTTAGATAGGTAAGGCTGAATGCGTGAAGCCGCGTGTGCGTGGGCTAGACGAGTGTCGATTTCTTCTGCCTCTGTGCTCCACTCGCTCCACGCTCGCTCAGTTTCCTTCATGCGGGCAACAAGCTGGTTACGACGCGTAAGCGAGGCACAAAGGCGGTACATGTCTGCGCTAACTCCAGGGTCAGCAAGCAGGTATAGCGCCTGGTCGACTTCGTTTTAGCTGGATGGTCGGTTCGAAACAGATCTCTCATGAGTACGGGGTCGCTGGGGAGGTCGGGTCCGACGTGGGATTTGGCGAAGAGCGGTCCGTAGTAGATGGGTTGATTGCGTCCCTCCGTGGCTATAATGACGGGTCGATCGCGCTGGTCGATCAGGAACTGTATATACGGGGCGCGACCTCAAGTTCCGTCGGCCAGAGGTATCTCCATGAGGTAATCGTTCGTTGGTAGCGTCATTGTCCAGTGACGGTCCAGCCTTTCGATGTTGGCTAGTAGTGGCTGGTGCCGCTCGCTTCCCTGCGGATTGGTGGGTCGCGGGGGTAACGGGTGAGGGGAAGAAGGTACTGGCGTCAGGTTAGAGACATGTAGTGCGAGTGAGGGTACGGCGGGAGTGGGCAATGTCAGTCATGGTATTTCTCTGACGGACAAGGCGGGGGACTGAGGTCCCTCCCAAGGTGCTTCTAACTCCTCCTGGGCGATCTGCTCAAGTGCTTCTCGTAGTAATCGCTGTCATCGATTGGTATGGGCCTGCGAGTAACGACAGTGCATGCCCTGCAGGGTAATATAAGTACTTAAACCCCACATATCTTCTCAAGAATGTGGTGAGTTCTCTAGCGCGTTGTAAGTAGGGCCGACATTGGCCCATCGTTCAACGTCACGATTAACCTGTGCGTGCAACCACTGAGGTGTATCGCGATCGGTAATCCAAGGGTACTGGGGAGGGTGACGCGGGGGAGGGTCGGCCATGAGTTGGATGCAGTTGATAGTAGTGGTTCAAGAGTCTTTATATTCTCTGACGAGATCTGGAGCGCGCAGGTTAGACTCTGGTTCCCAGCTGTCGTGTGCCACAGAGTATCCCTTCCATCGCACCAAGTATTGTGGCGTTTTCCGATGACCGAAGAGTCGATAATCGAGAAGTCTTTCTACTTCCCATTCCTGCTCTCCATCTATCAGATCTGGTGGCAGGGGGTTCTCTTTAGTACCATTAATCTTAGTAGTCCTATACGGGGTTAGTAGGCCAGCGTGAAACGTGTTGTGGATACGCCAATTTGCGGGTAGTTGAAGGGCATAGGTGACGTCGGATATCCGTTTTCCTATTATGAATGGGCCATACTGTCGAGGTGCCAGTTTTGTCGTGGGGTGAGTGGTCTTCAAATTAGTGGCGTCTAACCACACCTGATTGCTGATGCGATAGGGCTGATAGGACGTCTCTCGTACCCATTTCAACTGTGTTGCCTTCATCGCGTCCTTTGCGTGTCATCGTGCTTCCAGAAGCGCAGTGATTTGTTTGGTGGCAGTAGGCGATGCGGTGGTCGTTGACGTGGGCTGGTGTATATGTGGCGTGAACCCTAGAAGTAATTTGAAGGGGGCCTTTTTCGTGGTCTCCGAAGTCCAGGCGTTGAGGGTGTATTGCGCTATCGGAAGCCATCGCGCCCAATCGTCTTGTTGGTAGTTCAAGAAGATTCGCAAATACTGCTCAAGGCGTTGATTAGTGCATTCTGATTGTCCATCGGTACGTGGGTGGTAAGCGGTGCTGATGTTTTGTTCCATGTTTAGAGCCATGCACAACGCTTTGGTGAACGAGGCAGTGAACCGTGGGTCTCGGTCAGATATGACTTTAGTGGGGAGTCCGTAGTGAGGTACCACGTGTCGGAGGTAGAGCGCGGCTACTTGGGCTGCATCGATTGATTCCTTACAGGGTATAAAGATGCTCGCCTTTGAACATCCTTGGTCTGTGACCGTAAGGATCGTATCATACTTTATTGATTTTGGGAGCTTGACTATGAAGTCTAGCACGATGACGTGGAACGGTAGTGCCACGTCTGTTGGATATATGGGCGATAACGGGGGTTTAGGACGTCCAGGCAGGTTCTTATTCGCTTGGCATACGTGGCATCCCGTAACGTAGTCCGCGATGTCCTGTGACATGTTAGGCCACCAGTAATGTTTTTGTATCGCCTGCAAGGTTTTGGTTTGTCCGGGGTGACCAGCAGAAATTGAATCGTGGAAGGATTCAATCACCCCCCTCCTCAGGGTGGGATCGTCCATGATCACGAGTCGACCCTGATGAAAGAAGACGGGAGAGGTTGGGGGCTGGTCGAGATGATACCGTTTGACCCAGTCTGATGGGAGAGCGCGGATTTGAGCGTGTCGACATCGATCGTCAAGGGATGTGACCTGTGTGACATTGAGAAAATAAGCGGGTGGCAGAATGGTAACACCGAGGTTATCGTCGGTAGTGGAAGTAAAGGAAGGGTGGCAAGAGAGCGCATCGGTGTGGAGCGTTGGCCCCGGTACGTGTCGCAAGCGAAGGTCGTAGTCGGCAAGGATGTTGACGAGGCGGGCAACCCGTCAATTGATATGTTGTGGTGACCGATAGTGAAGAAGGTTAGCGTGATCAGTGAACACCGTTACGGGGTGCCGTGCGGCGACCAATAGGTGTCGCCAGTGCTCGAGGCCCCGTACAAGCGCAAGGAACTCTTGATCGTAAACATCATAGTTTTGTTCGGCAGCAGAGAAAGCTTGGGAGAAATATCCCACAGCTTGGGCTTTGTTTCGAGCGTCCGGTTGGGTGAGAATAGCCCCCATAGCGTAAAGGGACACGTCCGTCTGGAGCGAATATGGTACGTCGGGGTCTGGTTGTCGGAGAGCGGGACGCGAGCAAGCTAAGGTAATCAGCGTGTCGAGTGCGGTAGTGTGTTCCGGGGTCCAATAAAACTGAACGTCCTTGCAGAGAAGATGTGTGAGTGGTTGCGCCAAATGTGCATAACGCGGGATAAATGGACGTTGGTAGCCCAGTACACCGAGGATGCTGCGAACTTGTTTGATGGTGGTAAGCTGGCGTGGCCAGTCATGCAAACCAGAGATTTTGTCTTGGCCCATGCGGATGGTCCCATTCGCGATCATCATTCCTAAATAGTCAATTTTGGTACTTTCGAATTCGCATTTGGAAAGCTTCAGAAAATAGCTTTCATCAGGAGTACCTGTAGAACGGCAGCAACGATCATTCGATGTCGTTGGACATCATGCATGGTAGCGACGAGTATGTCATCCATATAGATGAATAGTTCGGCTGGGAATCGGTTAAGTAGGGAGCGGAAGATCCGGTTCATTGCGCATACGAAGGTAGCTGGTGAATTAGTCAGTCCGAAGTACATAACCATCGATTCAAACAATCCTCGAGGGGTTTTGAAAGCGGCTTTCCATTGATCGCTGTCTTTGATGCGGATATTGTTATATCCCCACCAAATGTCAAATTTAGTAAACAGTGTTTTATTGGCCAGTCGATCCAGGATGTTCAAGATCAGTGGAATCGGATAAGTGTCGCGCACCGTTATCTTGTTAAGTGGCTTGTAATCTTGGACTGGTCGCAATTTGCCATCCTTTTTCTTTAAAAAGAAAAAAGATGACGCGTAATGCGATTTAGATTCCCGAATGTGGCCTTTTTCCAAATGCTCGCGTAGGAACTTGTCGAGGTGTTCCATTTCTTTGGCATTCAACGGGTAAATCTTACACTGGAGTGTAGCAGGCACATCCGGGAGCAGTGTGATCACGTGATCATCGACTTGTTTGGGTGGGAAACATTTCGCGGCCTCTTCTGAAAAGACTGTAGCGTATTGCTCATATTGTGATGGCAATGTTTCGGCTCCGCTTGAACCGAATTTTTCTGCCATCTGCTGAGCGATCATGTTGATAGTGTCCCGTCTTTCGAAGGTAAGTCGCCTTTCTGGTCCGCGCAGTTGATTTCTTTGCCAGTCGACACTGGGGTTAGTGTCTCGGAACCAGGTGTGTCCTAGTATGACTCATGGGCGGCCCAAAGTCGTGACGTAAAGGTGGGTGCAGTACGATTGCTGTCCCCAAATGAGTGTGATTGGGCACACTTCAGTAATGGTCCCCTGCTGATTTAGCGTTCCATCGGCGTTGTATGCTTGCCGGGCAGGAACAGGGATTGTAGTCATGCCAAATCGTTGGACTAGTGTAGGATCGATGAAGCTTTGGGAGGCTCCCGAGTCAAGTAGTGCTGATATTTTATGTTCGTTGCCAATGTTTAACTGAATGGTGAGCGTTGACCCTTCATCTGATATAAGAACGTTGATTTCCGTTGCACTACCCTCCTCTAGGTCGTCGTCATCGTCGACTCCCGCCTCAATGAG
This sequence comes from Lactarius indigo, assembly GCA_025766275.1. Classification (NCBI taxonomy): domain Eukaryota; kingdom Fungi; phylum Basidiomycota; class Agaricomycetes; order Russulales; family Russulaceae; genus Lactarius; species Lactarius indigo. Next base: position 442,253 of record JAFKAC010000036.1, read on the forward strand.
CATTTGCAAAATCATTTGTCTGCGATTGGCGTTGGACAGCCCTAGCAGTCCGGAGATCAGCGTTTGTTTGTCTAACACGGGCGTCATTGTGGCAGCTAGTGGTGGGACCGAGGTCGTGGTGAGCTTGTTGATACGGTTAGGGTTCGCTCGTTTCTTTGGACAATCGCGCGATAGGTGTCCTGATTGTTTACAACGGAAGCAAAGTCCCTCTTTTCTGCATCTGTCCCACTCGGCCTGTTCCTGTGGCGTGCGCTGTCGTGGTGTGAATGTATTGACTGCGTCTACGTCCATCGGTACTACGTCATTTCGTATAACGGGACGTGGTACGACAGGTTTCGGTGGTGGCGCCGTTCCCTTGCCGAGGGCTGCTATGCAGTTGGTGATTGTATGGAATCGCTGGACTTCTTCCCTTGTCGCGGTTTTCCAATCATCCATGGTAACGGGCATGACGCCTCGCTTTAAGCAGGCAACGAGGAGTCCCTTCTTTAGTCCTCGTTGAAACAAATCAATGGTGCCAATAGCTGTCATGTCCCATCCTGCTGCATCCGCAAGTTGCTCAAACTGGGCGATGTACTTGTCACGAACCTATAAACCTGGTCGTGACTCAAGGCGCTTAGGACCGGACCGGACCGGACCGGGCTTATGTCATCAGCTTCCTAAAGGGGAAATCCGAAATCGGAGTTTGAATTTCACTCTCCGACGATCACGTGATGTGTCACGTGATTACTCTGCCTTTCCAAGTCACATGTGTACATGCACGTGTATCAATCAACAGTTGATTGTTTATCAATCAACGAAGATAATCAACCAAGTCACAAGGAACACGTGTGCTGATCACGAGTTCCGCAGTAGCTGCGGAATCACACCACTATGGCGCAATATGGCGTCATTGACTGCGGCGCAGTCGTACCATGCTTATCCTTTATTCTGATTGGACAGTATTAATAACTTGTCTCTGGAATGTTCCAATCCGCAGTTTTGCGCAGCACCCGTGGACAGGCCCTAAGCCTGCCCTAAACTTACGCACAGACCACCCCCTGTAGTATATAAGCTAGCGCAATCTATCGGACAGTCCCTCAGACTGTCCACTTGTGACATCCTCCCTCTTGCCTCACAGCTCCCTTGAGTGCCCCGCTCTTTGCGCGCCACTACTCCTCTACTGAGCCAAGAGCGCATCTTGTGTTCTTCTGTCGTCGAGCACCTCTTCTCCACACCCTCTCAGCCCCCAGTCTCTGCCTACGTTGTGACCCCCTGTCGAGTGACAGTGAGTCATCACAGTACTCATCAATGGCTTCGCCACTCATCGTCAAGGCAGTTAGTTTGGCGTAGGCATTTTGTTTACTAAGCGTATCTGTCCAGGCGTTTTTGAAGTCGATGATGAACTCATTCCAAAGTCGTTCATCGGTCTTGGCGACAGGGTGCGTGGTGTGGTTGATTTTCTCGTCCAGTTTCTTATCCTGTGACTGGTTCCAGTTTTCTACGTCAGGTCCTCGTATGAGGGTCAGTGCCAATGCGACTCGTTGGTATGGTGAGACCATTCGTTCGTTCATTCGATTAACTCGGCAATATTGGTTGAACTTGTGTAGGAATTGAGCGCTTTTCGCTCTATTCCCATCGAAGTATGTGGGGGCTCCTCCTTGGAGGGGTCCGTTTGTCGTTGTCGATGCGGGTGTACTGCTGGATCCGCTGGCCATCGGGGTTGGTGGGATTACGGTGGGAAACGGTATAGGCATGAACAGTGGTGGTTGCTGAGGCAAACGTCGCTTTCCTTTTCGTTTTAAAGCTGCAACAGCGAGTCGATGAGTATGCCAATCGTAATCTGGGATGGTCTGGGTGTTGGTTCTGATGCGTAGTCCCCAGTCGTGTGGTCGAGTTACTCGGGCACTGTTATATGTCGCCCAGCCGGGATAGTCTAGTAGTACTTCATACCACATGTTTTCATTTTCGAAATATTCGATGTCAAGACTCGGGTCGGGTGTGCGGTTTAACGTGTAACCTCTGTGGTGTTCCCACACAAGGTCTTTTACTGCAAGGTCGTCGAGGTTCGGTGTCGTTCGTCGAAGCACCAGTTGTTTTTCGGTACTGTCGTCGGGGTCGCTGGCGGGCTCGATATATGCAAATAGTCCGCTCGGGGTTTCTGCCAGCTCGTGTACGTGCGACACTTTGTGCGCTGTGTCGCCTAGCGGAAATGTAGGGGGTCTACTCTTATGTCACGGTACCAGCTGACCGTTCCGTGATGAAGTCACGTTTGAAGGCTTGTTGTTCACAAGCGAAGTATGCTGACTTGGAATGCTTCTGAAGCACGCAAGTGAGAAGACAATGGACTGGATTCACAGATGAAGAGTAGACAAGGCTAGTACTACTCTATGGCTACCTCTTTATACTCGTACAGACTAGGGATTTTCGGGTGCTATTTTCTGGTAATTTCATGCTCCTAATGAGCTGGCAAGGTACAACAGACGTGGCAGAGACAGCTGGCAAGAAGTTAGTTCGCTGGCGATCGATTCGACGTGTCAGGGCTCGTGACCATGATGTCACGCGGGCATGACAAGGTCCTTCTGTAGCAGTCCCTTGTGCTAAGGTGACTGAGTCAGTAGCAATGGACGAGCTCGGAGGCCTAGGTCCAAAGGTTACGTGTCACTGGGCTGACCAGTAAGACAAGAAGAGGGTGAGGGCAAAGTCAAGGGGAAGCCTGCACAGAGGCTGAGAGGGGAATGACCCAAAGAGGATAAGGGTCAAGGGTCAGGGGTTCAGGGTCAAGGGCTTGAGTGCTGAAGGGACTGAAGCACTCAAGGAGTCAATAGGAGATACAACGCAGATAGTTGATTAAGCCAAAGCTAAGGAGCTAAGGCGCACTACAGGAGTCCTTATATAGTACAGGATTGCACCTGAGCGCATAATGCTACTGGTTGCTATAGATACAGTAATGTGCTGGCAATATGATGCTAGTATCGTGCAAGATGGTGTCATGCCAGCAAGGCAGTAGGAAGGTGGACAAGAATAGCACAGAAGGTGCTAGAACAATCGTGTAACGCCACTACAGGGGCGTTAGGTACGACCTGTACCAAGTCAGTCAAATGATCGGGAGTCTAAGCTCAAAGGCTCGACTTCAGAAGTGATGATGCACAAGAGTCACAAGGGCGTGTGTCACTTGGACTGTAGAAGATGGCTAAGACTCGAAGGCCTAGCAAAGACGAGGGGTCGGGGGTCGAGAGACTGCGCAAACAAGTGTAGTATTACACAAGAAGTCTAGTCTACCGTACAAGCTAGGTAGTACTGGGCTTAAATACGCATGGTGTGGTACAGTACGGACAAGGGCGTAACATCACCCCTTGTCAGGGAACAAAGGATGGGCCATAATGGGAACAAAGGACGTCTGTATCAAGAACAAAGGATAATCATGCGGGCTCGCGCATGATTGGGAATCGAGCGGAAACTAACACATGTCAAGCTTTATCGAAAGATCATAACGATAAGCGAAGTGATAGGAACCGGGTAATCGTAATGTCCGCGTGGTCGTACAGGGCTCGCGATGTAAGTGATGGGGGTCGTAAGTAGAGGAAAGGAACGAGCGAGTCCGAAATAGAAGTCCAAAATGGAAAAGAGGAGGGGAAGAGTTCGTAACAAATCGGATAAAGGAGAAGCATAGGTTCAGAAGGTAACTACCAAGAAAGGGAATAGATCAGACAGAAAAGGGAAAGTAGTAGGGGAGTTTGTGACAATGAGCTTATGCTGTGGGTTGATGAACACAACATCAAGTTGCAGGGCAAACGACCAACAAGAAAGGGTATGTCACCCTTTCCTCTTTTCCTTCTTATGCCATTGCTCACCCCATTGTGCAGATCTCATCAGGGCGATTTCAGGAACACCAAAGCCAGAACAACCCTCCAAAGAAGATATTAAGAGCATCATCAGCAAGGTAAGTCAACTCTTTTCTCAGATATTCAACTATGACTAACTAAGTGTAGTGCAAATCGAAGCGCAACACCAAGGCTGCATAGTGGCCATTTTATATATCTCACACTCTAGGTACTGTTGGAGGTGGGCTCCTTGTTGATCTAAAAAAAAATACATTTTTTTTTGCTGTGAGAAGAACTGATCATATGATTGACCACTGTGTGACTTTTTCTCAACTTTGGGTCAACTTTCATTTGACTTTCATTTGACTTTATTTTGACTTTGGTTTGACTTTCAAGTCAATAAGAAGTCAAACAAAGTCAGTCTGTAGTCAATGACTTTGGGCCAACTTTTATTTGACTTTTATTTGACTTTTTGTTTGACTTCCAATTGACTTTCAAGTTAATTGGAAGTCAAACAAAGTCAGCCTGTAGTCAATGAAAAAGTTAATGACTTTTTGTTGACTTTTTAATGACTGGAACTTGACTTCTGTAGTCAATTAAAAGTCAAAAAAATAGGACCTTAGTCAACAAAAAGTTAGTTAAAAGTCAATGACTTACAATGACTTTTCATTGACTTTTTTAATGACTAGAATCTCGACTCTCATAGTCAGTTCAAAGTCAAAAAATAGGACCTTAGTCAATGAAAAGTCAACAAGAGGTCATTGACTACCAAGTGACTATATATTGACCTTAGCTTGACTTTTTCATGACTAAATCCTGACTTTCAAAGTCAAAATAATAGGACATCAGTCAATGAAAAAGTCAATGACTTTTTATTGACTTTGAGCAGACTTTTGATTGACTTTCTTTTTTACTGAGGGTTATCCAGGAGGAGGTTGAGTTCAATGCTAGCCATAATGGCTAAGTCATTAGCTTTAGCTTATGTCATGCCACTGCCAGGGCATGCATCATTCTGTAACAGATCCTGCTTGAGGTAAAGAATTCTGAGTTGGATCCCCACTAAGTGAAAGGACTCCTAAGTCTGATACAATTGTCACTATCAACTGAACAGAGGCAAAGGTCCTCTTATTCAAGCACAAGAGCTAAGCTTATAGAGGAGAGGACTGTGATAGAGAAGAGGGGATTGTGCTGAGGGACAAGACAGTAGATTGACAAAGCCAAAGCTAAGGAGATATAAACTATATTAAAGGATTTATATAGATGGAAGTATAAAGCCAAAAGACCTGAGAACAATGCATGATAGCATTATTAGTACAGATGATGCAAGATTGCATCAGACTGTAACAAGAATTGGACATAATGGTGCAAGGGTGATATCAGCAAGATGAGAGAGAGATAAGATAAAAAAGAATGGGGGATGTTTATGACATTTAATATCATATAATATTGTTGGCCATGACTATAAATGCAATATAATGGTAAAAGTTTTCACCTGTTCAGCCATCATATGATATAGTCACAACCTTGCTGCATATATCATCCTTTGCCTCTTTTTAAAAGGTCAGCAAGTACCTAAGGCTGAAGACACTGCATAAGAACCTTGCAGCTAGGTAACTTGGCTTGTGGGAGAAATTCAATGCAAAATTCTAGCCACTCTGGGTTTTCTACCCATGTGAGTGGTAGCTCTGCTGAGGCAGTAAGGCACATAAGATGTTCTTCAAACAATATCTAGCATGTTTCTGTTCACAGGATTTCAGAAGATACAGGAGAAGCTTATATCAAACAACTTGAGCTGTGTCAAGACAATTGAGATAGAAGTGAGCACATAGATATAGAGTCATAAGGAGCAAGACTATAAGTATTAAAGGATGAAGAAGATACAATTGAGGACTCTCACTCATAACTTGGCTCAATTGTGGAGGCATATATGGGCTGATATGAGTCAGATGATCTTTGAATGTGCAATGAAGGTAGTTGGGGGCTTGGATATGGTGATATGGAATGACATTGATACACTGCTGGTAAGATAGGCCCAATGCTGGTGCCTACAATGGGATCTTCTAGGTAATTGCAGTAGCATACCATCTTTCTGAGCCTGTGCTCTTGCATGAATTTTATTAGGTTGATTTTTATAGGCTATAAGATAATTTATTAGCCCATTTGTCTGTATTGACAACCATACATAACTATGGTCATTTTGATCAACTAAAAACACTAGTGAAAAGCTGATAATTAAGAGACAGTTATAATGATATAATATACATACAATGTCACACCTACGTGACATCACAGTCACAGATTTAACATGACACATCGATTGCCAGCATTATTGACTTCTTGCCAGCTCATTTTGCCACATATGATGAAGTTCTGACAGCTCACTAGGAGCTCGTAAATACAGAAAATAGTCCTGAAAATCACAGTTTGTATAAGTATATAAGATGTAGTTTTAGGAGTAGTACAAGCTTGTCTACTCTTCGTCTCTTGAAATCCAGTGTTTTCCTTCTTGCTTGTATGTTCCCTGAGCATACCAAGTCAGCATCCTCTACTTGTGAAATAACAAGTCCTCAAACACACTTGATGTCATGACTGGTCAGCTAGGTACCGTGACATACAATCTGTTTCAATCATCTCTGATGTCTGAACACACTCCTAAATACCTGCATCAACCTCATTTTGATCTCATTGAAGGGCAGCACTAGCATGCTGAGCTAAACAAAGCAAGCAGAATATTTTAGGCTTGTCACAAGTTCCTCCTATGCCAGAAAATGATTCAGGTGCCTTTTGTGAATACTTTGGGTGATCTTTGAATAAGTTGTAGACCTAAGAGTATGTAGGTGGAGAAGAAGGGTGGGCAGCACTCATGATGAAGAAGTGATGAATGGCTGGAGTATGGCTATATGACATGTAATCAATCAAAGTATTACTATAAGGCTACTTTACATGATGAGGAAAGTTGTGATTATTTTATAGTCAATAACTAGTCAATATAGTGTATAACAGAAGATGGAGCAGAGAGAAGTATTAACAAAAATACAGGAAAACAGGCTAGAAAACTGAGGAGAGGAGGATCTGTTCAATGAAAAGCAAGCACACAAAGTGAAGCTGTCAGAGTTGTGATGGCAGTACATGATAAAAGAAGGAGAGGAAGCAGAAAGCACTGAGGCTATTGATAGTGCAGAACAAAATTGAGATTGATGCTAACATAAAGTTGCCTATGAGAAAGAAATAGGTGATTATAACAACAAAGTAAATGATGCTAAACTATGAGCTGACTGAGGAGCTAAGTTGAGCTAGAAGGCAGTACTGCTGAAGGCAAGGATGGTGAAATACTTTATGCTAGAGCTAGATCTGCAGCAACCACTGTGAAAGTTCTGAGAGAAGTAAGGAATAATAGATTTCAACATATCAGGAAAGATGCTGTACATTGGACCAGCACAGAACAAAGACATGTTTATGATAATGACATTGAACATGTTCATTTGAATGCAAGTGAAGTTATATAAGGTAGGGTACAAGACAGAAAGGCTATAACTATTGTGATGGCACTATTGACAGGTGATGATGATGTTCATGTACTTCATAGGAAAGATTAGAGAGCTAAATGATTATCTTTCATTCTATCAGAGAATCTACTGTTATCACTGAGTTTCTCACTACAAAATACCAAAATTTACATCTTAAAGAGATGTTATAATGTTTTCTAATACAATTTAAGGTATTTAAAGGTGCTATCTATAACTAAAATATTTAAACAAAAAATATTAGTACTAATAATAAAAGTTAAACTATTTTTTAAATATTAAATAAATCTTGTCTAAAAAAAAGAAACTGCTGATAATAAATTAGTAATTACTTACATCTTTAATTTTAAATATAATATTAATCAGTTCATATTATAACTTTATTATTTTTAATAATCTAAATTGATCTAATTTTAAATCAGATTCATGTATCCACTAATTTTTGTATTAAAATTTACTAGAGATTTTTTCATTTTTAATAATCTCATTTGTATTTGATTTTTTAACTTTTAATTAATATTCTTTAATTAATTAATTTCCAAATTGTTCAAGACAAAACAAAATGTAAATTATTATATCTAATTTCTTCATTGGAGAATTTAGGTATAATTAAGTTATAATAAATTAAATAAGGTTTAAATTAATTATTACTTAAAAACAAAGAACAAAAAGTATGAAAAAAATTCTTCTTTTTAGTTTAATAATATTTGCTTTATTTGAATCTCATTAGTAATATTACCTCATAGTAGATTTTGAACCAAAATTAATATGTTTTAATTTATATTTAACAATTTAATTATATATTTAATAACCAGATTTAGATATTATATATAAATCAAATGCTATAATTTAATTAATTTTTAAAAATACAACTACTTAAAAAAATAGATATAATGATTTAAATTTTGTTTTGGTTTTAATAAACAAATAAGGTGAGGAATAATTATTTAATTTTTAAAAATATAAATGAAATTATTGAAAATAAATGTATTATTTATATTTATACTTCAAACATTATACAATACAAGTTTTAAAAAAGCATTTAAAATAAGTAAAAAAGATTTAAAAAATTAATTCTTTCTAATAAAAATAATAATAAATGATCAATTATTATTAAATTTTGTAAATCATGTAAAAGTTTATACAAGATCATCTTTAAAAGAGTTAGAAACAGTTCAAAATTATAACACAGCTTAATACTCAAAGTACTACTTTACTAGGAAAAATCACATTTTTAAGCTCAAATTTTCTATAATGTACAATAGGTGATGCAGTAGTGTGTATAAAGATCAAAAGGATGATGCATGGCAGATAGATAGTAGCCTGATTTTATGATAAAGGAATGAATATAGAATACTAGTAGTTGAACAATGAATTTTCTAAAATTATCCTCAGGCAACTTGTCAATATCTATCTCATCTACATTCAATAGGCCCTAGTTTCAGTCATTAAAGCCATCTCAGTCTTTTATAACTGTATAGATTTTTTAAAGTCACTCTTTTCACATTTTTTTGTCATGAAAGAACACTGTATCAGGTTCATCAGACTGTAAATTTCAAACTGTTACTATTTTGTAGACTGCAATTTCTTTTTAAGATAATTACTTCTTTGTAAAAGACTGATTTCTTCATCTTAATCTCCTCAATAGTATAAAGCCTATTGAGGTGATATAAAGCTGCTTGTCTAATAAGTAGGTTATTGGCAGTATTCATCTTAATAGGATAACCACAGGGCAATAGATTTGTGAGGTTATAATTTTCATTAGCAATCTTAGTGTTCTCCTTGATATCTTTAAAAAGAAGTGAATTATTATACTTTTAGAACACATCTTGATTAAAAGTAGGGGATTGGTTGTTTTTATTAGATTTTGACCACTGAAACTTTCAATAACTTTCTCTTAGAATGGACCTCTACTTCTTGATAGTAAGCATAGGTAGGTTATTTCTGGCTCTGTTTCTAATTGCACAGTGAAGGACAAAAAAGTGATAATAATAGATTTGCTAGTTTTCTCATCAGCATTTTAAAAGAGGTAAATTAAAGGAAGAAAGATGAGATGAGATGATCTTTTAGGAATTTTGAGAAGTTAAACTTAAAGCTAATATATGGCATCTTCTCAAATTTAATATATCTTTGAAAATTAGTCTGGTGGTGGTTGACTATTACTAAGGCATTGCACCTCTTAATTATTTATTTGCTTTAATAAATTAACTTCAACCTTTTTAGCCCTTTGATGTTACAGATAGCTATATAAGGGTTATTAATTTGAGTTAAAAAGGTGCAAAATAGGCTTATCTTTATGTTTTTCTATATCCTTATCTTTTTTCAGCTTACAATTGAGTTTCTCTATTGAATTATAAAGATTTAGATATCTCCTATAGCTTTTAGAAACAGTTTTCAGATCTTTTATAATGTCTTTTATAAGTAGAGGATAGTATCAATAAAAGAGTGTATATTGAAGAGACTTTTGAGACATAGGCTGTGCTTTGCACATTTGATGAGGTAACAAGGTAATTTCCTTTATAAAATTAAGTATAAAGGTTGCCCTTTTAATAAGAGAAAATGCTGCTATAGACTAACTTTAAAAATTCACATAGTGCTGTATATCTTCAAAAATAGCACCCCTTGTTGCCCTTCCTCGTTTTCTAGGTTTTGCTCATATATGTCTTCCACGTTCATATATGCCTGGTCAGGTATTCTTTTCAGGAAGTGTGCGAACATTATTACCATTTGATGGTAGTGTTGTCTAGATAGTAATGATGCTCCTGTTGAGTGCCCAGGTGCTGACAGAGCTGTCTTTCCCTGTAGGAACTTGTTTGGTGCCATTGCCAGGAACACATCCTCGTTCATTGCCTGCCCAATGAATAGGAACCTCCCTTTCATGTCAAGTCCCACCATCGTGTGCTTTCCCTTGAAATCCTGGTATGGCTTGCCCAGGTCCAGTTCGAATGAGAACTGGTGCAAGTTTGCGATGTTTGGAAGCATCGGTGATAGCCCAATACGGTTGCCGATTGTCAGGTGATAATCAATCATCATTTTATTCATCTTTATCCCAACGTTTCCTAAGCTCGCTTCAATGCAGAATCCCTTATCAATCTTGATCCTGTTCCATCTTGACAGCAGCTTCACTGCATTCATGCTTTTCCTCTCATACAACTTCTTCAGCTCTGATAAATTGATTCTCTTCACTTCCTTGTTGTTGAAGTTGTCGCTGTTTGCATCCACTTCATAGTTGCTTGCGATAATCATGTTCAGCACTTCCAATTGCTTGATCCTATCATCAGCCTCTACAGTCAGCTCGTCTAGGATCTCTGTGATGTCAGTCGGGCCCAACAACGTCTTGTTGTCTTTCATGTTGGCCAGATCAATGTCTATGCTCTTGTTGCTACTGTACATACAGTGCTCAGCAGTCAATGTCTCCTTTTCATTGAAATCAGTCACTCACATGTTGTCCATCGACTCAAGTGAGTCTCTTGAGGTGGGCGCAGATGACATCTTTACAATATGCTGTTTGAGTCATATTGAATACTGAGTAAGCCACAGTCACTGTGCCGCTGTGTCCATCAGTCACTCATTAATCAGCATCCCAAACATGGCAAGATTAGACTAGACTGTCCGTTCTCTGTGAAAAGTCAAATCCTATTCCTCAGCCACCTGTGGACACCCTCATTCTTTATGAGTCGCTGTTCAGCTTCTATGATGAGAGTCCCATGTTGCGCAGAGTAGAGCACGGAGTATATTTTAGGAGGTGCAATGTGGAATGGCAGGGCTGCTGGTGAGACAATAACATTGTTCTGTATTAGGTAGGTAAAACGAGTGGACTCATGTGTAGAAGTTATGTATGATGGGCTCAGCAGCAAGACAACAGATGATGTGTGAGAGATTGGGTGAAAGCCTGAAGCACTCCTCAATCGAAAAGGAGAGTTCATGTGGCCAAGGTGAGGTTGCAACACCCAACCTGAAGGAATCAATGATGTGGCAAGTGAGACTCGGAACCCCTTAGTTAGGAAGTGATAGAGAGGTTTGCTTACCCTGTGAAAGTCATCAGCAACCAGGCTGGTATGACTAGTGCACTGGCGGCATGGTGTATCAGATGAAATTTTTGTGAAGGGCAGGGGCAGATTGGATGTATGGTGCTATGATGACAGTGTGTTTTCTGAGGTAAAGGAGGAAAAAGTTGCTGGCCCAATGCCCCATGGCTTTAACAACGTCAAAAGGGACCCCACTGTAAGGACGCTGAGGGGTCCAAGGTGAGTTCGAAGGTGGAGAGGATCTACCTCCAAGAGAAGGGGATAAGGAGTAGCGAGAGTTGTCTTTTGAGTGCCTGCATTTGGGCCTGACTTCTGGGACAGTCACGCAGAGTTAGAGGGGGAAAGTTCTTCTTGATTGATTTTGGGAGCAAGTCATGTTCTCCAGTACAAAACGAGTCCTGTACTTAAGAGAGAAAAGGAATGGTAATATAAGAAAGGAACTGAGATAAAAGAACACTGAGGGGAGGCGCGTGGCCAAGGCAATCGAAGATATGAAAATGGATGGTTTCGGGCTCAGCCGAATGGCTGGCCTTACACCTCCTGGGGGGTCAAAATCTTGACCGTCCTCAGTCAAGCTACATCTAAGAAAAAAAAAAAAATAAGGGTTTCAACGTTGAAAATAATGAAATCATGAGCCAAAACAACAGTGGGAAGGGTGGTGTCATGAGTGGAAACGAAGTTATTGAGTGACTTCGGCTTGCACTTGCGGATGTCTTCACATTGGCACCAACGTGAAAGCTACACCTCTGGGGTTGAAAACGATAGAATTGTTGGCTGGAATGGGGGGTGAGAATACTGGTGTTGAGCATGTGACAAAGTGGTTGTGTGTCTTCTTCTGTCAACTTGCGCTGGCAAGTGTCGCTGCTGAGTCTTCGTCTGTTGATTCCAACGCTAAACCTAATCCTCCCAGATCGAAAATGAAGTGCAAGGTGCGGGGCATGTACTGTCTGAGCTGGAGTTGCTGCAAGAAGACGCTGTGACTTGAAATGTTGAGGGTGCCAATCTGACTGTTGCCAATATCTTGCTGACTTTGAAACTTGCGCATGTGGGAGGAAAGAGTTGGGATGTTGAGGAGCGCTGAAACCAGGACTGTGGCAGTGACAAGACTGAGTGCGAAGTTGAAATGAACAGAAGTACTAGAGAGTAGAAGCAAGGGTGAGGAATGGAAGAGACTTGGATGCGGCATGAGCACCAGTGGCTTGGTTGATGGGACTTTGTAAGTCAGCAAAGGTTCTTGCAGTTGTGGGATGGAAGGAGTCATTGGAGAGGCAGCAGCTGGTGAATTTGAGATTTCAAATGTGGAGCAATCTGAGCCAACTGACATGAGTCCAAGAGGTTGTTGTGGTGACATCGAGTGGGGCGAAATGGGAACATTTGGCAATGCTTCGAGTGACGTGGTTTGGAAGGGAATGTGTTTGCTTAGGGACGACTTGGATGACTCAGGGTGACTCAGTGCGACAACATCGACAGATGAAACGAGGGTGGACTCAAGATCACAAGGCCTAGAGGACTGACGGACAGTTCCCGAAAGCAACGACTTAGATGAACGATCGGGGAGCAGACTGACAAGTGGGGTGTCAATTGTAGAAGGCTTCAGCTGGGGCAAAGATGAAAGGGTGGAAGGTGAAAGGAGATGCATGAGTGAATGGTCATGAGGAAGCGATAACACATGCGGGGATGCATCAAACCTTGAGGCTGGAATGAGAGACACTGACGCGGATTTGGACTCAGGCTGATCATTTGTTGCCGATGTCACCAGGGAAGAAAAAAATGTGGACAAAATTGAAGATGAAAAGGGGGCACGGCTGAAAAAGTTGAGGTGATCGAAGACATGGGCTCATGTTCGGGCTCAGGGTGCTCTTCTGTTGCCAATATCACTGGTGAGGGCAGGCACATGGATGATGTCAGAGATGAAGAAGGGGACATGGACGTGAAAATGGGGGCATCGTCAGTAGCTGAATGTACAAGTGTCGGAGGATGGGATGGGGAAGCCGAGGGGAGCAACGTGGCCGAAAACATGGGTGTGGGGTTGGGCTGATCAAGCATTGCCGAATGTGCTTGCGTCTGCTGAGATTCCAAAACTGTGAATGAGGGTGAATACAGCTGGGGGTCTAGCGATTCTAGAAAGCTGTTGGCGTCTTGAGGAATGGGCTCAACAACCAGTGGCTTGTGTCTAACGCTTGGGGGCTCGAACTTCGACTCTTGCGACCAGGGCGAGAAGGGGTCGTCATATGCAAAGGCTGCTCGTGTGCAAATGTAAACATCTTCAAAGTGGAAGGAGATGTTGGACGGCTGGAAAGGGCTCTTGCTGAGAAGGCGTAGCCAAATGACTTCGCGATCCTCCAGGTGGAATCCATGCCAAAACGCAACATCGCGTTCTTCCGATAGGTGACCTGTGTGGACCAGTGGAGCACTGTAGCACAAGAACCATCGGTAGTACTGTAAAATATCATCCTCACAGAGCATTCGGCTTCTAGAAGAATCCTGGGCATAGCTGTACAGCTTCTGTCTCAAAATCAGGTGTCGCGGGGTGGGATTGCCAAACATCGATGAGGGATTGTTGAAGCTGGGTGTTACGTTTTGACTCGTATGACCACGGACCCTTACTGTACCGGTTGCAACTACGGCGGTAAGGTATATTAGTTGCAGACTTACTTACGGTGATATGGTAGTGCGATAGGCGATAGGATACGATAGCTGACTGATGACCAACACCACTAGTACTGGTACTAGTAGTATTAGGGTTCGAGTTGATTTCATGATACGTTGAATGCTATGATACTGTGACTCATAGCAGCACTTGTAAGCCTGCTCGACTTGTATTTAAGATGGCTTGCGAAGATCAAGATATGCCATCTTGGTCTTCTTGAATTGTCACTTGTGTTTCCTTTTCTATTCTCTCGCCTCTTCTCTCATTCTCGACTTCGTCATAATCAAGTGCAAAGGCTGCAACGCGTGCTGGTGTACCTCCGAGTATTCACTAAGGGCAAGGGCTTGGACCTCCGTGTCTTCAAGCAAGGACTATCGCTAAGTTGTTACTGCCATCCAAGCTCAAGTCAAGCTAACGTCGTGACGACATTACATTAAGACCAAGATACCACCATGGCTGTAACAACAAGAGATCAGTGGACGAGCTTCCATCCCTATTCGCTCCCAAGACGAGGAGAATGCAACGTCCCCACGTGCTTCTTACAAGCTGCTAGTTGGAGGGAAAGACAAGAAGAAACTGGATATTTTGTGGAATTTAACGGACCTTCTGGGTTCTGTCCAGTTGAGTTCAATTTCGACCACCTGTGCTGGGTGGAGATTACGTGGAATCCCATAGACTCTCAGTGGGACGTTATACGACCGGCAGGACCAAGGTATCACTGCGACATCGACGCACGAGAGCTCAATAGCCGAGCAGACTGGGGCCCCATTGACGGGCAATTGCAAGAACATACAACCGGAGAACCCGTGTCTGAAGAACAAAGTCAGGACGAAGACGAAAACGGACGGCAGCCAGACCAAACAGAAAGCAGCGGAGGAGCAATACAGGAATTGCTTATCAAACGAGCTGAGTCCACTCATATCACAGAACCTGAGCCTATTCACATACGATCACCAGCCATTATGGCCACAATAACGCAAGCCATGGAAGATGTCACACTGGAAGAATCACGCACAATACAAGCAGAAGCAAGGGAGATACTCATGCCCATCAATCCAGAAACGGGAGTACGAATGACGGCTGATGATGCTGCCATATTTCGGGCCATAGGATCCGACAGAGGAGATCCCCCGTCAGGATGGCGACCCGTGCTAGAATTACCACCAGGAATCGGAGGACCGAGCAGGGACCCACTGCCTCCGCCAGGAGGGGGAATTCCCTTCGACATACGAAGAATGGAACCCCCACGAGGATCGCCCGGAGGACCACCAGGGGGTGGTGGAGGTGGAGGTGGAGGAGGAGACACCGGAGGAGGCAGACATCATGAGAAACTCACCGGCGAGCCACCTTCTGTTTTTGACGGGGATAGACTCAAAGTAGACCAGTTTCTGACACAGTGGCACGTCTACTGGGGCATGAACCTGGACGCCCCTATCATGTGAAATGACTACAGGAGATGCCTCTTATTCCTGTCGTACATCAAAGGCAGAGCAGTCAGTGAATGGGTTTTATCCTTCCTGAACTGGCTCAATCGGCAAATACAATGAGGGATCAGTCCCTACACAAGAGAACTGTGGGAGGCCATAGCCGACGGCTTCAGCCAGCAGTTCGAAAATACGTTGGAGCGAGAACAAGCACAAGCCATACTGAGAAAAGGCTTCAAAATGGTAGGAGAGGACATTGACAAGTACGTCAATGATTTCGAGCAGCTTGTGTGGAAGGCTCATTACCGCCTCAACGAACCACAAACCATCGATGTTACGCCCTAGCAGGGGCGTGGGTTCTAGGGGTTTCAAGTTACACAAGTATCAAGCGAAGACCTCTGTTGTCTTATTGCTATGAAATACAAGTGGCAAAAGTGTGGCACAGGGTGCAGCACTACTCTGTAATGTAGGACTCCTCGTCCGAAGTGTCTGACACTTCTCTACACTTGATCTTGCTAGTGCACAGAGTATAACAGGTGTGATGCGTTGATATAGTTCAACTGCAAAGACTTCGGAGTGTCCTGGTTAAGGACTGAGGTAGGGGATGCACAAGAAGAAGGGAATAGAGCGGGGTCACACCAAAGTACGAAGGCAAGGTTGCTAGATTGCAAACGAAGCCAAGTCTGGCTTCCTATGGTCTATAGTACAGGTTTATATAGGACAGGGTTCCAAACAACATGAACACAAGTCCACACAATATCAAAGAGACTAAACAGAGCAAGCAGAAGTTTGGATCAAAGAAACAGCACCACTAGTAACAGTAGCTCCTTTGGTAACAAGGTATAGTACAGAAGGGGAAAGGCAGGGTGGAGACATACTGTGACTGAGGTCCGAAGCGTCAGATCATAACAATCGACCTCTTCATGTTGGGGCTGCCCAAGGAGTTGTTCAAGAATGCGTTCCAATTTGACGACCCAGTTACGTTTGACGACTGGAAGAGGGCAGTGCTCAAGAGACAGAAGAACTATATACACCTCAAGGCGAGGCTCAACGAATACAAGAATACCCCTCCGCAACAGAAGAAGCAGAGCGGCAATGTGGGGTGGACGCTTCCGCAAAATTTACCACAGACTAACCCCTGGGCCATGGACATGTCAACGGACCGCACCAAAGTGCGGCTTGCAGGCTCGGAAGACGTCGATTTCAACAAGCTTCCCCATCATGACTGGCCTGCACCACCTTTCCCACCAAGGGGAGGCCTGGGAGTCAGGGGACGAGGAAGAGGGGGATCACGGAGAGATTTAAGGAACGTCCTCTGCTACAACTGTCACGCCCCAGGCCACCTCTCACGAAACTGTCCATACCCCCGCATGCAGAGACAGTGGCAAAATGCCCTGTCAAGCAGTAGAATGACTGAAACCAATGGGTATCCGCAAGGGCCCGTATCGCAATACAAACCGTCTCTGCCGGGGTACGCTTCACCGGTGCCCAGTGTAACGCCCATGCCACAGATTAGCACGGCAACAACAAAGACAGTGGGAGAACAGGCAAAGGAGTGGCTCACACAGGTAGCCAATAGCACGGATGAGGTGAAAGACCTCATACTTCAAGATTTGTGGGGCAAGGAGGGTTTTCAGAACACCTGAACCCGTCAGTCTGGGTGAGGGCCTTGCAATGTAATTCCATAATTGTGACAACATACTATCGATCTCTACGAATTCCAGTGACTGTCCGAACAAATTACCAAACGACTGAAACAAACGCATTGGTTGACTCTGGAGCAACCGACAACTTCGTCCGACCAAGAATGGTAGCCTGGGTGGGAATCCCGGTGCAGCAACTAGAAACACCTCGCAAGATATGGAATATTGATAATACGGAGAATAAAGCTGGGTTAATCACTCATTATGTTAGCCTAGAAGTGAAAACACGTGGGCAGATAAAGAAGATGGCCTTTCTGGTCACCGATCTCAGCAATGAAGACATGGTGCTGGGCTATCCATGGCTTAGCGCCTTCGAGCCCACCATCAGCTGGGCCACGGCAACCATGCACCCCGACATGCAGCTGGTAGAACTGGCTACCACAGAAGAACTACTCACCACGCCCATTATTCGGGCCTTAATCGTAACCGAAAAGGAAGACATTGTGCGAGAACTGGAAGAAGAAACCTTCGCACGGGCCACTACCTCGACGGAGTTGGCCATATCAGCAAAGCAACAACAAACGGCAGCCATGCTACCGCCAGTATACACAGAGTTCAGCAAATTCTTTAACGAACAGGCTTCGCATCGTTTTCCCCTGGCAAGACCCTGGGACCACGCAATTGACTTCAAACCATCGGCACCGGCGTCCATCGACTGCAAGATCTACCCCATGACGCAAAAAGAAGAGGGGGAACTGAAGGAATTTCTTGACGAAAAATTAAAACAGGGTTACCTACGCCCTTCCATCTCCCCATACGCCTCCTCATTCTTCTTTATTAAAAAGAAGGACGGAAAACTACGCCCGGTACAGGACTACCGGGTCATTAATTCACACACCATTCGTAACCAGTACCTGCTGCCACTTATCCAAGACCTCATCCTCGACCTCAGCAATGCCCATATCTACACCAAACTTGATATCCGCTGGGGGTACAATAATATATGAATTCGCGACGGCGATCAAGAGAAGGCAGCGTTCAAGACCAAATTTGGCCTTTTCGAGCCCACAGTCATGTTCTTCGGCCTCACTAACTCCCCTGCTACTTTCCAAGCCATGATGAACCATATCTACTGCGACACAATCGCGAAACACGAGCGCTTGGGCACCATGATACGTGTTTACATGGATGATATCGGAATCGCCACTCACTTCGACCATGACTTGCCGGCCCATATAGACGCAGTGCGCGACGTTTTGCGGGTGGCGGAGGAACATGACCTCTACTTCAAACTCGAAAAATGCCTCTTCCATCAGCCACGGATGGATTACCTGGGGGTAATCCTTGAAAGGGGGGTGACTCGAATGGACCCTGTAAAAGTTCAAGGCATCAATGTTATGATCCGACGCTTCGGACCTAACCCACAGTATGTCTCCACCCTACCTTCCCCTTCTGTACCATACCTTGTTACCAAAGGAGCTACTGTTACTAGTGGCGCTGTTTCTTTGATCCGAACTTCTGCTTACTCCGTTTAGTCTCTTTGATATTGTGTGGACTTGTGTTCATGTTGTTTGGAACCCTGTCCTATATAAACCTGTACCATAGACCGTAGGAAGCCAGACTTGGCTTCGTTTGCAAATCTAGCAACCTTGCCTCCGTACTTTGGTGTGACCTTGCTTTATCCCTCTCTTCTTGTGCATCCCCTACCTCAGTCCCTAACCAGGACATTTCGAAGTCTTTGCAGTTGAACTATATCAACGCGTTACACCTGTTATACTCTGTGCACTAGCAAGATCAAGTGTAGAGAAGTGTTAGACACTTCGGACGAGGAGTCCTACATTACAGAGTAGTGCTGCACCTTGTGCCACACTTTTATCACTTGTATTTCATAGCAATAAGACAACAGAGGTCTTCGCTTGATACTTGTGTGATTCAGAACCTTTAGAACCCACGCCCCTGCTAGGGCGTAACAATCAAGGACTGGCCAACACCAACAAAAGTCAAAGATGTTCGATCATTCCTCGGCTTTTGCAACTTTTACAGACTTTTTATCCGTGGCTTCGCGACTCACACCAAACCACTCACTAAACTGACACGGAAGGATAATGTTACGCTCCACCGGCGTTAGTCCGACTTGGACTCTGAAGAAGGCGTAATCGACTTAGCAAAGTAAGGGCGAATGGAGACTTCGTGTCAATCCAACGCAGGCTGAACAGGGGTACTTCTCGACACACGCTGCAGCTAAGATAAAGAGGTACTACCCCTTGGTGGGTAGAAGCGGAAGTGCCTTTAGTTCAAAGACTAAGGCAAGCGAAAGACGATTCAGAAGTAGGTGGATTGAAGAAGACCAAGATGGGGACTCTTGGTCTTCCGAGTCAACTACTTATACAAATACGCGCGGGCTTTAAAGCGCTGCTGGAACAATAGGAAACCAATAGCGTAACTAGCTCGAACCCTAGTACAGCTATCCTGGGAATGAGTCATACATGAGCCACAGGTGACTACTACGATGACTGATGCGATGTAAATGTCCATGACTAATACTATGAGTCGGCCCATAGTCATAACCGGTTGTGATCGTAACATTACCCCCTTTTCAGATGTGAGGCCCACCTCGCATGAAAGCCGACAACGGCCAGTCCTTCTGCACCTCCTCAATCCGCCAAAAGGTGTTAGCCCTTTCCATCCTATAAATGGAGTCCAACTTATCCTGCGTAACGTTTGCCAACTGAAGCCTGATCTCCCTCATGCGTGTTAACAGCTGTTCTTCATGGAACGCGGCTGCTCGGAAACGATGAATCTCGGCGGTGAGAGATTCATCCCCTATCTTTTCAAGGGCGCGATCGGTGGTGTTCCCCTCTTTGATCATGACGAGGTCTTCATGAGCAATGAAGGCCTGGTCGTGGTGAGGGCGGTGCGGCTGGGCGTACAGGGGCTGGCCGTAGACGTATGGCGAACCACTCACCAACCCTAGCACGAATGGGTTGCCGCACATGACCACTTGTACATGATCAGCATTCACAACTCGCCCTCCGGGGAGTGTGACCTTGAAGGGAATTGAATTGGGTCCCCTATTGTGCTGGAACCCTTCTGGCGCCATGAGGGAGGCGGGATCGTCTTCGGGAGATCTGGGCTCGTGGGGCGCCACTCGGAAGACTCGGATGTCACCTCTGTACATGGGGTCTCCGTTGGTGTAGACGACATAAGGGGTGGCATTGGGATCGTCAGTGTGGCTTCGTGTTCTGAGGAAAGAGTGCCTCGCCGGGTATTGATCGCTGTCGTCATAGACAGCGTTATCGTCCTCCAATACTTTTGCCTCGCTTTCCTCGCCTTCCTTCGCATCTCCGCCATGTGTAACTGTTCTTCCTGCCACTTGCACGCCGTCTCCTTCCACTGCATCTCCCATGCTCGGAGTGACTGCACACTCGTCAGCGCTCGGGAGAGCCGCTCGAAGGGCGGCGAGTTCTTCAATGGTGATGGGGGCGGTGTTGTATTGTCGACCGGTATCGGGGTCGACGAGGTTGTAAGTGGGGGTGGTGTCGTCAGTGAGGACCCCGCCGGTAGGTAAGGGGAAGCGTCTCTGGATAGCATCCCACTCTTGCTGGGTGATAAGCCCCTCTTCGTCGGGGACATCTTCAGGGGCTCTGAAGGTGTGTAGCGTGTTACGGGCCACTGCACCCCTGGCAAGGTGTTCGACGAGCGTGGGGTTCAGTGTGGAGGCATTGGTAGTGGTCATTGGAAGATGAGAGTCAGGAGTGGGGGATGGAGACTTAGCGCGACATCTCGCAGCCCTTATATGTATTTCCTGGTCGGGGTTTGAAGTTTTAAAATCCCGAACGGCTTGGTCTGCAAAGACGTCATCCTTATCGACCCACTGATGGTCCGAATCTGGATAGCCCTTCCATTTGACAAGGTATTGGAGCCGACGTCTTCTGCCGAACCGCCGAGAGTCTAGAATTTTCTCGACCTCGTATTCTTCTTGGTTATCTACTAAATCCGGTGGCAGGCGCTGGTAGTTTGGTCCGTGCGTGGGTGTCTCACGATAAGGTGTGAGAAGATCTATGTGGAAGACGTCGTGGATGCTCCACTGCGTGGGAAGTTCGAGGCGATAATTGACAGGGGACATCACCTGAACGACCTTAAATGGTCCATGCCGTTTTGCAGCTAATTTCGCGGTTGGTTGGTGTGTGCGTAGGTGGCGTCCTTTGAGCCACACGAGGTCTCCTTCTTTGAATTTGGGCGTATCCTTGTGTTTGACCCATGACTTTTGTGCCCGGAACATACAGGCAAAGGCGTGCTGTCGTGCCTGTTTGAACTGATCTAGTCGTAGTGACACCTGTGGGATAGGGGATGGCCTATCAGTCCAATCAGCACGGGGGTTGTACCCTGATAAGAGAAAGAAGGGGGACTCCCGCGTGGTTTCGTTTGGCCAGTTATTGTGCGTGAATTCTGCCATAGGTAGATATCGAGTCCAGTCGTCCTGCCGCTCATTTACCCAGAAGCAGAGGTATTGCTCCAGCCACTGGTTCATTCGTTCCGATTGGCCGTCGGTTCTGGGGTGATAAGCGGTTGAGATGTTTTGGCTGATGCCGAGAATCTTGCATATCTCTCGCATAAATTTGGATGCAAAACGTGGGTCTCGATCACTGATAACACGCGAAGGGAGTCCAAACCGTGGGAAGACGTGTGACACATACAGAGCAGCTGTCCCTTCAGCGGTTATTTCTTCATGACAAGGGATGAAGACGGCGGCTTTGGTGCAATCGTGATCGGTCACTGTTAAAATGGAGTCATAGCCGTGAGATATGGGGAGTTTGGTGATGAAGTCCACTGTGATGGTCTCGAACGGCAGGGCTTCCGGCTTGGGATAGATGGGCTGTAGAGGCGCTCGGATGGGGCGGAGATTGACCTTGTGTCGTTGGCATTCTGCACATCCTTTCACGTAGTCTGTGATGTCGTTCTTCATCTGCGGCCACCAGTAGTGTCGTGATGAACAGCACAGATGAATAGCATACTCACAGTGTACTAGAGACTGTGGTGAGATAAACTAAGCAGCTGGAAAGCAGCAGAGGGAGATCTTGCAAGTGGAAGCAAAAAGGGGTGTCTGGTACATAGCAGTGAGAGAACTGATGATACATTGGAGAGGAGGAAACATACCTGGTACACAGCAGTGAGAGAACTGATGTGGACCAGGGCGTACAAGCAGTCTACTTATACTGTACAGAAGTGTGACACTAATACAAGGAAAGTAACTATAGGTCACAGAATACAAGGAGCGCATTGTTTTACAACAGGACAAAGGAGTGTGCATATGGAGAACAAGGCGTATAGAACAAGAAGTGTCCAGACCAAGATGATATCATAATGACATCACAATAAAGATATATCTAAAGAAAGAACAAAGGCGTAGTACAATGACAAGTCCAGGGGAGTCCGCATGATGTCATAGTACATGATGTCATAGGTGACGCAATGATAAGTAATAGATTGTACAGATCAAAAGGTATCTAATCTATAAGTCCTGTATATCTAATCTACAGCAGTCCATGCTGCAAGTCCGGTCCGTATGAGCCGCTAAGTGCGCAAGGGTCACTTATCAACATCTCCCCGTGATCTACAATCTAAGTACACACAAGTCCCATGTCATCGTTGTGCTTCTGCAGCAGGGCACGCGGTAGTGACTTTGTGAAGCCGTCCGCAACCATATCCACAGTAGGAGTTCTAATGAGGGTGATGGTCCCCTTTTCGATGTACTCCCGAATGACATGATGCCGTATGGCAATGTGCTTAGACCGTCTCCCAGTGACAGGGTTCAAGGCCAAGTCAATGGCACCCTTATTGTCACCATGAAGTGGGATGGGGTCGTCGACCTCGTACCCGAGTTCCATGAGGAAGCTCTGATACCACGCAGCCTGGTTAGCCGCGTCGGTCATGGCCATGTATTCCGCTTCCGTTGTGTTTTGGGCAACAGTCTTTTGCTTGCGCGAAGACCAGCTTATTGCACCGTTAGCTAGTAGGAACACATAACCAGAGGTGGAGTGGCGGTCGTCAGTCTGATCAGCCAGACTGGAATCAGTGTAGCCGTGAAGGCCATCGCCATTGGCGCCATCATAGACAATACGCATATCCATAGTTCCCACTAAGTAGGACAGGACATACTGCGCAAGTCGCAGATGTTGTGGTGAGGGATTCGCTGCGTACTGCGCCAAACGTGACACAGCGAAGGAGATATCTGGCCTAGTGCCAATCTGCACGTAAAGCAGACTCCCAATAAGAGATTGGTAGTGGGAAATATCTGAGGCAGTTGCCTGCGACGTATATTTAACCAGGTGCTCGTCAGCACCAGCGGGCAAGGGTGTGTTGTGTGGTGTGGCATCAGACATGCCAAAGCGTTCAAGGACATCCTTGATGTAGCCAGACTGGTCTATTTCGATGCGTCTAAGGGAGCGGTCGCGCACAATGCGCATACCAAGATAAGACTCTATCTCCCCGAGATCTGTCATCTCATAGCGTTCAGACAAGTCTGACTTCAAACGCTTAATTCCACTCAACGAGGGACCCAGTATAGTGATGTCGTCAACGTAGACAATAACGAAGAGTGGATCATACCCCTCCCGTTGAGGCATCACATATATCCCAGCATCAGCAAACGTCCGCTTAAAGCCGAGTGCAGTGAGCACTCCATGGAATTGCAAGTTCCATGCGCGGGAGGCCTGTTTGAGACCATAAATCGCCTTAACCAGGCGACACACCTTCGTCTCAGAGCCAGTGACAGTGAAACCTTGTGGCTGCTCCATGTATATCTCCTCGTCAAGCACGCCATTGAGAAAAGCAGACTTAACATCCATTTGATGGATGTGCCAGTCCTCCAGCGCGGCCAACGCCAGAAGTAAACGTAGCGACTCAAAACGTGCGACGGGAGAGAAGGTTTCATCAAAATCTACGCCAGGGATCTGCGTGAATCCCTTAGCCACCAAGCGAGCTCTGTAGCGGCCATCCGCTTTGAGCTTGAAGACCCATTTGGATTTTACTGCCTTGCGATTAGGCGGGAGATCCACTAACTCCCAAGTCCCATTCTTAGCTAGGGCGTCCATTTCATACTGACACGCCTTAGTCCACTCATCTGCAGCTGCAGACCGCATGGCCTCTGCATAAGTTGCAGGGTCTCGGCCCACAAAGGCAGCAGCTAGTAACTCCGCATACCCCAGACGCCTGCCGCGCCATGCCGCATTGTCCGCATTGAAGTAACGCGGATTAGGGACAGGGGCACGAGCACTGCGTCTTGGTGCATTGTCCATCTCGCGCAACAGCTGACTACGCTGTGCACGATCCTCAAATCCCCCAGGCATTTCTGGTGAGGGAGGAGGGACATGGCGCATAATGCGCGTTGCACTAGGACGCGGCGGGGGTGAAGTGGGAGTGGCTTGCTCACGCTTTGGTGTGGTGGGTGGAGCCGCTAGAGCAGGTGGTGGAGTGGTGGGGCGTGGTTGGACTTGTGGGGGGTCTAGGAGCTTTTCAACATCCTCCTCCTCACTACTACTGGAGTGTGCAGGGGAGGGGGCTCGCATTGGTGGTAACGCCGGCGGGTGAGGCACGGCAGTCACTGTTGTGCTAGGCACGACTGGTGGTGAAGGTGTAGGGTGTGTCTCAACACCCTGAAGGGACGGGAAGCTACTCTCGTCGAATGTCACATCCCTGGACACTCGGACGGAGTGGGTTGAGCGGTCCCAGAGCTTATAGCCCTTAGATTCGGGCTCAAACCCGATAAGCGTGACCTCAATGGCCTTCGCATCCAATTTGCGACGCTTATCAGCGGGTACGTGCATGTACCCCTTGCATCCGAAGACGCGAAGATGTGAGACATCAGGCACTTTGCCAGAGTGCCAGAGCTCATAAGGAGTGCGCCACTTAAGCCCACGGACTGGAGAGCGATTATAGATGTGCACAGCTGCGCACACTGCATGCTCCCAGAAGCCTTTAGACATGCCAGCTGTGTGGAGCATGGACATTGCCTTATCCATAATGGTGCGGTTAAACCGCTCGGCTTTACCGTTGGACTGTGGTGAACCCGGCATCGTGAGGTGATGCTCTATCCCTTTCTGCTTAAGAATGTCCTGCGTGACACTCGACATGTACTCGCCACCGCGGTCAGAGTGCAGAGCGCGCAGTTTATGGCCAGACTGGGTTTCACCCCAGGCCAAATACATCTGCAGCGACTTAGCAAACTGATCCTTCGACTTAAGGAAGTGGACCACAGTGAACTTAGTGTGGTCGTCTATGAAGGTGGCCGTGTAGGTCGAGCCTTGCAAGGACTGAGTTTGCATAGGACCGGCGAGGTCACTGTGCACAATCTCAAATTGACGAGTTGTCCTCTTATTTGAGGACACAGAAAAGGGTTGGCGAGTGGACTTACCCATCTCGCACCCACGGCAGACTGTGTGAGCCGTGGTAGAGCTGTCTATGTCCATGCCAGTAGTGGCAGAGGGACCATGCGCCTTCAGCGCCGCAGAGGATATGTGTCCCATGCGTTGATGCCAGATATCAAGTGTGGCAGCACTTGATTTTGTGTGGGCGTTGAGGCCGACGCTGGCTGCGTCCAACCAGTAAAGGTTGTCCTCAAGGTAGCCTTTGGCCACACACTTTTGGTTGATAGATATTTTAAAAGAGCCACTATCAAAGACAATCTCAGCACCCTTTTGTGCTAGGGCGCGCGTCGACAAGAAGCGCGTCTTCACCTGTGGTAGGTGTAGCACATTACTGAGGGTGATAGAGATACCCTGGCTCGTTGTAAAGACGACAGACCCGACACCCACTTGGTCTATAGTAGACTTATCACCTAGGCGTACAGTGCCTTTAGTTGGGGTGTAGTCTTTAAAGTCAGACCGATGTGGTGTAATGTGGTGTGTAGCACCACTGTCCATCATCCAACGCACACGCGAGGCAGCATACAAGGCAACAGAAATGGATTGAGAAGCCCAGTCTATGGCGGGCTCTTCGACCTCCTTAATGGAGGCGGTGGTAGGTACAAGAATATGACTATTTGCGGCCTTGTTGCCTGCCTTCTCCTTCTCCTTTGCGTCAGCCTCATCCTTCTTTTTCTTCCTGCAGTCAGGCTTGATGTGGCCCTTTTTGTTGCAGTAGTGGCAAGTTAGACCAGAGTGGTCCTTCTTGCCCTTCTTGCCCGTCGACTTGACGGGGGCCACCTTGTTGAGGGAAGAGCCAGAGGGCCCGGCGCGACGAGCTTCTTCCGACACTATGCGCGCAATTATTTCAGCGTGCTTGAGTGCGGAGGGGGCCCCACTGGCAAGGATGGTTGAGGCCAACACCTCATAAGAGGGCGGCAGCGCGTGGAGGAGAATGAGGCAGTATTGGACGTCAGAGACACCCATCTGCGCGTTGGAAAGGGCAACCCTAAGCTCATTGAGCTTGGCCAGCTGAGCGGCCATGGGTGCGGAGTCGTCGAGGCGGGCTTGCGTTAACTGGATCCACAAGTTAAAGATGGTGGTGCTGCCCGAAGCACCAGCGTATACGTCTCTCAGCTTGTCCCACTTCGCTTTGAAAGTGGCATAGACAATATTGTCCGCCACAAGGGAGTAGACATCTGGCTTTAAGTAAAGACGGAGGTACGCCTTGGAGCGACGCTGGACTGAGTCCCACTCATCGGTAGTGATGCCAGATGGGGGTGTGTCCAAGGTGAACACATCTTCAGCCTCATGTAGCGTGAGGATAGCCTCAATGGTTCCAGACCATTCGTTCCAGCCAGTGCCGTCAAACTGAGTGAGATGGATGCCAGATGGCATGCCGAAGTTGGCACTGTGGGCCTGAGAGAGACGTGTGGAGGGTGTGGACCCAGAAGGAGGAGGGAGTGAGCCTCCTGCAGAGCCACTAGTGGGGCTGGGAGGAGCACCAGCACCGGCAGCAGGGGTAGATGAAGAACCAGACATTGGGATGATTTATCTGTCGCCGAGGAGCAGTCAGCGACAGTGCTTCATAGTTGCAAGACATAAAGATAGAGGGGGTACCACTCCTGTCTGTGATTCTGTAAGGCCAGAACGCTAACGCGTCCTGCCTCCTGATGGTATGCCAGTGATACAAGGGCTAGGCCCAGGTTGGGAGAGTCCCTTTGCCATACCATGAGCTAGCTGCCAGCCAGGATGTGTCTAGGACACAGCTCAAATGGTTTGCGTCAGGGGGAGGTGAAGGGAAAGCTTTCAGAGCCCAAGGCTGTCTACCTCAGCCTTCTCGGCCTGTTGGTTGCCTCATCGCCACAAGTGGCTTTACTGAATCCTTTCCCATTGCCGCTACAAGGCAGGTATCTGGTTGCAGAACACCATAAGGTGAACACCCCCCAGAGCCTGAACCAGGTTTTACACTCCCATGGTGAGGAGATCCTGCGCCCAGTGTGGAGCACCAGAGACAGCTGGCGCTAAGCTCCACAATACACAGCCCAGTGGGCCATGCACGCCTGGATATTTTGAAGTTAAGGGGCTACCAGACCCAGTCTCCTTGCGCATAGCGCAGGGGCTAGGAAAACAGTAGGGGTGAAAGTAGGACTACTGGGCAGTACATACACAGGAGGTTCCTAAGCAGAGACAAGTGGCGCCCCACTGTCCTCTGCCTTGGGCAAGGCTGGTAAGGCCCCAGACAGACCTTAGCCTGGTGTGTCCTCCTAGGAAGACAGTGACCAGCCAAGTGGAGTGGCTAGGGCACCAGGGCCCATAACCTGATGAACAGCACAGATGAATAGCATACTCACAGTGTACTAGAGACTGTGGTGAGATAAACTAAGCAGCTGGAAAGCAGCAGAGGGAGATCTTGCAAGTGGAAGCAAAAAGGGGTGTCTGGTACACAGCAGTGAGAGAACTGATGATACATTGGAGAGGAGGAAACATACCTGGTACACAGCAGTGAGAGAACTGATGTGGACCAGGGCGTACAAGCAGTCTACTTATACTGTACAGAAGTGTGACACTAATACAAGGAAAGTAACTATAGGTCACAGAATACAAGGAGCGCATTGTTTTACAACAGGACAAAGGAGTGTGCATATGGAGAACAAGGCGTATAGAACAAGAAGTGTCCAGACCAAGATGATATCATAATGACATCACAATAAAGATATATCTAAAGAAAGAACAAAGGCGTAGTACAATGACAAGTCCAGGGGAGTCCGCATGATGTCATAGTACATGATGTCATAGGTGACGCAATGATAAGTAATAGATTGTACAGATCAAAAGGTATCTAATCTATAAGTCCTGTATATCTAATCTACAGCAGTCCATGCTGCAAGTCCGGTCCGTATGAGCCGCTAAGTGCGCAAGGGTCACTTATCAACATGTCGTTCTGTCAGCTGGAGGGTGCGTTTGATGCCTGGATGGCCGTATACGGGGGAATCGTGATGTGCTGCGATGATGGTGCGTTTGTCATGGATGCCTCCGGTGACCACTCGGCGTCCGTCCTTGTACCACGTCCCTTCAATGTCTTTTAGTCTATGCGCGTCGACCCACGGCTTCAACTTAGCTATGTCTTGTTCGTAAATGGGATGCATAGGAATCATTTCTGCTGGTAGAATCTCCGGTCTCCCGTGAGGGTTTTGCGGTTCTTCTAGGATGTTGGCACGTATGAAGACACTGTCTGGTAGTACTGTTATTCCTTCGTTGTCGTGTTCTCCTTGGTCGTAGTCTGGTCTTCGCGACAGCGCATCGGCACGCCCGTTAGAGGTTCCTTTGACGTGATGAATTTCGAAGTCATATTCAGAGAGTTCGAGTACTTCCCTGGCAACGTGTTACGCCCTAGCAGGGGCGTGGGTTCTGAAGGTTCTGAATCACACAAGTATCAAGCGAAGACCTCTGTTGTCTTATTGCTATGAAATACGAGTGACAAAAGTGTGGCACAAGGTGCAGCACTACTCTGTAATGTAGGACTCCTCGTCCGAAGTGTCTAACACTTCTCTACACTTGATCTTGCTAGTGCGCAGAGTATAACAGGTGTGACGCGTTGATATAGTTCAACTGCAAAGACTTCGAAGTGTCCTGGTTAGGGACTGAGGTAGGGGATGCACAAGAAGAGAGGGGTAAGGCGAAGTCACACCAAAGTGCGGAGGCAAGGTTGCTAGATTGCAAACGAAGCCAAGTCTGGCTTCCTACGGTCTATGGTACAGGTTTATATAGGACAGGGTTCCAAACAACATGAACACAAGTCCACACAATATCAAAGAGACTAAACGGAGTAAGCAGAAGTTCGGATCAAAGAAACAGCGCCACTAGTAACAGTAGCTCCTTTGGTAACAAGGTATGGTACAGAAGGGGAAGGCAGGGTGGAGACATACTGTGGGTTAGGTCCGAAGCGTCGGATCATAACATGAGCCCCTCTCTAAGTCAACTCTCCCTAGAGTGCTTCGAAGTCCATCAGGTCGTAGACATCGTTGTTCACATCGTTGGAGGGGGTACTTTCGCGAGGGAGGGGGCAGCGATGTTGGCGAAGGAAGTTGAAGGGACCATAGGCCCCACACTTGCGACAATTTTCATACTTGGGGCACTTGATTTCTTCGTGGTTGTTGCTGGTAAAGCACTTGCCACACCACTGAGTGCGTTCTTCTGGGGCCGGCCAGAGGCACTGATAGGGGAAGTGGTCAGTGCTAGAACACCTCCAGCAGAACTTCTGTTTTTGAGGGCAGGCGAAGGAGAGGTGGTCTTCAGACTGGCACCTGTAACAAAGTCGAATGGTGCCAGTCTCCTTCTTGTTGGCTCTGCGCTTGCGTCTCTTCTTCCTTTCTGCAGAGGGGCTAGGTCCTTCTGGTTCGTCGTGGAGTCGTGGCATGGAGTGGTAGCGAGGTGGAGCAGGGGCAGGAATGGGGTGGACTTCAAAGGGGTGAGTTTCTTCTTCCGGAGGAGGGGGGTGTAGAGTGAGCCATCGGTCTGCAATCCGGACATAGGCTTTGTGTTCTTGCAACCTTCTTCGGGTACTGGTTAGTTGCATGTCTATGTTGAGGAGGTGCCTTTTGAGGGGCTCCATCGTCTTGTACAGGCCTTCAATCTCCTTTCGGAGGGCCTTCTGGTTTCGCAAGAATCGGCGAGTCCTAAAGACTTCTGCTGTGAGGCGGTCATCTTTCAGGTCTTCTAGGACTTCATCGACTTGTCTGGCTGTGGGGGAAGCTTCGTCCAAGTTCTGCATTTGAGCTGGGGTGATGGGGGGAGCTGGGTTGTGGGGGTCGTCGTCTCTGGGAAGGAGGAAAAGGGGGAGGCCATAGTGAGGGAGGTTCTTGCCCATGGTACCGATGACATCTTCTTTGTTTTCGCTGATCTTGATCCATTTGGCATCCTTTCGGATGTACGAGGTTGGGTCAGCATCGTCAGGGACGAGGAAGTGGACATAGCGGCTGCTCCAGGGGTCATTCAAGAAGAAGGGGTAGCCAGGGTCGTCATCTTCTTCAGCAGTGATGTGCATCCTTTCATAGTTAATGGGGAGTGCGTCCATGATTGGGTCGTTGACTATTTCGCTGAGACGAGCCATGGCCACTCTAGGATCAGGGGGGGAGGTGGTAGGTCGGTGTATCTCGGGAGTAGGGGGAGCTGTGTGTCCAGGAGGGGGAATGCGAAGGGCTATTCCTCCTCCTTCTGTTTCTATGACGCTGGGCATGGTGGGATCGATGGGTTGTGGCTCCTGGATGAGTGAAGGCAAGGAAGGGGGTCGTGCTGGGAAGGGAGAATAGCCAGAGGAGGGTGTGACAGAGGGTGTTTCGTCAAAGGACCCTCTTTCCATGGCACGAGCAACAAGACGTTCTACAGAGGAGGAGCGAGAGGGCATGGTGAGGAAGCTAGTGGGGAAGGTGGTTGCTGTTCGTACTGTTACTTCCTTTCGTTTTAACCATTGCTTTGCTCCTTCGCTTCTGGGGTTGCTTTCAAAGTGTTCCTGAATAAGTTCTGGGGCGTTGAGGTTCTTTTCTGGTTCCCAACTGTTGTGTGCATCGGAGTATCCTTTCCACTTGATTAGGAACTGTAACTGGTTCCTGTGGCGTCTTGTTTCTAGTATTTTCTCAACTTCCCACTCCTGTTCTCCATCTACTAGATCTGGGGGTGGTTCCGTAAAGTTCTTTCCATGTATGGAGGTTTCTTTGTATGGCATCAGGAGTGACGCATGGAATACTGGGTGGATCCGCCACTGATGGGGAAGTTTCAGGGCATATGTGGTGGCGGAGATCTTCTTTGTGACCCTGAAGGGTCCATATCTTTTTGGGGCTAACTTGAAACTAGGGTGTGTTGTTTTCAAGTTCCTGGCATCCAGCCACACACTATCTCCTTCTGTGTGTTGTTCAAAGCGAGAGGATCCTTTGTAGAGTGACTGTGCATGGGTAATTGCTGCTTGGGCAGTCCTTCTGGCTTCCTGGATTCGCTCCAACCTCTCTTGTGTTCCTGGTACTGTGGTCGTTCTTTCTGGTTGGTGTACTCTTGGGATGTATCCAAGGATTAATTCGTATGGTGCCTTCTTAGTGGTTGCGCTTGGCCAGGAGTTGTGGGTGTACTGTGCCAGTGGTAATAGCTCCGTCCAATTGTCTTGTTGATGGTTTATGAACATTCGGAGGTACTGTTCTAGCCACTGGTTTGTTCGTTCTGATTGTCCATCTGTTTGTGGGTGGTATGCTGTGCTGATGTTTTGTTCTATGTCGAGCACTTTGCACAGTTCTTTGATGAACTTTGCTGTAAATCTGGGGTCTCTGTTGGAGATGACCCTTCTTGGTAGTCCATAGTGTGGTAGGACAGTTTTGGCATAGAGTTTTGCCACTCCTTCTGCGTCTATTGTTTCGCTACATGGGATAAAGAAGGCTGCTTTGGAACAGTCATGGTCCGTGATGGTGAGAATTGTGTCATTGTCTTCTGATTGGGGTAGCTTTGTGATGAAGTCTAGAGCGATGGTTTCAAAAGGGAGTGCTTCTGGGTTAGTCTTGATGGGGAATGTCAGTGGTTTCGGGTTCCCAGGGAAGTTCTTGTTTGATTGGCATGTGGCACAGCCCTTTACATATGCGGATATGTTGTCTTTCATGTTTGGCCACCAAAAGTCTTGTGACACTAACCACAAGGTCTTTGTTATTCCGGGGTGTCCAGCTGTTTTTGTGTCGTGAAACAGGGAAATTACCCCCCTCTTTAGCGGTGTGTTGTCCACAACCACCAGTTTGTCACCTCTCCACCAGTGTTTGCCTTGTTTTACTAGGTGGAAGGGGGTGGCCCACTCGTCCAGAGTGTCTTGGTGGTCTAATTGGTGTGCCATGACCCGGTCATCTATCCTTATGGAGAGAGCGGAGTTTGCGAAGATGGTTGGGGTCAGGACCACTACATCGGTGTTATCCCCTGCTCCGGTGTCGTGGTCAGGACGTCTTGACAGGGCATCAGCATGGTTTTGGGGTCCGGGTTTGTGGTGAAGTTTGATGTGATAGTCTGCCAGTCTGGGGATGTAGCGCGCCACTCTCCTATTGATTTGTCGAGGGTGGCGATAATATTCTAGGTTTTTGTGGTCTGTAAACACTGTAATTTCGTGGGGGGACCCTAAAAGAAGGTGTCTCCAGTGTTCTAGTCCTCTGATTACTGCCAGGAGTTCCCTGTCATGGATGTCATAGTTGCGTTCCGCTTCTGAAAATGATTTGGAGAAGTATCCCACAGCTTGTGGTTTGTTTCGGCTGTCTCTTTGTGTTAAGATTGCCCCTGTGGCGAAAGCGGAGGCATCTACTTCTAGTTCAAAAGGTTTGTCCATATCTGGTTGGCATAAGATGGGATCTTTGCACACAAGCGTGATGAGAGCTTCTAGGGCTTCTGCTGCTTCCTTTGTCCATCGGAAGGGTCCTTCTGACGTCTTTATTGTGTCCATGATGGGTTTTGCTAAGTGAGCGAAGTTGGGGATGAAGGGTCGCTGATAACTTAGTGTTCCCAACACGCTTCTTGCTTGTTTGACTGACTTGATGTCCCTTGGCCAGTCTTTTAGTCCTTCTACCTTCTTTGGGTCGATTTTGATTTGAGACCCATCGATGACAATGCCTAGGTAGTGGATTTTTCTTTGTTCGAACACGCATTTCGACGCTTTAAGGAAATAAGATTCCTTTTCGCAAATTTCCAAGAACTCATGTACAATTTGTCTGTGGCGTTCTGTATCTTCTTCTGTGGCTATCAGGACGTCGTCCATGTACACAAATAGCTCTCTTGGGTATTTGTCCATAAGTGGTCGAAGTATTCTGCTCATGGTTCTTGCAAAGGTGGCTGGTGCATTTGTGAGACCGAAGGTCATGACTCGAGGGATGAACAGCCCCCTTGGTGTCTTGAAGGCTGCCTTCCACTGGTCTTCCTCTTTTATGCGGATGTTATGGTACCCCCATCTGATATCGAACTTTGAGAACAGTGTTTTCCCATTTAAGTTGGTCAGGATGTCGGAGATGAGGGGTAGTGGGTAAGTGTCTTTTATTGTCCAGGTGTTTAGGGGTCTGTAGTCCAGGATAGGGCGCAACCCTCCGTCTGTTTTCTTTCTGAAGAAGAAGGAGGAAGCGTAGGGGGAGCTCCCTTCATAGATGTATCCTTTTGCTATGTTTTCGTCAAGATATGCCTTCAACTCCTTGTCTTCTTCTGGAGTCAAGGGGTAGATTTTACAGTTGATCTTGTTGGGTGCATCTGGTCGCAATGTGATGGGATGGTCTTCTTCTCTTTCTGGGGGAAAGCGCTGTGCTTCTTCGTCTGAGAATACTTTGTTGTGGTGCTGGTATTCTTCTGGGATTGCGGTTTCTTTTACTGGGTCAAAGGTTGTTTTGGTTGCTGCCGCTTTCGCTTCCTGGTGTCGCTTTCTTCGGAAGCGGTACCCTCCTGTCAGGATGGTGACTGCTTCTCCTTTCAGCTCTTGTTTCTTCCAGTCTATGTCTGGGTTTTCGTGTTCAAACCAGGGGTATCCAAAGATCATTCTGTCTTCTCCTAGGCTGGTTACGAAAAACTGGAAAGGAGTTTCTTCTTCTCCTCTTTTTATCCATAGCTGGCATGTCTCAGTCATGGTGCCATCTTTGTTTAGCGATCCATCTACATTCCGGACCAATCTGGGTGGTTTCAGAGGAGTGGTTCCTAGTCCAAGTTTTTGGATTAGGTTTCGGTCGATTAGGTTGTCTGTGGCACCGCTGTCCAGCAGTACATTTATGCGAGCTTCTTTGTAGTAAAGGCGAACAAGGACTTTGATTGTCATAGCACTATCGCGAACACTATACATTGAATTGGCCTCCCTGTCAGCTCTCACAGGTCGGCATCGCAAAAATCCTGATCTAAGGCATAGTAG
This sequence comes from Lactarius indigo, assembly GCA_025766275.1. Taxonomy (NCBI): domain Eukaryota; kingdom Fungi; phylum Basidiomycota; class Agaricomycetes; order Russulales; family Russulaceae; genus Lactarius; species Lactarius indigo. Next base: position 476,620 of record JAFKAC010000036.1, read on the forward strand.
CGTCTCTTTTCATCCTCAGTCATGCCTTGGACGAGTGCATGGGCTTGTCGGACTTTATCTTCGGTTGTGGTAGTAGCCACTGATGAGGTGCTTGCTTCTGGGGTGTATGGGGGTGCAGTGTCCGCTTCTTGGGTGTCTGTGGCTCTGGCTTTGGTTTGGTTGGTGGTGTTTTGTCGTTGACAGTTCCTAGCCATGTGTCCTTGCTGTCTGCACTTGAAGCAGCGTCCTTCTTTCATGAGGGCTTTCTTTTCTTCTTCAGTAAGCTTCTTAAAGGGGGTGGAGGTGGTGGCATCTACATCCATCGCATTTGGGTCTCGCCTTGGTCGTCCTTGGTGAACATTCTGGGTTGGCCCTGGGTTTCTATTCCCTGGTCTGGCTTTTAGTAGCTTCCAGCGTTGGTGTTCTGCTCTGGCAGCGGTTTGCCACTCGTCCATGGTGTTTGGGATGGTGGCTCGCATAAGGCAAGCACGATACAGTCCTGTGGGTAGTCCTCTTTTGAAGAATTCCACCGTCCCAGGGGCATCTCTTGCCCATCCTGCTATTCCTGCAAGGTGTTCGAAGTCGAGGATGTAACTGTCCAATGCTCCACCCTGCATCGTCAAATTGATGAGCTTCTGATAGGCTCTTTCTTTGTTTAGGGTGTCGGTCCAGTCTCTGTCGAAGGTGTCGAGAAAACCGTCCCAAAGATCTTTGCTATTTTTAGTGAGGGCTTTGGTGGGGTCTGCTAGTGCCGCTTCCATGTCATCTTCGGTTTGATTGACCCACAGCTGTACACCGGGTCCTTTGAACATTGTAAGGGCGAATAGTACCCGTGCATAAGGTTCTTTGATGAGTTCATTCTCGCTATTTAGCTTGATGTATCGTAGTAGTTCTCTTTTGAACTGACCACTCTCTGTTCTATCTCCGGTGAACGGAGTAGGGGGTGCTCCTTTGAGTCCTCCTGAGCTCGTTGTTGGGGTTCCTCCTGTTCCGGTGCTTGAGCCGGTACCCGTGCCAGTACCTGTGGCGTTTATGGCTGACATGATAGGTGTTGGCTGTGGTGTGATGGGGATCTGGGGTGGTTCGACTAGGGAGGGCAATCTGATTGGTGGTAGTGGGGCTGGGAATCCTTCTTCCGCTGGGGATGGTTCTATCCAGATAGGGATAGTGGGGCTGGCTTGTGACGAAGCTTGTGTGGGTACTGTGATGTCTAGACGGTGTTCTGGGGAGTGGGATAGTTCTGAGTGTGATTCCGCTTCGTCTGAGCTGGGTTCTTCTCCTGATGAGTCTTGTTGTAGTCCGTATGTTCCCCTAGTGTTTCTTGGTGCTGAGGATGATTGTTGTGTGGGCGTTTCTGGGTTCTGTTCGTCTTCTTCGTTCCACCAGCCTAGTCCTTCAGCAAATCTGTGTGGTGTGATGTTTATGGCTCTGGTGTGGTATGTATTCTGAAAGTATCGGAGGATGTACCAGTTGTTGTTGATGAATTCTACTGGTCTGAGTTCGCCTTTGATGAGGCACTTGTAACAAGGTGGTCTGCCTGATGTTGTGGCCCAGCGAGCTCCTTTTCCTAGTTGACTGCTTTTAACGTGGTGTGGGAGGTCGTCTTGTGTTCTGGTTGTGACTGGGGTCCAATCGTTGTCTGATTCAAAGGTGACACTGATGCTAGCCACGATTGTGGTCTGTCTTGGGTGCTGATTTGTGTAAGGGGATGGCTGAAGCGGCCTCTTGTGTCAAGGAGGATCCGTCGCCCGGTTATGCCGTCGTTTCTAGGTTCTGTGGGGTGTCTGGTTGTTGGCTGATGCGTCCTCTTGGATCGTCGTCCACTCTGCTGTGTGGCAGTAGTGTCTTGGGTGTGTTGGGAGTTGTAGACTTGGCTTATGTTACGCCCTAGCAGGGGCGTGGGTTCTGAAGGTTCTGAATCACACAAGTATCAAGCGAAGACCTCTGTTGTCTTATTGCTATGAAATACGAGTGACAAAAGTGTGGCACAAGGTGCAGCACTACTCTGTAATGTAGGACTCCTCGTCCGAAGTGTCTAACACTTCTCTACACTTGATCTTGCTAGTGCGCAGAGTATAACAGGTGTGACGCGTTGATATAGTTCAACTGCAAAGACTTCGAAGTGTCCTGGTTAGGGACTGAGGTAGGGGATGCACAAGAAGAGAGGGGTAAGGCGAAGTCACACCAAAGTGCGGAGGCAAGGTTGCTAGATTGCAAACGAAGCCAAGTCTGGCTTCCTACGGTCTATGGTACAGGTTTATATAGGACAGGGTTCCAAACAACATGAACACAAGTCCACACAATATCAAAGAGACTAAACGGAGTAAGCAGAAGTTCGGATCAAAGAAACAGCGCCACTAGTAACAGTAGCTCCTTTGGTAACAAGGTATGGTACAGAAGGGGAAGGCAGGGTGGAGACATACTGTGGGTTAGGTCCGAAGCGTCGGATCATAACACAACGCGTCTGCTAATCTTTCACGGTGACTTCCAGTATTGTAGGTTTAGATGGTCTGAGAAGACCTTGATCTTGTGAGGGGAGCCTGCTAAGAGGGGCCTCCAATGGCGGAAGGCTTTGACAATTGCCAAGAGTTCGAGATCGTAAATGTCGTAGTTCCGTTCTGCTTCATTGAGGGTAGAGGAGTAGTAGCCAATGGGGTGTCGTTTGCCATCTTTTTTGCGTTGAAGGAGGACCGCTCCCGTTGCAAAGCCCGACGCATCGACCTCCAACTCAAATTGTTGGGTGAGATCGGGGTGTGCTAGGATGGGTTCGCTGGTGACAAGGGTTTTGAGGTCTTGGAACGCCTTCTCTTCTTCGGTTCCCCAACGCCATTCGGTGTCCTTTCGTGTAAGTTTGGTAAGTGGTTGTGCCTTGGTTGCGAATCCTCGTATGAAAGGTCGATAAAAATTACAAAACCCGAGAAAAGAGCGGACGTCCTTAACTTTGGTTGGCGTAGGCCAGTCCTTGATGCCGGCAACTTTGACAGGGTCCATGCACGTCACCCCCTTTTCAAGGATTACCCCCAGGTAATCCATGCGCGGGGAGTGGAAAAGGCATTTTTCGAGTTTATAGTAGAGGTCGTGCTCCACAGATACGCGAAGGACGTCTCTGACCGCTTCAATGTGATCTGTCAGTGAATGTTTGAGTCCGGTGGCGATGCCGATGTCGTCCATATAGACTCTAATGACCGTTCCGCGTGCTTCATGCTTTGCCATGATATCTCTAAATATGAAGTTCATCATGGTCTGGAACGTCGCAGGGGAGTTGGTTAGGCCGAAAAACATCACCGTGGGTTCAAATAGTCCGTATCGCGTTTTAAACGCTGCTTTCTCTTTGTCTCCTTCCTTGATGCGTATATTATTGTACCCCCACCTAATGTCAAGTTTGGTGTAAATATGGGCGTTGCTTAGGTCCGTGATAAGGTCGGAAATGAGAGGGAGTGGGTATTGATTGCGAATGGTGACCGCGTTGATCTTTCGATAGTCTTGTACCGGCCGTAGCTTCCCATCCTTTTTCTTGATGAAGAAGAAGGATGACGCGTATGGGGATTTGGAAGGCCTGATATATCCTTTCTTTAGTTGCTCGTCTATCCACTCTTGTAGTTTCTTATCTTCTTCCTGAGTCATGGGGTATATTTTGCAGTCGATGGCATCTGCCGTTCCTGGTTTGAATTCGATCGCATGATCCCAGGGTCTACTGGGAGGAAACCTGTCCGACGCTTCTTCACTGAAGAGGCGTTCAAACTCTCGATACTCGGGGGGTAACTCAGCTTTAGTGACGTATTGGTGAGCCGCGATGGCAAGATCTGTCGCTGTTGCTCTGATTCGACAACTTTCTTCGAATTGTTGTCGTCGTTCATCGGTGATGATGCAGGAGTGTACAACTTCATATTCGTCGTCCTGCACAGAGGATGTTACGCCCTAGCAGGGGCGTGGGTTCTAAAGGTTCTGAATCACACAAGTATCAAGCGAAGACCTCTGTTGTCTTATTGCTATGAAATACAAGTGATAAAAGTGTGGCACAAGGTGCAGCACTACTCTGTAATGTAGGACTCCTCGTCCGAAGTGTCTAACACTTCTCTACACTTGATCTTGCTAGTGCACAGAGTATAACAGGTGTAACGCGTTGATATAGTTCAACTGCAAAGACTTCGAAATGTCCTGGTTAGGGACTGAGGTAGGGGATGCACAAGAAGAGAGGGATAAAGCAAGGTCACACCAAAGTACGGAGGCAAGGTTGCTAGATTTGCAAACGAAGCCAAGTCTGGCTTCCTACGGTCTATGGTACAGGTTTATATAGGACAGGGTTCCAAACAACATGAACACAAGTCCACACAATATCAAAGAGACTAAACGGAGTAAGCAGAAGTTCGGATCAAAGAAACAGCGCCACTAGTAACAGTAGCTCCTTTGGTAACAAGGTATGGTACAGAAGGGGAAGGTAGGGTGGAGACATACTGTGGGTTAGGTCCGAAGCGTCGGATCATAACATGAGCCCCTCTCTAAGTCAACTCTCCCTAGAGTGCTTCGAAGTCCATCAGGTCGTAGACATCGTTGTCTACATCGTTGGAGGGGGTACTTTCGCGAGGGAGGGGGCAGCGATGTTGGCGAAGGAAGTTGAAGGGACCATAGGTCCCACACTTGCGACAATTCTCATACTTGGGGCACTTGATTTCTTCGTGGTTGTTGCTGGTAAAGCACTTGCCACACCACTGAGTGCGTTCTTCTGGGGCCGGCCAGAGGCACTGATAGGGGAAGTGGTCAGTGCTAGAACACCTCCAGCAGAACTTCTGTTTTTGAGGGCAGGCGAAGGAGAGGTGGTCTTCAGACTGGCACCTGTAACAAAGTCGAATGGTGCCAGTCTCCTTCTTGTTGGCTCTGCGCTTGCGTCTCTTCTTCCTTTCTGCAGAGGGGCTAGGTCCTTCTGGTTCGTCGTGGAGTCGTGGCATGGAGTGGTAGCGAGGTGGAGCAGGGGCAGGAATGGGGTGGACTTCAAAGGGGTGAGTTTCTTCTTCCGGAGGAGGGGGGTGTAGAGTGAGCCATCGGTCTGCAATCCGGACATAGGCTTTGTGTTCTTGCAACCTTCTTCGGGTACTGGTTAGTTGCATGTCTATGTTGAGGAGGTGCCTTTTGAGGGGCTCCATCGTCTTGTACAGGCCTTCAATCTCCTTTCGGAGGGCCTTCTGGTTTCGCAAGAATCGGCGAGTCCTAAAGACTTCTGCTGTGAGGCGGTCATCTTTCAGGTCTTCTAGGACTTCATCGACTTGTCTGGCTGTGGGGGAAGCTTCGTCCAAGTTCTGCATTTGAGCTGAGGTGATGGGGGGAGCTGGATTGTGGGGGTCGTCGTCTCTGGGAAGGAGGAAGAGGGGGAGGCCATAGTGAGGGAGGTTCTTGCCCATGGTACCGATGACATCTTCTTTGTTTTCGCTGATCTTGATCCATTTGGCATCCTTTCGGATGTACGAGGTTGGGTCAGCGTCGTCAGGGATGAGGAAGTGGACATAGCGGCTGCTCCAGGGGTCATTCAAGAAGAAGGGGTAGCCAGGGTCGTCATCTTCTTCAGCAGTGATGTGCATCCTTTCATAGTTAATGGGGAGTGCATCCATGATTGGGTCGTTGACTATTTCGCTGAGACGAGCCATGGTTACTCTAGGATCAGGGGGGGAGGTGGTAGGTCGGTGTATTTCGGGGGTAGGGGGAGCTGTGTGTCCAGGAGGGGGAATGCGAAGGGCTATTCCTCCTCCTTCTGTTTCTATGATGCTGGGCATGGTGGGATCGATGGGTTGTGGCTCCTGGATGAGTGAAGGCAAGGAAGGGGGTCATGCTGGGAAGGGAGAATAGCCAGAGGAGGGTGTGACAGAGGGTGTTTCGTCAAAGGACCCTCTTTCCATGGCACGAGCAACAAGACGTTCTACAGAGGAGGAGCGAGAGGGCATGGTGAGGAAGCTAGTGGGGAAGGTGGTTGCTGTTCGTACTGTTACTTCCTTTCGTTTTAACCATTGCTTTGCTCCTTCGATTCTGGGGTTGCTTTCAAAGTGTTCCTGAATAAGTTCTGGGGCGTTGAGGTTCTTTTCTGGTTCCCAACTGTTGTGTGCATCGGAGTATCCTTTCCACTTGATTAGGAACTGTAACTGGTTCCTGTGGCGTCTTGTTTCTAGTATTTTCTCGACTTCCCACTCCTGTTCCCCATCTACTAGATCTGGGGGTGGTTCCGTAAAGTTCTTTCCATGTATGGAGGTTTCTTTGTATGGCATCAGGAGTGACGCATGGAATACTGGGTGGATCCGCCACTGATGGGGAAGTTTCAGGGCATATGTGGTGGCGGAGATCTTCTTTGTGACCCTGAAGGGTCCATATCTTTTTGGGGCTAACTTGAAACTAGGGTGCGTTGTTTTCAAGTTTCTGGCATCCAGCCACACGCTATCTCCTTCTGTGTGTTGTTCGAAGCGAGAGGACCCTTTGTAGAGCGACTGTGCATGGGTAATTGCTGCTTGGGCGGTCCTTCTGGCTTCCTGGATTCGTTCTAATCTTTCTTGTGTTCCTGGTACTGTGGTCGTTCTTTCTGGTTGGTGTACTCTTGGGATGTATCCAAGGATTAATTCGTATGGTGCCTTCTTAGTGGTTGCGCTTGGCCAGGAGTTGTGGGTGTACTGTGCCAGTGGTAATAGCTCCGTCCAATTGTCTTGTTGATGGTTTATGAACATTCGGAGGTACTGTTCTAGCCACTGGTTTGTTCGTTCTGATTGTCCATCTGTTTGTGGGTGGTATGCTGTGCTGATGTTTTGTTCTATGTCGAGCACTTTGCACAGTTCTTTGATGAACTTTGCTGTAAATCTGGGGTCTCTGTTGGAGATGACCCTTCTTGGTAGTCCATAGTGTGGTAGGACAGTTTTGGCATAGAGTTTTGCCACTCCTTCTGCGTCTATTGTTTCGCTACATGGGATAAAGAAGGCTGCTTTGGAACAGTCATGGTCCGTGATGGTGAGAATTGTGTCATTGTCTTCTGATTGGGGTAGCTTTGTGATGAAGTCTAGAGCGATGGTTTCAAAAGGGAGTGCTTCTGGGTTAGTCTTGATGGGGAATATCGGTGGTTTCGGGTTCCCAGGGAAGTTCTTGTTTGATTGGCATGTGGCACAGCCCTTTACATATGCGGAAATGTTGTCTTTCATGTTTGGCCACCAAAAGTCTTGTGACACTAACCACAAGGTCTTTGTTATTCCGGGGTGTCCAGCTGTTTTTGTGTCGTGAAACAGGGAAATTACCCCTCTCTTTAGCGGTGTGTTGTCCACAACCACCAGTTTGTCACCTCTCCACCAGTGTTTGCCTTGTTTTACTAGGTGGAAGGGGGCGGCCCACTCGTCCAGAGTGTCTTGGTGGTCTAATTGGTGTGCCATGACCCGGTCATCTATCCTTATGGAGAGAGCGGAGTTTGCGAAGATGGTTGGGGTCAGGACCACTACATCAGTGTTATCCCCTGCTCCGGTGTCGTGGTCAGGGCGTCTTGACAGGGCATCAGCATGGTTTTGGGGTCCGGGTTTGTGGTGAAGTTTGATGTGATAGTCTGCCAGTCTGGGGATGTAGCGCGCCACTCTTCTATTGATTTGTCGAGGGTGGCGATAATATTCTAGGTTTTTGTGGTCTGTAAACACTGTGATTTCGTGGGGGGACCCTAAAAGAAGGTGTCTCCAGTGTTCTAGTCCTCTGATTACTGCCAGGAGTTCCCTGTCATGGATGTCATAGTTGCGTTCCGCTTCTGAAAATGATTTAGAGAAGTATCCCACAGCTTGTGGTTTGTTTCGGCTGTCTCTTTGTGTTAAGATTGCCCCTGTGGCGAAAGCGGAGGCATCTACTTCTAGTTCGAAAGGTTTGTCCATATCTGGTTGGCATAAGATGGGGTCTTTGCACACAAGCGTGATGAGAGCTTCTAGGGCTTCTGCTGCTTCCTTTGTCCATCGGAAGGGTCCTTCTGACGTCTTTATTGTGTCCGTGATGGGTCTTGCTAAGTGAGCGAAGTTGGGGATGAAGGGTCGCTGATAACTTAGTGTTCCCAACACGCTTCTTGCTTGTTTGACTGACTTGATGTCCCTTGGCCAGTCTTTTAGTCCTTCTACCTTCTTTGGGTCGATTTTGATTTGAGATCCATCGATGACAATGCCTAGGTAGTGGATCTTTCTTTGTTCGAACACGCATTTCGATGCTTTAAGGAAATAAGATTCCTTTTCACAGATTTCCAAGAACTCGTGTACAATTTGTCTGTGGCGTTCTGTATCTTCTTCTGTGGCTATCAGGACATCGTCCATGTACACAAATAGCTCTCTTGGGTATTTGTCCATAAGTGGTCGAAGTATTCTGCTCATGGTTCTTGCAAAGGTGGCTGGTGCATTTGTGAGGCCGAAGGTCATGACTCGAGGGATGAACAGCCCCCTTGGTGTTTTGAAGGCTGCCTTCCACTGGTCTTCCTCTTTTATGCGGATGTTATGGTACCCCCATCTGATATCAAACTTTGAGAATAGTGTTTTCCCATTTAAGTTGGTCAGGATGTCGGAGATGAGGGGTAGTGGGTAAGTGTCTTTTATTGTCCAGGTGTTTAGGGGTCTGTAGTCCAGGATAGGGCGCAACCCTCCGTCTGTTTTCTTTCTGAAGAAGAAGGAGGAAGCGTAGGGGGAGCTTCCTTCATAGATGTATCCTTTTGCTATGTTTTCGTCAAGATATGCCTTCAGCTCCTTGTCTTCTTCTGGAGTCAAGGGGTAGATTTTACAGTTGATCTTGTTGGGTGCATCTGGTCGCAATGTGATAGGATGATCTTCTTCTCTTTCTGGGGGAAAACGCTGTGCTTCTTCGTCTGAGAATACTTTGTTGTGGCGCTGGTATTCTTCTGGGATTGCGGTTTCTTTTACTGGGTCAAAAGTTGTTTTGGTTGCTGCCGCTTTCGCTTCTTGGTGTCGCTTTTTCCGGAAGCGGTACCCTCCTGTCAGGATGGTGACTGCTTCTCCTTTCAGCTCTTGTTTCTTCCAGTCTATGTCTGGGTTTTCGTGTTCAAACCAGGGGTATCCAAAGATCATTCTGTCTTCCCCTAGGCTGGTTACGAAAAACTGGAAAGGGGTTTCTTCTTCTCCTCTTTTTATCCATAGCTGGCATGTCTCAGTCATGGTGCCATCTTTGTTTAGCGATCCATCTACATTCCGGACCAATCTGGGTGGTTTCAGAGGAGTGGTTCCTAGTCCAAGTTTTTGGATTAGGTTTCGGTCGATTAGGTTGTCTGTGGCACCGCTGTCCAGCAGTACATTTATGCGAGCTTCTTTGTAGTAAAGGCGAACGAGGACTTTGATTGTCATAGCACTATCGCGAACACTATACATTGAATTGGCCTCCCTGTCAGCTCTCACAGGTCGGCATCGCAAAAATCCTGATCTAAGGCATAGTAGCGTCTCTTTTCATCTTCAGTCATGCCTTGGACGAGTGCATGGGCTTGTCGGACTTTATCTTCGGTTGTGGTAGCAGCCACTGATGAGGTGCTTGCTTCTGGGGTGTATGGGGGTGCAGTGTCCGCTTCTTGGGTGTCTGTGGCTCTGGCTTTGGTTTGGTTGGTGGTGTTTTGTCGTTGACAGTTCCTAGCCATGTGTCCTTGCTGTCTGCATTTGAAGCAGCGTCCTTCTTTCATGAGGGCTTTCTTTTCTTCTTCAGTAAGCTTCTTAAAGGGGGTAGAGGTGGTGGCATCTACATCCATCGCATTTGGGTCTCGCTTTGGTCGTCCTTGGTGGACATTCTGGGTTGGCCCTGGGTTTCTATTCCCTGGTCTGGCTTTTAGTAGCTTCCAACGTTGGTGTTCTGCTCTGGCAGCGGTTTGCCACTCGTCCATGGTGTTTGGGATGGTGGTTCGCATAAGGCAGGCACGATACAGTCCTGTGGGTAGTCCTCTTTTGAAGAATTCCACCGTTCCAGGGGCATCTCTTGCCCATCCTGCTATTCCTGCAAGGTGTTCAAAGTCGAGGATGTAACTGTCCAATGCTCCGCCCTGCATCGTTAAACTGATGAGCTTCTGATAGGCTCTTTCTTTGTTTAGAGTGTCGGTCCAGTCTCTGTCGAAGGTGTCGAGAAAACTGTCCCAAAGATCTTTGCTGTTTTTGGTGAGGGCTTTGGTGGGGTCTGCTAGTGCCGCTTCCATGTCATCTTCGGTTTGATTGACCCACAGCTGTACACCGGGTCCTTTGAACATTGTAAGGGCGAATAGTACCCGCGCATAAGGTTCCTTGATGAGTTCATTCTCGCTATTTAACTTGATGTATCGTAGTAGTTCTCTTTTGAACTGACCACTCTCTGTTCTATCTCCGGTGAACGGAGTAGGGGGGGCTCCTTTGAGTCCTCCTGAGCTCGTTGTTGGTGTTCCTCCTGTTCCGGTGCTTGAGCCGGTACCTGTGCCAGTGCCTGTGGCGTTTATGGCTGACATGATAAGTGTTGGCTGTGGTGTGATGGGGATCTGGGGTGGTTCGACTGGGGAGGGCAATCTGATTGGTGGTAGTGGGGCTGGGAATTCTTCTTCCGCTGGGGATGGTTCTATCCAGATAGGGATAGTGGGGCTGGCTTGTGACGAAGCTTGTGTGGGTACTGTGATGTCTAGGCGGTGTTCTGAGGAGTGGGATAGTTCTGAGTGTGATTCTGCTTCGTCTGAGCTGGGTTCTTCTTCTGATGAGTCTTGTTGTAGTCCGTATGTTCCCCTAGTGTTTCTTGGTGCTGAGGATGATTGTTGTGTGGGCGTTTCTGGGTTCTGTTCGTCTTCTTCGTTCCACCAGCCTAGTCCTTCAGCAAATCTGTGTGGTGTGATGTTTATGGCTCTGGTGTGGTATGTGTTCTGGAAGTATCGGAGGATGTACCAGTTGTTGTTGATGAATTCCACTGGTCTGAGTTCGCCTTTGATGAGGCACTTGTAACAAGGTGGTCTGCCTGATGTTGTGGCCCAACGAGCTCCTTTTCCTAGTTGACTGCTTTTAACGTGGTGTGGGAGGTCGTCTTGTGTTCTGGTTGTGACTGGGGTCCAATCGTTGTCTGATTCAAAGGTGACACTGATGCTAGCCACGATTGTGGTCTGTCTTGGGTGCTGATTTGTGTAAGGGGATGGCTGAAGCGGCCTCTTGTGTCAAGGAGGATCCGTCGCCCGGCTATGCCGTCGTTTCTGGGTTCTGTGGAGTGTCTGGTTGTTGGCTGATGCGTCCTCTTGGATCGTCGCCCACTCTGCTTATGTGGCAGTAGTGTCTTGGGTGTGTTGGGAGTTGTAGACTTGGCTTATGTTACGCCCTAGCAGGGGCGTGGGTTCTAAAGGTTCTGAATCACACAAGTATCAAGCGAAGACCTCTGTTGTCTTATTGCTATGAAATACAAGTGATAAAAGTGTGGCACAAGGTGCAGCACTACTCTGTAATGTAGGACTCCTCGTCCGAAGTGTCTAACACTTCTCTACACTTGATCTTGCTAGTGCACAGAGTATAACAGGTGTAACGCGTTGATATAGTTCAACTGCAAAGACTTCGAAATGTCCTGGTTAGGGACTGAGGTAGGGGATGCACAAGAAGAGAGGGATAAAGCAAGGTCACACCAAAGTACGGAGGCAAGGTTGCTAGATTTGCAAACGAAGCCAAGTCTGGCTTCCTACGGTCTATGGTACAGGTTTATATAGGACAGGGTTCCAAACAACATGAACACAAGTCCACACAATATCAAAGAGACTAAACGGAGTAAGCAGAAGTTCGGATCAAAGAAACAGCGCCACTAGTAACAGTAGCTCCTTTGGTAACAAGGTATGGTACAGAAGGGGAAGGTAGGGTGGAGACATACTGTGGGTTAGGTCCGAAGCGTCGGATCATAACAGAGGAGGCTGCCACTACCGGTGTGATCCGCTTGATGCGGGGGTTTACTGATCGGATGACAATGGGGAGCATAGCTTCGTGTATGGCTGCTTGTGACCATTTGATGTGAGGATCGTATATTGCGAGCCATGGATATCCCAACACGACGTCTTCGTCTCCTATGTCTGTGATAAGGAAGCGTATTTCCTTATTAATTCCTTTAGTTTGCACATCCACATCGATATAATGGGTAATACGCCCCGATTTGTTTTCGGTATTGTCGATGTTCCATATTTTCTTTGGGACGTCTAGCGGTTTGGTCCCAAACCCCATCCTTTTGACAAAGGAGGGTTTCATGAAGCAGTGGGTTGCTCCTGAGTCTACTAAGGCTCGTATGTCGGCCATTATATATGGACGAATTATAACTAGGTTCATGGTTCACAGTGGGTTCTGATTGGAAATTTGACTTAGGGTTACCACGTATATCCAAATAATGACTCTTCATTTGACCACCATGGACAAATGTGGGACCATTACTTGGCCCGCATTTGACCATCATGGTCAAACGCGGGGCCGTTACTTGGCCCGCGTTTGACCATCATGGTCAAACGTGGGACCATTACTTGGCCCGCGTTTGACCATCATGGTCAAATGCGGGACCATTACTTGGCCCGCGTTTGACCATAATGGTCAAACGCGGGCCTGTATAGGCACACTGGACATGCCATTCAACTCGAAATACAATAAAACATATACTTCGAGTATAAACATGACCATAGGCCTTCATTGATACAGATAGACTTTGGAGGCCCGCATTTGACCATGATGGTCAAACGCGGGGCCATTACTTAAAGTGTAGTTATATAGTATGGGTCTCTCTGGTCTTGTTATCTGACCTCCTGGAGTGGAATTGATTGATTATACATTGGGGTTATATTGTGTCTTCATCTGTTACCAGGGAACTATTTGCTATGTGGAGTTGGGGGTTATATTGTTGTTAAGTAAGGTAGAAAAGGTGTGATGTTATGTTGACAGCCTTTATAACTTGCAAGGTCAGGTAGTAATATTGGTGATAGTCTGTGTTCTATTAGGGAATCATATCTGTGAGATGTGCATAAGGAGATTTCCATTATCTGTGACCCATTTGTAACATATACCAATGGCAGGCACAATGTGCTGCTCTGTATAGCACGGATTGCTCGCACTGCTCGCTCTCTGGCATACAGAGCAGCACATTGTGCCTGCCATTGGTATATGTTACAAATGGGTCACAGATAATGGAAATCTCCTTATGCACATCTCACAGATATGATTCCCTAATAGAACACAGACTATCACCAATATTACTACCTGACCTTGCAAGTTATAAAGGCTGTCAACATAACATCACACCTTTTCTACCTTACTTAACAACAATATAACCCCCAACTCCACATAGCAAATAGTTCCCTGGTAACAGATGAAGACACAATATAACCCCAATGTATAATCAATCAATTCCACTCCAGGAGGTCAGATAACAAGACCAGAGAGACCCATACTATATAACTACACTTTAAGTAATTGATCAATTCCACCTGAGGTAACTCTGTATATACATCCAACTCAGACCAAGTTCTCAGGTGAGACTTTTTGGCCTGAGTCTCTCTGTCCTTCAACAAGCTTCCTATCATTACATTTCTCATACAACCTCAGTCCTGTCAATAAGCTACAGTGTAACCATGTCGTTGATGAACAGCAGACATAAGAGGCATACTCACAGTGGCAAGGTAACTATGGTGAGATATGCTAGAATGCTGGAAGCAGAGGTGAACAGGGAGTTTGCAGAAAAAGCAAAGGAGTCTGGCACACAACAGAACAACAGAGTGAGAACTGATGTGCATCAGGGCATACAGAGTGTTCTACTTATACTGTACAGGGGTGTGACACTACTACAAGGAGTGTAACACAGGGCCACAGAATACAAGGAGTGTTGTTCTACATACAGGACAAAGGAGTGTGTAAAATGGAGAACAAGGCAAATGTAGCAGTATGACTTATCATGACAACTGGACCAATGGGTTCTGAGTATAGTAGGACAGATTAGATTTAGTGTTTGATGATAGTAGGATAAACATTTTGCAAAAGATGAGGGTAAGGATGGCAGAAGACAAGACATCTGGTGTGAAATGATGTAGAGATTTGTTGTTGGTGAATGAGTAAGGGGCAGGGTGACAATGTGGTGTAGGATGTGGAGATTGTGAGGTGATTTAAATCTGTGAAATGCCTTGGCAAGCCATTTAATGGCTTATATTCCTCTCTAAGGCTTGCCAGCCTTGTAAGATCCAAAAGCACTTAAAATTCCTGAAAGCCCTCATAGGACTTGAAATCAGTCAAAGTCCACAAAAGGTCCACCAAGCCTCATTGAACTTATCATTTCCAGCTAATGCCAAATAGTCTGTGTGAACCTCATGAGGCCTTGTATTCTTGGCTAAGCCTAACATTGTCAGCCAGGCATTGCTTACATTGTTATCATCCCACTAACATTTATGTGTACATAACAGCAAATAAAGTAATACATTATATTATCATAATATGATACATGACGTGACCAAAGTATCTAAAGCACCAAAGCCAAGAAGGCAACAGAGTCCATAGGGGCAAGCAACAGGGTCCAAGAGACTGAGCATGATGAGCCAAGATCCAAGCAGTACAAGCACCTTGAGACACAGTCCCAGAGCCACAGAAGTTGAGCCAAACCAAGGCAAGGAGACAACACACACTGCAGTCTACTCTTCAGATGGTCGGTGCCGTTTCGCTGCACATTCCAATCAAGTGAGTTTGGCCTTTGACCAACTGTCATTGTCACTTTTCTGTGGATGGTTGTCACCCTTGCCTTTAGTACTTGGTTTGTCGAAGAATATCTTTCTGTGCAGTGGGCTGTTGTTAGACATGTCTGAAAGTAAACTCAATACATACTGATTCCACCATGCCAGCGTTTCCATAGCCCATTTGTTGTCACTGTCTTCAAACAGTTCTAGAATAGCAAGGTAAAAGTCTTGTAAGATAAAGTTCCTGTCTTTAGTGCCCCATTCTTTACAAGAGGAAAGCGCAAAATGAGCCTAACAGATTTTGAATGAATAAAGACAAAATGGGACCATACCTGAGCAACTGCATATGTAATTGTTGAAGGTGTCACCTGGGTCAAGCTGTTGATCTTGGCAACAGTGGACTTCCTTTTCTTGTCAGTGGGTTCCCAAAAGCCATTCCCCATGAAGATGCTTTTGAACAACTATGTGGTCAACAGGAACTGAAAGCAACATCAGAGGGGAAATAACTTACCCATAAGCACAGGGGTGACTGTAATAGGCCTTGCTCAATATCCCAATCCTCCAGATCAGCTTCAAAAAGTTTATCTGCCTTGTCCTTGTTATAAAGGAAGTTGGGGAGGTCAGTGGCAGTGATTGGGACCATGCCACCTGTGATGTTCTCAAGAAATCTACACACAGACATCAGTACAGAAGAGATAGGTCATCAAGTATGTACATCAGATTATGGTCAAAGACATATATGAAGGCACAGGGACAGAGTGCATGCACTGTACTGAAATGGTTGAACCCATGGCCCATCTTGTCTCACAGAACTGGCTCACCAGCTTGAGCATTGCAGGTGAAGAACTCTGAAATTCCTTCCTTCATCTTGTTTGTATCTTGCTGTCGAGCACTCTGCGAATCCTTATCCATCTAATACAGACAATGAGTAGTGACATGATGAGTAAAAATATTCTTACCAGTGCAATAAGATCCATGATTGATTCAAAGTCATCACCAAATTCTTCAATTGTCTTCTTGAAGTTCAGCACCTGAGCAAGCACCCCATGATATAGCTTGATATATGTGACATGGTTTGCATTGTTGTCTTCCCTGTTGGTGTAGTCAGTGGGTATATGTGCCAAAGAAAAGGGACCCACCTTTCATTGTCCTCCATTGTTTTAATCTCAAAGAAACCATCCTCAGCCAGTCCAATCTGGAAGGCCTCATTAAGGTCCAACCATGTCTGTATACACAGACCAACCATCCATCTACCAGCTTTCTTGTAAGCTTTCAGTGTGTCTTGTTTTGTGGTCCTGAGGCTGTTTTTGAGATGATACACTGCCAACAATGGTTGCACTGACTTACATGGTACAGCCTCACTTCCATTTCTTCCTACCAGCTTTAACCAGTAGGGCATGTCACAGTAGCTTGTGTCCCAATTTACACTTCATTCTAGGGTCATGGTCTTCTTGGTTGTTCTCACATTGCTGTGGAGTCTGTAGTCATCTTGATTGCTGCTTCTGTCTTCATCAGACTGTTGTGGGGATGTAGATAGAGGAGAGTTGAGAGGGTAGCAGGGTTGCTGCTGGTGAGCTGTTGCATAGGTGGGTTGGATATGAGAAGGTTGAGGGCAATGGAACATGGTGGCCAAGTTCAGGAATGACATGTTAGTTGACTTAGTGATTTTTCTGATTCCTCAGATGTTGCTGGCTCAGCCAACACTTGAACATCACAATGGGCCTCTGAGTTGACTTTACATGTGGACTACTCTGTGCCATTTCTTCTGACTCGTGGCCCCACACTTATCCAATACATGGTTGAATGTGATTGATGTGGAGTAAAGCTTACCAATGGAACTGCTTGAGCACATAGTGTTCACCAGATCCACTGCAAAAGGAATGTGCCAATGAAGTTCAAACCACCTGAGACTCAAAACCTGAGATTGAAAAGTCAAGCTGCACAGATGAGTCCTAATAATGTTAGCTCTTAGTCCTGTCTTTAGGTTTCATTTCATTGATTTTGCAAAATGACTGGTCTGAAATCTGCCAGGACACTGTTGATATTGGGCTGGAGGAGGTAGAGGTGCTTGGAGATCCAGACTTTGTAAGGGGCAGCTTGGTATGTTGATCCTCCATTGTTTCACTGGATGCTAAATTGATTGTACACTCAAGAATGTTGACTGCAACAATGACAATGAGCTAGATGGCCCAGACCCAGCATCTCTTCCAGCACCCACCATGCTCCTGGAGCCAGAGCATATTGAAGAGCATGGTGATGGAGATATAGATGCCCCTGTTGCTTTGCATTGGCCCACTTGAAAGCAGCACATTCCTGCTTGGTTTGGGAGGGCAAGTGATCTACTTCTATTGGCACAGATGGCAGCACTAAGCATCTATAGCCAATCAATAACACCAGATCCTCACCCTCACCTTCTCCAGTATTGTCTACTCCCTCTTCATGGCCCATGTCTTCAATGCAAGTCAACAATCCCACTCCCAGTCCTTTCATCTGTGAAACCATACCAAACCAATTTGGGCTATTCCGGTGATGAACTCACTGTCACTCGACAGCGAGGGATACGGTTGAAGACGACGGCGGGCGAGGTAGAGACGGAGAGAGCGTTGAAGGGGGCGAAGAGGGGGCGTCTTGGCTCAAAGAAGATAGTGGCGCACACAAGGTGGGGCACTCGAAGGAGCTGAGAGGCAAGAGAGGGAAGATGTCACAAGTGGACAGTCTGAGGGACTGTCCGATAGATTGCGCTAGCTTATATACTACAGGGGGTGGTCTGTGCGTAAGTTTAGGGCAGGCTTAGGGCCTGTCCACGGGTGCTGCGCAAAACTGCGGATTGGAACATTCCAGAGACAAGTTATTAATACTGTCCAATCAGAATAAAGGATAAGCATGGTACGACTGCGCCGCAGTCAATGACGCCATATTGCGCCATAGTGGTGTGATTCCGCAGCTACTGCGGAACTCGTGATCAGCACACGTGTTCCTTGTGACTTGGTTGATTATCTCCGTTGATTGATAAACAATCAACTGTTGATTGATACACGTGCATGTACACATGTGACTTGGAAAGGCAGAGTAATCACGTGACACATCACGTGATCGTTGGAGAGTGAAATTCAAACTCCGATTTCGGATTTCCCCTTTAGGAAGCTGATGACATAAGCCCGGTCCGGTCCGGTCCGGTCCTAAGCGCCTTGAGTCACGACCAGGTTTATAGGTTCGTGACAGTATCCCCTTTTTAACGTCGTGCTATTCCACTAGCACTAGTTGACTTTGGTTTAGGGGCACCGGGGTTGGCCTTGTGAAATTGACTAACAAGGTCTTGCGCATGGGTCATTTGGGAGGAGGGGAGCCAGGAGTTTTCAGAGTCGGGGTACCCCTTCCACTTGATCAAGTAGAGTATGCCCTTCTTGTTAGGCGATACCTTGGATTGTAGGACCTTTTCCACTTCGTAGTGTTCGTCTTCCCCTTGGATGATTTCAGGGGGTGGTCTGGTGAAGTTGGGTCCATGTGTAGTATTTTCTTTATACGGGGAGATCAAGGAATTGTGGAAGACTGGGTGAATTCGCCATGTCTTTGGGAGTTGGAGTTTGCAGTTAACTCCCCAGGAGGATAGGACTTTAAAAGGACCATGGCGGCGGGGGGCGAGTTTAGCTTTGGGGTGGGTAGTGTGAATGTTGGTCCCTTCTAGCCAGACTAGATCGCCTTCATTGAACTTATGAGGGGTTGGGATTGACTTGGAATTTCTCATTACTTCTGCGGCAACTTTGAGGGCTGCAGTAACTTCAGAGCGGATTCGGTTAAGTGCATCTAGTCTTTCTTCAGCTGCGGGTATCTTGCTATTGAAGTGGATGGGGGGAATGAACTCCGGATTGTACCCATACCACACTTCAAAGGGTGATTTGTGGGTTGCACTATGCTGTCGTGCATTGTGCGCGAATTCCATGAACGGGATTAGGTCTACCCAGTTGTCTTGTTGAAAGTTACAGAAGACACGGAGGTACTGTTCAAGTTCTTGGTTTACGCGTTCGGTTTCTCCATCTGTTTGTGGATGGAAAGCCGTGGACAGGGTAGATTTGACTCCTAGTTTGTTCCAAATTTCTTGCATGACTTTTGATGCAAACTGGGGGCCTCTGTCGGAAATGACTTGTTGAGGTAGGCCAGTACGTCTCCAGACGTTTTCAAGGTAGAGTTGGGCTGTTTCGTCTGCAGTGATGGTTTTGTTGCAAGGGGAGATGACTATAGCTTTGCTGAGTCGATCAACCACTACGAATAATGAATCGTAGTTGTGGGATAGGGGAAGGTCAGTGATGAAGTCCATTGTGATGGTCCCCCATATTTCTTCAGGTATTGTGTTTGGTTGTAGGGGTACTTGGGTACGTGGTTTGATTTTAGTGGCTTGGCATATGGCGCAACCATCAACATAGGTTTTAACAAAGGTTGATATGCCTGGCCACCAGAAGTCTTGGGATATTAACTCATAGGTTTTCCATCGTCCGGGGTGTCCTGTGGCGATGTGGTCGTGATATGTTTTAACAATGTCTCTTCGTAGGTTGTCATTTTTTGGAACGTAGACTTGTCCTTTGAACAAGATAATGCCATCTTCTAAGTTCCACTCTTCTAGTCCTTTAGCTAGGGATCGAGGGCCATTTTTTAGAAGGGATTCGAGGGCCATGCTGACTTCCTTGTCGTAGGTCTGGGTGTTTTTGATACGCTGTCGGAGGGTGGTATCTCCTTGGATAGTTACTGCAGTTCTCTGTACTGCGTTGATGGAAAAATACTTGGTATCCAGGAGCACTCGTTTTTCATCTTCATCCGCTATCCCCTTTTTATGATCTGGACGCCGAGACAGTGCATCAGACTTATTTTGTGTCCCGGGTTTGTGGATGATGATGAACTGGAAGCGAGAGAGGAACAAGGCCCAACGGGCCTGACGGCGGGAAAGCTTCTGCTTTGTGGTAAAATAGACAAGGTTGCCATGGTCAGACCAGATTTCAGTAACGTCATCCCGTCCTTCCAAGTAGTGGCGGAAAGCATGCAAGGCATGGATGATGGCAAGAAGTTCCTTGTCGCAGATTTCGTAGTGACGTTCAGCAGGAAGGAGGGATTTGGAAAGGAAGGCGACGGGGTGCCAACGTTGCAAGGCATCAGGTTGTTCAAGAATGGCACCGGTAGCAAAGTCGCTGGCATCGGTGATGAGGCGAAAAGGTTTGGAATGGTCAGGCAGGGCAAGGACAGGAGCCTCGGTGAAGCATGTAATCAGGGTGCGGAAAGCGCTTTCCGCCGCGGTACCCCAAGAAAAGGGAACATCTTTCTTGGTTAGGTCAAACAAGGGGCGGGCGATGGTGGAGTAGTCCTTAATGAAGCGTCGGTAGAAATTGCAAAAGCCTAGGAAGGCCTGCACTTGTTTAACAGTGCGCGGGGCGGGCCATTGGGTAATGCCCGCAACTTTTGCAGGGTCCATAGAAACTTGGCCATTGGAGATGACGATTCCGAGGTATTCAACCGAGGTTTGCGTGAAGGTACACTTTTCAGGTTTTAGGTAGAGGTCGTGGCGTTCCAGTCGTTGAAGCACGTCGTGTGTCAATGCTGTGAGTGAGGAGATATCTTCTGTGAAGATTAAAATGTCATCGAGGTAGACTACTACGTGTCCACCGTCGATCAAGGACTCGAAGATTTGGTTCATGAACGTCTGGAAAGTGGCAGGGGCATTACAGAGGCCAAAGGTCATTACTGTGGGTTCGAAAAGGCCCAAAGACGTCTTAAAGGCTGCCTTATATTCATCACCTTCATGGATGCGGATATTGTTGTATCCCCAGCGGATGTCTAACTTGGTGAAGTAGCGCGCGCCATGGAGTTTGTCGATAAGTTCAGGGATAAGGGGAAGGGGTGCTGCGTTCTTGATGGTTATATCGTTGAGGGCACGGTAGTCTTGTACAGGTCGGAGTTTGCCATCCTTCTTGTCAACAAAGAAGAAGGGGGAGGCCATGGGTGACTTAGAAGGTCGAATGTAACCTTTTTTTAGGTGTTCAGAAATGTACTCCTTGAGGGCATCGGATTCCTTTGGTGTAAGTCGATAAATGCCACAATTCTTTATAGTGGCTCCTGGTTTGAGATCAATTGCGTGATCCCAGGGCTGATGTTGGGGTAGTCGGTGGGACGCGATTTCACTGAATACTTTGGTGTAATGTTGGAAATGACTCGGAATGTGGTCGGTGGAAGGCTTGGGTGCAGTTCGTGCTGCTAACTTGGTGCTTGTAGTTACTTTGGATCGGATGGCAAGGTGGTCGTACTTGTTGAAGCTGTGAATCCACAGCCAGGGTTCGTAGGCATCCTGGATGAAGGTCGGTTCCAGTGGTTCAATTTCGTCGTTCACAGGGAGACAGGTTTCTTGGTCAGGGTCAAGTTCAAGGATGTTAATAGTCGTATGTCGCGTTTGTGGTTTTTTCGAAGAGATGACAACCGCTGAGGAGGACAGGGTGCAGGTTTTCGGGCATCGGGTGAAGGCTATTTTTGGTTGATGCCAATCGATTTCAGGATTATGCGCTTGGAGCCAATCTGTTCCTAAGATTATATCGTGCTCCCCTAGAGTAGTTGCATAGAGTTCCACAGTTTCGTCGTGGTAGTTGTCATCAGAAGTCCTGATCCGTAGTTTCTGGATCGTAGTATACCTAACAGATCCCGTCTTGTTGGGAGACCCATCCACGTTTCTAACTGGTAAGGGTTTAATTAGTGTCCTCATTGTTAGGTTGTTTGCACGCGCAAACCCATCATCCACGATGATGCCCTCCGCGCCACTGTCCAACAGGGCACAGGCACTGATTTCCTTGCCAGACTTCTTTCCTACTAGTGTAACTCTGAGAACAATTGAAGGAGCTCTCCTATTCCGAATTGTTTCTGCAGGTACATGCTCGGCTCCGAGCGTCTCTAGTAAGGAAAGGCCGTGTACAACGCTACTGGCACGAATACTTCCAATCGACAGTGCTACGATGGAAGAGCCTAAAAATCCTCATTAATAGGCACCGAACGCGGGCGTGCGTCCGGGTCAAAAGGGAGTATCTCTCGATATACCGCTCCAATGTTTGCTGGGTGGTCAGCAGGTGCTTCCTCCTGACTTGGTTCGTCAACAAAGGCGCCGCGCGCCCTAGCGTTGTTGTTGGATTGGCCCTCTTTGGCCTTCATGGCTGCCGTCTTGGCATGACATTCTTTAAGTACGTGGCCAGGTTTGCCACAGTATAGGCAGAGTTTGTTCTTGAAGCGATACTCTCGCTCTTCCTTGGTAAGTTTGGCTCTTGGTTTGGTAGTACGAGATGAGGAGGCGTTGACATTTACGCTATCGTCCTCCGCCAGGACTGCTCGCCCTGAAGTAGGCTTATAGGTTTTGTTAAACTGGTTAATGGCATGACCAGCGTAAATTCGATAGGCGCGATCGAATTCTCGTGCTTTCTCAACAAGGGTGTCGAAGGTGGTAGGGATGGGGGATATGCCGAGTAGCTTCATATTCAGAGCTGTCGGAATAGCTTGTCGGAAAGCATACATCTTGGTTTGTTCATTTGCACCACTTCGTGTAGCATGGGTTGACCATTCTTGGAACCATTCGTTGAAAGGTCGGGTCCCCATCTTCAGAGAATACATTTTGTTGGTGGATTCCATGGCAGTATGACCAGGAATGAAGTGTGCATCAAAGTCAGTTTTGAACTGCGCCCAGGTGCCAAAGGATATTGCCGCTCCTCCGGTTGGGTTCAAGGCTTTCTTTTGTCTATCTTGAGCCCATTCTCCAGCTGAGGTCCCAACCTTGAAGTAGGTGAGAGCAGTAGATATCTTTTTATCGTCTGAATTAAAGATATCTTGGTTTAGGTGGAAGTAGTTGGCTAGGTTGTTCCAAAAGGCTTCGGCATGGTTGGGCTTGCCATCAAAGGGCTCAGGCGCTGCGCCTAAGATTTTTGCGGGTGCAGGTGCTGCCATTGCAGTGGGTACAGGAGGAACAGGTAAGGGGGGTGCTGAGGAAGAGGCTTGAACAGTTAGGGGTGGTGATGGGAGTCGATGTGGGGGAACTGTTGCAGGGAAACGGCTAGGGCCGGAGGTACTAGGGGAAATCTGGGGTGTCGAGGGTCGGGAGGTTACTTGGGATAGTAGACCAGAGAGTTTTTTGGTAGTAGTGTCTAGGATTTGCGATACTTCCTCTGTGTCGCTGTCTGAATCTTCGGATTGACTAGGTGTGTTAAAATGGACTGGTTTGTTGTTTAGGTAGATCCACTGTTCATTCACAAAGTTCCAACGAACGTTCTTTCCTTTGAAAGTGGCGTGTAGGGAATTGTAGCTTAAGTCCTTGACTTTGTCGATACCAGGAAAGGCTTCTTTTAAGTCTTGAAAAACGATTTGGTGTTGGGTGGCAACTATTGTCCACGGGTGTTTTCCTGTAGGACTGGATATTTCCTCTTCCTTCCACTTGGCGTAGTAAAGATTGTCGGTAAGGGAAAAATAGGGGTCAAAGAAGTATACTGGGATATGGGTTTTTTCTTCTGGTGTGAGAGGTCGTTGTGTATTCATTCACCTCTTCTGGTGAGGCGGGTGACAGTCCAACTGTCCAGGTTCCAGGGGTAGTAGACCTTGTATGCAGGGAGGAGGATAGCTCTATCTGGACGATGGGGTCTTTGTGAACGACGGATCCAATGGTATTCTTCCCAAATACCAAAGTGGGTCAAGGTTGTCTTACTTCTCCACAAGAAGTCTTGGAAGTACAAGGGGCTTGTCGAAACCTCGCTTATGCGCGTAAGTGGCTGGGAAAAATACAGGGTTTCAAGATTGTGCCGGTTTTGGTACAGCAGAGAACAGTGTCTTCTGAACATGTCGAGTTCTCGGGGGGTTCGGGTTGGTAGGCTCTTGGTTACTAAGATAGCTTCAGGGAGATGACAATGGATTTCTCGGGGTTGGGTCTCAAGATACTGAGCTTCGTCACTGCTTGTGGAATGCTGCCTCGCAGTCGGAGTTGCTTGGATACTGGGGTACACCGGTTCACTTGGACCGGCTTGGTTAATACTCGGAAGGGGAATCTGGGTGTTGGTAGCTCGACGAGCTCGGGGGGCCCTTCTTGGGGTTACAGGGGTACTCGGGGTGGAGGCTATGGGCCGATCGTCCACTTGGAAGCGACGATGAGTTCTTCTTTGGGCGACGTGTGAAGATGCCAGGTTAATTGCCCAATGAATTGGATCCAGGGTTTTGGCTCGGAAAATTGTCAAATTTTACACTCGTAAAATTTATCTCGACAATCTATACTATCTAGTCCTTTTCTCTATAAGGTAGATAGTTAACTCCAGGGGACCACAACACTACGTTGGGGGGTGTCGGGGGGGTGTCGGGACGATAACCGCAGGTGCAGACTTCTTGAGAGCACCAACAGGGACCTGAGGTCAGAGTTGGTCCCCAACCGTCGTTTGGACTAGGCGGCTGGTTGGTATCTCCGTTATGTAGGGAGATGTCGGAGTCTGAAGATTCGTCTTCAGTTTCAGGGGAACTAGGGGGTAGCCGATCTGTAATTCGGCGGAGTAGGGGGGGAGTCCGGAAAGTTTCTCTAGCGTTGAGAATTGAAACTAACTCTGGGTCGTCAGAGGTAGAAGGGGGGTAGTGCCAGATACTCGGATTGACAAGGTTTCGGTCCGGGTTGGTCAGGGTAGTTTCCCACGCAGAGGTGGCGAAGGAATAAGTGAGCTCCGAACTATCAGAGATGACTAGACGGGGGGCAGAGTCAGGGTGAATGACCACTCGGAGTTCTTGGAAGGAAATCTGTATTTCCTGATACGTGAGGCGGAGTCGGTCAACGTAATGAAGAGAGAAACCGTCTTCTAGTTGCCGAATGTAGTGGTCTCGACGAGGGGGAATGTGGACAAACCAAAGATAATCGCTCTTGGTCCACACTAGGAGTTGGTCTGTTGGGTGGTTGGTGGCAGAGACGGAGTTTGAAAGATGCCAATAAAGGAGTTGCTCGTCGGCAGCCTTGACAACTTCAGAAAGATCGTCAATAAACTCGTGGTAAGCCCTTTCAGGGATGACTTCTCCAAAGTCAAAGAGGTCGATAAGGGTACGTAAGGCGGTAGGGGGTTCTGTCCAACAATCAAGACGGGGGTTATCGATGAGGTCGTAAGTGGAAGTGACGGGGTAGTAGCGGTCAAGTTGCCGCTGCCTGTGGGACTCGAAGTTAACTCGGGCTCGTGCGAGCCTTTGTTCTTCAGATAAGTTGAAGGTAAATGGAGTAGAAGGCGGCACTTAAATCACTCGATTTAAGTCCAAAACCCAAATAAGTAAACACTTACTTACTTTTGCGTTGCACTTAAAACACTCGTTTCAAGACAAGGCAAATATATAACCACTTATCTAAAGTGGCTGGTCGTCAGGAAAGGTGGAAATGAAACTAAAGGGGTCGGCAGGAATTCGAGGCGAAAGACAGTAAGCAAGAAGATGGGGGGCGGAACGAACCAAGTCCTCAAAGAAATAGGCCTGGTGGTAAGCGTAAATTTGTCCGTTGAAAGCGAAACGTAAGTGTCCGTAAGTGGTCACAATCCTTCCGTCCAAGAAGTCCTGGATCTCTAGGGTCACCAGAGAGTCGATGTACCCAGCCCTGTGGACGTTAGCAAGGGGGGTGAAGGCACGTCTCAGGCCTTCCCTGAAGTTGTAGCGGATGGTCCCAAAGGGGGTGTCGGGGGAGGGAAGGTCGTAGATGGCCTTGGAACAGACGTACAGGGGAGGGAAGTCGGGGTGTTGAGCGGGGTCAACAACACGCGGGAAGAGGGTATAGACGTGAGGAGGAAGAAGACGAAAGGGGGTGACGGAAGGAAAGATTGGGGGAAAGGTAACGAGGGAGGTGGCGAGGGGAACCTTAGTAATTAGTTCCCGGAGGGTCGTGGAGGCGGGCCGCCAAGATTCTCCTTGGGGAGTGATGACGGCGATGTACTGGTGGGGGTGTTCTCCTTGGTGAAGGAGACAAGGGGGGGCCTGGTAGGCAGTGGCGCCAAGGGGGGGAAGGTTCTCCTGGTCGGGGTGAGGGGCCGGAGGGAAGATGGGGCCTTGCTCTGCTACTCGCTCGTAGTTAATTGGCGAGTCGGGGGTCGCAAGGCGGGAGGGGACCGGAACAGGAGACGGAGAGTGACGAGGAGTCGGAGGAAGAACAGGAGGTGGCGAAGGAGAGCCACGAGAGGAGATGGGGGGGCGGGGGGTCGGAACTCGGAGGGGAGGCGCAGACTCGGCGCGGGGTTCGGGGGACAAGGGGACAAGGTTCCCGTTGAGGTCGATGATCTCGAGGACCTCTTCGTAGAACTGGGCGACACTGGGGGACAGGGGGCGAGGGGAAGGACGAGGGGTGGCTTCTTCAGCCGGAGCGTAGGGGTAGACTAGTTCGGGGGTCGCGTCCCGAACAAGGGCAACAGGGGCGGGAGGCTCGTTACCTCCGAAGGTGGCGGGGGTGTAGGGGGCGGTGAAGCGGAGGCTGTCGAGACGGACAGCAGAGGTGGAAGGAATAGGGGAGGCGCGGGAAAAGTCGAGGGGGCTACCTTGGTTGTCGAACTCTGACTGGTAGCTGGCGGAATCTCCGTCCCACTGACCGTACTGCGAGAAGTCGTACTCGTAGTGGTAGTCAGTCACTGGAATAGCCCGGGGTCAGTCTATTGGAGAGACTGTCCAAGTGTGATGAACTCACTGTCACTCGACAGCGAGGGATACGGTTGAAGACGACGGCGGGCGAGGTAGAGACGGAGAGAGCGTCGAAGGGGGCGAAGAGGGGGCGTCTTGGCTCAAAGAAGATAGTGGCGCACACAAGGTGGGGCACTCGAAGGAGCTGAGAGGCAAGAGAGGGAAGATGTCACAAGTGGACAGTCTGAGGGACTGTCCGATAGATTGCGCTAGCTTATATACTACAGGGGGTGGTCTGTGCGTAAGTTTAGGGCAGGCTTAGGGCCTGTCCACGGGTGCTGCGCAAAACTGCGGATTGGAACATTCCAGAGACAAGTTATTAATACTGTCCAATCAGAATAAAGGATAAGCATGGTACGACTGCGCCGCAGTCAATGACGCCATATTGCGCCATAGTGGTGTGATTCCGCAGCTACTGCGGAACTCGTGATCAGCACACGTGTTCCTTGTGACTTGGTTGATTATCTCCGTTGATTGATAAACAATCAACTGTTGATTGATACACGTGCATGTACACATGTGACTTGGAAAGGCAGAGTAATCACGTGACACATCACGTGATCGTCGGAGAGTGAAATTCAAACTCCGATTTCGGATTTCCCCTTTAGGAAGCTGATGACATAAGCCCGGTCCGGTCCGGTCCGGTCCTAAGCGCCTTGAGTCACGACCAGGTTTATAGGTTCGTGACAATTCCACTGTTTCACCAATTGGCCATCCAATGATCCAAAAAATGGCATTACAATTGAAGATCTCACCGATGCTCCAATGTTTATCAACAAAACAGACCATGACTCTTGCCAATGCAATGACTCCTTTGGTCTATCAGGGACACCAAAACCATTTGCACCTTATTTGAATGCATTGGTATATCATCTGATGAATTGGTTCTACCAGACTGGTGCAAACACACTCAACAATCTGGACAGCCTTGTCCATGATGTGATCCTGGCTGTCACGTTCATGTGACATCGTGACATAATGTCACGCAAAAGCATAAGAAGTGTCCCCAAAAGTTTTACAGAAAGACCCCCTCTCGTATCTCCAGCACATCAGATAGTAGCATTAGCACAACATGTAGCCACATCAGCCTGGTGTGACATGGCAGATAAGAAAACGGTCCCCGAAAACCCCAGTATGTATGATATAAGTAGTAGCACAGTTGAGTAGTACAATCCTTGTCTACTCTTAGTTTTTGAATACTGAGTTAGCTTGTCTGATCCCCTCTCCCTTGCAAACTCTCTGGAGTGAGCCAAGGAAACCCCAACTTGACTTGTTTGAACAACAAGTCCTGACTCTACCCTTTACATTGAGCTCAGCTCTGTTGACATTGTATGCTCCCTCGGAGCTGTAACACTGGCAGCTGACTTCAACTCAAAGGACCTCAACAACTTCAGTGCTAGTTCTGAGGCAAAGCAACTGGATAACAACCCCATGTGTCCAGCATCTGATGGTTGGCAGGAGAGTGCTGTGATGATTCAGCTTCCCAAGACCAAGGGAAGATATCCAAGCAAAGACAAGGCCCCAGAGGTTGAGATCCCTGGGGTCTTGCACCACAATTTGCTTCAAACTATTGTCTCCACTTTCAAGGACCTGTCATCATTCAAGGCCTTTCATTTGAAGGGATTCACCCAGCTCTGGAAGCCTTTCCTGGCAGAGCCATTTAAGGAGATCTATGGTGAGGCTTATACTTTGAAGGTATTTTGGGAGATGGAACACAAGGTGGAGTTGATGAAACCTCCAGGCAAAACCATTGAGAGCATTGTAGTCCCCCTCATGCTTTAATCTGACTCAACACACCTTGTGACTTTTGGTACCACTGCTCTGTGGCCAATTTATTTCTTTATTGGACTTATATCAAAATACATTCACACAAAGCCCACAACATTCTCTGCACATCACCTGGCATATATCCCCTTCATATGTTTCTCATCCTGTCATTTCATTTCATGCTCAACTGTCTTCAGCTCCCTGACTGGGTGCAAGACACATATAAAATGATCTACAATGCTGCCACAAGCGGTGATGTCCTTACATTTATGAAGTGTGAACTTGTCCATGCAATCTGGTGGCTCCTTCTCACCAATGACTTCACTTATGCTCATATGTCTGGGACCATTGTCCTATGTGCTGATGGTATTGAGAGGTGTCTCTTCCCCTGGGTTTTCACATATTCCACAGATTACCCTGAAAAGTAGGTTTTTTTCCTCACTATTTATGCCTGGCTTATCTGGTCTCCCTACCAGGATCATTCTTGCTACAATAAAATACCTCAGCAACTGTTTATGTCCTCTGTGTATGTGCCCTAAACAGAACGTCCACGATTTAGGCATGCACACAGATGAGTCATGATGAGGTG
Source organism: Lactarius indigo (assembly GCA_025766275.1). Taxonomy (NCBI): domain Eukaryota; kingdom Fungi; phylum Basidiomycota; class Agaricomycetes; order Russulales; family Russulaceae; genus Lactarius; species Lactarius indigo. The sequence goes on from JAFKAC010000036.1 coordinate 505,278, forward strand.
ACATTTGGGTAGACTCTAAGAAGTGACAGAAGAAAGTTGAGAAGGCACAAGAGTGGATATTCAAAACTGGCCGATCAGTAACATTGGAACGTATTGATGAATACCTGAAGCTATCAATAGTTCTGATTTGTGTACATCTGGCCACAAATGTGTCAACAATCTTACTGACTCAGGTGTTTATTGCAGAACGCCTTCTTGGATGCTTTATGTGATCAAGGCTTCAATTTCTATCAAGTGTTCACCATCGATCTCCTTCATGACCTTGAGCTCAGAGTTTGGAAAAGTGTCTTTTCCCACCTGGTTTGGATCCTCTATGCTTGCAGTGAAGGGAATGTACATGTCTTAAATGAACAGTAAAACCACATGGCCCCATTTAGAGATTGCGTTGCTAATATTCAAGTTGTGGTGCAGCTACCATTTGATTTCAGCTTTTGGACACTCAACAATATGTAGATTTTGTAGCAACATCTCCAATCCAATGAAGAAACTGGCTGCTTGGAACTTTGAAGGCTTACTTCAGGCACGTACTCTGAATTTCACTCTATTGTTAGGTTAACTGACTTGGATGGTGGACCAGTGCATGTTGCCATGTTTCACAAGTCTATTCCCCAAAGCATGTGAGAAGTGATGCTTGATCTCATATTTCTGCTTGCTACATGGCATGCGCTGGCCAAGTTGTGCATGCACACCACATCATCACTGTCTTTCTTTGAAAGTATTACCAAGGCACTTGGTTAGGTTCTGCGACATTTTAATGATCAAGTTTGCCCAAGGTACAACACTGTTGAAAATCCAGGCAAGGTTGTGAAAAAAGCCAACTGCAAAGCTTCTAAAGTTGCTGAGGCAAAAGGGACTGGGCAGAACCCCAGGCCTGAAGGCAGCACTGACACAAAACACGGTACCTGGGTTTTCAACCTTGCAACCTACAAACTGGATGCACTGGGCCACTATGTCTCATAGGTACGATGCTTTGGGACAACAGACTCCTACTCTACACAGGCAGTGTGGCCCATTTTTTGGCCCCTCGTGTTGCAGTAAAGCTAACTTAAACACAGGGTGAAGGTGAACATTGTTGAGTCAAGCAGTTTTATGCTTGAAGAAATTGCAGAGGATTTGAGGGTCAAATTGCCATTCACGAGTGGTGCACAGGAAGGCTTTGGGAAATGAAGAAGCATAGTACTAACCAAACGTCCAGTACAGTTTTCCTCAGCAACAATGACAAGGAAACATCACCTCTGTCTGATCCCTCTGAATGTTATCATATGTCAGATTGACACAAGATCCATTTGAACATCACGAAATGGTTGGTGGACAACAAGGGTGACCCAGCTATTGAGGTATGTGATGGGGTTGTGTGGTGAAATAAGCATAACTCTGCTGAACCCATATGCAGAAGTTCCTTCCCGATTTGAAGAAGCACTTACTTGGCAGAATGATGGAAGCTCTGAGTCATGATTTTACTGAGCAAGACCACCAACAACTTCTGATTGACGACAACTGAATCTTCTGTGACAAGACACTATGTGTTACGATTTCTTGCTATTTGGACTTGTTCTTTCTTCACTTTACCCTTCCTCTCCCAATATCCCACGAGCCCTGTACGACTATGCGGACCCTACAATTACCCGGTTCCTATCACATGCCTTGCTTATGGCTGACCCCTTCTGATAAAGCTTGACATGTGCTAGTTTCCATTTCATTCTCACTCACACACGACTCTGCATGATTTGCCTTTGTTCCAAGTATATCCATGCCTTATTCCCCTCATGTGTCTCCCTTTATCTATGAATCCGGCGATGGTGCCATCTGTTTGTAGCAGCCATACAGCATCACTTGTACTTAAACCTAGTTCTATCTAGCTTGTACGGTAGACTAGACTTCCTGTGTAATACTACACTGGTCTAAGGTGGAACGCCTCTGGGCACTTCCCTGTCTGGCGAACCCCATCTCTGCTAGGTCTTTGCACGTTAGCCGTTCCCTATGGTCTGAGTAACTTAGGTCCTTGTGATCCTTGTGGAGCATTCTACTGAAGCCAGGCCTTTGAGCTTGCGCTAGGGCATATTGACTGACTTGGTAGAGGTTGTACCTAATGCCCCTGTAGTGGGGTTACACTATGGATTGATTTTTGCAAGATATGACTGTTGAAGGGATCAAGAGAGTATTAAGACCAGTACAGATTCCGATGTGATGGTACTTGGAAACCATGATTTGAAAGCAGAAGATAGAGATCACTACTGGTATGGTGATGTGATTAGAATGTTTCAGGACATGGTGAAGGAAGTAGGAAGCAAAAGACGATATGAAGAGATAGATTTTGTATGGGTAGGCTGGGATGGACATAAGGTGGAGGTAGGGTGAGGGTTTAAGGCAGAGGGGCTGGATGAAGTTGGATTTGTGGATGGTCAGGATGACAGTGGTGGATTTGGATTTATGAAGGCACGAGATGTGATTTGAGGCATGGAGGTGATTCGTGGATTTGAGATTGGGAGAAGTTCTGAAGTACTTGGTGGTTGAATAGGAGAGGGTGAAGATGAAGGAGATTATATGTAAAGATGTGGGTGTTTTTGGTATGTGGGTTGTCAGGTGTTGTGGTAAGTGAGGTAGGTTTGTTGACAGAGAGATGTTTATGGGCTTGTGTGGTGTTGGGGGAGGTGAGGAGGCTATGGATATGGTTAGGAAGGAGTTTAGGGAGGAGGTAAAGGCAGGATTTGGGATGAGGAATGGTGGGAATGGTGGGGGGCGGGCTGGTGTAGTGGCCTCCACCACCGTCCCCTACCCTGCTTGGGAGAGCTTGGTGCGAACCCCTGGGTTCAATCCTCGCTCAGGCAATATTCCTGACAGGGGCTGTCATTACTCGACCTCTGGGCCGGCTTGACTGCTGCCCTGCAACCTCCACCCTGGCCCATCTGGGCTGCCGCACTCACTTCCCTATTTAGGGCTCTGCTGCCACAGCACCCCACGTTTGCAAGAACCAACCCCCTGGGACTGGCATGTCATAGCTGGTTGCCCACTTCCTTAATACCTCCTGATCACACTCCCTCCCGATTCCATCCAACACTCCTCCCATTCCATATCAAACCCCGACTGAAACCCCGACACCAACATGGATGTAGCCGAACCGCCCCATATAGGAACACACCCCCAACAGCTTCATCCCCGATGGACTCCCTGCCAGATAATTGCTGGGAGACCTAAGGGGAAGGGGTCCTCGGACCTCAATCAACAACCCTGCAAGAACCTCTGTGGCACCACCGTGGGTCGCGCATCCAGTGATCCTTGGGTCCATGGGACTGGTGACCCCATGTGACTGTCAGAGATGCAACTGGCGCTGCCCGTTCTCACACCACCGCTGGGGCACCAACAGTGGGGTCCAAATCGTGGAAGTTGCTTACTAAAGGGTCCTTGAGGGAACGTAAGTAGGTCGTGTTCATTAGTAGTGGGAGGGTCTAGGGGAGGGCAAGGGACTGGTTTGGACGGTGCTGGACGATGGATGACATACATACAGAGTGACGTGCGACCACAACACTCCATAACATCGGACATATATGACCGGGCTCCTCTGGGAGGGTCCCTCTACGGGGTTTAAATTCCTCGTATTGAACATTCTAGTATGCATTGTATAACCCGGGCTATGGCCCATTTACAAGATATAAGTTAGCTACGCTCGATAAGTGGCTAAGACCGGCTTTGTATTCTGTACTGCCCCGGAATAAAAATAAAATAAAATAAAATGGTGGGAATGGTGGGGCGATGGGTGTTAAGATAGAGAGAGAGGATAGGAATATTGATGACTCAGAGGAGGAGATGGTGGGAGATGTGGAAGGGGGGGTGGGAAGATGAGTGAGATGGGGAGGAAGAGAGTGGGGATGGAAAAGAGGAATTGTAGGAGGATGAAATTAGGATAGTGGATGATTGGTCTGATGGAGGACTGTAAGGAAAAACAGATAAGTTGGTTGTGCAGGGTGAAAAAAGGAGATTGAAGCGGAGGTGAGGGTTAGAGAAAAACATAAGGGTTGGGGGAGATTTGATGGTGTTGCAAGGAGAGTTCAGGGTTAGGAAAAAGATAGAAGGGAAGTCTGAGATTTGAAGGGATTGAAAGGAGACAGCGGAGGGCAACAATAGTAAGTGGAAAGGACATGTGGGGTGGTTGAAAGGACTGTAAAGGTGGGATTTGGATGGTTGGATTGGAAGGAAAGGGGATGGAATGGGCAAGGAGGGTGTTGAGGGCTTGGAAGGGGAGGGTGTAGAGGGCTTGGAAGGATTTGAAGGGTTTTGATGGAAACGGGATAGTTGCAAGCGTACTTGCCACCCATACGTCATCACCCATCATCACCCATGGCTCGACGTCACTGACCGATATCATGTGCTTAAAGACACACTCACAACAGCTGACAAGGGCGGGATCCCAAGGACCACCCGCAAACGTATATAAACCCCTTATAGTACTGCTTAAGGATCCATGACCTTTTCCCCCTTTCTTCATTCTGTGTACTCTTATATCCAAGATCTCCTCTTTCATTGTCTCTCCAATGGAACGCGGTTGGTTTCTGTTCTGTTTTAGTGTGACTTAAGTGTTGGCCGATCGAGCGGGCTTTGAATAGTTTGGTTGTGAACTGCAAGAGCTTAAGATATAGCAGAAGGGGTGCACTAAAGTTGATGGGAGGAAGGGATGTGGGAGGGAGTAGAGTAGATTAGGTTGAAGGAGGAGGAAAAGGGGAGAAAGGAAAAGGAAGAGGGCTAAAGAGGAGGTCTAAGAGAAAGGCCGATGACGGATTGACATAAAAAGCGAGCATTAAGATCGCCTACAAGATAAGAAACGGCGTCGAAAGAAGAAAAGACGGAGGGAGAGGAGAGTCTCCTGGAGAGCTCTTGAGAACGGGCACGGATATGAGAATGGTCGAAAAGGCCCCAGTGAGTACCGAAGCCACCTTTATTCTTATGGCTATCGCGAGAACCCCAGACGACGCCGAGACGAATGAGGTTGATGTAAGAGATGCCCTTGACGGCTAGAAAGAAAGAAGGTGAGAAGGGATTTTGGGAAAGGAAGGAAGGAAATGACTGTGTTTTGTTGCCCAAGGGGATCCAAGGGATTTGGATTGAATGAGTCTTTGGGCGAGAGGGGAGGAGGGTTCATGAATGGCGATGATGAAAGTGGTGAGCATGGAGACGTAGATGAGGCGATTTGAGACGCCCTTCTTGCCTTTACGATCTTGCCAAGGGAGAGTGGAATAAGCTTGATAAACAGCGAAAGGGTCGAAGGCGGTGGCGAAAGGAAGGGAAGGGATAGGATGTGGGGGGAAGACGAAAGGAAGGAAGTGGGATACGATGATGGCAGTGATGAGGGCGAGACGATGAATGGGTTTTTGGGGGTCATAGTTGTGCCTGACCCAGTCGTAGGTATCGTCGACGTAAGGTTCGCCTGTGCGGGAAGGGGTGACGAAGTCGACAGGGAGGGAGGATTTGTTAAGGATGGTATGAAGGAGGGGAATTGTGATGGAAGCGAGAGACCATTGTGCGGCGGTGTCAGTGAAAAGAGCAGTGGCGAGAGCAGAGTGGGCGGCTTGATGAGAAGGATGTGGAAGGGATGTGGAAGGGCCTTGAAGGGGGACGATTTGGCGAGCGTGATCAGTGAGGCCGAGACTTGCCCAGGAGTCGAATACGGGGACGCGAGGGGAAGCACTGGAAGAAGAAGACCTAGGACGATGAGAGGGAACGAAGCGGATAAGAAGATGAGAGAGGGAGTGAAGGAAAGAGTGACGAAGCAAGAGATGGTGGTCGTCTTCTGGAGAGAGGGGGGGGAGGGAAAGGATGATGGAATGAGCATGTTTGAGGAGGGGAAGGAAAGAGCCTGAGGAGAGGACGGGAGCGTGAGGAAGAGAGGGGTTTGTTGGGTCGGACATTGCGATGAGGGAGTTGACGAAAGTTGTGGGGGTCATTGCATGCTGACGGAAGTTAGGGAGACCATGAGAGATGAGAAGTGGGTCCGCGATGACGGCCTGGAGAAGAGAAACGAAAGTGGCCTGTTGATCTACATGACCGTAGGCGAGGGGCCGTTTGAGGGAGAGCCAAGATTTGAGGAAAGACTCTCTCTCTTTTCCCCGAGCGATGGCAATATCGATTGCGTTCTGATCTGGAGCTGCAGAAATGATGGCGTGGATGTCTCTCCTGACGCCGTCTGCGACAAGTTTTTTGACGTCATTGAAGAGGGCTTGGAAAGCGATGACGGAGATGTGCATTGCCCTGTTCTGTACTGAAGAGAAGGAAGGGTTGTATGAGATGGAGGGGTCGATGATGAGGGTGTGATTGAGACAGAGTTTCGCATGATAAGCCTGTGGCAGTGAAAGGGTGAGATTGAAGTGAAGAAGGGACAGAGAGGATGAATGGAAAGATAAGAACAGGAAAACATCCATGACATCCATGACCGCGTTTGACCACCGTGGTCAAACGCGGTCGGTATACTGTGACCGCGTTTGACCATGGTGGTCAAACGTGGTCGGTATACCGTGACCGCGTTTGACCATGGTGGTCAAACGCGGTCGGTATATCGTGACCGCGTTTGACCATGGTGGCCAAACGCGGTCACGATATTGTAGGCAACCAGGTAGATATCTACTCACATGGAAATGCTGAACAGAATATGTGACTTCTTGAGCCTTCCTTGATGCTATCGCAGGGTGCCCGTCCTTCATCGGCCATCTACGCTCATCCACATGCAACCCACGCTTCGCCGCTTCCAATAGGTTCCGTTCCTTGAACACTGGCATCAGCGTCGGGAAGCCATCCTTGATCAACCCTTGGCTCAAGCCAAGGGGTCTCATCAGTGACGTCGCCAAACACGCCGCATTCCCTGTGTGGCAGTAGCACACTGTCCGCTCCAGTGCTGCCATCAACTCCAACTTCAGCTGGCTCGGTTCTTCGTCTTCCCCCTCTTTCGCAAGCTCCTGCTCGTAGATCATTTCGATCAACGTCGTGATCGGGGACGATACCCACTTGAATAGCGATGGGAATACCTGCCGTGTATCCAATGTTCAGCTTGTCTCCCGAATCACCATCTCTGCTCTCAAGTCTCTCACCTCTGGCTTCAGGATCACCAGGTAGTCTTTGATCGTGCCCCTCACCTCCTTTCTCTCCCATAGCTTCACCAGTGGCAAGATCACATCCGTGAACAGACTCCTGTTCACCAGTCAGCGTCCTTCTTCTCCTCTCCTATCCACGCCCTTCCCTTACCTTCCAGTTCTCACTTTCAGCGCCCTCACATTCACCACGTACACAATTTCTCCTCGGCAGCTCACAGGACAGTCATAGCAGCTGATCTTGTTGTGGAACCGCTTCCATGGTAGCGCCACGCTGCACTGCTCTTGCTTGTCTCTTGCCGTCGCTCTGTCTTTCACCGTCGTCGCAAATTCTCCTGCTAACGCCGCAGTCACCGTCCCTTTCTCCGTGTCCATGTCTCCTGCTCGGCTCGCAGCTCGGTGCGAGATGTAGTTGTAGAATTGTGACGAGATCGGCTTGATCACCTGCGTCTGTCCAATTCTTCTCATCCCCTCCTCGCTGCTCCTGCTGCTCTCCACGCTGCTCCTGCTGCTCCTGCTGCTCCTGCTCCTCTCCGACTCTCCTCCGTTAGGATCCACACGCACCTTCTTGCTGATCTCCCTGATCCCTTTGTAGAAACACGGCGGTATCCCCTCCGCCTGCACGTTTCCCACCGTTCGCAGGAACCCCAATGGGTACACATCCACCCTCCCCGTCGACTCCCGAAGCTCATCAAACTCCTCCATCCTCTCCTCTTCACTTAGCGGGTACTCACGCGAAGGGTGGAACAGATTCTGCACGTTTTCAAGGTCCATCAGCACTCCGCATGCCAGGTCCAATTCCAGTCGCTTCGCTCGTCGCCGTGGCATTTTTCTCCCGTTCGAGTCGTATATCCCGATCTCCTCCCCGTCTGAGTTCATCACACCCAGCCTCTCCACGTTCACTTTCTTTCGACTCTTCTTGTCGTCCCCGTCGTATAGCGTCCCGAACGCCCGCTTCAGCGCTTTCCCATCGAACTCCTCCCACGTCCGAGCTTCCGTGCACCTGTACACACCATGTCAGCTCCTCTCCTTCCATCAATTCTCACTCACTCTATCAGCGTCGCCAGTGCCACCGTCGTGAACGCAACCTTCGAGTAGTCTCGCTCCTTCTCCCAGTTCGACGCCTCCACCTTCTCGTTTCCCACTTCCCCAATTTCCACGTTTTGCCCATATCGAGACGTCACCACAATCGGTGAGTGCTTCTCCAAGAACCCGTCCTTCTTCCACGACGATGGCGCATTCTCCACCCATTCTTCGTACCCTTCCAACATCAGCTCGTCCAGCTGCCGCGCATTCCTCTGGTTTAGCTTGATCGTTCCATGCTCTCTGTCAAGTCCATCCCATCCGTCAGCTTCTCAATCTCCCGCCTCTCCCTTTCTGCTTACAGTACGTTCGTCACCTCCTCCCATTTCACACTCCCGCTCTCCAGGTTCAGCTCGTATACACTCCTCCCCTCAGGCGTCGCGAATGACAGCTCTCCGATCTTCCCCATGAAGTACGCAAACATCATCACCACCTGTCGGTAGTGACGCCGCGATAGTTGTGGCCTTCCTGTCTTGTACCCCGCTGAGCACGGCTCCACTTCGCACCGGATGAACTCGTTCGGCGCCATCCCCACAAATACGTCTTCGTTCCGTGCTCGTCCAATGAACAGCATCTTCCCGCATGTGTCAAATCCTACCATCCCTCACTTCCCTCGGAACTCTCGCAGCGGTTGCTGCAGGTCTAGCTCAAGCATGAAGTGCTTCGCCGTCCTTCCCACAGGCAGTACCGCACCCAGCCCCACGACGCTCCCCACTGTCAGCTCGTAGTCCAGCATCGTTCTCTCCGTTGTCATGATCACCTGTCCCTTCCCCACAGGCAACTTCATATCAGCATCAATCTCAATTTGGTTTCGCACCGTCAACATCCTCAGTCCTTTCCTCTTCCTCTCCTTCTCCTCCATCATGTACTGCCTTTGCATCTCCGATAGCTTCACTTTGTGTGCTCGCTTCGAGTTGAACCCATCTTCCTCTCCCCAGTCTTCAAGCCTGTTCGCCAAGATTTCCGTTAGTACTTCTCCCTGCCCAATCTTCTCAGACCCCTCCACTTCCATGTCTTCTGCCACCTCGCTGATGTCCACAGGTCCTCCTTCCTTTCCTCCCACCTCAATCCCTTCTTCTGCCCACAATCTGTCAAATCTCAGCTTCCTTCTCCCCACCTTCCTCACTCATATAGATAGATTACCCACATCTCACTTCTTGTCTCTTCTCTCAATATATCTCTTGCTGTGTTTACCATTCTTATCAATTTCTGTGCTTTGTGCCAATCAAGGGGAGTGACGGTCAAACAGATCCTAATCTCTCACGCCTTTCCCTTTCCCTCCACATCTTTATCCAGCCTCTCTCACGTGATCTTATCCGATCTCTCCAGTCACATGCTTCTTCCTCATCCTTCATACCACTCCATGTGACTTCGTCTCATTTCCCACCCACATATCACCCAAAAACTCTCCTTTTTCACCCACAACCAAAACTCCAATTTAAACACACACATTTCCCAACCTTCAACCACTTACCAACGCAGGCCGCACTGTCATTCCATGACCCAACATGGTGGGGGAGGCCGAAAGTCCCTAAAAAATTTGCTTTTTGGCTGTCTAACACTGAGTTGGCTTAATTCCACATACCCTTGGGACCAAAAAAGGTAAGAGCCTGTTCGGTTCGGATTCTTCAAACAATCTCACCCAGATTATTACCACATATAGTAGGTAGTTTATTTCCCAAACTTGTCACCATATCTGACACCCAAACTCAACACCCATCCCAACTGATGCTCAAACACCACACTGATACAACTGCGCTCTCCCTGGCTGGTCATTCAGAAAATTTCATTTCCAGTTACTTTCCCATGCCCTCTGTGCTCATCTGTGCTTTCCCGCACTTGCCCACACTTTTCTGCACTCTCTAAGCACCGCTTTCCCATCCTCTCTAAGTCGCCAGCTTCCCACTCCCTCTGGACAGTTCCATAGGTGTTTCATAGCATTACCCTGTTCCCCCATTTTTTTATATCTATGCACCCTCTTTCCTTAGTCTACACCCCCACTATTGTTACACTCCACTGGTGTTAGTCCGACTTGGACTCAGGATAGGTGTAATCAACTTAGCAAATATTGAGCAAATGGGGATCACATGTCAACCCAACGCAAGCTGAACAGGGGCTCACTGGCACATGCTGCAGCAAAGGTAAACAAGTATTATCCCTTGGTAGATAGAAGCGGACACATGCTCTAGTCAGAGACCAAGGCAGACAAAAGACAAGTCAAGATGGTGGATTGAAGAAGACCAAGATAGAGATCCTTGGTCTTCTTAAGCAACTATTTATACAGATACGTGCGGGCTTTAAAGCACCGCTGAAATGGTAACTATCCAGTACCGTAACTAGCTCAAACCCTAGTACAGCTATCCTAAGAATGAGTCATACATGAGTCACAAATCACATCCAAACTACATGCTGACTGATACAATGTAAGAGTCCATGACTAATACTGAGTCAGGTCGTAGTCATAACCAACCATGAGTCATACACAACACGTCACAAAGTCCATACCGTAACAGGTATGTAGCACATGTATTTACAACTTTACACCTCAAGTTAGAATAGAGACCTCCCCTCACATTTCAAAGCTCAGAGACTCAGAGTAGCTTGCCCCTCGTATTCCCCAGCATGCCGCACTCATGCGCAGCCTCAGAAACTCAAACCCAATGCATTCCCAACCCAGGTGGCCACCTATGCCAAGTTTCATGCCACACAAAAGCAGGCATGACTGTTTCCGACAACTTGCGCTGACTCAACTCAGCAGGGCTCCCCATAGCCCACTGTTTCCATTCCCATCCTCGCCGCACTCTCACACGGCCTTAGCTCTTTGATGTAATGTCGCCACAACGTTAGCTCGACTTGAGCTCAAATGGTGATAACAACTTAGCGATATGACGGTCAGTCGGTCGGTCAGTCGGTCGGCTTGAAGACACGAAGGTCCAAGTCCTTGCCTTAGTGAATACGCGGAGGTACACCGGCAAGTCTGTATCTTGGTCACGATCGGAGTCGGACGTTCTTTGAGGTAAAGACTTAGAGACGAGAAGAGAAGAGAAGAGAAGAGAAGTGATGATTCAAGAAGACCAAGATGGCGTATCTTGGTCTTCACAAGACGGTTTAAATACAAGTCAAGCAGGCTTTCAAGCGCTGCTATGAGTCACAGTATGGTAGCGTCCAACGTATCACGTAAGTAACTCGAACCCTAATACTACTACTAGTATTAGTGGCGTAGTCCTCAGTCAGCAATCAACGCGCAATCTCCTATCGTAATTGTATCGCCTATCGTAAGTCCGCAACTAATCTACCTTACCGCCATAGTTGCAACCGGTACAGTAAGGGTTCTTAGTCGTATACAGTCGTACAAGTCAAAACGTGACATTTGACACCAACACATCCACAATTGCCATGGACCCACATACAACATCTCCTGCCCCACAGGGGCTTGCACAACTGCAAGCAAGGCTTCACATCTGCCAAATCCTGCGTGCACCATAGACTGTTTACTGGCAATCAGGGACAAACATATACTGGTCACCCATTGATGAGAACACTCTTCTCTCAGAATATGAGATAAGACACACCATGTGTCTTATGTAATGTCACACTGAAAGAATCTGAGCCAAACAGGCCCTAAACACTTTGGCTGCAACCAAAAGTCTGAATCAAACCACGCTCATTCCAAAACTTTGGCTAAGTATAATGTAATAAATTTATTGACAAGTTTACAACAACTTCAAACATTAAAAATAAATTACAAGTCAATTTTCTTTTTCTGAGGATGATGTAATATGTTTTATTTGTAATAAGTAACAGTAACAAACATTGTACAAAAAAAAACTAAGTCAAATATCTATTGGGAGGGATAGTACAACAGGCAAGGCATATGATAAGGATATGGGGAACTGGAAATTGAGCAAGTCACAACAGAAATGGTGGGGGGCAGTAAAGCATTTGAGGAGCCAATGTTATGATCTGACACTTCAGACCTCAGTCACAGTATGTTTCCACCTTGCTTTTCCCCTTTTGTACTATACCTTGTTACCAAAGGAGCTACTGCTGCTAGTGGCGCTGTTTCCTTTGATCCAAATATCTCCTTGTTCTGTTTGGTCTCTTTGATATTGTGTGGACTTGTGTTCATGTTGTTTGGAACCTCATCCTATATAAACCTGTACCATAGACTGTAGGAACCCAGACTTGGCTTCGTTTGCAATCTAGCAACCTTGCCTTCGTACTTTGGTGTGACCTCGCTCTATTCCCCTCTTCTTGTGCATCCCCTATCTCAGTCCTTAACCAGGACACTCCAAAGTCTTTTCAGTTGAACTATATCAATGCATCACACCTGTTATACTCTGTGCACTAGCAAGATCAAGTGTAGAGAAGTGTTAGACACTTCGGACGAGGAGTCCTACATTACAGAGTAGTGCTGCACCTTGTGCCACACTTTTGCCACTCGTATTTCATAGCAATAAGACAACAGACGTCTTCACTTGATACTTGTGTGATTTAGAACCTCCAGAACCAACACCCCTGCTAGGGCGTAACAGCTAAGGGCCCAGGCATGTGTAGAGATGGTAGATGGGGGGGGAGGGACGCTGGGAGAGGGAACACTGCAGCAGATATTGGAGCCGGCTGTGACAGATGTTACGCCCTAGCAGGGGCGTGGGTTCTGAAGGTTCTGAATCACACAAGTATCAAGCGAAGACCTCTGTTGTCTTATTGCTATGAAATACGAGTGACAAAAGTGTGGCACAAGGTGCAGCACTACTCTGTAATGTAGGACTCCTCGTCCGAAGTGTCTAACACTTCTCTACACTTGATCTTGCTAGTGCACAGAGTATAACAGGTGTGATGCGTTGATATAGTTCAACTGCAAAGACTTCGAAGTGTCCTGGTTAGGGACTGAGGTAGGGGATGCACAAGAAGAGAGGGGTAAGGCGAAGTCACACCAAAGTGCGGAGGCAAGGTTGCTAGATTGCAAACGAAGCCAAGTCTGGCTTCCTACGGTCTATGGTACAGGTTTATATAGGACAGGGTTCCAAACAACATGAACACAAGTCCACACAATATCAAAGAGACTAAACGGAGTAAGCAGAAGTTCGGATCAAAGAAACAGCGCCACTAGTAACAGTAGCTCCTTTGGTAACAAGGTATGGTACAGAAGGGGAAGGCAGGGTGGAGACATACTGTGGGTTAGGTCCGAAGCGTCGGATCATAACATGAGCCCCTCTCTAAGTCAACTCTCCCTAGAGTGCTTCGAAGTCCATCAGGTCGTAGACATCGTTGTCCACATCGTTGGAGGGGGTACTTTCGCGAGGGAGGGGGCAGCGATGTTGGCGAAGGAAGTTGAAGGGACCATAGGCCCCACACTTGCGACAATTTTCATATTTGGGGCACTTGATTTCTTCGTGGTTGTTGCTGGTAAAGCACTTGCCACACCACTGAGTGCGTTCTTCTGGGGCTGGCCAGAGGCACTGATAAGGGAAGTGGTCAGTGCTAGAACACCTCCAGCAGAACTTCTGTTTTTGAGGGCAGGCGAAGGAGAGGTGGTCTTCAGACTGGCACCTGTAACAAAGTCGAATGGTGCCAGTCTCCTTCTTGTTGGCTCTGCGCTTGCGTCTCTTCTTTCTTTCTGCAGAGGGGCTAGGTCCTTCTGGTTCGTCGTGGAGTCGTGGCATGGAGTGGTAGTGAGGTGGAGCAGGGGCAGGAATGGGGTGGATTTCGAAGGGGTGAGTTTCTTCTTCCAGAGGAGGGGGGTGTAGTGTGAGCCATCGGTCTGCAATCCGGACATAGGCTTTGTGTTCTTGCAACCTTCTTCGGGTACTGGTTAGTTGCATGTCCATGTTGAGGAGGTGCCTTTTGAGGGGCTCCATCGTCTTGTACAGGCCTTCAATCTCCTTTCGGAGGGCCTTCTGGTTTCGCAAGAATCGGCGAGTCCTAAAGACTTCTGCTGTGAGGCGGTCATCTTTCAGGTCTTCTAGGACTTCATCGACTTGTCTGGCTGTGGGGGAAGCTTCGTCCAAGTTCTGCATTTGAGCTGGGGTGATGGGGGGAGCTGGGTTGTGGGGGTCGTCGTCTCTGGGAAGGAGGAAAAGGGGGAGGCCATAGTGAGGGAGGTTCTTGCCCATGGTACCGATGACATCTTCTTTGTTTTCGCTGATCTTGATCCATTTGGCATCCTTTCGGATGTACGAGGTTGGGTCAGCGTCGTCAGGGACGAGGAAGTGGACATAGCGGCTGCTCCAGGGGTCATTCAAGAAGAAGGGGTAGCCAGGGTCGTCATCTTCTTCAGCAGTGATGTGCATCCTTTCATAGTTAATGGGGAGTGCGTCCATGATTGGGTCGTTGACTATTTCGCTGAGACGAGCCATGGCCACTCTAGGATCAGGGGGGGAGGTGGTAGGTCGGTGTATCTCGGGAGTAGGGGGAGCTGTGTGTCCAGGAGGGGGAATGCGAAGGGCTATTCCTCCTCCTTCTGTTTCTATGACGCTGGGCATGGTGGGATCGATGGGTTGTGGCTCCTGGATGAGTGAAGGCAAGGAAGGGGGTCGTGCTGGGAAGGGAGAATAGCCAGAGGAGGGTGTGACAGAGGGTGTTTCGTCAAAGGAGCCTCTTTCCATGGCACGAGCAACAAGACGTTCTACAGAGGAGGAGCGAGAGGGCATGGTGAGGAAGCTAGTGGGGAAGGTGGTTGCTGTTCGTACTGTTACTTCCTTTCGTTTTAACCATTGCTTTGCTCCTTCGCTTCTGGGGTTGCTTTCAAAGTGTTCCTGAATAAGTTCTGGGGCGTTGAGGTTCTTTTCTGGTTCCCAACTGTTGTGTGCATCGGAGTATCCTTTCCACTTGATTAGGAACTGTAACTGGTTCCTGTGGCGTCTTGTTTCTAGTATTTTCTCAACTTCCCACTCCTGTTCTCCATCTACTAGATCTGGGGGTGGTTCCGTAAAGTTCTTTCCATGTATGGAGGTTTCTTTGTATGGCATCAGGAGTGACGCATGGAATACTGGGTGGATCCGCCACTGATGGGGAAGTTTCAGGGCATATGTGGTGGCGGAGATCTTCTTTGTGACCCTGAAGGGTCCATATCTTTTTGGGGCTAACTTGAAACTAGGGTGTGTTGTTTTCAAGTTCCTGGCATCCAGCCACACACTATCTCCTTCTGTGTGTTGTTCAAAGCGAGAGGATCCTTTGTAGAGTGACTGTGCATGGGTAATTGCTGCTTGGGCAGTCCTTCTGGCTTCCTGGATTCGCTCCAATCTCTCTTGTGTTCCTGGTACTGTGGTCGTTCTTTCTGGTTGGTGTACTCTTGGGATGTATCCAAGGATTAATTCGTATGGTGCCTTCTTAGTGGTTGCGCTTGGCCAGGAGTTGTGGGTGTACTGTGCCAGTGGTAATAGCTCCGTCCAATTGTCTTGTTGATGGTTTATGAACATTCGGAGGTACTGTTCTAACCACTGGTTTGTTCGTTCTGATTGTCCATCTGTTTGTGGGTGGTATGCTGTGCTGATGTTTTGTTCTATGTCAAGCACTCTGCACAGTTCTTTGATGAACTTCGCTGTGAATCTGGGGTCTCTGTTGGAGATGACCCTTCTCGGTAGTCCATAGTGTGGCAGGACAGTTTTGGCATAGAGTTTTGCCACTCCTTCTGCGTCTATTGTTTTGCTGCATGGGATAAAGAAGGCTGCTTTGGAACAGTCATGGTCCGTGATGGTGAGAATTGTGTCATTGTCTTCTGATTGGGGTAGCTTTGTGATGAAGTCTAGAGCGATGGTTTCAAAAGGGAGTGCTTCTGGGTTAGTCTTGATGGGGAATATTGGTGGTTTCGGGTTCCCAGGGAAGTTCTTGTTTGATTGGCATGTGGCACAGCCCTTTACATATGCGGATATGTTGTCTTTCATGTTTGGCCACCAAAAGTCTTGTGACACTAACCACAAGGTCTTTGTTATTCCGGGGTGTCCAGCTGTTTTTGTGTCGTGAAACAGGGAAATTACCCCCCTCTTTAGCGGTGTGTTGTCCACAACCACCAGTTTGTCACCTCTCCACCAGTGTTTGCCTTGTTTTACTAGGTGGAAGGGGGTGGCCCACTCGTCCAGAGTGTCTTGGTGGTCTAATTGGTGTGCCATGACCCGGTCATCTATCCTTATGGAGAGAGCGGAGTTTGCGAAGATGGTTGGGGTCAGGACCACTACATCAGTGTTATCCCCTGCTCCGGTGTCGTGGTCAGGACGTCTTGACAGGGCATCAGCATGGTTTTGGGGTCCGGGTTTGTGGTGAAGTTTGATGTGATAGTCTGCCAGTCTGGGGATGTAGCGCGCCACTCTCCTATTGATTTGTCGAGGGTGGCGATAATATTCTAGGTTTTTGTGGTCTGTAAACACTGTGATTTCGTGGGGGGACCCTAAAAGAAGGTGTCTCCAGTGTTCTAGTCCTCTGATTACTGCCAGGAGTTCCCTGTCATGGATGTCATAGTTGCGTTCCGCTTCTGAAAATGATTTGGAGAAGTATCCCACAGCTTGTGGTTTATTTCAGCTGTCTCTTTGTGTTAAGATTGCCCCTGTGGCGAAAGCGGAGGCATCTACTTCTAGTTCAAAAGGTTTGTCCATATCTGGTTGGCATAAGATGGGGTCTTTGCACACAAGCGTGATGAGAGCTTCTAGGGCTTCTGCTGCTTCCTTTGTCCATCGGAAGGGTCCTTCTGACGTCTTTATTGTGTCCGTGATGGGTCTTGCTAAGTGAGCG
This sequence comes from Lactarius indigo, assembly GCA_025766275.1. Classification (NCBI taxonomy): domain Eukaryota; kingdom Fungi; phylum Basidiomycota; class Agaricomycetes; order Russulales; family Russulaceae; genus Lactarius; species Lactarius indigo. The sequence continues at coordinate 522,161 of JAFKAC010000036.1, forward strand.
AAGTTGGGGATGAAGGGTCGCTGATAACTTAGTGTTCCCAACACGCTTCTTGCTTGTTTGACTGACTTGATGTCCCTTGGCCAGTCTTTTAGTCCTTCTACCTTCTTTGGGTCGATTTTGATTTGAGACCCATCGATGACAATGCCTAGGTAGTGGATTTTTCTTTGTTCGAACACGCATTTCGACGCTTTAAGGAAATAAGATTCCTTTTCGCAAATTTCCAAGAACTCGTGTACAATTTGTCTGTGGCGTTCTGTATCTTCTTCTGTGGCTATCAGGACGTCGTCCATGTACACAAATAGCTCTCTTGGGTATTTGTCCATAAGTGGTCGAAGTATTCTGCTCATGGTTCTTGCAAAGGTGGCTGGTGCATTTGTGAGACCGAAGGTCATGACTCGAGGGATGAACAGCCCCCTTGGTGTCTTGAAGGCTGCCTTCCACTGGTCTTCCTCTTTTATGCGGATGTTATGGTACCCCCATCTGATATCGAACTTTGAGAACAGTGTTTTCCCATTTAAGTTGGTCAGGATGTCGGAGATGAGGGGTAGTGGGTAAGTGTCTTTTATTGTCCAGGTGTTTAGGGGTCTGTAGTCCAGGATAGGGCGCAACCCTCCGTCTGTTTTCTTTCTGAAGAAGAAGGAGGAAGCGTAGGGGGAGCTCCCTTCATAGATGTATCCTTTTGCTATGTTTTCGTCAAGATATGCCTTCAACTCCTTGTCTTCTTCTGGAGTCAAGGGGTAGATTTTACAGTTGATCTTGTTGGGTGCATCTGGTCGCAATGTGATGGGATGGTCTTCTTCTCTTTCTGGGGGAAAGCGCTGTGCTTCTTCGTCTGAGAATACTTTGTTGTGGTGCTGGTATTCTTCTGGGATTGCGGTTTCTTTTACTGGGTCAAAGGTTGTTTTGGTTGCTGCCGCTTTCGCTTCCTGGTGTCGCTTTCTTCGGAAGCGGTACCCTCCTGTCAGGATGGTGACTGCTTCTCCTTTCAGCTCTTGTTTCTTCCAGTCTATGTCTGGGTTTTCGTGTTCAAACCAGGGGTATCCAAAGATCATTCTGTCTTCTCCTAGGCTGGTTACGAAAAACTGGAAAGGAGTTTCTTCTTCTCCTCTTTTTATCCATAGCTGGCATGTCTCAGTCATGGTGCCATCTTTGTTTAGCGATCCATCTACATTCCGGACCAATCTGGGTGGTTTCAGAGGAGTGGTTCCTAGTCCAAGTTTTTGGATTAGGTTTCGGTCGATTAGGTTGTCTGTGGCACCGCTGTCCAGCAGTACATTTATGCGAGCTTCTTTGTAGTAAAGGCGAACGAGGACTTTGATTGTCATAGCACTATCGCGAACACTATACATTGAATTGGCCTCCCTGTCAGCTCTCACAGGTCGGCATCGCAAAAATCCTGATCTAAGGCATAGTAGCGTCTCTTTTCATCCTCAGTCATGCCTTGGACGAGTGCATGGGCTTGTCGGACTTTATCTTCGGTTGTGGTAGCAGCCACTGATGAGGTGCTTGCTTCTGGGGTGTATGGGGGTGCAGTGTCCGCTTCTTGGGTGTCTGTGGCTCTGGCTTTGGTTTGGTTGGTGGTGTTTTGTCGTTGACAGTTCCTAGCCATGTGTCCTTGCTGTCTGCATTTGAAGCAGCGTCCTTCTTTCATGAGGGCTTTCTTTTCTTCTTCAGTAAGCTTCTTAAAGGGGGTGGAGGTGGTGGCATCTACATCCATCGCATTTGGGTCTCGCTTTGGTCGTCCTTGGTGAACATTCTGGGTTGGCCCTGGGTTTCTATTCCCTGGTCTGGCTTTTAGTAGCTTCCAGCGTTGGTGTTCTGCTCTGGCAGCGGTTTGCCACTCGTCCATGGTGTTTGGGATGGTGGCTCGCATAAGGCAAGCACGATACAGTCCTGTGGGTAGTCCTCTTTTGAAGAATTCCACCGTCCCAGGGGCATCTCTTGCCCATCCTGCTATTCCTGCAAGGTGTTCAAAGTCGAGGATGTAACTGTCCAATGCTCCACCCTGCATCGTCAAATTGATGAGCTTCTGATAGGCTCTTTCTTTGTTTAGGGTGTCGGTCCAGTCTCTGTCGAAGGTGTCGAGAAAACCGTCCCAAAGATCTTTGCTATTTTTAGTGAGGGCTTTGGTGGGGTCTGCTAGTGCCGCTTCCATGTCATCTTCGGTTTGATTGACCCACAGCTGTACACCGGGTCCTTTGAACATTGTAAGGGCGAATAGTACCCGTGCATAAGGTTCTTTGATGAGTTCATTCTCGCTATTTAACTTGATGTATCATAGTAGTTCTCTTTTGAACTGACCACTCTCTGTTCTATCTCCGGTGAACGGAGTAGGGGGTGCTCCTTTGAGTCCTCCTGAGCTCGTTGTTGGGGTTCCTCCTGTTCCGGTGCTTGAGCCGGTACCTGTGCCAGTACCTGTGGCGTTTATGGCTGACATGATAGGTGTTGGCTGTGGTGTGATGGGGATCTGGGGTGGTTCGACTGGGGAGGGCAATCTGATTGGTGGTAGTGGGGCTGGGAATCCTTCTTCCGCTGGGGATGGTTCTATCCAGATAGGGATAGTGGGGCTGGCTTGTGACGAAGCTTGTGTGGGTACTGTGATGTCTAGACGGTGTTCTGGGGAGTGGGATAGTTCTGAGTGTGATTCCGCTTCGTCTGAGCTGGGTTCTTCTCCTGATGAGTCTTGTTGTAGTCCGTATGTTCCCCTAGTGTTTCTTGGTGCTGAGGATGATTGTTGTGTGGGTGTTTCTGGGTTCTGTTCGTCTTCTTCGTTCCACCAGCCTAGTCCTTCAGCAAATCTGTGCGGTGTGATGTTTATGGCTCTGGTGTGGTATGTATTCTGAAAGTATCGGAGGATGTACCAGTTGTTGTTGATGAATTCTACTGGTCTGAGTTCGCCTTTGATGAGGCACTTGTAACAAGGTGGTCTGCCTGATGTTGTGGCCCAGCGAGCTCCTTTTCCTAGTTGACTGCTTTTAACGTGGTGTGGGAGGTCGTCTTGTGTTCTGGTTGTGACTGGGGTCCAATCGTTGTCTGATTCAAAGGTGACACTGATGCTAGCCACGATTGTGGTCTGTCTTGGGTGCTGATTTGTGTAAGGGGATGGCTGAAGCGGCCTCTTGTGTCAAGGAGGATCCGTCGCCCGGTTATGCCGTCGTTTCTAGGTTCTGTGGGGTGTCTGGTTGTTGGCTGATGCGTCCTCTTGGATTGTCACCCACTCTGCTGTGTGGCAGTAGTGTCTTGGGTGTGTTGGGAGTTGTAGACTTGGCTTATGTTACGCCCTAGCAGGGGCGTGGGTTCTGAAGGTTCTGAATCACACAAGTATCAAGCGAAGACCTCTGTTGTCTTATTGCTATGAAATACGAGTGACAAAAGTGTGGCACAAGGTGCAGCACTACTCTGTAATGTAGGACTCCTCGTCCGAAGTGTCTAACACTTCTCTACACTTGATCTTGCTAGTGCACAGAGTATAACAGGTGTGACGCGTTGATATAGTTCAACTGCAAAGACTTCGAAGTGTCCTGGTTAGGGACTGAGGTAGGGGATGCACAAGAAGAGAGGGGTAAGGCGAAGTCACACCAAAGTGCGGAGGCAAGGTTGCTAGATTGCAAACGAAGCCAAGTCTGGCTTCCTACGGTCTATGGTACAGGTTTATATAGGACAGGGTTCCAAACAACATGAACACAAGTCCACACAATATCAAAGAGACTAAACGGAGTAAGCAGAAGTTCGGATCAAAGAAACAGCGCCACTAGTAACAGTAGCTCCTTTGGTAACAAGGTATGGTACAGAAGGGGAAGGCAGGGTGGAGACATACTGTGGGTTAGGTCCGAAGCGTCGGATCATAACAACAGAGGGAGAAGGGAAGGACCAGGGGAGGGCACACATGGCAACTGACAAAGAGGGAAGGATCTAGGAGGGAGATCCAGAGAGCTCCCTGGCTTAGCTGTAGCACACACTCAAGCATTTGCAGTGGCCAAGTGTGCATCTGGTCTTGCACGTTTGCCAGATAGTTCTCCAGCCCCATAGGGGTCCTCATCCTCATGGTTGCATTTACAATTGATCTTGCCAATAAGCTCAGCTGTTGCGCACACTGTCAACCTTACCGTGGTTCTTGTTGCCTCACTTGATGCCCATCCACTCTGCTATCTCTGTCCAGGAATGCTGATTCAGAGCAATTTACTCTTTTTCAGGGACCTGGGGGTTGTTGCCAGTTGTGGAAGCTGAAAGAATCACCGCAGCAAGATGTGAGCAGATCAAACACAGCAACTTCACCATTTCTGAAATGGCCTTGGGCTTTGGTGTTTGTGTAAGTAGATCCTGAGACAACACAATGATCTCATTAGTGACAGAAATTAAAGATGCCACGTTCTGATCACATGCAACACTTCTGCCTTTGGTAGTGTGTGATACCAATGCAATCAGATTTGGCTGATTTGGCTGAGGGTTGTGTTGATAAGTGACCCTTGTGCACTTAGCGGCTCATACAGACCAGACTTACAGATATGGACTGCTGTAGATTAACTAGGACCGCTTTAGATTAGATTTGATCTGTACAATCTCAGACTCCTTTATCTATGACATCATATACAATGACATCATATGGACATATTCAGACTATTCATTGTATTACATCTTCTTGTATCTTTCTTTGTTCTCCTTTAGCTCTATCCTTATTATGATGTCACTATGATATCACTTACTTCTGGACTCTCCTTGTTCTTTCTGTCCTTGTTCTCAGTTGTCCATTTGTAGAACAATAACTACCTTGTAGTACGTGACTTGTGTTACATCCCTTGTATAGTGTCACTCCCAGAAAGTGTATAAGTAGAGTACCATGTATGCTCCTGGTCCACATCAGTTCTCGCTGTTTGTGTGCCAGGTAAGCTCCCTTCCTCCCAATGTAAAATCAGTTCTCACTGTTTGTGTGCCAGACACCCTTTGCTTCACCTGCAAGATATCTCTGTCAACTGCTTCCCTGTGCTTTCATATCTCACCACAGTACTCCCTGTTCCACTGTGAGTATGATTCTCTAGCCATGCTGTTCATCAGGTTATGGGCCCTGGTGCCCTAGCCACTCCACTTGACTGGTCACTGTCTTCCTAGGAGGACACACCAGGCTAAGGTCTGTCTGGGGCCTTACCAGCCTTGCCCAAGGCAGAGAGCAGTGGGGCGCCACTTGTCTCTGCTGAGGAACCTCCTGTGTATGTACTGCCCAGTAGTCCTACTTTCACCCCTACTGTTTTCCTAGCCCCTGCGCTATGCGCAAGGAGACTGGGTCTGGTAGCCCCTTAACTTCAAAATATCCAGGCGTGCATGGCCCACTGGGCTGTGTATTGTGGAGCTTAGCGCCAGCTGTCTCTGGTGCTCCACACTGGGCGCAGGATCTCCTCACCATGGGAGTGTAAAACCTGGTTCAGGCTCTGGGGGGTGTTCACCATTATGGTGTTCTGCAACCAGATACCTGCCTTGTAGCGGCAATGGGAAAGGATTCAGTAAAGCCACTTGTGGCGATGAGGCAACCAATAGGCCGAGGAGGCTGAGGTAGACAGCCTTGGGCTCTGAAAGCATTCCCTTCACCTTCCCCCTGACGCAAACCATTTGAGCTGTGTCCTAGACACATCCTGGCTGGCAGCTAGCTCATGGTATGGCAAAGGGATTCTTCCAACCTGGGCCTAGCCCTTGTATCACTGGCATACCATCAGGAGGCAGGACATGTTAGCGTTCTGGCCTTACAGAATCACAGACAGGAGTGGTACCCCCTCTATCTTTATGTCTTGCAACTATGAAGCACTGTCGCTGACTGCTCCTTGGCGATAGATAAATCATCCCAATGTCTGGTTCATCTACTACTGCTGCCAGTGCTGGTGCTCCTCCCAGCCCCACTGGTGGCTCTGCAGGAGGCTCACTCCCTCCTCCTTCTGGATCCACTCCATCCACACGCGTATCCGCTGCGTATGGTGCAACCTTTGGTATGCCATCTGGCATCCGCCTTGAACAGTTTGATGGCACTGGTTGGAACGAATGGTCTGGCACCATTGAGGCCATCCTCACACTGCACGAAGCTGAGGATGTGTTCACTCTAGATACACCCCCATCTGGTATCACTACAGATGAGTGGGACTCAGTCCAGCGTCGTTCCAAGGCGTACCTCCGCCTTTACCTCAAACCAGATGTCTACTCGCTTGTGGCAGATAACACTGCCTATCCTACCTTTAAGGACAAGTGGGCCAAGCTCAAGGATGTATATGGAGGTGCTTCGGGCAGCACCACCATTTTTAATTTGTGGATTCAGATAACACAAGCCCACCTCGACGACTCTGCACCCATGGCCGCTCAGCTGGCCAAGCTCAATGAGCTTAGGGTTGCCCTTTCCAACGTGCAGATGGGTGTCTCTGACGTCCAATACTGCCTCATTCTCCTCCACGCGCTGCCGCCCTCTTATGAGGTGTTGGCCTCAACAATCCTCGCCAGTGGGGCCCCCTCCACACTCAAGCACGCTGAAATAATTGTGCGCATAGTGTCGGAAGAGGCTCGACGCTCCGGGCCCTCTGGCTCCTCCCTCAACAAGGTGGCCCCTGTCAAGTTGACAGGCAAGAAAGGCAAGAAGGACCACTCTGGTCTGACTTGCCACTATTGCAACAAAAAGGGCCATATCAAGCCTGATTGCAGGAAGAGGAAGAAGGATGAGGCTGACGCAAAGGAGAAGGAGAAAGCAGGCAACAAGGCTGCCAATAGTCATATTCTTGTACCTACCACCGCCTCCATTAAGGAGGTCGAAGAGCCCGCCATAGACTGGGCCTCTGAATCGATTGGTGTTGCCTTGTATGCTGCCTCGCGTGTGCGTTGGATGATGGACAGTGGTGCTACACACCACATCACACCACATCGGTCTGACTTCAAGGACTACACCCCAACTAAAGGCACTGTACGCCTGGGTGATAAGTCCACTATAGACCAAGTGGGTGTCGGGTCTGTCGCCTTTACAACGAGCCAGGGTATCTCTATCACCCTCAGCAATGTGCTACACCTGCCACAGGTGAAGACGCGCTTCTTGTCGACGCGTGCCCTAGCACAAAAGGGTGCTGAGATCGCTTTTGACAGTGGCTCATTTAAAATATCTGTCAACCAAAAGTGTGTGGCCAAAGGCTACCTTGAGGACAACCTATACTGGTTGGACGCAGCCAGCGTCGGCCTCAACACCCACACAAAATCAAGTGCTGCCACACTTGATATCTGGCATCAACGTATGGGACACATCTCCTCTGCGGTGCTGAAGGCGCATGGTCCCTCTGCCACTACTGGCATGGACATAGATAGCTCCACCACGGCCCACACAGTCTGCCGTGGGTGCAAGATGTGTAAATCCACTCGCCAACCCTTTTCTGCGTCCTCAAATAAGAGGACAACTCGTCAATTTGAGATCGTGCACAGTGACCTCGCTGGTCCTATGCAGACTCAGTCCTTGCAAGGCTCGACCTACACTGCCACCTTCATAGACGACCACACTAAGTTCACTGTGGTCCACTTCCTTAAGTCGAAGGATCAGTTTGCTAAGTCGCTGCAAATGTATTTGGCCTGGGGTGAAACCCAGTCTGGCCATAAACTGTGCGCTCTGCACTCTGACCGCGGTGGCGAATACATGTCGAGTGTCACGCAGGACATTCTTAAGCAGAAAGGGATAGAGCATCACCTCACGATGCCGGGTTCACCACAGTCTAACGGGAAAGCTGAGCGGTTTAACCGCACCATTATGGATAAGGCAATGTCCATGCTGCACACAGCTGGCATGTCTAAAGGCTTCTGGGAGCATGCAGTGTGTGCAGCTGTGCACATCTATAACTGCTCTCCAGTCCGTGGACTTAAGTGGCGCACTCCTTATGAGCTCTGGCACTCTGGCAAAGTGCCCGATGTCTCACATCTTCGCATCTTTGGATGCAAGGGGTACATGCACGTACCCGCTGATAAGCGTCGCAAATTGGATGCGAAGGCCATTGAGGTCACGCTTATTTGGTTTGAGCCCGAATCTAAGGGCTATAAGCTCTGGGACCGCTCAACCCGCTCCGTCCAAGTGTCCAGGGATGTGACATTCGATGAGAGTAGCTTCCCGTCCCTTCAGGGTGTTGAGACACACCCCACACCTTCACCACCAGTCGTGCCTAGCACAACAGTGACTGCCATGCCTCACCCGCCGGCGTTACCACCAATGCGAGCCCCCTCCCCTGCACACTCCAGTAGTAGTGAGGAGGAGGATGTAGAAAACCTTTTAGACCCCCCACAAGTCCAACCACGCCCTACCACACCACCACCTGCTCTGCCAGCTCTGCCCACCACATCTAAACATGAGCAGACCACTCCCACTTCACCCCCGCCGCGTCCTAGTGCAACGCGCATTATGCGCCATGTCCCTCCTCCCTCACCAGAAATGCCTGGGGGATTTGAGGATCGTGCACAGCGTAGTCAGCTGTTGCGCGAAATGGACAATGCACCAAGGCGCAGTACTCGTGCCCCTGTCCCTAATCCGCGTTACTTCAATGCGGACAATGCGGCATGGCGCGGCAGGCATCTGGGGTATGCGGAGTTACTGGCTGCTGCTTTTATTGGCCGAGACCCTGCAACCTATGCAGAGGCCATGCGGTCTGCAGCTTCAGATGAGTGGTCTAAGGTGTGTCAGTATGAAATGGACGCCCTAGCTAAGAATGGGACTTGGGAGTTAGTGGATCTCCCGCCTAATCGTAAGGCAGTAAAATCCAAATGGGTCTTTAAGCTCAAAGCGGATGGCCGCTACAGAGCTCGCTTGGTGGCTAAGGGATTCACGCAGATCCCTGGCATAGATTTTGATGAAACCTTCTCTCCCGTCGCATGATTTGAGTCGCTACGTTTACTTCTGGCGTTGGCCGCGCTGGAGGACTGGCACATCCATCAAATGGATGTTAAGTCTGCTTTTCTCAATGGCATGCTTGATGAGGAGATATACATGGAGCAGCCACAAGGTTTCACCGTCACTGGCTCTGAGATGAAGGTGTGTCGCCTAGTTAAGGCGATCTATGGTCTCAAACAGGCCTCCCGCGCATGGAACTTGCAATTCCATGGAGTGCTCACTGCACTCGGCTTTAAGCGGACGTTTGCTGATGCTGGCATATATGTGATGCCTCAACGGGAGGGGTATGATCCACTCTTCGTTATTGTCTACGTTGATGACATCACTATACTGGGTCCCTCGCTGAGTGGTATCAAGTGTTTGAAGTCAGATTTGTCTGAACGCTATGAGATGACAGATCTCGGGGAGATAGAGTCTTATCTTGGTATGCACATTGTGCGCGACCGCTCCCTCAGACGCATCGAAATAGATCAGTCTGGCTACATCAAGGATGTCCTTGAACGCTTTGGCATGTCTGATGCCACACCACACAACACACCCTTGCCCACTGGTGCTGATGAGCACCTGGTTAAATATACGTTGCAGGCAACTGCCTCAGATATTTCCCACTATCAGTCTCTGATTGGGAGTCTGCTTTATGTGCAGATTGGCACTAGGCCAGATATCTCCTTTGCTGTGTCACGTTTGGCGCAGTACGCAGCGAACCCTTCACCACAACATCTGCGACTTGCGCAGTATGTCCTGTCCTACTTAGTGGGAACTATGGATATGCGCATTGTCTATGATGGTGCCAATGGCGATGGCCTTCATGGCTACACTGATTCCAGTCTGGCTGATCAGACTGACGACCGCCACTCCACCTCTGGTTATGTGTTCCTACTAGCTAACGGTGCAATAAGCTGGTCTTCGCACAAGCAAAAGACTGTTGCCCAAAACACAACGGAAGCGGAATACATGGCCATGACTGATGCGGCTAACCAGGCTGCGTGGTATCAGAGCTTCCTCACGGAACTCGGGTACGAGGTCGACGACCCCATCCCACTTCATGGTGACAATAAGGGTGCCATTGACTTGGCCTTGAACCCTGTCACTGGGAGACGGTCTAAGCACATTGCCATACGGCATCATGTCATTCGGGAGTACATCGAAAAGGGGACCATCACCCTCATTAGAACTCCTACTGTGGATATGGTTGCGGACGGCTTCACAAAGTCACTACCGCGTGTCCTGCTACAGAAGCACAACGATGACATGGGACTTGTGTGTACTTAGATTGTAGATCACGGGGAGATGTTGATAAGTGACCCTTGCGCACTTAGTGGCTCATACGGACCGGACTTACAGATATGGACTGCTGTAGATTAATTAGGACCGCTTTAGATTAGATTTGATTTGATCTGTACAATCTAGGACTTCTATGACATCACTGTACAATGACATCATATGGACTACTCCGGACTCTTCATTGTACTCTTTCCTTTGCTCTCTTTCTAGCATTATCTTTATTGTGATGTCACTATGATATCATCCTAGTCTGGACTCTCTTTGTTTTGCGCTCCTTGTTCTCCATTAGCACACTCCTTTGTCCCACATGTAGAACAACGTCCCTTGTACTGTGTGACCCTATGTTACTTCTCTTGTAGTAGTGTCACTCCTCTGTATAGTATAAGTAGTAGGCTTGTACGCTCCTGGTCCACATCAGTTCCTCACTGCTCTGTGTGCCAGGTATGTCTCCTCCTCTCTAATGTATCATCAGTTCCTCACTGCTCTGTGTGCCAGACTTCCACTTTGCTTCACTCTGCTTGACACCCCTGTGCTGCTTCCAGTCACCCTCTATATCTCACCACAGTACTATCAGTCCACTGTGAGTATAGTTCTTATGTGTCTGTTCATCACATGTACTGCCCAGTAGTCCTACTTTCACCCCTACTGTTTTCCTAGCCCCTTGGGAAAGGATTCAGTAAAGCCACTTGTGGCAATGAGGCAACCAACAGGCCGAGGAGGCTGAGGTAGACAGCCTTGGGCTCTGAAAGCATTTCCTTCACCTTCCCCCTGACGCAAACCATTTGAGCTGTCACGCCTCTGCGGGGGCGCGGTCTTCTGTAATGGCTTCCTGTCACGTGGCAGTCAACAGCCAAGTCGGATCGGCACTGTGTGCAACGACTCCTAAGGTCCTTTGTAACAGCTCCTACGCTAAGGTAGCTGAGTCTGTGGCGATCCCCCTGTGCTAAGGTGGGAAGGTCCTTCTGTAACAGCCCCTTGTGCTAAGGTGACTGAGTCTGCGGCAATGGACGAGCTTGGTGGCCTAAGTCCAAAGGTCATGTGTCACTGGGCTGACCAGTAAGACAGGAAGAGGGTAAGAGCGAAGTCAAGGAGAAGCCTGCACAGAGGCTGAGAGGAGAATGACCCAAAGGGGATAAGGGTCAAGGGTCAGAGGTTCTGGGTCAAGGGCTTGAGTGCTGAAGGAACTGAGGCACTCAAGGAGACAATTGGAGATACAACGCAGATAGTTGATTAAGCCAAAGCTAAGGAGCTAAGGCGCACTACAGGGTTCCTTATATAGTACAGGATTGCGCCTGAGCGCATAGTGCTACTGGTTGCTATAGATAGAGTGATGTGCTGGCAAGATGGTATCAACATCGCACAAGATGGTGTTATGCCAGCAAGGCAGGAGAAGGATAAACAAGAATAGCACAGAAGGTGCTAGAATAATCAGATAGAGGAGAAGCATAAGAAAGGTAACAGGAGATGGATCAGATAAGGGCAAGAAAGGAAATGTAGCAGGTGGTTCGTGACATTACCCCCTTTCTAAGGGGCGAATTCCACGTCGCCAAGTCATGTGGTGGCCAGGTTGGCGAGGCTAGACTGTGACTCTTCCAGGATCTGGAGTAAAGCCATAAAGGTGGCATCCTCTTCAGGGTTACTAGCCCTGGTCTTCTGGTGTCGTCTCCACTTGATCTGGGACTTCTTTTCAGGAAGTCTTAGGGACTTCCTCCATCGTTGTCTGATTGGGTTGGTCCTGACAAAAGGAGGATGGATGAGTTTGGGGGGGGCCGCCAACTTCTTCTTGAAGGGGTACGTCTTGATGGCAAGCTGAGGTAAGGGGGATGTTGTCAAGATGGGGGTGAGGGGAGTGATGGTGGCATCGTGCCACGTTAGAAGGTCGTCCTGGGATATTCCAAGTTTCCAGTTAAGGACACTCAGGAATTCTCGTTCCATCTGTCCAATCTGCCACTTGGTAAACCTTCTGGTGACTACAGCCCATTGCGCATTGCTAAGGGCGTTGTCATCCATGTACCTGTTGGCAATAATGAGGGCTCCTAGGAGCAATCGTATCTCGGCCCATTTAAGGGTGTTGGTGCAGATATAGGGTTTAACCCTATTCAGGTAGGTGAGGGCGGCAAGGAGGATGGGGGCCTCAATCCGGGACCGGATCACAATCCCAGTAGTCCACCTGATGAAGGCAGGTGCTTCTGGACGTCGTACATTGATGGCGGTGGGGATGGGTGGTGATCGGTCTATTGCCACATTGATTACGGCGATCGTGGTAGTGGCAAGGCACTCAATGGCTAAGTGTAAGGGTTTCTGGTTGGCTAGCTCAATAAGGGTCTGAGAGTAGACGGGGGCGGTGTAGTCCATAGCGAGGAGGCAGTGGTAGGATGGGACGCTGTTGCTGGTCTTTTCTGTACCGCAAGCTGCTTTTATCCGGTTCGTATAAGGGGTTGCGGGATGCATTCCTTCCATTTGTGGGCTGGGCGTAAGGGTAAAGTCCTCAAAGGTGGTGGTAGTGCTGGCAATTGATGTGTCAGCGTTGTCTTCTCCTCGTAACTCCCATTTCGATGTGCTGGCCGTCGATCTGCTTGTGGGGACTTCGTCAAAGTGTCTAGAATGGTGAGAGGAGGTCAGATGTCCTGCGCATGCTATTTCCGGGTCTCCTACGTGGCCGGAGCATCTGGGTAATGGGATCTGAGTGTCAGTGTCTGGTAAGGTACTCCTGATCTCTGTTCTGTTGTCCCGTATCTGGTCATGGGCATCTAATGCTGCCGAGGTGTTTTCGGGTCGAGACGGATTAGCTGTTGATGCTTTGGGTCGTCCAGAGTTGTTTCCAAGTGGCAACCTTAGCTGTTTCAGTGTGCAAGTCTCTGCAACGTTCTTGTTTGGGTATGCATCATCTAGGGTGGTCGATGCAGCTGGTTCGGCCAGGCTACGGCTATGGCTGAGGTGTGATATGGCTAGTTCTGAGCGTTCTATCTGTCTTGTGCACCGATTTCGGAGTGCTGAGGATTCGTGCCGGGGGCATTTTTGAGGCGAAAGGTTGCTTTGTAGAGGCGAGAGATTGAAAGCGAAGTGAGGTGAGGTGTTTACCCCCTCCCTAAAGTCGTTGCCTTCCACGGCAATACAGCAGGTTGGTCCATTTATCAGGGTTAGTGGGAACGTGCCAGGGAAGGCACCGACTATGCCCGGTGCGGCAGCTAGTTGAGGGTGTGAAGGATGCGTTCGCGAGTGTGCCGGCAGGCTTTGCGGACAGTCAATTGAATTCAGCACACTGTGTGAACAGGATGCAGTGGTACGAGAGCCGTTCGGTTCCTGATCACCTTGGTTTATAGGGTCGATTCGGGTCGGTTCGCGTTGTAGGCCGCTTTGCTTTATACGACTTGCTTCGTGTAGCTGCAATGTCGTGCTCTTTGTAGTGGATCGTTCTATGACTGTATCTGGCTGTTCTGGCGTTTCCAGGGCGTTCTGGGATCGATCTGTGGGCCAGAGCGTGCTGTTATCGCCCGTCTGCGGTGGTTGGGTCTCTAGACGATCATTTTCGTCGATTTCCGGCCGGTGTTTGCTTTCCGGGGTTCTTTCATTGTCGGTTATCCTTCCCGTATTTCTGGTCATGCTGGTGCCTCTAGACGTTGCCGTTTCGGGGGTTTCGAGGGAAGAAGTTGTCCTCCTTTTCGTGGTGTTATCTTTTTGATCCAGTTCATCTCGGGTGTCGGGTATTAGGTGTCCTGGAAGCATGCGTGGCACCTTGGTATGGCAAGGGGATACATGGTCATTTCTGATCACTTCTGTTACACAGAACGTTCGTTCGTGTCCTGAGGTGCCCGTGTCTGTCACTTCAGGGTTACTACATCCTTGTGGTACCTCCTGGTGGTCGTTCTGGTTCCGCCCTGGGTCGTTTTTCTCGTTTCCGGACACCGGCGGATCGATTGATGCAATCAGTGTTACCACTGGTTCGATTTTCATCGTTGTCGGTTCCGTCGTTTGCCCCGTGGCTTTTATATTCCGTCGGCATTCAACCACGTTCCGGGACGTCGTTTTGGCTGCCCTGCGTCGCCGTTGTCGTCGTTCCTCGTGTTGCATTTTTCGGATCTTCTGCTGTTCATCCATGTCCCCCCCATATTGTTGGAGATCGTGCGGAGGTTTCAGTTCTTTGCAGTTAGTTAGATGTGTACCTTCGGTTGGTTGCGCTTGACTAGGGGTGACAGAGGGCATCGCTGGCGAGGTGCCGTTCTGGGTGGAAGTCCGTTCTTGGCTTGGTGGTATGCTCCCCAGGTCGCTGGCCGGATGTGTCCCTTTGTTGTTCTGAGATGGATCCATGGGTTCTCCTGACATATAACCATTAATGGGGGGCTGCATGGCTGCTTCGCTCCGTGCAGATTCGTCGAACGTGTCGTCTGGTAGGTCATCAGTTATTCCCTCCAGTAGGTCATCAAGAAATTCATCGGACTCTTCTCGGGAGAGGTTTTTAATTAGCTGGGCCCAGTAGTCAACTGTTCCAAGGCTGGTATCATCTTCTGGCTCGTCTGTCCAACAATCATTTCTTTCGGATTCTGGTGGCCACTGTTGCTCGTCACTTTCCCGTTTAGAAGGTTTATTGCTTTCTTCTGTCAGGGCGCATCCTGCGTCACTCTCGCTTTCTTCTTTCTTTAGGGTAAGAAGGTATGCGCATTCTTCCTCGTTTTCTAGTAATTCGGCAAATATCAGCCGTTGTTCGTTCCGGGGGAGATTAGTGAATGCAGGGTTCTTCCGGAGTACGTCTAGGAGTAGGCAGCTTTGTTCGATGGGTGCGTCTCCACATGCATGGTCCATGCATGGACTTTGACTCCTCCATTCATCGTCTACTGTCTCATTCCTCTGCAGGTCATTGCTTTCCTGCCAATCGCCCTTTCCTTCGACTGGGATGAGGGTTTCTATTTCTCCTCCCTCAAGCCGGGTCGGCAAGTCGTCTTCTTTACACAAACTCTCATCGTCTTCCATCAGTTCAGCGAGTAATGATCGCTGTTCGTTTCGGGGAAGAGCAGCAAATTCTGGGTTGCTTCTGAGCCGTTGTAGAAGTGTTTTACTTCTTTCCTCGAATCCTCGTGCGTCTCCCTTCAAAGGGCTCCGTCTTATCGGATCTTTACCGAGTTTTCTAGTTTCTTGGTCCCTTCCCGTGTCCATTCTGGGTACCCGGGGACCGGTCTCTGGGTCAGGACTGCCCCTCCATTGAGGTTGTCCACTGCGGCTTCTTTCTGATTCGTTTTGGCTCCTAGTCATCTCATGTTCGTGTCTTCTGTTAATAGGGCTAGCGTGACGACCGGTCGTCCTTTTATAGGACACGGTGGTCCATTCTGGACTTCCTGGTGAGTCCCTTTTATTGCCTGGTTCGATCATCGGGGCCTGGGGTGCGCAGTATGTCGTGGTCCTTTCACAGGTCATCCACTTGGATTTTAGGGTCTTTTCCGGTACGAAGGCGTCTCTCCCAATGGGAGCTTCGTCTTCTATCGTATTGGGTCGTTGTATGAGTGTTAGGCGTCTCTCGGCGGCCCATTCAGGTTCTTCCGAATTGATCAACATTTGTTCTGGTTCTGGGGCCTTGCCCAGCATGAATGCGTCTCTCCCAATGGGAGCTTCGACTTCTATCATGCCAAATCGTCGTTCAGGATGTCTTTTGATTACCCATCCTGGTACGTCGTCTACCATTGCCATGCTGTATGGTCTTTCTGTTGGCTGATGGGGTTCTTCTTCTACTGCAGCTACGCCGCTCAGGTCGATACTGAGGGAGTAGGATATCTCAGGGTGGGGCACCGTGCCCTTTTCTGGTTCTTCTATTGCTGGGGTTGCACCAGCAGGGTCGGTTTTTGGAGTGGAGGGTGCTGCTGTCACTCCTCCTCGTCGTAGCTGGGGTCGTGCTGCTCGTCGTGCCTCGTAGGCGTTCCACTTCTCTTCAGAAGTCATTTTCTGTTCCTGCATCTGGTGCGTCGATGGCATGCTGGAGTTTCGTCGGGGTTCTGTCGGGTGCTTCCGGGTGGTACTAGTGCACTAGTAGGTGTCACTATCTTCTTTTGGGTCCCGGCCGGTGTGTTGGCTGGGTTCTGAGGAGCTTTGGCTTATGTCACGCCTCTGCGGGGGCGCGGTCTTCTGTAATGGCTTCCTGTCACGTGGCAGTCAACAGCCAAGTCGGATCGGCACTGTGTGCAACGACTCCTAAGGTCCTTTGTAACAGCTCCTATGCTAAGGTAGCTGAGTCTGTGGCGATCCCCCTGTGCTAAGGTGGGAAGGTCCTTCTGTAACAGCCCCTTGTGCTAAGGTGACTGAGTCTGCGGCAATGGACGAGCTTGGTGGCCTAAGTCCAAAGGTCATGTGTCACTGGGCTGACCAGTAAGACAGGAAGAGGGTAAGAGCGAAGTCAAGGAGAAGCCTGCACAGAGGCTGAGAGGAGAATGACCCAAAGGGGATAAGGGTCAAGGGTCAGAGGTTCTGGGTCAAGGGCTTGAGTGCTGAAGGAACTAAGGCACTCAAGGAGACAATTGGAGATACAACGCAGATAGTTGATTAAGCCAAAGCTAAGGAGCTAAGGCGCACTACAGGGTTCCTTATATAGTACAGGATTGCGCCTGAGCGCATAGTGCTACTGGTTGCTATAGATAGAGTGATGTGCTGGCAAGATGGTATCAACATCGCACAAGATGGTGTTATGCCAGCAAGGCAGGAGAAGGATAAACAAGAATAGCACAGAAGGTGCTAGAATAATCAGATAGAGGAGAAGCATAAGAAAGGTAACAGGAGATGGATCAGATAAGGGCAAGAAAGGAAATGTAGCAGGTGGTTCGTGACATGAGCTGTGTCCTAGACACATCCTGGCTGGCAGCTAGCTCATGGTATGGCAAAGGGATTCTCCCAACCTGGGCCTAGCCCATGTATCACTGGCACACTATCAGGAGGCAGGACGTGTTAGCGTTCTGGCCTTACAGAATCACAGACAGGAGTGGTATCCCCCCTCTATCTTTGTCTTGCAACTATGAAGCACTGTCACTGACTGCTCCTTGGCGATAGATAAATCATCCCAATGTCTGGTTCATCTACTACTGCTGCCAGTGCTGGTGCTCCTCCCAGCCCCACTGGTGGCTCTGCAGCACTTCCAGCTGCCTCTGGATCCACAGCTTCTGGGCAACTCTCAAATGCCCACACCACAACCTTCAGCATGCCATCTGGCATCCACCTGACACAGTTTGACGGCACTAGTTGGAACGAATGGTCTGGTACCATTGAGGCCATCCTTATGCTGCATGAAGCTGAGGATGTGTTTCTCCTAGATACACCCCCATCTGGCATCACCGCCGATGAGTGGGACTCAATCCAGTGTCATTCCAAGGTGTACCTCCACCTTTACCTCAAGCTCGATGTCTACTCGCTTGTGGCAGATAACACTGCCTACCCCATGTTCAAACATAAATGGGCCAAGCTTCAGGATGTGTATGGAGGTGCTTTGGGCAGCACCACCATCTTTAACTTGTGGATCCAAATCACTCAAGCCCGCCTCAACGACTCTGTGCCCATGGCCTCACAGTTGGCCAAGCTCAATGAGCTTAGGGTTGCCCTTTCCAATGCACAGATGGGTGCCACTGACACTCAATTCTGTCTCATTCTCCTCCACACACTACTGCCCTCCTATGAGGTGTTGGCCTCTACCATCCTTGCCAATGGGGCACTGTCCACACTCAAGCACACTGAGATCATAGCGCACATAGTGTTGGAAGAAGCTCACCATGCTGGGCCCTCTGGCTCCTCCCTCAACAAGGTGGCTCCTGTCAAGTCGATGGGCAAGAAGGGCAAGAAGGACCATTCTGGTCTAACTTGCCACTATTGCAACAAAAAGGGCCATATCAAGCCTGATTGCAGGAAGAGGAAGAAGGATGAGGCTGACGCAAAGGAGAAGGAGAAAGCAGGCAACAAGGCTGCCAATAGTCATGTCCTAGTACCTACCACCACCTCCATTACAGAGGTCATAGAGCCCAAGATAGATTGGGCCTCTGAATCAATTGGTGTTGCCTTGTATGCTGCCTCATGTGTGTGTTGGATGATGGACAGTGGTGCCACACACCACATTACCCCACACCGGTCTGACTTCAAGGACTATACCCCAACTAAAGGCACTGTACGCCTAGGGGATAAGTCCACCATAGGCCAAGTGGGTGTCGGGTCTGTTGTCTTTACAATGAGCCAGGGTATCCCTATCACCCTTAGCAATGTGCTACACCTACCACAGGTGAAGACATGCTTCTTGTCGATGCGCACCCTAGCACAAAAGGGTGCTGAGATCACCTTTGACAGTGGCTCATCTAAAATATCTGTCAACCAAAAGTGTGTGGCCAAAGGCTACCTTGAGGACAACCTGTACTGGTTGGACACAGCCAGTGTCAGCCTCAATGCCCACACAAAATCAAGTGCTGTGTTACGCCACTACAGGGGCGTGGGGTACGACCTGTACCAAGTCAGTCAAACAACAGTAGTGCAAGCTCTAAGGCTCGGCTTCAGTAGAATGGTGCACAAGGATCACAAGGATGATGGTCACTTGGATCGTAGAGGAGGTGCTAAGACTCGAAGGTCTAGCGAAGGCGAAGGGGGTTCTTGAGACAAGGGAAGCACAAAGGCGTTCTGCGTTAGACGAGTGTAGCTATTACACAAGAAGTCTAGTCTACCGTACAAGCTAGGTAGGGCTAGGTTTAAATAGATGATGGCTAGTGAAGCGGTCACAAACAGATGGCGCCATCGCCAGTCTGGGAACAATGGATGGGACATAAGAGGAACAAAGGGACGTTGTACTGAGAACAAAGGCAAATCACGCGGGATCGCACGTGATTGGGAACACAACGGAAACTAGCACATGTTGAACTTTATCAGAAGGGAGCATTGATAAGTAGGGTGCGCGATAGTAACCGGGTAATCGTAAAGTCCGCGTAATCGTACAGGGCTCGTATAGTATTGGGAAGGGAACAGTGATGTAAGAAAGAACGAGTCCAGGGAAAATTGTAACATGCTGCCACACTTGATATCTGGCATCAACACATGGGACACATCTCCTCTGTGGCGCTAAAAGCACATGGTCCCTCTGCCACTACTGGCATGGACATAGATAGCTCCACCATGGCCCACACAGTCTGCTGTGGGTGCGAGATGGGTAAATCCACTCACCAACCCTTTTCTGCATCCTCCAACAAAAGGACAACTCATCAATTTGAGATTGTGCACAGTGACCTTGCCAGTCCTATGCAAACTCAGTCCCTGCAAGGCTCGACGTACACAGCCACCTTCATAGACGACCACACTGTAACGCTGTCACGATGTCAGCTCGACTTGAGCTCGATAGAGGCGGTAACAACTTAGTGAATAGTCACAACAGCACAAAGGCCCGTGTCTCTGTCTTGGTGAATACACGAAGGTACACTTGACAGAGGATCGACTCCAAGAGAGGTCTAAGATGCGAACTTATAAGGAAGCAAGAGAAAGGAGAGAGAGAGAGAAGTGACGATTCAAGAAGACCAAGATGGTGTATCTTGGTCTTCGTAGACTATCTTAAATACAAGTCGAGCAGGCTTTCAAGCGCTGCTATGAGTCACAGTAATGTAGCGTCCAACGTATCGCAGAAACATCGCAAACCCTAATACTACTAGTACCAGTACTAGTATTGAGTCATCCAGGTACCGCTCGGTCAGCTATCGTATCCAATCGCCTATCGTACTACCGTATCTCCTAAGTCCGCGACTAATCTACCTTACTGCCATAGTCGCAACCGGTACAGTAAGGGTCTGAGTCGTATACAGGCAGAAACGTGACATGTTTTGAAGGCTGCCTTCCACTGGTCTTCTTCTTTTATGTGAATGTTATGGTACCCCCATCTAATGTCGAACTTTGAGAACAGTGTTTTCCCATTTAAGTTGGTTAAGATGTTGGAGATGAGAGGTAGTGGGTAGGTGTCTTTTATTGTCCAAGTGTTTAAGGGTCTGTAGTCGAGGATGGGACGCAACCCTCCATCTGTTTTCTTTCTAAAGAAGAAGGAGGAAGCATAAGGGGAGCTTCCTTCATAGATGTATCCTTTTGCTATGTTTTCGTCAAGATATGCCTTTAGCTCCTTGTCTTCTTCTGGAGTCAAGGGGTAAATTTTGCAATTGATCTTGTTAGGCACATCTGGACGCAGTGTGATGGGATGGTCTTCTTCTCTTTCTGGGGGAAAGCGCTGTGCTTCTTCGTCTGAGAACACTTTGTTGTGGCGCTGGTATTCTTCTGGGATTGTGGTTTCTTTTACTGGGTCAAAGGTTGTTTTAGTTGTTGCTGTTTTTGCTTCTTGGTGTCGCTTTCTTCAGAAGCGGTACCCTCCTGTCAGGATGGTGACTGCTTCTCCTTTCAGCTCTTGTTTCTTCCAGTCTACGTCTGGGTTTTCGTGTTCAAACCAGGGGTATCCAAAGATCATTCTGTCTTCTCCTAGACTGGTCACGAAGAATTGGAAAGGAGTATCCTCTTCTCCTCTTTTTATCCATAGCTGGCATGTTTCCGTCATGGTGCCGTCTTTGTTTAGCGATCCATCTACGTTTCGGACCAATCTGGGTGGTTTTAAAGGAGTGGTTCCTAGCCCAAGCTTTTGGATCAGATTTTGGTCGATTAGGTTGTCTGTTGCACCGCTGTCCAGCAGCACATTTATGCGAGCTTCTTTGTAGTAAAGGCGAACGAGGACTTTGATTGTCATAGCACTATCTCGAACACTATACATTGAATTGGCCTCCCTGTCAGCTCTCACAGGTCGGCATTGCAAAAATCCTGGTCTAAGGCATAGTAGCGTCTCTTTTCGTCTTCAGTCATGCCTTGGACAAGTGCATGGGCTTGTCGGACTTTGTCTTCCGTTGTGGTAGCGGCCACCAATGAGGTGCTTGCTTCTGGGGTGTATGGGGGTGCAGTGTCCGCTTCCTGGGTGTCTGTGGCTCTGGCTTTGGTTTGGTTGGTGGTGTTTTGTCGTTGACAGTTCTTAGCCATGTGTCCTTGCTGTCTGCACTTGAAGCAGTGGCCTTCTTTCATGAGGGCTTTCTTTTCTTCTTCGGTAAGCTTCTTAAAGGGGGTGGAGGTAGTGGCATCTACATCCATCGCATTTGGGTCTCGCTTTGGTCATCCTTGGTGGACGTTCTGGGTTGGTCCTGGGTTTCTATTCCCTGGTCTGGCTTTTAGCAGCTTCCAGCGTTGATGTTCTGCTCTGGCAGCGGTTTGCCACTCGTCCATGGTGTTTGGGATAGTGGTTTGCATGAGGCAAGTGCGATACAGTCCTGTGGGTAGTCCTCTTTTGAAGAATTCCACTGTTCCAGGGGCATCTCTTGCCCATCCTGCTATTCCTGCAAGGTGTTCAAAGTCGAGGATGTAACTGTCCAATGCTCCCCCCTGCATCATCAGACTGATGAGTTTCTGATAGGCTCTTTCTTTGTTTAGAGTGTTGGTCCAGTCTCTGTCGAAGGTGTCGAGAAAACCATCCCAAAGGTCTTTGCTGTTTTTGGTGAGGGCTTTGGTGGGGTCTGCTAGTGCCGCTTCCATGTCATCTTCGGTTTGGTTGACCCACAGTTGTACACCAGGTCCTTTGAACATTGTAAGGGTGAATAGTACTCGTGCATAAGGTTCTTTGATGAGCTCATTCTCGCTATTTAACTTGATGTATCATAGTAGTTCTCTTTTGAACTGACCACTCTCTGTTCTATCTCTGGTGAACGAAGTAGGGGGTGCTCCTTTGAGTCCTCCTGAGCTTGTTGTTGGTGTTCCTCCTGTTCTGGTGCTTGAGCCGGTACCTGTGCCAGTGCCTGTGGTGTTTATAGCTGACATGACAAGTGTTGGCTGTGGTGTGATGGGGATCTGGGGTGGTTCAACTGGGAAAGGCAATCTGATTGGTGGTAGTGGGGCTGGGAATCCTTCTTCCGCTGGGGATGGTTCTATCCAAATAGGGATAGTGGGGCTGGCTTGTGACGAAGCTTGTGTGGGTACTGTGATGTCTAAGCGATGTTCTGAGGAGTGAGATAGTTCTGAGTGTGATTCTGCTTTGTCTGAGCTGGGTTCTTCTGATGATGAGTCTTGTTGTAGTCCGTATGTTCCCCTAGTGTTTCTTGGTGCTGAGGATGATTGTTGTGTGGGTGTTTCTGGGTTCTGTTCATCTTCTTTGTTCCACCAGCCTAGTCCTTCAGCAAATCTGTGTGGTGTGATGTTTATGGCTCTGGTATGGTATGTGTTCTGAAAGTATCGGAGGATGTACCAGTTGTTGTTGATGAATTCCACCAGTCTGAGTTCGCCTTTGATGAGGCACTTGTAACAAGGTGGTCTGCCTGGTGTTGTGGCCCAGCAGGCTCCTCTTCCTAGTTGACTGCTTTTAACATGGTGTGGGAGGTCGTCTTGTGTTCTGGTTGTGACTGGGGTCCAATCGTTGTCTGATTCAAAGGTGACACTGATGCTAGCCACGATTGTGGTCTGTTCTGGGCGCTGATTTGTGTAAGGGGATGGCTGAAGCGGCCTCTTGTGTCAGGAAAGATCTGTTGCCCAGCTATGCTGTCGTTTCTAGGTTCTGTGGAGTGTCTGGTTGTTGGCTGATGCGTCCTCTTGGATTGTCACCCACTCTGCTGTGTGGCAGTAGTGTCTTGGGTGTGTTGGGAGTTGTAGACTTGGCTTATGTTATGCCCTAGCAGGGGCGTGGGTTCTAGAGGTTTCAAGTCACACAAGTATCAAGCAAAGACCTCTGTTGTCTTATTGCTATGAAATACAAGTGGCAAAAGTGTGGCACAAGGTGCAACACTACTCTGTAACGTAGGACTCCTCGTCCGAAGTGTCTGACACTTCTCTACACTTGATCTTGCTAGTGCACAGAGTATAACAGGTGTGACACGTTGATATAGTTCAACTGCAAAGACTTCAAAGTGTCCGGGTTAGGGACTGAGGTAGGGGATGTACAAGAAGAGGGGGATAAGGTGAGGTCACACCAAAATACGGAGGCAAGGTTGCTAGATTGCAAACGAAGCCAAGTCTGGCTTCCTACGGTCTACAGTACAGGTTTATATAGGGCGAGGTTCCAAACAACATGAACACAGGCCCACACAGGAGCAAAGAAACTAGATGGAGTAAGGAGACATTTGGATCAAGGCAAACAACGCCACTAACAGTAGTAGCTCTGTAACTGAGGTCCGAAGTGTCGGATCATAACAAAGGTGACCAAATGTGACCCAATTCAGCAAGCAATTGGAACTCCTCTTTAGGCACAAAATGGCACCTTTGGCACAGGGAACTTTTATGGCATGTGAGGACTGACTTGCATTGCCACTTTTGCCAAATGCCAACCACTCCACCTGCTGCTAGTCTGCTGCCACAGTGACAAAGTGTGACCAAAAGTTGCAGAGGTGGTACTCATTGCTCCACATTGAATGGATTCAGAAACAAATAAATAAAAATATGATTCTGGTGGGATATAAACATATCTATTACTATGTACAGAATGAAGTAGCTACAATGTGTTGTTGAAGCTACAAAAAAAGATTACCATTTTTTTGCAGAGGTGTGGGAATGATAGTATGTCAGTAGGAACGTAACATCTCACCTCTGTAGGCCTTAAGATGAATATGGAGTGCCAGAAGCAGCCAATATGTGGTATTGTTGGTAGAGATGATGCTCAGATGCTAGCCATGTTAGCAGGTCTAGTGGGATGACAATATACAGGGAGAAACAAATCAAGGTCTAGAATTTATAAGGTAAGCTAGATGGTATTCAGCAAAGACAAGTATGACTCTTATCTCTGCTAGGATAACTACTTAATTATGGGGTTGTAACTAGAGTGCCTAGTTTATACAGAGGGACTGCTACATATTTAGAAAGGAGAAGAAAGGGAAGAGAGGAGTAGAGTGAAGAGGAAGTACTATACTTAAGTGGGGGAGGAAGAAATTTCCATGTGAGAATGCTATATGATCATAGCACTTGTCATTGTGATTCCATATTGCTTAATGCTGGCTACCAGAGACTAGCTTCCTATAGTGTCTTTAGGTTTCAGGCTTACATGCACCACTTCTTCTGCTCAGTGTTTTCCCTCTTGTGTATTCTGGACTGGTGTCCACCTTTTGTGTTCTATAGAAAAATAAGGTCTATATTGGTGGCTGGTGAGAAACACCTGTCAAGAGGACCTTCAAAGCTTCTTTGGCAAAACATACAGTATCTAGACTAGTGTTCACCTTCTGTGCTCTATAGAAAAATAAGGCCTATATTGGTGGTGTTGATAAGTGACCCTTGCGCACTTAGTGGCTCTAACAGACTGGACTTACAGATATGGACTGCTGTAGATTAATTAGGACCGCTTTAGATTAGATTTGATTTGATCTGTACAATCTAGGACTTCTATGACATCACTGTACAATGACATCATATGGACTACTCCGGACTCTTCATTGTACTCCTTCCTTTGTTCTCTTTCTAGCGTTATCTTTATTGTGATGTCACTATGATATCATCTTAGTCTGGACTCTCTTTGTTTTGCGCTCCTTGTTCGCCATTAGCACACTCCTTTGTCCCACATGTAGAACAACGTCCCCTGTATTGTGTGACCCTATGTTACTTCTCTTGTAGTAGTGTCACTCCTCTGTATAGTATAAGTAGTAGGCTTGTACGCTCCTGGTCCACATCAGTTCCTCACTGCTCTGTGTGCCAGACACTCTTACTTTACTTGCCTGACAACTCCCTGTTGCTGCTTCAAGCACTCTCTGCATATCTCACCACAGTCACCTTTGCCACTGTGAGTATGCTCTCTATTTGTGCTGTTCATCAGGTGGCCTATGAGAAATACCCGTCAAAAGGACCTCCAAAAGCTTCTTTAGCAAGATATGCAGCATCTGAACTGGTGTTCACCTTCTGTGCTCTATAGAAAAGTATTGGCACCTTGTGAGAAATACCTGTTGCGAGGACCTCCAAAGCTTCTTTGACAAGATATACAGTGTCTGGACTGGTGTTCACCTTCTGTTCTCTATGGAAAAATAAGGTCTGTATTGGCAGCCTGTGAGAAATACCTGTTGCAAAGACCTCCAAAAGCTCATCCCTCCTTTCTCCTCTACCACCACCTTCCACTTTGGGTGTTGGCCTTACCTACCTCTGAATACATTGTGCACGACAGCAAACCCACCTGGTGTCCTTGCAACTGCTGTCTAGCCTAGAGCTTTATGGAGCTGTCCCAGAATTGTTTTGACGCACTGATGGAACTGTCCCCCTCTCCAATGCTACATGAGGCTCTGCCTTCTCCCCCCTTTCATACCACACTCGACCAGTTGGCCATGGAGGCAGCCACTAGCAAGGTCTATGTCCCCACCTCTGATGCCCCACTCCCAGTGGTGGACAGTCTGAATAATTCAACCCCCACCCTCACCATTGCCAGCCCCACAGCTTGTTATGATCCGACGCTTCGGACCTCAGTCACAGTATGTCTCCACCCTGCCTTTCCCCTTCTGTACTATACCTTGTTACCAAAGGAGCTACTATTACTAGTGGCGTTGTTTCTTTTGATCCGAACTCCTGCTTGCTCTGTTTAGTCTCTTTGATATTGTGTGGACTTGTGTTCATGTTGTTTGGAACCCTATCCTATGTAAACCTGTACCATAGACCGTAGGAAGCCAGACTTGGCTTCGTTTGCAATCTAGCAACCTTGCCTCCATACTTTGGTGTGACTTCGCCTTATTCCCCTCTTCTTGTGCATCCCCTACCTCAGTCCCTAACCAGGACACTTCGAAGTCTTTGCAGTTGAACTATATCAATGCATCACACCTGTTATACTCTGTGCACTAGCAAGATCAAGTGTAGAGAAGTGTTAGACACTTCGGACGAGGAGTCCTACATTACAGAGTAGTGCTGCACCCTGTGCCACACTTTTGCCACTTGTATTTCATAGCAATAAGACAATAGAAGTCTTCGCTTGATACTTGTGTGATTAGACACCTTTAGAACCCATGCCCCTGCTAGGGCATAACATAAGCCAAGTCTACAACTCCCAAAGACACTACTGCCACACAGCAGAGTGGGCGACAATCCAAGAGGACACATCAGCCAACAACCAGACACTCCACAGAACCCAGAAATGACGGCATAGCCGGGCGACGGATCCTCCCTGACACAAGAGGCCGCTTCAGCCATCCCCTTACACAAATCAGCGCCCAGAACAGACCACAATCGTGGCTAGCATCAGTGTCACCTTTGAATCAGACAACGATTGGACCCCAGTCACAACCAGAACACAAGACGACCTCCCACACCACGTTAAAAGCAGTCAACTAGGAAGAGGAGCCTGCTGGGCCACAACACCAGGCAGACCACCTTGTTACAAGTGCCTCATCAAAGGCGAACTCAGACTGGTGGAATTCATCAACAACAACTGGTACATCCTCCGATACTTTCAGAACACATACCATACCAGAGCCATAAACATCACACCACACAGATTTGCTGAAGGACTAGGCTGGTGGAACAAAGAAGACGAACAGAACCCAGAAACACCCACACAACAATCATCCTCAGCACCAAGAAACACTAGGGGAACATACGGACTACAACAAGACTCATCATCAGAAGAACCCAGCTCAGACAAAGCAGAATCACACTCAGAACACCGCTTAGACATCACAGTACCCACACAAACTTCGTCACAAGCCAGCCCCACTATCCCTATTTGGATAGAACCATCCCCAGCGGAAGAAGGATTCCCAGCCCCACTACCACCAATCAGATTGCCTTCCCCAGTCGAACCACCCCAGATCCCCATCACACCACAGCCAACACTTGTCATGTCAGCTATAAACACCACAGGCACTGGCACAGGTACCGGCTCAAGCACCAGAACAGGAGGAACACCAACAACAAGCTCAGGAGGACTCAAAGGAGCACCCCCTACTTCGTTCACCAGAGATAGAACAGAGAGTGGTCAGTTCAAAAGAGAACTACTATGATACATCAAGTTAAATAGCGAGAATGAGCTCATCAAAGAACCTTATGCACGAGTACTATTCACCCTTACAATGTTCAAAGGACCTGGTGTACAACTGTGGGTCAACCAAACCGAAGATGACATGGAAGCGGCACTAGCAGACCCCACCAAAGCCCTCACCAAAAACAGCAAAGACCTTTGGGATGGTTTTCTCGACACCTTCGACAGAGACTGGACCAACACTCTAAACAAAGAAAGAGCCTATCAGAAGCTCATCAGTTTGACAATGCAGGGGGGAGCATTGGACAGTTACATCCTCGACTTTGAACACCTTGCAGGAATAGCAGGATGGGCAAGAGATGCCCCTGGAACGGTGGAATTCATCAAAAGAGGACTACCCACAGGACTGTATCGCGCTTGCCTTATGCGAACCACCATCCCAAACACCATGGATGAGTGGCAAACCGCTGCCAGAGCAGAACATCAACGCTGGAAGCTGCTAAAAGCCAGACCAGGGAATAGAAACCCAGGACCAACCCAGAATGTCCACCAAGGACGACCAAAGCGAGACCCAAATGCAATGGATGTAGATGCCACTACCTCCACCCCCTTTAAGAAGCTTACCAAAGAAGAAAAGAAAGCCCTCATGAAAGAAGGACGCTGCTTCAAGTGCAGACAACAAGGACACATGGCTAGGAACTGTCAATGACAAAACACCACCAACCAAACCAAAGCCAGAGCCACAGACACCCAGGAAGCGGACACTGCACCCCCATACACCCCAGAAGCAAGCACCTCATTGGTGGCCGCTACCACAACTGAAGACAAAGTCCGACAAGCCCATGCACTCGTCCAAGGCATGACTGAGGATGAAAAGAGACGTTACTATGCCTTAGATCAGGATTTTTGCGATGCTGACCTGTGAGAGCTGACAGGGAGGCCAATTCAATGTATAGTGTTCGAGATAGTGCTATGACAATCAAAGTCCTCGTTCGCCTTTACTACAAAGAAGCTCGCATAAATGTGCTGCTGGACAGCGGTGCAACAGACAACCTAATCGACCGAAACCTAATCCAAAAACTTGGACTAGGAACCACTCCTTTGAAACCACCCAGATTGGTCCGGAACGTAGATGGATCGCTAAACAAAGATGGCACCATGACGGAAACATGCCAGTTATGGATAAAAACAGGAGAGGAAGAAACCCCTTTCCAGTTTTTTGTAACCAGCCTAGGGGAAGACAGAATGATCTTTGGATACCCCTGGTTTGAACACGAAAACCCAGACATAGACTGGAAGAAACAAGAGCTGAAAGGAGAAGCAGTCACCATCCTGACAGGAGGGTACCGCTTCCGAAGAAAGCGACACCAAGAAGCAAAAGCGGCAGCAACCAAAACAACTTTTGACCCAGTAAAAGAAACCACAATCCCAGAAGAATACCAGCGCCACAACAAAGTATTCTCAGACGAAGAAGCACAGCACTTTCCCCCAGAAAGAGAAGAAGACCATCCCATCACACTGCGACCAGATGCACCTAACAAGATCAATTGCAAAATTTACCCTTTGACTCCAGAAGAAGACAAGGAGTTAAAGGCATATCTTGACGAAAACATAGCAAAAGGGTACATCTATGAAGGAAGCTCCCCCTACACTTCCTCCTTCTTCTTCAGAAAGAAAACAGATGGAGGGTTACGCCCTATCCTGGACTACAGACCCCTAAATACTTGGACAATAAAAGACACTTATCCACTACCTCTCATCTCCGACATCTTAACCAATTTAAATGGGAAAACACTGTTCTCAAAGTTCGATATCAGATGGGGGTACCATAACATCCGTATAAAAGAGGAAGACCAGTGGAAGGCAGCCTTCAAGACACCAAGGGGACTGTTCATCCCTCGAGTCATGACCTTCGGCCTCACAAATGCACCAGCCACCTTTGCAAGAACCATGAGCAGAATACTCCGACCACTCATGGACAAATACCCCAGGGAACTATTTGTGTATATGGACGATGTCCTGATAGCCACAGAAGAAGATACAGAGCACCACAGACAAATTGTACACAAGTTCTTGGAAATCTGTGAAAAGGAATCTTATTTCCTCAAAGCATCGAAATGCGTGTTCAAACAAAGAAAGATCCACTACCTAGGCATTGTCATCGACAGGTCTCAGATCAAAATCGACCCAAAGAAGGTGGAAGGACTAAAGGACTGGCCAAGAGATATCAAGTCAGTCAAACAAGCAAGAAGCGTGTTGGGGACACTAAGTTATCAGCGACCCTTCATCCCCAACTTCGCTCACTTAGCAAGACCCATCACGGACACAATAAAGACATCAGAAGGCCCCTTCAGATGGACAAAAGAAGCAACAGAAGCCCTAGAAACTCTCATCACGCTTGTGTGCAAAGACCCCATCTTATGTCAACCAGATATGGACAAACCTTTCGAACTAGAAGTAGATGCCTCCGCTTTCGCCACAGGAGCAATCTTAACACAAAGAGACAGCCGAAACAAACCACAAGCTGTGGGATACTTCTCCAAATCATTTTCAGAAGCGGAGCGCAACTATGACATCCATGACAGGGAACTCCTGGCAGTAATCAGAGGACTAGAACACTGGAGACACCTTCTGTTAGGGTCCCCCCACGAAATCACAGTGTTTACAGACCACAAAAACCTAGAATATTATCGCCACCCTCGACAAATCAATAGAAGAGTGGCACGAAACATCCCCAGACTTGCGGACTATCACATCAAACTTCACCACAAACCCGGACCCCAGAACCATGCAGATGCCCTGTCAAGACGCCCTGACCATGACACCGGAGCAGGAGATAACACTGATGTGGTGGTCCTGACCCCAACTATCTTCGCAAACTCCGCTCTCTCCATAAGGATAGATGACCGGGTCATGGCACACCAATTAGACCACCAAGACACTCTGAACAAGTGGGCTGCCCCCTTCCACCTGATAAAACAAGGCAAACACTGGTGGAAAGGCGACAAACTGGTGGTTGTGGACAACACACCGCTAAAGAGGGGGGTAATTTCCCTGTTTCACGATACAAAAACAGCTGGACACCCTGGAATAACAAAGACCTCATGGTTAGTGTCACAAGACTTTTGGTGGCCAAACATGAAAGACGACATATCCGCATATGTAAAGGGCTGTGCCACATGCCAATCAAACAAGAACTTCCCTGGGAACCCAAAACCACTGATATTCCCCATCAAGACTAACCCAGAAGCACTCCCTTTTGAAACCATCGCTCTAGACTTCATCACAAAACTACCCCAATCAGAAGACAATGACACAATTCTCACCATCACGGATCATGACTGTTCCAAAGCAGCCTTCTTTATCCCATGCAGCAAAACAATAGATGCAGAAGGAGTGGCAAAACTCTATGCCAAAACTGTCCTGCCACACTATGGACTACCAAGAAGGGTCATCTCAGACAGAGACCCCAGATTCACAGCGAAGTTCATCAAAGAACTATGCAGAGTGCTCGACATAGAACAAAACATCAGCACAGCATACCACCCACAAACAGACGGACAATCAGAGTGAACAAACCAGTAGCTAGAGCAGTACCTCCGAATGTTCATAAACCACCAACAAAACAACTGGACGGAGCTACTACCACTGGCACAGTACACCCACAACTCCTGGCCAAGTGCAACCACTAAAAAGGCACCCTATGAGTTAATTCTCGGGTACATCCCAAGAGTACACCAGCCAGAAAGAACGACCACAGTGCCAGGAACACAAGAAAGACTAGAGCGAATCCAGGAAGCCAGAAGAACTGCCCAAGCAGCAATTACTCATGCACAGTCACTCTACAAAGGATCCTCTTGCTTTGAACAACACACAGAAGGAGATAGTGTGTGGCTAGACGCCAGGAACTTGAAAACAACGCACCCTAGTTTCAAGTTAGCCCCAAAAAGATATGGACCCTTCAGGGTCACAAAGAAGATCTCTGCCACCACATATGCCCTTCCTCATCAGTGGCAGATCCACCCAGTGTCACGAACCTATAATTCGGTCGTGACTCAAGGGCGCTTAGGACCGGCCCGCGTCGGACCGGTCTTATGTAATCACCTTCCTAAAGGGGAATTCCGAATCGGAGTTTGAATTCTGTTCTCAAACGATCACGTGATCAGTCACGTGATCAGTCACGTCCCTCAAGCCACGTGTTGTGTACACGTGTACTTATCAACAAGTTGATTGTTGATCAATCAACGAAGATAATCATCCAAGTCATCACCCCTCGGGGATTCCCGCATTGACTGCGGAATCATGCCATTCTGACGCAAGATTGCGCCATCGACTGCGGCGCAGCCGTTCTATGTTTAAACCTCTTTCGATTGGACTCTATTGTTAGATGTCTCTAGAATGTTCCTTTGCGCAGTACTGCGCAGCACCCGTGGACAGGCCCTAAGCCTGCCCTAAACCTACGCACAGACCACCCCCTGTAGTATATAAGCTGGTGCAATTCTACGGACAGTCCCTCAGACTGTCCACTTGTGACATCTTCCCTCTTGCCTCTCAGCTCCTTCGAGTGTCCCACCTTGTGTGTGCCGCTATCCTCTTTGAGTCAAGAACGCCTTCTCTCCGCGTCTTCCATCCTCTCTCTGTTCCCGCCTCGCCCGCCGTCGTCTTCAACGTATCCCTCGCTGTCGAGTGACAGTGAGTTCACCACACTTGGACAGTCTCTCTAATAGACTGACCTCGGGCTTCCCAGTGTCTGACTACAACTACGAGTACGACTTCTCGCAGTACGGTCAGTGGGACGGAGACTCTGCCAGCTACCAGTCGGAGTTCGACAACCAAGGTAGCCCCCTCGACTTTTCCCGCGCCTCCCCTATTCCCTCCACCTCTGCTGTCCGTCTTGACAGCCTCCGCTTCACCGCCCCCTACACCCCCGCCACCTTCGGTGGTGACGAGCCCCCTGCCCCTGTTGCCCTTGTTCGGGACGCAACCCCCGAACTAGTTTATCCCTACGCTCCGGCTGAAGAAGCCACCCCTCGTCCATCCCCTCGTCCCTTGTCCCCCAGTACCGCCCAGTTCTACGAAGAGGTCCTCGAGATCATCGACCTCAACGGGAACGTTGTCCCCTTGTCCCCTGAACCCCGCGCTGAGTCTGCGCCCCCCCTCCGAGTCCCGACCCCCCGCCCCCCCATTTCCCTTCGTGGCTCTCCTTCGCCACCTCCTGTTCTTCCTCCGACTCCTCGTCACTCTCCGTCTCCTGTTCCGGTCCCCTCCCGCCTTGCAACCCCCGACTCGCCGATTGACTACGAGCGAGTAGCAGAACAAGGCCCCGTCTTCCCTCCGGCCCCGCACCCCGAACAAGAGAACCTTCCCCCCCTCGGTCCCACCGCCTACCAGGCCCCCCCTTGTCTCCTTCACCAAGGAGAACACCCCCACCAGTACATCGCGGTCGTTACCCCTCAAGGAGAATCTTGGCGGCCCGCCTCCACCACACTCCGGGAACTTATCACTAAGATCCCCCTCGCCACCTCCCTTGTCTCTTTTCCTCCAGTTTTCCCTTCTGTCACCCCCTTCCGTCTTCTTCCCCCTCACGTCTACACCCTTTTCCCGCGCATTGTTGACCCTGCTCAACACCCCGACTTCCCTCCCCTGTACATCTGTTCGAAGGCCATCTACGACCTTCCCTCTCCCGACACCCCTTTCGGGACTATCCGCTACGACTTCAGGGAAGGACTGAGACGCGCTTTCGCCCCCCTTGCTAACGTCCACAGGGCAGGGTACATTGACTCTCTAGTGACACTAGAGATCCAGGACTTTTTGGACGGAAGGATTGTAACCACTTACGGACACTTGCGCTTTTCTTTTAACGGACAAATTTACGCTTACCACCAGGCCTATTTCTTTGAGGACTTGGTTCGTTCCGCCTCCCACCTTCTTGCTTACTGTCTTTCGCCTCGAATTCCTGCCGACCCCTTTAGTTTCATTTCCACCTTTCCCGACGATCAGCCACTTTAGATAAGTGGTTATATATTTGCCTTGTCTTGAAACGAGTGTTTTAAGTGCAACGCAAAGTAAGTAAGTGTTTACTTATTTGGGTTTTTGGACTTAAGTCGAGTGATTTAAGTGCCTCCTTCTACTCCGTTTACCTTCAACTTATCTGAAGAACAAAGGCTCGCTCGAGCCCGAGTTAACTTCGAATCCCACAGGCAGCGGCAGCTTGACCGCTATTACCCCATCACTTCCACTTACGACCTCATTGATAACCCTCGTCTTGACTGTTGGACAGAACCCCCTACCGCCTTACGTGCCCTTATCGACCTTTTTGACTTCGGAGAAGTCATCCCCGAAAGGGTTTACCACGAGTTCATTGACGATCTTTCTGAAGTCGTCAAGGCTGCCGACGAGCAACTCTTGTATTGGCACCTTTCAAACTCCGTCTCTGCCACCAACCATCCAACAGACCAACTCCTAGTGTGGACCAAAAGCGACTACCTTTGGTTTGTCCACGTTCCCCCTCGTCGTGACCACTACGTCCGGCAACTCGAAGACGGCTTCTCTCTTCACTTTGTCGACCGACTCCGCCTCACATATCAGGAAATACAGATTTCCTTCCAAGAAATCCGAGTGGTCATTCACCCTGACTCCGCCCCCCGCCTAGTCATCTCTGATAGTTCGGAACTCACTTATTCTTTCGCCACCTCTGTGTGGGAAACTACCCTGTCCAACCCTGACAGGAACCTGGTCAACCCGAGTATCTGGCACTACCCCCCTTCTACCTCTGACGACCCAGAGTTAGTCTCAATTCTCAACGCTAGAGAAACTTTCCGGACTCCACCCCTGCTCCGCCGAATTACAGATCGGCTTCCCCCTAGTTCCCCTGAAACTGAAGACGAATCTTCAGACTCCGACATCTCCCTACATAACGGAGATACCAACCAGCCGCCTAGTCCTAACGACGGTTGGGGACCAACTCTAACCTCAGGCCCCTGTTGGTGCTCTCAAGAAGTCTGCACCTGCGGTTATCGTCCCAACACCCCCCCGACACCCCCAAACGTAGTATTGTGGTCCCCTGGAATTAACTATCTACCTTATAGAGAAAAGGTCTAGATAGTATAGATTGTCGAGATAAATTTTACGAGTGTAAAATTTGACAATTTTCCGAGTCAAAACTCTGGATCCAATTCATTGGGCAATCAACCTGGCATCTTCACACGTTGCCCAAAGAAGAACTCATCGTCGCTTCCAAGTAGACGATCGGCCCATAGCCTCCACCCCGAGTACCCCTGTAACCCCAAGAAGGGCCCCCCGAGCTCGTCGAGCTACCAACACCCAGATCCCCCTCCCAAGTATTAACCAAGCTGGTCCGAGTGAACCAGTGTACCCCAGTATCCAAGCAACCCCGACTGCAAGGCAGCATTCCACGAGCAGTGACGAAGCTCAGTATCTTGAAACCCAACCCCGAGAAATCCATTGTCATCTCCCTGAGGCTATCTTAGTAACCAAGAGCCTACCAACCCGAACCCCCCGAGAACTCGACGTGTTCAGAAGGCACTGTTCTCTGCTGTACCAAAACCGGCACAATCTTGAAACCCTGTATTTTTCCCAACCGCTTACGCGCATAAGCGAGGTTTCGACAAGCCCCTTGTATTTCCAAGACTTCTTGTGGAGAAGTAAGACAACCCTGACCCACTTTGGTATTTGGGAAGAATACCATTGGATCCGTCGTTCACAAAGACCCCATCGTCCGGATAGAGCTATCCTCCTCCCCGCATACAAAGTCTACTACCCCTGGAACCTAGACAGTTGGACTGTCACCCGCCTCACCAGAACAGGTGAATGAACACACAACGACCCCTCACACCAGAAGAAAAAGCCCACGTCCCCGTATACTTCTTCGATCCCTATTTTTCTCTCACCGATAATCTTTACTACGCCAAGTGGAAAGAAGAAGACATCTCCAGTCCTACTGGGAAACACCCGTGGACGGTTGTCGCCACCCAGCACCAAATTGTTTTTCAAGACCTTAAAGAAGCCTTTCCTGGTATCGACAAGGTCAAGGACTTAAACTACAATTCCCTACACGCCACTTTCAAAGGAAAGAACGTCCGTTGGAACTTTGTAACCGAACAGTGGATCTACCTAAACAACAAACCAGTCCATTTTAACACACCTAGTGAATCCGAAGATTCAGACAGCGACACAGAGGAAGTATCGCAAATCCTAGAAACCACTACCAAGAAACTCTCCGGCCTACTATCCCAAGTAACCTCCCGACCCTCGACACCCCAGATTTCCCCTAGTACCTCCGGCCCTAGCCGTCTCCCTGCACCAGTTCCACCACAGCGACTCCCGTCACCACCCCTAACTGTCCAAACCTCTTCCTCAGTACCTCCCTTATCCGTTCCTCCTGTACCCACTGCAATGGCAGCCCCTGCTCCCGCAAAAATCCTAGGAGCAGCACCCGAACCCTTCGACGGAAAGCCTGATAAAGCAGAAGCTTTCTGGAATAATTTGGCAAATTATTTTCACCTGAACAGTTCTATCTTCGACACCGATGATAAGAAGATTTCCACGGCCCTTACCTACTTTAAGGTGGGCACCTCTGCGGGCGAGTGGGCCCAGGATAGGCAAAAGAAAGCCTTAAATCCGACCGGCGGAGCCGCCGTTTCCTTTGGAACGTGGGCAACGTTCAAATCTGACTTTAACAAACACTTCGTCCCCGCTCATACGGCTATGGAAGCCACAAACAAGATGTATACCATGAAAATGGGCACTCGTCCGTTCAACGAGTGGTTCCAAGAATGGTCCACCCATGCCCAACGAAGTGGCGCAAATGAGCAAACAAAGATGTATGCTTTCCGACAAGCTATTCCAACCGCCTTGAACATGAAGTTGCTCGGCGTATCCCCCTTACCCACGACCTTCGACGACCTCGTAGAGAAAGCGAGGGAGTTTGACCGCGTCTATCAAGTCTACGCTGGTCACGCCATTAACCAGTTTAACAAGACCCATAAGCCCACCACAGGACGAGCCGTCCTAGCAGAGGACGATAGCGTTAATGTCAACGCCTCCTCATCACGTACTACCAAACCAAGAAACAAGCTTACCAAGGAAGAGCGAGAGTATCGCTTCAAAAATAAACTCTGCCTGTACTGTGGCAAGCCAGGTCACGTACTTAAAGAATGTCACGCCAAGACGGCAGCTATGAAGGCCAAAGGAGGCCAATCCAACAACAACGCTAGGGCGCATGGCGCCTTTGTTGATGAACCAAGTCAGGAGGAAGCACCTGCTGACCACCCAGCAAACATTGGAGCGATATATCGAGAGATACTCCCTTTTGACCCGGGCGCACGTCCGCGTTCGGTGCCTATTAATGAGGATTTTTAGGCTCTTCCATCGTAGCACTGTCGATTGGAAGTATTCGTGCCAGTAGCGTTGTACACGGCCTTTCCCTATTAGAGACGCTCGGAGCCGAGCATGTACCTGCAGAAACAATTCGGAATAGGAGAGCTCCTTCAATTGTTCTCAGAGTTACACTAGTAGGAAAGAAGTCTGGCAAGGAAATCAGTGCCCGTGCCCTGTTGGACAGTGGTGCGGAGGGCATCATCGTGGATGATGGGTTTGCGCGTGCAAACAACCTAACAATGAGGACACTAATTAAACCCTTACCAGTTAGAAACGTGGATGGGTCTCCCAACAAGACGGGATCTGTTAGGTATACTACGATCCAGAGACTACGGATCAGAACTTCTGACGATAACTACCACGACGAAACCGTGGAACTCTATGCAACTACCCTAGGGGAGCACGATATAATCTTAGGAACAGATTGGCTCCGAGCACATAACCCGGAAATCGACTGGCATCAACCAAAAATAGCCTTCACACGATGCCCAAGAACCTGTACCCTGTCCTCCTCAGCAGTTGTCATCTCTTCGAAGCTTCCACAAACGCGACATACGACTATTAACATCCTTGAACTTGACTCTGACCAAGAAGCCTGCCTCCCTGTGAACGATGAAATTGAACCCCTGGAACCTACCTTCATCCAAGATGCCTGCGAACCCTGGCTGTGGATTCACAGCTTCAACAAGTATGACCACCTTGCTATCCGATCCAAAGTAACTACAAGCACCAAGATAGCAGCACGAACTGCACCCAAGCCTTCCATCGACCACATTCCGAGTCATTTCCAACGTTACACCAAAGTATTCAGTGAAATCGCGTCCCACCGACTACCCCAACATCAGCCCTGGGATCACGCAATTGATCTCAAACCAGGAGCCACTATGAAGAATTGTGGCATTTATCGACTTACACCAAAGGAATCCGATGCCCTCAAAGAATACATTTCCGAACACCTAAAGAAAGGTTACATTCGATCTTCTAAGTCACCCATGGCTTCCCCCTTCTTTTTCGTTGACAAGAAGGATGGCAAACTCCGACCTGTGCAAGACTACCGTGCCCTCAATGATATAACCATTAAGAACGCAGCACCCCTTCCCCTTATCCCTGAACTTATCGACAAACTCCACGGCGCACGCTACTTCACCAAACTAGATATTCGTTGGGGATACAACAATATCCGCATCCGCGAAGGCGATGAATACAAGGCAGCCTTCAAAACTTCCTTAGGACTTTTCGAGCCAACCGTAATGACGTTTGGCCTCTGCAACGCCCCTGCCACCTTCCAAACATTTATGAATCAAATCTTCGAGTCCTTGATTGACGGTGGACACGTAGTGGTCTACCTCGATGACATCTTAATCTTTACGGAAGATATCTCCTCTCTTACAGCGTTGACACACGACGTGCTTCAACGGCTGGAACGCCACGACCTCTACCTGAAACCTGAGAAATGTACATTTGCACAGACCTCAGTCGAATACCTTGGAATCATCATTGCCGATGGACAAGTTTCTATGGACCCTGCAAAAGTTGCAGGCATTACCCAATGGCCCACTCCGCGCACTGTCAAACAAGTCCAAGCCTTCCTAGGCTTTTGCAACTTCTATCGACGCTTCATTAAAGACTACTCCACTATCGCCCGCCCCTTGTTTGATCTGACCAAGAAAGACGTTCCCTTTTCTTGGGATACCGCGGCGGAAAGCGCTTTCCGCACCCTGATTACATGCTTCACCAAAGCTCCTGTCCTTGCCCTGCCTGACCATTCAAAGCCCTTCCGCCTCATCACCGACGCAAGCGATTTTGCTACCGGTGCCATCCTGGAACAACCTGATGCCTTGCAACGTTGGCACCCCGTCGCCTTCCTTTCTAAATCCCTCCTTCCTGCCGAGCGTCACTACGAAATCTGCGACAAGGAACTTCTTGCCATTATCCATGCCTTACATGCTTTCCGCCACTACCTGGAAGGACGGGACGACGTTACTGAGATCTGGTCTGACCATGGCAACCTTGTCTATTTTACCACGAAACAGAAGCTTTCCCGCCGGCAGGCCCGTTGGGCCTTGTTCCTCTCTCGCTTCCAGTTCATCATCATCCACAAGCCTGGTACACAGAACAAATCTGATGCACTGTCTCGGCGCCCAGATCATAAAAAGGGGATAGCGGATGAAGATGAAAAGCGAGTACTCCTGGATACCAAATATTTTTCCATCAATGCGGTACAAAAAACTGCAGTAACCATCCAAGGAGATACCACCCTCCGACAACGTATCAAAAACACCCAGACCTACGACAAGGAAGTCAGCATGGCCCTGGAATCTCTTCTGAAGAATGGCCCTCGATCCCTAGCTAAAGGCCTAGAAGAGTGGAACCTAGAAGACGGCATTATCTTGTTCAAAGGACAAGTCTACGTTCCAAAAGACGATAACCTACGAAGAGACATTGTTAAAACATACCATGACCACATCGCCACGGGACACCCTGGGCGATGGAAAACCTATGAGTTAATATCCCGAGACTTCTGGTGGCCAGGCATATCAACCTTCGTTAAAACCTATGTTGATGGTTGCGCCACATGCCAAACCACTAAAATCAAACCACGCACCCAAGTACCCCTACAACCAAACGCAATACCTGAAGAAATATGGGGGACCATCACAATGGACTTCATCACCGACCTTCCCCTATCCCACAACTATGATTCACTATTTGTAGTGGTTGATCGACTCAGTAAAGCTATAATCATTTCCCCTTGCAACAAAACCATCACGGCAGACGAAACAGCCCAACTCTACCTTGAAAACGTCTGGAGACGTACTGGCCTACCTCGACAAGTCATTTCCGACAGAGGCCCCCAATTTGCATCAAAGGTCATGCAAGAAATTTGGAACAAACTCGGAGTCAAATCCACACTATCTACAGCCTTCCACCCGCAAACCGATGGAGAAACTGAACGTGTCAATCAAGAACTTGAACAATACCTTCGTGTTTTCTGTAACTTCCAACAAGATAACTGGGTGGACCTAATCCCATTTATGGAATTTGCACACAATGCCCGACAACACAGCGCGACCCACAAATCACCCTTCGAGGTTTGGTATGGATACAAACCAGAGTTCATTCCCCCTACCCACTTCACCACCAAAATACCCGCAGCCGAGGAAAGATTAAATGCACTAAATCAAATCCGCTCCGAAGTTACCGCAGCCCTTAAGGTAGCAGCGGAAGTCATGAGAATGTCAAAAACACCCACCCCCTCTCATGAATTCAAGACAGGCGATTTAGTCTGGCTGGAAGGAACCAACATCCATACTACCCACCCCAAAGCTAAGCTCGCCCCACGACGCCACGGCCCCTTTAAAGTCCTTTCTACCTGGGGAGTCAATTGCAAGCTCCAACTCCCCAAGACGTGGCGCATCCACCCAGTCTTCCATAACTCCTTGATCTCTCCATACAAAGAAA
The DNA here is from genome assembly GCA_025766275.1 of Lactarius indigo. Classification (NCBI taxonomy): domain Eukaryota; kingdom Fungi; phylum Basidiomycota; class Agaricomycetes; order Russulales; family Russulaceae; genus Lactarius; species Lactarius indigo. The sequence goes on from JAFKAC010000036.1 coordinate 562,120, forward strand.
ACACCACGCATGGTCCTAACTTCACCAGACCACCCCCCGAAATTGTCCAAGGGGAAGACGAACACTATGAAGTCGAAAAGGTCCTGCAGTCAAAGGTATCGCCCAACAAGAAGGCATACTTTACCTGATTAAATGGAAGGGGTATCCCGACTCCGAGAATTCCTGGCTCCCTGCCTCTCAAATGTCCCACGCCCAAGACCTTGTCCAGCGCTTCCACAAGGACAACCCCTCCGCCCCTCAACCAAAGAACACTAGTGCTCGTGGAATAGCACAGCGTTAAAAAGGGGATACTGTCACGAACCTATAATTCGGTCGTGACTCAAGGGCGCTTAGGACCGGCCCGCGTCGGACCGGTCTTATGTAATCACCTTCCTAAAGGGGAATTCCGAATCGGAGTTTGAATTCTGTTCTCAAACGATCACGTGATCAGTCACGTGATCAGTCACGTCCCTCAAGCCACGTGTTGTGTACACGTGTACTTATCAACAAGTTGATTGTTGATCAATCAACGAAGATAATCATCCAAGTCATCACCCCTCGGGGATTCCCGCATTGACTGCGGAATCATGCCATTCTGACGCAAGATTGCGCCATCGACTGCGGCGCAGCCGTTCTATGTTTAAACCTCTTTCGATTGGACTCTATTGTTAGATGTCTCTAGAATGTTCCTTTGCGCAGTACTGCGCAGCACCCGTGGACAGGCCCTAAGCCTGCCCTAAACCTACGCACAGACCACCCCCTGTAGTATATAAGCTGGTGCAATTCTACGGACAGTCCCTCAGACTGTCCACTTGTGACATCTTCCCTCTTGCCTCTCAGCTCCTTCGAGTGTCCCACCTTGTGTGTGCCGCTATCCTCTTTGAGTCAAGAACGCCTTCTCTCCGCGTCTTCCATTCCTCTCTCTGTTCCCGCCTCGCCCGCCGTCGTCTTCAACGTATCCCTCGCTGTCGAGTGACAGTGAGTTCACCACACCCAGTATTCCACGCATCCCTCCTGATGCCATACAAAGAAACCTCCATATGTGGAAAGAACTTTACGGAACCACCCCCAGATCTAGTAGATGGAGAACAGGAGTGGGAAGTCGAGAAAATACTAGAGACAAGACGCCACAGGAACCAGTTACAGTTCCTAATCAAGTGGAAAGGATACTCCGATGCACACAATAGCTGGGAACCAGAAAAGAACCTCAACGCCCCAGAACTTATTCAGGAACACTTTGAAAGCAACCCCAGAAGCGAAGGAGCAAAGCAATGGTTAAAATGAAAGGAAGTAACAATACGAACAGTAACCACCTTCCCCACTAGCTTCTTCACCATGCCCTCTCGCTCCTCCTCTGTAGAACGCCTTGTTGCTCGTGCCATGGAAAGAGGCTCCTTTGACGAAACACCCTCTGTCACACCCTCCTCTGGCTATTCTCCCTTCCCAGCACAACCCCCTTCCTTGCCTTCACTCATTCAGGAACCACAGCCCATCGATCCCACCATGCCCAGCGTCATAGAAACAGAAGGAGGAGGAATAGCCCTTCGTGTTCCCCCTCCTGAACACACAGCTCCCCCTACTCCTGAGATACACCAACCTACCACCTCCCCCCCTGATCCTAGAGTGACCATGGCTCGCCTCAGCGAAATAGCCAACGACCCAATCATGGACGCACTCCCCATTAACTATGAAAGGATGCACATCACTGCTGAAGAAGATGACGACCCTGGCTACCCCTTCTTCTTGAATGACCCTTGGAGCAGCCACTATGTCCACTTCCTCATCCCTGACGACGCTGACCCAACCTTGTATGTCTGAAAGGATGCTAAATGGATCAAGATCAGTGAGAACAAAGAAGACGTCATCGGCACCATAGGCAAGAACCTCCCTCACTATGGCCTCCCCCTCTTCCTCCTTCCCAGAGACGACGACCCCCACAATCCAGCTCCCCCCATCACTCCAGCTCAGATGCAGAACTTCGATGAAGCTTCCCCCACAGCCAGACAAGTTGACGAAGTCCTAGAAGACCTGGGAGATGACCACCTCACAGCAGAAATCTCCAGGACTCGCCGATTCTTGCGAAACCAGAAGGCCCTCCGAAAGGAGATTGAAGGCCTGTACAAGACGATGGAGCCCCTCAAAAGGCACCTCCTCAACATGGACATGCAATTAACCAGTACCCGAAGGAGGTTGCAAGAGCACAAGGCCTATGTCCGGATTGCAGACCAGTGGCTCACACTACACCCTCCTCCTCCTGAAGAAGAGACTCACCCCTTCGGAGTTCACCCCATTCCTGCCCCTGCTCCACCTCGCTACCACTCCATGCCAAGACTCCACGACGAACCAGAAGGACCTAGCCCCTCTGCAGAAAGGAAGAAGAGACGCAAGCGCAGGGCCAACAAGAAGGAGACTGGCACCATTCGACTTTGTTACAGGTGTCAGTCTGAAGACCACCTCTCCTTCGCCTGCCCTCAAAAACAGAAGTTTTGCTGGAGGTGTTCGAGCACTGACCACTTCCCCTATCAGTGCCTCTGGCCAGCCCCAGAAGAACGCACTCAGTGGTGTGGCAAGTGTTTTACCAGCAACAGCCACGAAGAAATCAAGTGCCCCAAGTATGAAAATTGTCGCAAGTGTGGGGCCCATGGTCCCTTCAATTTCCTTCGCCAACATCGCTGCCCCCTCCCTCGCGAAAGCACCCCCTCCAATGATGTAGACAACGATGTCTATGACCTGATGGACTTCAAAGCACTCTAGGGAGAGTTGACTTAGAGAGGGGCTCATGTTATGATCCAACGCTTCGGACCTCAGTCACAGTATGTCTCCACCCTGCCTTTCCCCTTCTGTACTATACCTTGTTACCAAAGGAGCTACTATTACTAGTGGCGTTGTTTCTTTTGATCCGAACTCCTGCTTGCTCTGTTTAGTCTCTTTGATATTGTGTGGACTTGTGTTCATGTTGTTTGGAACCCTGTCCTATATAAACCTGTACCATAGACCATAGGAAGCCAGACTTGGCTTTGTTTGCAATCTAGCAACCTTGCCTCCGTACTTTGGTGTGACTTCGCCTTATTCCCCTCTTCTTGTGCATCCCCTACCTCAGTCCCTAACCAGGACACTTCGAAGTCTTTGCAGTTGAACTATATCAACGTGTCACACCTGTTATACTCTGTGCACTAGCAAGATCAAGTGTAGAGAAGTGTCAGACACTTTGGACGAGGAGTCCTACATTACAGAGTAGTGCTGCACCCTGTGCCACACTTTCACCACTTGTATTTCATAGCAATAAGACAATAGAAGTCTTCGCTTGATACTTGTGTGATTAGACACCTTTAGAACCCACGCCCCTGCTAGGGTGTAACACAGCTGTCCCTAATAATACCCCATCTGGTGACTTGACCATCCCAGGCCCCACTCCTAAACCAGCCCTCATCCTCACTGGGGCCTTCCTCTTGCTGGGTGACCAGGCAGAGGTTATGCTTCCTCCCTTGCCTTCCCCTGACCTGCTGGTCTTGGTCATTTGACAGGCATCCTCACCTACCCCCACCCCTGACACCTTTCTCAAACATGAAGTCTGTGCTGCTCATTGCCTTTGGATGGATGAATGTGGCCAGGCACCACCTAAGTCTATTGAGCATCTCCTCCAACAGGACTATAGTGCACACACCATTGGCAACCCTGTTGTGTGGGACTTGGTGTGCTGGATGCACCATGTCCCCAGGGTCACTGTAACTGAATTCCTCATCCAGCACCCTGTGTCTGATGGTCTCCTAGCTGCCGTGGAACATGCCTTTGCAACATGTCTCACACAACTCTGGGAGAACCTTGAACTTCACTCTATTCATGCTGCCTCAGCATGTGATGCTATTTCTGTGTGGTGGGCCAATGGTGGTCATCCTTTTGCTCTGGCCCTGGCTGAGGTGATTCAGGCTGCCCCTAAGGACCCTGCTTCCTCTTCCGGTTCCACTGATGTGCATGGGCAATGTGAGGTGCCCATTTCTGTCAGCAGTGACAGTGTCAAGTTGATCATGCCCTGAGAGGTGGCTGCTGCAGGATGGGCCCTGTGCCATGTGTCTCACCACACAGGCTCTGTGGTTCCCCCCCTGAGCTGCCACCCCTCTATCTCCTTTTGCGAAGTGAGTGATGTGCCTGATCCACCAGCTGGTGATGGCAATAGCACCTCCTCCTCTACCCTGATGCTGATGCCTGCTGCACAGGTCTCCTTCTTGGAGGGACCCAACGCACCCCCAGCAGTGGCTGCCTCGTCTGTGCCTGTTGCCAACATGGGCCACATGGATGGTGCTGGACACATGTCAAGTGCCTACATCACCCTGACTGGGTCCACACCCACCCCTCCTCCAAATGCGTACTGGGAACCAGAAGGCCAGCAAGATGTGCACGCCATCCTGGATGTGCTGCACCAGATTGCCACAGTCTGAGCCTCCCAGATCCCTGAGGAGCCTGCACCCAATATGCTCATGGCATGGGCCAAGAAGCACCAGTGGGAGCTCAATGCCCAGCAGTTCAGCTATGCTTACTATGTGTGGCAGGAGCCTTTGCTGCCCCTTCCCTGTGGACTGCTGGCTGAGTGGGGCAAGAACCTCACCCACGTGTTTGACCTGGTCAGCATGGTGCTTACCCTTGGGACTGGCCCCCCCTCCCAACAGGACAAATGGGCCTTGTCTTCAAACACTTGGTTCTGTGGAGCAACAATTCTGCTCTCCTCCATCACCACCAGCATTCTGGACAGTTCAAACTTTTTCAAGCAAGGTTCATTTCCCATTGATCCATGCAACAACACCTTCCACCTGGAGGAGTCCCTCCCTGTTCCAGAAACACAGCTCAACTATCTAAAGGAGCATGTGGCTCAGTTGTCCAGTGAGCTGATGGCCACTGGCAACCAGGTGATGATGGATGAGGAATCCAAATGGACCCACATCAGGGAGATGGAGGTGGTTGATTATAAAAATCAGATTTGGCAGGAGTTGGAGCCTGAATTCAAGGAGTGGCAGGATGAGTTGCTTTCTGGTCTTATGGGCCAGGAGGTGGATGCCACCCTATGCATGCTACTGGTGTGGCTGGAGGCCGAGGGACCCTGTCTAAAGGATGAGGCCCTGCAGGCCTGCCAGGCTGTGGCCCTGTCTGATGATTTTAAGGTGCAATGAACCAAGGAGTTTGATGAGACTGCAGCAGCTGAGGTGAAAGCTGCCTTCTTGGAGGAGCTATGTGACGATTATTGATGCACCACCTTGAAGGAAGTGGAAACTGAATGGCACCAGTGGAAGGATGATAAGCTCGCTAAGGCTAAGACTGAGGCACTGTGCTCCCTTTCCCTGGACTACATGTTGGTGCACTGTGGGGACAATGCTGCAGTGCTCATTGCTGAAAAGCATGAGTTTGCCAAGGGATATGTCTCTGAAAACTACCAACAGTGGGTCAGCCAAGCTCTGGAGGAGTGCTGGCCATCTGTTGAGGCTGAGGCTCAGAAGTGGACGAGGGACCAATACCTCAACCTTGAACTCACCTGGATTTGGCCAGAGGTTGGTGCTGAAGCAGTGGCCGTTTTTCCACAGGGAATCACGCCCCCAAATAGGAAGGTGCAAAGTAAGTCACATTTTTTTCTGTCATCACAAAATGGGCTTCCCTGAACAATATTCGAGCTCAGTTAAAAAGTAACTTCCTTATTTGTAAACATGAATCTCATATGTTTTTCTTGAGATATTCCATAGCTTAACACAAAGATAAGTATATTATTATTATCTAATTAGTCTACATCTCTTTTTTTTCTAAGTCGTACAATGGCACATGAAAACAAGCAGGCACAGTAAATGCACCCGCTTGGAGTCCACAGGCCCTTCTGCTGCGCGACACATGGGGAAGCGGGGACAGTTAGTCCTTGTGTGCCCCTCTCCACGCAAACGGGGCGGCACGGGAAGGGGACACAACCGGTGGAGGGGTGGTGCCTTTCCCTCTTTCCCTTTCCACGCCACCCCACAGGATCGAATCAGCTTGCCCTCACGTGCCCCCTTTCCGCACAAACAGGGTGGCGTGACAACAGGAGAGGGGGCGGTGTACCCTTGTGTGCCCCTTCTGCGTGAACGAGGCAGTGCGGCCATGGGGAAGGAGGCAGGTGATGGGGAGAGGGAGGTGGTGGCGTGCCCTTGTGCACCCCGCTTCCACGCAAACGGGGCGGCGCAGTCATGGGGGGAGGTGATGGGGAAAGGGGGGCGATGGCCCCTCTTGCGCGAATGGGTTGGCATGGCCACAGGGAAAGAGGAGGCAGGGTGCAACAGGGAGAAGGGGGGCATGTGCCTTCGTGCGCCCCCCTTCCATGTGAATGGGTGGCGCAGCCAGGGGGAAAGTGGGGGTGGGGGCGAGGGGGCCGGCATGCCATGTTCGCCCCCTTCCCTTGCAAGTGGGGCAATGTGCCCTCATGTGCCCCCTTTCCACGCGAACCTGGGGGCATGGACAGGGGGGAAGGGATGGGGAGGTGGCAACAGGAAGAGGTGGCGGTGACGTACCTTTGCGTGCACCCCTTTCCACGCAAATAGGGCGGCACGGATAGGGGGAAAGGGGAGAAGGGGGCGCGGGCCTTTGTACGCCCTCTTTCCGTGCAGACAAGGGGGCGTGGACATGAAGGGAGGGGTAGAGGAGGGGGTAGCATACCCTTGTGCCCCCCTGCGCCCCTTTTCTCTGCACAAAGGGGCAGTGGTCGACGCAGGTGAGGGGGGAAGGGGAAGCGGGCGACTCACCTTCGTGCGCCCTCTTTCTGCATGCACAATGCAGGGGAAGGGGAGGGGCGGGCGACGCAGAGAGGAGAGGAGAGGAGGGAGGAGGGAGAGACTCCAAGCGGGTGCATTTACCATGCCCACTTGTTTTCATGCGCCATTGTACAACTTAGAAAAAAAAGAGATGTAGACTAATTAGATAATAATAATATACTTACCTTTGTGTTAAGCTATGGAATATCTCAAAAAAAACATATGAGATTCATGTTTACAAATAAGGAAGTTACTTTTTTAACTGAGCTCGAATATTGTTCGGGGAAGCCCATTTTGTGATGACAGAAAAAAATGTGACTTACTTGGCACCTTCCTATTTGGGGGCGTGATTCCCTGCGGAAAAACGGCCACTTGCTGAAGCTAAGGCTGTCACACCTCTGTGACATCACAGTCATGCTCAAGGATTTGGATTCCATCTGCTCTTTCTCTTTGTATAACAGAAGTCCTGCCAGCTCACAGGTTTGATGACTCATAGTATGCCAACTCACTGTATGCCAGCTCATGGTTTGCCAGCTCATGTATGTTAGAAAATAGCTTAGAAAAACCCAGTCTTGTAGGAGTATAAGTAGAGGCTTGTAACAACGTAGATACTTGTCTACTCTTCATTTGAATCCAGCTACTTGTTTCACTTCCTTCGCTTGCCCTGCAAGTTCCCAACCCTCTTCTCACTAAGCCCAAATCCTTGCCAGCAGAGCTCCTGAACTTCTCCCGACAGAAGTTCTCATTTGAAGCCAAGAAGATTGACAGCCCAACTGAGCTGTAACATAAGAGTAGACCTACTCTTGTGTAACACCACTACCGGGGTGTTAGGTACGACCTGTACCAAGTCAGTCAATTTGCGGGAGTACAAGCTCTGAGGCTCGACTTCAGTAGAGATGATGCACAAGGATCACAAGGACCTAAGTCACTTGGATCATAGAGGGAGGCTAAGACGCAAAGGTCCAGCTAGGATAAAGGGGTCAGGAGACTCTGAAGAACACTCAAGGTGATCTGCATTTAGACGAGTGTAGTATTACACAAGAAGTCTAGTCTACCGTACAAGCTAGGTATGACTAGGCTTAAATACAAGTCAAGTTGTATGGTTGTAGTAAACAGATGGCGCCATCGCCCGATCAGAAGATAAAGGGACAGACATAAATGGAACAAGGCATAGATATACTGGGAATAAGGACGTATCATGCAGGGTCGTGTGTGAGTAGAAACAAGGTGGAAACTAGCACATGTCAAGCTTTATCAGAAGAGTCCGTTGATAAGCAAGGTGCGCAATAGGAACTGGGTAATTGTAAAGTCCACGTAATCATACAGGGCTTGTATAGTATCAGGGTGAGAGTAGTAAGGAAAAGAAAGAACGAGTCCGGAGAAATTGTAACATTACCCCCCATCTTGGCCTGAAGACGCCTTGACTTCAGGACTCTGGGTCAACAAGGTCATAGATGTCAGCATCCAGGTCATTCTCCGGCCATCCCGTCATGTCTGTGGGGCAGAAGTGAGTACAAAGAAAGAAGAGGGGGCCTCACGCTCCACACTTGCGGCACATCTCATACTGCAGGCACTGGATCTCATCATGATTGCCATTCTGATTGAAGCATTGTCCACACCATCTACCCTGAGTGGTGGTTGCGGTGGTTGGCAGAGATGGAATGGTGAAGGATGTGGTGGCATCGGGTGACATTTCCTGACGGATCTGCTCTTCTGCTTGTTGTGTGGCGATGACTTCGGCCACCATTTCTGTACGGCAGAAGATGCACCAGTATGACTGGTGATCCTGGCTTTGACAGTGTCGACAAGCCGGCCTTGGTCTTGTGGGACAATCGCATACTAAATGGTGGGGGCTGTTACAGTGGTAACATCGTCGTCAATGAGGTTTGTCGGCGAGTCAAGGGAATTCAACAGGCCCACCGTGCCTGGGGGAGAAGGGTATGGCATAGCAGGAATGGCGTAACGGAGCAGGGAGTGCTGTAAGGTGTGCATATTCGTTGGCGATGGTAGTGAGGGCCCTGGCATACTGTAGGCGTCTCTTCGTGCTGGCCAGCATAAGGTCTACTGTGAGTCGTTTGGCCCTTAGCTTCCGAGTGTCCTCTTCCAGTTTCTCATGCTTCTCATCCAGTTCCTTCATAGCTGCAAGCCCAGTATGCAGCCGAGTTATTTCTGCAGTGAGCCATGGGGAGTTAAGCTCAATGAGGGTTTCGTTGAGCACACAGGCACAAATGTCGTTGGGGTTGAAAAACTGAAGCTGTTCGGCGGTGATGGGGGGGGCTGAGACGTTGGGGCACAGAGTAGACAGGTAGACCGTTTCGCCATAGTGTGGTTGCTGTGCCCCCATCACTCCCACTACCTCGGTGAATCCTTTGCAATAGTAAATGTACTTTGCAATATCAAATCCACCCTCGGGTCGTGGAATCTGAAGGGGGTAGTATTTTGGTGAGCCTGGAGTGTTTGGGAAGAAGGGGGCCCCTGGGTCGTCAGTGTCTTCAGCGGGGGAGTCTGGTCGGTCATAGTTGATAGGGGTATGAACCCTGACAGGGGTAAACGGCTCCAAAGGTGGTGGTGGAGTAGAGGGTGTCTACGATGGAGGGGAGGGTATGGATGGTTCTGGCAGAGGAGTGGGGGTTCGCCGGGGTGGTTCCAGTGTGGTAGGGGGTAGTGTTCGTGCGCTTGGAGGAGGAGGGGTTGGTGAATATTGACCCTCTTCAGGTGTGGATGGAGTGAGCTCCCCTGGTTCTTGTTCAGGGGAGCGGGGGATAATGGGTACAGGGTCAATGGTCATAGTGGACTGGGGGGAGTCGGTGGCTGGTGGTGGTGGTAATAGATGGGGGATGTCAGTGATATTGATGACGACAATTCCTCGTTCGAGGAAGGTGCTGAGCTTGGGGTTGTCAAGGACGTTGACAAGAGTAGTGTTGGAGACTGGGGTGGAAGTCATGGTGTTGTGTTGCTAAAGAGTCGGGTAACAGGGTTCCTTTCTTAGAGCTCTTGTCCAGCCCCTTCGGTGGATGGGTGTGTTTGGTAATAATTCCTGATAGCATCTTGTACATGTGTCAGGTGGGTTGCTGGCTCCCATGTATTGTCACTCATGGGGAATCCCTTCCATTTCACTAGGAAATGGAGTTTGCGCCCTTGTCCTCGTACTTGGGCGTCTTCAATTCGCTCCACTTCATATTCTTCTTCTCCATTGATAAGGTCAGGCGGAGGTTGGGTAAAGTTGGTGCCATGCATCTCCGTCTCCTTATATGGTGTGAGAAGGTTCGCATGGAATACAGGGTGGATCTTCCATGACGCCAGTAGTTCGAGTTCATAAGAAACGTCTGATAGAACCCATGTTATCTTGAAGGGCCTGTATTGTTTAGAGGCGAGTTTGCTTGTGGGGTAGATGGTGTGAAGATTTGTCCCTTCCAGCCATACGTAGTCCCCTAGCTGATAAGGTGTGAGTGTTCCCTTGCCCTGTTGCACCATTAGGCGTTGTGCGTGTTTGATGCTGTCTTGGGTGTGTTGTCTAAGGACCAATAGATCTTCTAATCTTTGATCTACTGTTGGACAGCTTGATGGTTTTGGGTTCCATGTCATTCGGGGTTCCCATCCCATAAGGAGTGAGAATGGGGAGTTCTTGGTTGTGGTGTTGGTCCACGAATTGTGCACGAAGTGCGCCATAGGTAGGACTTCCGCCCAATTGTCTTGTTGTACGTTACACCAGTGTCATAAGTATTGTTCTAACCACTGATTGGTGCATTCCAATTGTCCATTGGTTTGAGGATGGTATGCTGACAATATGTTTTGTTGTATGCCTAGTGTTTTGCACAATTGACACATGAATGTTGATGTGAATCTGGGGTCCCAATCAGATATGATTTTTCGCAGGTAGGCCGTAGTAAGGGTATACATGCTGGAAGTAGAGTTTGGTGACTCTTTCTGATGTTATTGTTTCATTGCATGGGATGAATATGGCCGCTTTGGAGCAATCGTGATCAGTAACTGTGAGAATTGAATTGAAGCCGTTCGAGATGGGGAGTTTCACAATGAAGTCCATGGCCACCACCTCGAAGGGTTCCGCTGATGGGTTGGTCATAATAGGGAACAGATGTGGTTTTTGTTGATGAGGGTTGATCTTATTGCTTTGGCATGTGGCACATCCTTTGACATAGGCTTCTATATCTTTTTGCATGTTGGGCCACCAGAAGTCGCGTCGCATTAGTTCCAGTGTATTCATGATTCCTGGGTGTCCCGTGCTTGGGGTATCGTGGAAAAGGTGATTACCCCCCACTTAAGGTTGTTGTTGCCCACAACAACAAGGGTGTCGCCCTTCCACCAGAGGCCGTCATGCTTTTTTAGGTTATGAGGTTCGACCCACGGGAGAACTGCCAATTCTTCCATATTTTGAGCAATCTGGGTCCATATGTCCATGTTGTGCATGGATGTTTGGGTGACTTTTAGGAATACTTCTTCCAGTAGCACTGTGATGTGATCATTATCTGTCGTGCCATCGTTGTAATCAGGGCGTCTTGATAGGGAATCTGCCTGGGTATTTTTGGTACCAGGGATGTGTTTGAGTACAAAGTTGTATTCCAAGAGTTCCTGAAATTCTCATGCTACACATCAGCTGATCTTCCTTGGTTCCTTCCAATACTGAAGATTGGCATGGTCTGTATGGATAGTTATCAGGTGGGGAGAGCCGATTAGGTATGTGCACCAGGTTCGTAGGGCTTTGACAATAGCCAATAATTCCCTATCATAGATATTGTAGTTGTGTTCTGCTTCCATTAAGGATTCAGAGTAGAACGCAATCGGGTGCATCTTCTGGTCTTCCCCCTTTTGATTTAATACTGCTCCTAGAGCATAACTGGAGGCGTCCACTTTAATCTCGAAGGGTTGGTCTAGTTTTGGGAATAGAAGTACCGGTTTGGAGCTGATTCATTCCTTGATGGTATCAAACACCTTTTGTCTAGCATCAGTCCATTCCCATGGTACGTCCTTTTTTGTGAGGTCGTGGAGTGGTCTTGCTATCGTAGAAAACCCCCTTATGAACTGTTGATAGAAGTTACAGAAGCCTAAGAAGGCCCGTACTTCTTTTAGGGATTTTGGCACCTTCCAGTCCCGTATGCCTTGTAGTTTTATTGGGTCCATCTGCAGCTTGCTGTACCCAATGATCAATCCCAGGTATTCCACCTCATAGACCTCGAACACACATTTTTCCGGTTTGATGTATAGGTCGTGTTTGTTACAGAGGTCTAGAACTTGGTGTAACACTTGTCTGTGATGGGTATGGTCATCCGCAGTTGCAATCAAGATATCATCCATGTAGATGATAACTTCTCCTGTCAGCACCAGTTCCCGGAATATGGTGTCCATCATGGTTTGGAAGGTGCTAGGGGAATTGGTAAGGCCGAAGAACATGACCCTTGGCCCAAACAGTCCCTGATTAGTTTTGAACGCTGCCTTCCATTCATCCCCTGGCTTGATTTGAATGTTATTGTATCCCCATTGGATATCGAGTTTGGAGTAGAGGTGTGCTTCTCTAATCCTATCGATGAGTTCAGGCATCAGGGGAAGGGGATAGTGGTTCTTCACAGTGAGTTCATTGAGGTGGCAGTAATCTTGTACTGGGTGTAACTTCCCATCCTTCTTTTTGATGAAGAAGAAGGGGGATGTGTAAGGGGACTTCGATGGTTGAATGTATTTCTTGTCCAGGTGTTCGGTCACAATTTCCAATAGTTTTTCGGTTTCAGGGACTGTGAGCAGGTATACTTTACAATCCATGGTCTCGGGGGCATTCAGGACTAGGTCAATAGCGTGATCCCAAGTTCATGATGGAGGGAAGCGTTGGGAGGCTTCCTCGCTGAAGACTTTCCGATGTCTTCTATATTCCTCAGGGACCATTTCTTCAAAGGTCTTCTGGGGCTTCTTGGCAGCTTCTTGTTGTGCTAATTCTGATGCTGTCGTTGTTTTTCGCAGTCGGATGCACAGGTCTTCCCCTTGTCCTAGCTGTTCCCAGGCCAATTCGTCAAGTTGGTACGTCTCCAATGCCTTAATGGTAGCTTCCATAGGCATGGCTTTGTCTGACAAATTGAGGCTGGTGATTACAACTGGTTGGAATTCCTCGTCTAGGGTAGCATCCCGCCAATGGAATTTTGGTTCAAAGGCTGTAAACCAGGGATATCCAAGGATGACTTTGTCGTTTCTGAGATCGGTAATGAGGAATCGGAGGTTCTGGGTTTTTCCTCCTGTTTTGACAGTTAGATCAGTGAAGGTGGTGATTTCTCCTCCTTGGTTATGAGTTCCATCCACATTCCATATCTTAATAGGTTGTTCCGTGGCCAACCAGGCAATTTTTAGTCATCTTAGAAGCTTTGTGCTTATAAAATTGTTGGTCGCTCCGGAGTCAATAAGAATGTTTCATTCAGCTGTCATGTGTGCAGATTTGAAAAGTACTGGAATTCGCATGGATTGGAATCTGCTATTGTACATGCTAAGTTTTAATGCTCTAGCCCAGGCTGCCGGGTTCAAGCATTCAGAAAATCCTTCTTTTGTCCAAATAACTTGTCCACCATGAGTTCGCAGACCTCGGGGCTTTGGGCAAAGAGGGCAGCAACTTGTGCCTCTGCTTGTTCTTCATTCAAGAGGGGTCAAGAGGCTGTCATAGAAATGGTGGCTGTAGTGGGAGTGGTTTCTGCGGTTTTGGCAGTGGCGGCTGGTTTCTGGGGACAGAAACGTGAGATATGTCCTTGTCCCTGGCAATGGAAACATCTTCCTTCTTTTTGCAACTGCTTCTTTTCTTCGTCTGTCATGGCTGCGCGTGCTCGGGTGCGACTTACATCCATTGCATTTGGGTCTCAATTTTTGTTCAGTGTAGACAGCCACTGATTGTGCGATGCTCCTCCTTGTTTGTCTCCTCCTTTTCCTTTAGTGAGTTTGTCTTTAAGAAGGAGGTATTTGGCTTGTTGGAGGGTAATGGCTGCTTTCCAGTCATCCAATGTTATCAGATGGTGGACCTTGATTGCGTTGACTACAAGCGCATTTGGTAGTCCTTTTTGGAAGATTTCTAGGGTGGTGGCTTCATCTTTGTTGTATCCAGCTTTATTCGCCAAGTTAGAAAATTTGGCGATATATGTGTCAATGTCTTCTTTTTCCATTTGAAGGGTTTAAATGGAATGTCTTGCTTTTTGTTGTTGGGTAGTGTCAGTGTATGCTTGGATGAAGTGCGTTTCTATGGTGTTCCATAGATTTTCGGTGTTCATGGCCACTCCACCTGCTAGTTGATTGACCAACCATTGGATTTGTTCTTCTACCCAGTTGTCTACCAGTGGCCCCCTGATGTACAAGAGGAGGGTCATTGCTCGAGAGTAAGGGAGCACGAGCTGCTGGACATTTGGGTTCATTCCTCAGTATAGAGAGAAGGCGTTGAGGAATGCTCAGCTGGTTTCTCGATCCCCAGTGAACTCTGGGGGTGGATTTCCTCTGAGTCGTCTGTTTGGGGGTGGGGCTCCTCTGGCGGCTGTGCCTCCAACGCCTGCTCTACCTCCAGGTGCACTGCCTCCACCTCCACCTCCAGGCACACCACCTCCATGATGGCCTCCTGTGCTTCCTGCAGGGCCTCCTCCACCTGCCGACAGACTTCCTCCCAGAGAATGTCCTCCACTACCTGAAGGATTCACTGATGAGGTTCCTGCAGGTGGGGCGGCAGTGAGGGTGGTGGAGAGCTGGGTGGTGGACATGTTGGCATATGATGCAAAGTCAACTGGTCTCTGGATAGTGGGAGTGAGGGTGGGGTTGTTTTCTGAGTTGGAATTGGGTTCTGATGTGGGTTCCTTGACGTCTGAATCGGCATTGATGGCTTGAATTTGGCCTTTTCCTGGTCCTAGCCCGAGGTGTGCAGGGACTGGCTTGTATGAGTACCAAGAATGTTTTGAGTTGGAGTAGGCAATGTAGGCCCAAATATGCTGGTCCTCGATATATTCGACAGGTTCATAGGAGAGTTTGTCAGGGTCGTAAACGTAGTACCCTTCGTTGTGTGGAGTATTTCTCCAGAGAGCAGTTCCTTTGATAGAGGGTCGGAGATCGTCGTGCAGGTGTCGTTCCAGTATTTCTGGACAAACTGGGTTCGACTTCAGCTGGTTAGAGCCACAGTGTGCAGCTGGGAGACTAGACTTAATGTAATGCCACTACAGGGGTGTTAGGTATGACCTGTACCAAGTCAGTCGATTTGCAGGAGTACAAGCTCTGAGGCTCGACTTCAGTAGAGATGATGCACAAGGATCACAAGGACCTCAGTCACTTGGATCGTAGAGGGAGGCTAAGACGCAAAGGTCCAGCTAGGATAAAGGGGTCAGGAGACTCTGAAGAACACTCAAGGTGATCTGCATTTAGACGAGTGTAGTATTACACAAGAAGTCTAGTCTACCATACAAGCTAGGTGTCACGAACCTATAAACCTGGTCGTGACTCAAGGCGCTTAGGACCGGACCGGACCGGACCGGGCTTATGTCATCAGCTTCCTAAAGGGGAAATCCGAAATCGGAGTTTGAATTTCACTCTCCAACGATCACGTGATGTGTCACGTGATTACTCTGCCTTTCCAAGTCACATGTGTACATGCACGTGTATCAATCAACAGTTGATTGTTTATCAATCAACGAAGATAATCAACCAAGTCACAAGGAACACGTGTGCTGATCACGAGTTCCGCAGTAGCTGCGGAATCACACCACTATGGCGCAATATGGCGTCATTGACTGCGGCGCAGTCGTACCATGCTTATCCTTTATTCTGATTGGACAGTATTAATAACTTGTCTCTGGAATGTTCCAATCCGCAGTTTTGCGCAGCACCCGTGGACAGGCCCTAAGCCTGCCCTAAACTTACGCACAGACCACCCCCTGTAGTATATAAGCTAGCGCAATCTATCGGACAGTCCCTCAGACTGTCCACTTGTGACATCTTCCCTCTCTTGCCTCTCAGCTCCTTCGAGTGCCCCACCTTGTGTGCGCCACTATCTTCTTTGAGCCAAGACGCCCCCTCTTTGCCCCCTTCGATGCTCTCTCCGTCTCTACCTCGCCCGCCGTCGTCTTCAACCGTATCCCTCACTGTCGAGTGACAGTGAGTTTACCACACTTGGACAGTCTCTCATAGACTGACCCCGGGCCATTCCAGTGACCGACTACAACTACGAGCACGACTTCTCGCAGTACGGTCAGTGGGACGGAGATTCCGCCAGCTACCAGTCGGAGTTCGACAACCAAGGTAGCCCCCTCGACTTTTCCCGCGCCTCCCCTATTCCTTCCACCTCCGCTGTCCGTCTTGACAGCCTATGCTTCACCGCCCCCTACACCCCTGCCACCTTCGGTGGTGACGAGCCCCCCGCCCCTGTTGCCCTTGTTCGGGACGCAACCCCCGAACTAGTTTATCCTTACGCTCCGGCTGAAGAAGCCACCCCTCGTCCTTCCCCTCGTTCCCTGTCCCCCAGTGTCGCCCAGTTCTACGAAGAGGTCCTCGAGATCTTCGACCTCAACGGGAACCTTATCCCCTTGTCCCCTGAACCCCGCGCTGAGTCTGCGCCTCCCCTCCGAGTCCCGACCCCCCGCCCTCCTATCTCCCTTCGTGGCTCTCCTTCGCCACCTCCTGTTCTTCCTCCGACTCCTCGTCGCTCTCCGTCTCCTGTTCCGATCCCCTCCCGCCTTGCGACCCCCGACTCGCCGATTAACTACGAGCGAGTAGCGGAACAAGGCCCCGTCTTCCCTCCAGCCCCTCACCCCGAACAAGAGAACCTTCCCCCCCTCGGTCCCACCGCCTATCAGGCTCCCCCTTGCCTCCTTCACCAAGGAGAACACCCCCACCAGTACATCGCCATCGTCACCCCCCAAGGAGAATCTTGGCGGCCTGCCTCCACCACACTCCGGGAACTTATCACTAAGATTCCCCTCGCCACTTCCCTTGTCTCTTTTCCCCCGATTTTCCCTTCCGTCACCCCTTTCCGTCTTCTTCCCCCCACATTTACACCCTCTTCCCACGCGTCGTTGACCCTGCTCAACACCCCGACTTTCCTCCTTTGTACATCTGTTCCAAGGCCGTCTACGACCTCCCTTCCCCCGACACCCCCTTTGGAACTATCCGCTACGACTTCAGGGAAGGCCTGAGACGTGCCTTTGCCCCCCTTGCTAACGTCCACAGAGCAGGGTACATTGACTCTCTAGTAACCCTAGAGATCCAGGACTTCTTGGACGGGAGGATTGTGACCACTTACGGACACTTACGCTTTTCCTTTAACGGACTAATTTACGCTCACCAGCAGGCTTACTTTTTTGAGGACTTAGTTCGTTCCGCCCCCCATCTTCTTGCCTATTGCCTTTCCCCTCGACTTCCTGCCGACCCCTTTAGTTTCATTTCTACCTTTCCCGACGACCAGCCACTTTAGATAAGTGGTTATATATTTGCCTTGTCTTGAAACGAGTGTTTTAAGTGCAACGCAAAGTAAGTAAGTGTTTACTTATTTGGGTTCTGGACTTAAATCGAGTGATTTAAGTGCCTCCTTCTACTCCATTTACCTTCAACTTATCTGAAGAACAAAGGCTCACACGAGCCCGAGTTAACTTTGAGTCCCACAGACAGCGGCAACTTGACCGCTATTACCCCGTCACTTCCACTTACGACCTCATCGATAACCCCCGTCTTGACTGTTGGACAGAACCCCCTACCGCCTTACGTACCCTTATCGACCTCTTTGACTTTGGAGAAGTCATCCCCGAAAGGGTTTACCACGAGTTTATTGACAATCTTTCTGAAGTCGTCAAGGCTGCCGACGAACAACTCCTTTATTGGCATCTTTCAAACTCCGTCTCTGCCACCAACCATCCAACAGACCAACTCTTAGTGTGGACCAAAAGCGACTATCTTTGGTTTGTTCACGTTCCCCCTCGTCGTGACCACTACGTCCGGCAACTCGAAGACGGTTTCTCTCTTCACTTTGTTGACCGACTCCGCCTCACATACCAGGAAATACAGATTTCCTTCCAAGAAATTCGAGTGATCATTCACCCCGACTCCGCCCCCCGTCTAGTCGTCTCCGATAGCTCAGAATTCACTTACTCCTTCTCCACCTCTGTGTGGGAAACTACCCTATCCAACCCTGACCGGAACCTTGTCAACCCGAGTAACTGGCACTACCCCCCTTCTACCTCTGACGACCCCGAGTTAGTTTCGATTCTCAACGCCAGAGAAACTTTCCGGACTCCGCCTCTGCTCCGCCGAATTACAGATCGGCTTCCCCCTAGTTCCCCTGAAACTGAAGACGAATCTTCAGACTCCGACGTCTCCCTGCATAACGGAGATACTAACCAGCCGCCTAGTCCTAACGACGGTTGGGGACCAACTCTGACCTCCGGCCCCTGTTGGTGCTCTCAAGAAGTCTGCACCTGCGGTTATCGTCCCAACACCCCCCCGACACCCCCCAACGTAGTGTTGTGGTCCCCTGGAGTTAACTATCTACCTTATAGAGAAAAGGACTAGATAGTATAGATTGTCGAGATAAATTTTACGAGTGTAAAATTTGACAATTTTCCGAGCCAAAACCCTGGATCCAATTCATTGGGCAATTAACCTGGCATCTTCACACGTCGCCCAAAGAAGAACTCATCGTCGCTTCCAAGTGGACGATCGGCCCATAGCCTCCACCCCGAGTACCCCTGTAACCCCAAGAAGGGCCCCCCGAGCTCGTCGAGCTACCAACACCCAGATTCCCCTTCCGAGTATTAACCAAGCCGGTCCAAGTGAACCGGTGTACCCCAGTATCCAAGCAACTCCGACTGCGAGGCAGCATTCCACAAGCAGTGACGAAGCTCAGTATCTTGAGACCCAACCCCGAGAAATCCATTGTCATCTCCCTGAAGCTATCTTAGTAACCAAGAGCCTACCAACCCGAACCCCCCGAGAACTCGACGTGTTCAGAAGACACTGTTCTCTGCTGTACCAAAACCGGCACAATCTTGAAACCCTGTATTTTTCCCAGCCACTTACGCGCATAAGCGAGGTTTTGACAAGCCCCTTGTACTTCCAAGACTTCTTGTGGAGAAGTAAGACAACCTTGACCCACTTTGGTATTTGGGAAGAATACCATTGGATCCGTCGTTCACAAAGACCCCATCGTCCAGATAGAGCTATCCTCCTCCCTGCATACAAGGTCTACTACCCCTGGAACCTGGACAGTTGGACTGTCACCCGCCTCACCAGAAGAGGTGAATGAATACACAACGACCTCTCACACCAGAAGAAAAAACCCATATCCCAGTATACTTCTTTGACCCCTATTTTTCCCTTACCGACAATCTTTACTACGCCAAGTGGAAGGAAGAGGAAATATCCAGTCCTACAGGAAAACACCCATGGACAATAGTTGCCACCCAACACCAAATCGTTTTTCAAGACTTAAAAGAAGCCTTTCCTGGTATCGACAAAGTCAAGGACTTAAGCTACAATTCCCTACACGCCACTTTCAAAGGAAAGAACGTTCGTTGGAACTTTGTGAACGAACAGTGGATCTACCTAAACAACAAACCAGTCCATTTTAACACACCTAGTCAATCCGAAGATTCAGACAGCGACACAGAGGAAGTATCGCAAATCCTAGACACTACTACCAAAAAACTCTCTGGTCTACTATCCCAAGTAACCTCCCGACCCTCGACACCCCAGATTTCCCCTAGTACCTCCGGCCCTAGCCGTTTCCCTGCAACAGTTCCCCCACATCGACTCCCATCACCACCCCTAACTGTTCAAGCCTCTTCCTCAGCACCCCCCTTACCTGTTCCTCCTGTACCCACTGCAATGGCAGCACCTGCACCCGCAAAAATCTTAGGCGCAGCGCCTGAGCCCTTTGATGGCAAGCCCAACCATGCCGAAGCCTTTTGGAACAACCTAGCCAACTACTTCCACCTAAACCAAGATATCTTTAATTCAGACGATAAAAAGATATCTACTGCTCTCACCTACTTCAAGGTTGGGACCTCAGCTGGAGAATGGGCTCAAGATAGACAAAAGAAAGCCTTGAACCCAACCGGAGGAGCGGCAATATCCTTTGGCACCTGGGCGCAGTTCAAAACTGACTTTGATGCACACTTCGTTCCTGGTCATACTGCCATGGAATCCACCAACAAAATGTATTCTCTGAAGATGGGGACCCGACCTTTCAACGAATGGTTCCAAGAATGGTCAACCCATGCTACATGAAGTGGTGCAAATGAACAAACCAAGATGTATGCTTTCCGACAAGCTATTCCGACAGCTCTGAATATGAAGCTACTCGGCATATCCCCCATCCCTACCACCTTTGACACCCTTGTTGAGAAAGCACGAGAATTCGATCGCGCCTATCGAATTTACGCTGGTCATGCCATTAACCAGTTTAACAAAACCTATAAGCCTACTTCAGGGCGAGCAGTCCTGGCGGAGGACGATAGCGTAAATGTCAACGCCTCCTCATCGCGCACCACTAAACCAAAAGCCAAACTTACCAAGGAAGAGCGAGAGTATCGCTTCAAGAATAAACTCTGCCTGTACTGTGGCAAACCAGGCCACGTACTTAAAGAATGTCACGCCAAGACGGCAGCCATGAAAGCCAAAGGAGGCCAATCCAACAACAATGCTAGGGCGCGCGGCGCCTTTGTTGATGAACCAAGTCAGGAGGAAGCACCTGCTGACCACCCAGCAAACATTGGAGCGGTATATCGAGAGATACTCCCTTTTGACCCGGACGCACGCCCGCGTTCGGTGCCTATTAATGAGGATTTTTAGGCTCTTCCATCGTAGCACTGTCGATTGGAAGTATTCGTGCCAGTAGCGTTGTACACGGCCTTTCCTTACTAGAGACGCTCGGAGCCGAGCATGTACCTGCAGAAACAATTCGGAATAGGAGAGCTCCTTCAATTGTTCTCAGAGTTACACTAGTAGGAAAGAAGTCTGGCAAGGAAATCAGTGCCTGTGCCCTGTTGGACAGTGGCGCGGAGGGCATCATCGTGGATGATGGGTTTGCGCGTGCAAACAACCTAACAATGAGGACACTAATTAAACCCTTACCAGTTAGAAACGTGGATGGGTCTCCCAACAAGACGGGATCTGTTAGGTATACTACGATCCAGAAACTACGGATCAGGACTTCTGATGACAACTACCACGACGAAACTGTGGAACTCTATGCAACTACTCTAGGGGAGCACGATATAATCTTAGGAACAGATTGGCTCCAAGCGCATAATCCTGAAATCGATTGGCATCAACCAAAAATAGCCTTCACCCGATGCCCGAAAACCTGCACCCTGTCCTCCTCAGCGGTTGTCATCTCTTCGAAAAAACCACAAACGCGACATACGACTATTAACATCCTTGAACTTGACCCTGACCAAGAAACCTGTCTCCCTGTGAACGACGAAATTGAACCACTGGAACCGACCTTCATCCAGGATGCCTACGAACCCTGGCTGTGGATTCACAGCTTCAACAAGTACGACCACCTTGCCATCCGATCCAAAGTAACTACAAGCACCAAGTTAGCAGCACGAACTGCACCCAAGCCTTCCACCAACCACATTCCGAGTCATTTCCAACGTTACACCAAAGTATTCAGTGAAATCGCGTCCCACCGACTACCCCAACATCAGCCCTGGGATCACGCAATTGATCTCAAACCAGGAGCCACTATAAAGAATTGTGGCATTTATCGACTTACACCAAAGGAATCCGATGCCCTCAAGGAGTACATTTCTGAACACCTAAAAAAAGGTTACATTCGACCTTCTAAGTCACCCATGGCCTCCCCCTTCTTCTTTGTTGACAAGAAGGATGGCAAACTCCGACCTGTACAAGACTACCGTGCCCTCAACGATATAACCATCAAGAACGCAGCACCCCTTCCCCTTATCCCTGAACTTATCGACAAACTCCATGGCGCGCGCTACTTCACCAAGTTAGACATCCGCTGGGGATACAACAATATCCGCATCCGTGAAGGTGATGAATATAAGGCAGCCTTTAAGACGTCTTTGGGCCTTTTCGAACCCACAGTAATGACCTTTGGCCTCTGTAATGCCCCTGCCACTTTCCAGACGTTCATGAACCAAATCTTCGAGTCCTTGATCGACGGTGGACACGTAGTAGTCTACCTCGATGACATTTTAATCTTCACAGAAGATATCTCCTCACTCACAGCATTGACACACGACGTGCTTCAACGACTGGAACGCCACGACCTCTACCTAAAACCTGAAAAGTGTACCTTCACGCAAACCTCGGTTGAATACCTCGGAATCGTCATCTCCAATGGCCAAGTTTCTATGGACCCTGCAAAAGTTGCGGGCATTACCCAATGGCCCGCCCCGCGCACTGTTAAACAAGTGCAGGCCTTCCTAGGCTTTTGCAATTTCTACCGACACTTCATTAAGGACTACTCCACCATCGCCCGCCCCTTGTTTGACCTAACCAAGAAAGATGTTCCCTTTTCTTGGGGTACCGCGGCGGAAAGCGCTTTCCGCACCCTGATTACATGCTTCACCGAGGCTCCTGTCCTTGCCCTGCCTGACCATTCCAAACCTTTTCGCCTCATCACCGACGCCAGCGACTTTGCTACCGGTGCCATTCTTGAACAACCTGATGCCTTGCAACGTTGGCACCCCGTCGCCTTCCTTTCCAAATCCCTCCTTCCTGCCGAGCGTCACTACGAAATCTGCGACAAGGAACTTCTTGCCATTATCCATGCCTTGCATGCTTTCCGCCATTACCTGGAAGGGCGGGATGACATTACTGAAATCTGGTCTGACCATGGCAACCTTGTCTATTTTACCACGAAACAGAAGCTTTCCCGCCGACAGGCCCGTTGGGCCTTGTTCCTCTCTCGCTTCCAGTTCATCATCATCCACAAACCTGGCACACAGAACAAATCTGATGCACTGTCTCGGCATCCAGATCATAAAAAGGGGATAGCGGATGAAGATGAAAAGCGAGTACTCCTGGACACCAAATATTTTTCCATCAATGCAGTACAAAGAACTGCAGTAACCATTCAAGGGGATACTACCCTCCGACAACGTATCAAAAACACCCAGACCTATGACAAGGAAGTCAGCATGGCCCTAGAATCCCTTCTAAAAAACGGCCCTCGGTCCCTAGCTAGAGGACTAGAAGAGTGGAACTTAGAAGATGGCATTATCTTGTTCAAAGGACAAGTCTACGTTCCGAAAGATGACAACCTACGAAGAGACGTTGTTAAAACATACCACGACCACATTGCCACAGGACACCCCGGACGATGGAAAACCTATGAGTTAATATCCCGAGATTTCTGGTGGCCAGGCATATCAACCTTTGTTAAAACCTATGTTGATGGTTGCGCCGTATGCCAAGCCACTAAAATCAAACCACGTACCCAAGTACCCCTACAACCAAACACAATACCTGAAGAAATATGGGGAACCATCACAATGGACTTCATCACCGACCTTCCCCTATCCCACAACTACGATTCACTATTTGTAGTGGTTGACCGACTCAGCAAAGCTATAGTTATTTCCCCTTGCAACAAAACCATCACTGCAGACGAAACAGCCCAACTCTACCTTGAAAACGTCTGGAGACGTACTGGCCTACCCCGACAAGTCATTTCTGACAGAGGCCCCCAATTTGCATCAAAAGTCATGCAGGAAATTTGGAACAAACTTGGAGTCAAATCCACGCTATCTACGGCTTTCCATCCACAAACAGATGGAGAAACCGAACGCGTAAACCAAGAACTTGAACAGTACCTCCGTGTCTTCTGTAACTTTCAACAAGACAACTGGGTAGACCTAATCCCGTTCATGGAATTCGCGCACAATGCACGACAGCATAGTGCAACCCACAAATCACCCTTTGAAGTGTGGTATGGGTACAATCCGGAGTTCATTCCCCCCATCCACTTCAATAGCAAGATACCCGCAGCTGAAGAAAGACTAGATGCACTTAACCGAATCCGCTCTGAAGTTACTGCAGCCCTCAAAGTTGCCGCAGAAGTAATGAGAAATTCCAAGTCAATCCCAACCCCTCATAAGTTCAATGAAGGCGATCTAGTCTGGCTAGAAGGGACCAACATTCACACTACCCACCCCAAAGCTAAACTCGCCCCCCGCCGCCATGGTCCTTTTAAAGTCCTATCCTCCTGGGGAGTTAACTGCAAACTCCAACTCCCAAAGACATGGCGAATTCACCCAGTCTTCCACAATTCCTTGATCTCCCCGTATAAAGAAAATACTACACATGGACCCAACTTCACCAGACCACCCCCTGAAATCATCCAAGGGGAAGACGAACACTACGAAGTGGAAAAGGTCCTGCAATCCAAGGTATCGCCTAACAAGAAGGGCATACTCTACTTGATCAAGTGGAAGGGGTACCCCGACTCTGAAAACTCCTGGCTCCCCTCCTCCCAAATGACCCATGCGCAAGACCTTGTTAGTCAATTTCACAAGGCCAACCCCGGTGCCCCTAAACCAAAGTCAACTAGTGCTAGTGGAATAGCACGACGTTAAAAAGGGGATACTGTCACGAACCTATAAACCTGGTCGTGACTCAAGGCGCTTAGGACCGGACCGGACCGGACCGGGCTTATGTCATCAGCTTCCTAAAGGGGAAATCCGAAATCGGAGTTTGAATTTCGCTCTCCGACGGTCACGTGATGTGTCACGTGATTACTCTGTCTTTCCAAGTCACATGTGTACATGCACGTGTATCAATCAACAAATTGATCGTTTATCAATCAACGAAGATAATCAACCAAGTCACAAGGAACACGTGTTCTAATCACGGGTTCCGCAGCTGCTGCGGAATCACGCCACTATGGCGCAATATGGCGCCATCAACTGCGGCGCAGTCGTACCATGCTTATCCCTTATTCTAATTGGACAGTATTAATAACTTGTCTCTGGAATGTTCCAATCCGCAGTATTGCGCAGCACTCGTGGACGGGCCCTAAGCCTGCCCTAAACCTACGCACAGACCATCCCCTGTAGTATATAAGCTAGCGCAATCTATCGGACAGTCCCTCAGACTGTCCACTTGTGACATCTTCCCTCTCTTGCCTCTCAGCTCCTTCGAGTGCCCCACCTTGTGTGCGCCACTATCTTCTTTGAGCCAAGACGCCCCCTCTTTGCCCCCTTCGACGCTCTCTCCGTCTCTACCTCACCCGCCGTCGTCTTCAACCATATCCCTCGCTGTCGAGTGACAGTGAGTTCATCACACCAAGAGGATAAGGGTCAAGGGTCAGGGGTTCTGGGTTAAGGGCTTGAGTGCTGAAGGGACTGAGGCACTCAAGGAGTCAATGGAGATACAACACAGATGATTGATTAAGCCAAAGCTAAGGAGCTAAGGCATACTACAGGAGTCCCTATATAGTACAGGATTGTGCCTGAGTGTTATGGTATGGACTGATTACGGACTGGTTACATGTTGTGAACGACTCATGGCCGGTTATGACTACGGCCCAACAGTAGTATTAGTCATGGACTTTTACATCGCATCAGTCAGCATAGTAGGTCGCATGTGATTGTGACTCATGTATGACTCATTCCTAGGATAGCTGTACTAGGGTTCGAGCTAGTTATGCTATTGGTTACCTACTGTTCTAGTGGCGCTTTAAAGCCCGCGCGTATTTGTATAAGTAGTCACTTCTTCGGAAGACCAAGAGTCCCCATCTTGGTCTTCTTCAATCCACCCCTTTGACTTGTCTTTCGCTTGCCTTAGTCTCGGACTAAGTGTGCTTCCACTTCTATCCACCAAGGGATAGTCTTCTTCTACTTTAGCTGCAGTGTGTGCCTGAGTGCCCCTGTTCAGCCTGTGTTGGGTTGACACGTGATCCCCATTCGCCCAGCTTTCGCTAAGTTGATTACACCTATCTCCAGTCCAAGTCAGACTCATGCCGGTGGAGCATAACACTGAGCACATAATGCTACTGGTTGCTATAGATAGAATAATGTGCTGGCAAGATGATGCTAGTATCGTGCAAGATGGTGTCATGCCAGCAAGGCAACAAGAAGGTGGACAAGAATAGCACAGAAGGTGCTAGAATGATCAGATAAGGGGGAAGCATAGGTTCAAGAAAGGTAACTGCCAAGAGAGGGAATAGATCAGATAAGAACAGAAAAGGAAAACGTGACAGGGGAGTTCATGACATATCCTAGGAATGAGTCATGCAGAAGCTACTAGAACACTGCTGACTGATACAATGTAAGAGTCCATGACTAATACTACTATTGGACTGTAGTCATAACCAGTCATGAGTCATTCAGATGAGTCAGAGTCTGTACTGTAACATCACCCCCTTTTCAGCTGTGAGGCCCACCTCACACATCCATGGTCCTCCCCAAAGCCTCTTGCACCTTGATTATCTCGTCTTCAATCCTCATCATCACAGTCCATCTTCCGGTGGTGGACAACCCCCTTCTCTTCTTGGAGATGCTGGATGTGTTCCTCAAATCTAGCCCTGGTGTATATCTGTTGTCAGAGACAATGTACCTCCTCTGTGAGCATTATGTCGTCAATGCGTTGAAGCATGGCATTGGCAGGGTGTTTGTCACGGTACCAGGTGACCGTCCGTGACGTGAACGTGGGCGAGGACTCATGTTTTTATACAAGTGGAAGATGCTGACTTGGAGCACTCAGAGAGCACGCAAGTGAGAGGGAACAAACTGGATTCAAATGAAGAGTAGACAAGGTATGTACTACTCTGTAGCTACGTCTTATATACTCATACATACTGTTGTTTTTCAGGACTGTTTTCTGGTACTTTCTCAAGCTCCAAGTGAGCTGGCAGGACTACATGATACGTGGCATAACCGCTGGCAAAGAATCATACTGCTGGCAATCGATCGTTGACGTGTCAACCCGTGACCGTGATGTCACGTGGGCATGACATAGCCCCCCTTCTAAGCGTGATCGTCCTGATCAGTATCGAGCGTGCGGGAGAAGTCATAATCGTGTCGGAAGATAAAGTGTGCTGGTCACTCGTATGGTGTGCCATGTCGTTGTGCGCGAAGACGGGCCGTGATTTGCGTAGCACGTTTGCGATCTACTGCGTGTCCGAGCATGGCAAGCCATGCGCAATACATGCAAGCGTGGGCGTGAGTCGTGGGGACATGGCAAACTCTGCGAGTCGCGCATTTGGTGTGGGGTATGCGACATTCGAACGAGAGATGCTGTTCATCATCGCAGTGACTGCATGCAGGCAGACCGTGTCGGTCGTGGCGTGACGCTCGTCGATCTTCTTTGGCAACCTTGCTGGCGACGGACATTTCGTCATGAAGTGTTGGGAATTGAGTATGTTGTGAAATCTGTGCGGTCTGAGTGTAAGTACGTAGGGGTTGACGAGGTGGGATGGGCAACACGATTGCTGACCCAATAATTGGGACGCGATGGTGGTCGAGGCGTCTGTCGGTGTTGTTCATGCGAATGGTGGCAAACGGTAACAGCGTGGGCACAGGGTTGGACAGATATGGACTCAAGTGCGAGGCTGTGCAAGTGTTGGCCAGACGTTGGTCTATTTCTTCAGCTTCAGAGCTCCACTCGCTCCAAGCGCGCTCCGTTTCCTTCATGCGCGCAACGAGTTGATCGCGCCTGGTGAGGGATGTGCGGAGGCGGTAGACGTCTGTGCTAACTCCTGGGTCAGCAAGCAGATACAGAGCTTGATCAACCTCGTTTTGTGCAGGGTGGTCAGCACGAAACAAGTCTCTGGTGTCCGGGGGGTCAGAAGGGAGACTAGGGTCCGTGCGAGGCTTAGCGAACAAGGGACCATAGTAGATGGGTTGGTTCCGTCCTTCTGTGGCGATGACTACTGGCCGATCTCGCTGGTCAATGAGGAACTGAACGAACGGGGCACGTCCTCGCGTTCCATTGGCGAGGGGTATCTCCATGATATAGTTGTTAGTAGGGAGCGTTATGGTCCAGTGACGGTCTGGTCGTTCGATGTTAGTCAGGAGGGGTTGGGGTCGGTCCGTGCCTTGTGGGTTTACAGGACGCGGCGGTAGCTGGTGGTGAGTCGGTGTCGCCGGAGTTGGGTTAGTAATACGAAGAGCGAGGGAAGGCACAACCGGTGATGGTGAGGCTAGGCGAGGTATGTCGCATGCTGGCGACAGAGGTGACTGTGGCCCTTCCCAAGGTGTGGTTTCTTCTTCCTGCGCAATCTGTTCCAGCACCTCTCTCAGTAGTCATTGTCGTCGATTAGTTCGAGCTTGTGAGTGTCGGCGGTGCATACCCTGCGGAGTGATATAGGTGCTGAGGCCCCACATGTCTTCACGAGATCGCAGAGAGTTTTCTTGCGCGTCATACGTGGGTCCGACGTTCGCCCAACGTTTGACTTCTCGATTGACTTGTGCGCGTAACCATTGCGGGGTATCGCGATCAGAGATCCAAGGATACTGTGGTGGATGGTGAGGGGGGTCATTGTCCATGAGTGCGATGTGGTTAATAGTCGTGTCCTGCGAGTCTTTATACTCGCGAACGAGATCTGGGGTGCGCAAATTGGACTCAGGTTCCCAGCTGTCGTGGGCTGCGGAATAACCCTTCCACCGCACTAAATATTGTGGCGTCCTTCGACGACCGAAGAGGCAATAATCGAGTAATCGCTCCACTTCCCATTCTTGTTCTCCATCTATCAGATCTGGGGGTGGATTGTCTTCCTTAGCGCCATTAATTGTGGTCGTTTTATACGGCGTTAGTAGTCCAGCGTGAAATGTATTATGAATGCACCAGGTAGGTGGTAGTTGAAGGGTGTAAGAAACATCCGAGACATGCTGTATAATCACAAAGGGTCCGAATCATCTCGGTGCCAGTTTTGTTGTGGGGTGAGTTGTTTTTAAGTTAGTAGCGTCTAACCACACTTTGTCTCCGATGCGATAGGGTTGGTAGGTGGTACTTTTTACCCATTTTTGCTGAGTCGCCTTCATGGCTTCCTTTGCCTGTTGTCGAGCCTTCTGGAGTGCGTTGAGCCTCTCGGTAGCTGTCGGAGAAGGAGTGGAATTAGATGTTGGTTGGTGGATGTGAGGTATGAATCCCAATAGTAACTCGAACGGAGCCTTCTTGGTTGTTTTGGATGTCCACACGTTTAGCGTGTACTGTGCAATCGGGAGCCATTTTGCCCAGTCGTCCTGTTGGTAGTTGGAGAAGATCCGCAGATACTGTTCGAGGCGTTGATTAGTTCGCTCGGATTGTCCATCCGTTCGTGGATGATAAGCGGTACTAATATTTTGCTCCACTTTTAGGGCCGTACAGAGTGCCTTAGAGAACGAGGCGGTGAATCTCGGATCTCTATCTGAGATGACTTTAACGGGGAGCCCGTAGTGTGGCACGACATGGCAGAGATAGAGTGCGGCCACTTGTGTGGCGTCGATCGATTCTTTGCAGGGGATAAAGATACTCGCTTTTGAGCATCCTTGATCCATAATCGTGAGGATGCTATCGTACTTCATCAATTTCGGGAGTTTAACGATAAAGTCGAGCGTGATGACGTGGAATGGTAACGCGTCACTCTCAGTAAAAAGGATTAGTCAAGTGAAGTCGCTAAAATAGGACATCAGTCAAGGAAAAGTCAGCTACAAGTCAAGATTTTTGCACCAGTCAGACAAAGTCAAGATTTAGTCAACCAAAAATCAATTGAAACTCAGACAAAAATAACAAAAAAAAAACCTTGACTTGGATATTATCCAAGGACATAGCTTGGTCAGTCAAAGTCAATGCCAGTCAGTTAAAGTCAAATGAAAATAGGGAATAAATTATGGAAAATTGGGAACATCAGGGTGGGTGTGGGTGTAGATGGAATTGGGATGGAGAACATGGGGGTGGGGTGTGGGTGTGATGGGGATATGGGTGGGGAACATGGGGGTGGGTGAGGGGAACATGAGGGTGGGTAAGGGGAACATGGGGGTGGGGTGTGGGGAACATGGGGGTGGGTAAGGGGAACATGGGTATGGGTGTGGGTGTGGGTGGGATGGGGATGGGGAACATGGGGGTGGGGTGTGGGTGTGATGGGGATATGGGTGGGGAACATGGGGGTGGGTAAGGGGAACATGAGGGTGGGGTGTGGGGAACATGGGGGTGGGTAAGGGGAACATGGGTATGGGTGTGGGTGTGGGTGGGATGGGGATGGGAATGGGGAACATGGGGGTGGGCGAGGGGAACATGAGGGTGGGTAAGGGGAACATGAGGGTGGGTAAGGGGATCATGGGGGCAGGATGTGGGGAACATGGGTATGGGTGGGGGTATGGGTGGGATGGGGATGGGGAACATGGGGGTGGGCAAGGGGAACATGAGGGTGGGTAAGGGGAACATGGGGGTGGGGTGTGGGGAACATGGGGGTGGGTAAGGGGAACATGGGGGTGGGGTGTGGGGAACATGGGTATGGGTGTGGGTATAGGTGGGATGGGGATGGGGAACATGGGGGTGGGGTGTGGATGTGATGGGGATATGGGTGGGGAACATGGGGTGGGAGAGGGGAACATGGGGGTGGGGTGTGGGGAACATGGGTATGGGTGTGGGTATGGGTGGGATGGGGGTGGGGTGTGGGTGTGATGGGGATATGGGTGGGGAACATGGAGGTGGGTAAGGGGAACATGAGGGTGGGTAAGGAGAACATGGGGGCAGGGTGTGGGGAACATGGGTATGGGTGGGGGTATGGGTGGGATGGGGATGGGGAACACGGGAGTGGGGTGTGGATGTGATGGGGATATGGGTGGGGAACATGGGGTGGGAGAGGGGAACATGGGTATGGGTGTGGGTGTGGGTGGGATGGGGAAAGGGAATATGTGTGGGTGTGGGTGTGGGTGTGGGCAGGATGTGCATGAGTGTGGGGGATGAGGAAGATGATTTTGCATGTTTTACAAAGAAGCTTTAGAGGCCTTCGTGATACACATTTTGTTGTACGGCACAGAAAGTGGATGTCAGTACAGATACTGTATAGTTTGCTGAAGAAGCTCTGGAGGTCCTCTTGACAGATACTTCTGGAAGGCTATCAATAAAGACCTTATTTTGCTGCAAAGCACAGAAGGTGAACACCAGCCTAGATACTGTATGCTTTTCCAAAAGAGCTTTGAAGGTCCTCACAACAGGTATTTCTCACAGTTTTTTTTATCTGCAGAGCACAGAAGGTAAACACCAGTTCAGATACTGTATATCTTGCCAAAGAAGCTTTGGAGGTCTTTGCAACAGGTATTTCTCACAGGCTGCCAATACAGACCTTATTTTTCCATAGAGAACAGAAGGTGAACACCAGTCCAGACACTGTATATCTTGCCAAAGAAGCTTTGGAGGTTCTCACCACAGGTATTTCTCACAAGGTGCCAATACTTTTCTATAGAGCACAGAAGGTGAACACCAGTCCAGGCACTGTATATCTTGCCAAAGAAGCTTTGGAGGTCCTCTTGATGGGTATTTCTCACAAGGTGCCAATACTTTTCCATAGAGAACAGAAGGTGAACACCAGTCTAGGCACTGTATATCTTGCCAAAGAAGCTTTGGAGGTCCTCTTGACAGGTATTTCTCACAAGGTGCCAATACTTTTCTATTGAGAACAGAAGGTGAACACCAGTCCAGGCACTGTATATCTTGCCAAAGAAGCTTTGGAGGTTCTCTTGATGGGTATTTCTCACAAGGTGCCAATACTTTTCTATTGAGAACAGAAGGTAAACACCAGTCCAGGCACTGTATATCTTGCCAAAGAAGCTTTGGAGGTCCTCTTGATGGGTATTTCTCACAAGGTGCCAATACTTTTCTATTGAGAACAGAAGGTAAACACCAGTCCAGGCACTGTATATCTTGCCAAAGAAGCTTTGGAGGTCCTCTTGACGGGTATTTCTCACAAGGTGCCAATACTTTTCTATTGAGAACAGAAGGTGAACACCAGTCCAGGCACTGTATATCTTGCCAAAGAAGCTTTGGAGGTCCTCTTGATGGGTATTTCTCACAAGGTGCCAATACTTTTCTATTGAGAACAGAAGGTGAACACCAGTCCAGGCACTGTATATCTTGCCAAAGAAGCTTTGGAGGTCCTCTTGACGGGTATTTCTCATAAGGTGCCAATACATTTCTATAGAGAACAGAAGGTGAACACCAGTCCAGACACTGTATATCTTGCTAAAGAAGCTTTTGGAGGTCCTCTTGACAGGTATTTCTCATAGGCTGCCAATATAGGCCTTATTTTTCTATAGAGCACAGAAGGTGAACACTAGTCTAGATACTATATGTTTTGCCAAACAAGCTTTGAAGGTCCTCTTGACAGGTGTTTCTCACCAGCCACCAATATAGACCTTATTTTTCTATAGAACACAAAAGGTGGACACCAGTCTAGAATACACA
The DNA here is from genome assembly GCA_025766275.1 of Lactarius indigo. NCBI lineage: Eukaryota > Fungi > Basidiomycota > Agaricomycetes > Russulales > Russulaceae > Lactarius > Lactarius indigo. The sequence continues at coordinate 594,222 of JAFKAC010000036.1, forward strand.
AGAGGGCAAACACTGAGCAGAAGAGGTGGTGCATGTAAGCCTTAAACCTAAAGACACTATAGGAAGCTAGTCTCTGATAGCCAGCATTAAGCAATATGGAATCACAATGACAAGTGCTATGATCATATAGCATTCTCATATGGAAATTTCTTCCTCCCCCACTTTAGTATAGTACTTCCTCTTCACTCTACTCCTCTCTTCCCTTTCTTCTCCTTTCTAAATATGTAGCAGTCCTTTGGTATGAACTAGGCACTCTAGTTACAACTCTGTAATCAAGTAGTTATCCTAGCAAAGATGAGAGTCATACTTGTCTTTGCTGAATACCATCCAGCTTACCTTATAAATTCTAGACCTTGATTTGTTTCTCCCTGTAGATCGTCATCCCACTAGACCTGCTAACATGGCTAGCATCTGAGCATCATCTCTACCAACAATACTACATATTGGCTGCTTCTGGCACTCCATATTCATCTTAAGGCCTACAGAGGTGAGACAACAATTGTAACTCCACTCATTTTGCTGCCCCTACCAAGGCCCCTACCAACAGTGGGCAGCTGGTAGCATGAGCTGTTGCTGCCACCAGTTGGCACACAGGGCCTCAACCTGATCCACCATCAGGGCCTGCAGATGTGAGACAAAGGTGCTGGTTTGTGAGAATCTAGAGAAACTACTTTGACACTATCTTCCTCTGCACTATGGGGAAGGGGCACATGCATACAGGTGTGGGGGAGATGAGGAACAGGCAGGGGTGTATATGTGTGGGGGAGTTGGGTAAGCGGGACATGTATATGGGAGTAGGGGAGATGAGGAAGGGGGACATGTGTACAGGTGTTGGGGAGATGAGGAAGGGGTACATATATATAGGTGTGGGGGAGATGGGGAAGGGGCATGAGTGTATCGATGTGGGGGAGATGAGCAAGGGGGATGTGTGCAATTGACTTGGTGCATGTTATGCAGACTCCTGACATCACATTGTTCTTAATATGTTACAGACTGGACTTGTTTTCAACTTTACTTTAATTTCTTACTTACACTTGCGTTCGCGGGAAAGTCTTTCCTTTCTTGGCTTTCCCTTTTTCGGGCTTGCTGCGCACTAGGAGCCTTAAGATTCTCTCCTAGTGCAAAGTGAGACAATGAGACACTCATTGTCCTTATTAGTCTTTATTACTACTATACTTGGGCTAAATGCACCCTTTTATGGCAGGTGTCTCATTTCTATTTTTAACTTTGAGACATGTCTCACTTGCCTTTTATATCCTCGCTTCTTCTCACGCTTGCTGCGGATTGCTGTGTTACTTCTCACGCTTGCTGCGGATTGCGCCATTTGTTTGTTCCGCACAAACAAACCCTTTTCTATATAAGTCGTGGCCCTAGGTAGCTTGTATCCTTAGACTCGACTTCTTTACCATCACAGTATACATTGTTTTCCCATTCCCTTGGGGTAACTCTCTGCTGAACCGTCGAACCTCTTGAACCCCTGGACTCCTCTCACATCTTGAGTATTGTGTCATACTCTGAGATCCTTGTTAACCACTTAAACCTTGCCATTATCGGCTGAACCCCCGCTCATTGACATAGAAAGACCAGACTTGCTCACGCCGAGCTGAACGTTCCTACTGTAACGTTACATTAAGTCGAGTCTCTCCACCCTGGCTTCAAAACTAGGAAGCAGGAGCCGTTCCCAGTTCAAACCAGAATTCATCACCAGAAGAACAGAAGACGATCTCTCTGACAACATCAAGGGAGTAGCCATCTGGAAAACCTACGACGAAACTGAAGGATATTACGTTTGGAGCAAAGAAGACAACGGATATATTCCTATTGAATACATAGAAGACAAACGACTTTGGGTAGTCATCGCACAATCAACCAAAGACCACAAGTGGTTCTCTGTCAAACCAGTACCACTAGAATTCGGACTTGGTCCATATAGAAACAACCCAGTTGGCATAGTTGTCGACTCAGATACAGAAGAACCTGCTCAGGATTCGGATCAACATCAATCCCCTGTTGCATCAGTGGAAGCTACGTCAGGTGTCCCCTCTTTAGCCCCACAAGAACCCATAGATTCAGGTGCTCGCACACCAACAAACTCAAGCATTAGAATGACAAGCACAGCTACACAAATCAACACCTCAATCACCCACACCCCTAGTGGAGGTGGCAGTAGCAAAGGCGGAGGTGGAGGTGGAGGAGGAGGTGGAGGCGGAGGTGGAGGTGGAGGCGGTGGAGGAATCCCTGCTGGAAGAGCCCCACCTTTAGCCCCCCCTCCTGCCGGAGATAAATTAACAGGCCTACCACCAAAAGAATTCACTGGAGACCGAGCCCACAGCAAGAAATTCCTAAAAGAGTTCACCTTCTACCGGGCCCTCAATGGATCAATTGAGCAAATGAGAAACCCCTATCTCAGATGCATTGTCTTCCTCTCCCTAATACGAGGAGACTTGGTTGATGACTGGGTTATGGAACAAAGTGACTGGCTTACTGATGAACTTGCTGGAGGACGGGCCACAACAGAAGAAGACCTGTGGATCACCATCCTAGATCGCTTCCAGGCTGCTTACACAGACGTTGCAGAGAAGCAGAAGGCACAGAAGGCACTCCAAACAGTCAAAATGGAGAATGGAGACCTTGACACCTATATTGCTCAGTTCGCCGCCCTTGCAAAGAAGGCAGGATATGGTGCAGATGAAGAAGGAACCCTGGATATTTTCTCACGGGGTCTACCTGAAAAACTGGTCAGGAACATCATACAGTTCGACCACCCAGATGACTGGAAAGAATGGACCCAATCAGCCAGAAAGCACCATCAAGACTTCATCAATCTCCAAAATCGCTTTGGAATCAAAAAGGAAACTAAAGCCGGATTCACAAAAGGGCAATGGAACAATGCCTTTAAAGTCAAACCACGTGACCCAAATGCAATGGACATAGGAAGAACTCAAAGAGGAGCTGCAGGAAGAGCAGCCCTCACTGAAACCGAAAAACAGAAGCTCCAAGCAGAAGGGCGCTGTTTCCGTTGCAAGAAACAGGGGCACATATCGCGAAACTGCCCTGACAAACCAGCCAAACTTGCAGAAGCATCAACTACACCCTCTGCACCATCCACCACAAAAACCAAAGAGGAACTAGCAAATGAGATGTGGGGGACTCTGATGGCACAGAGTGAGGAAGTGCGAGCACTGCTCGTAGAGAAAGCCTTTGCTGAGAAGGATTTTTTGTAGGCTCGAACCCGGCGGCCTGGGCTAGAGCTTTAAACATTTCCAGTGTACAATATAGCCAATATAGATCCTTGAAAGTCCCTGTACACCTGGAAACTGCACACAAAACGGCCGATCAAGACGTCCTAGTAGACTCTGGAGCTACGGACAATTTCATAGACCCCAGACTCCTGAAACAAATGGGGATAGGGACGATACCCCTGTCAAACCCAAAAAAGATCTGGAATATCGACGGAACCCTTAATAAGGCAGGAGAACTAACGGCATACTCCATGCTAGATGTCCAATCAGGATCCAAGAAACTACCCATGAGATTCCTGGTGACAAATCTAGGGGAAGAACGAATGATCCTGGGATACCCCTGGCTCGCTGCCTTTGAACCCCAATGCAACTGGAAGGACTCCACCATCGACACCAGTCACCTCCCTGTCATCATCACTACCCAAGGACTCCAAAAAAAACAAGACACCCCCAAACCAAAGATCCACATCCGGAAAATGTGGAGCACATTCCTGGAAGAGTGCGGGTATGAGGAAGGAGATGAACTCTATCTCAGATTTACCCAAGATGAGGTCATTGGCAAAACCACGGTGGCCTCAGAATTGGCGCAAAAGGCACGAGATCAAACTGAAAGAACGCTAGAGGAAATGGTCCCCAAGGAGTACCTACAACATCAGAAGGTCTTCAGTGAAGAGAACTCCCACCGATTCCCACCAACCAGGTCATGGGATCACGCCATTGACCTCACTCCAAATGCCCCAGCCACTATTGATTGCAAAATATACCCTCTAACACGTGATGAAAATGAAGCCCTTACCAAATTCCTCAATGAACACCTTGAAAAGGGATATATCCAGCCCTCTAAATCCCCATACTCGTCTCCCTTCTTCTTCATCAAAAAGAAAGATGGAAAGCTTCGCCCTGTCCAAGACTACCGACGGATCAACCAGTACACTGTCAAGAATCGATACCCACTCCCCTTAATCCCAGAATTGATTGACAAGGTCCGGGATGCGGCGTTATTTACCAAATTTGATATCCGATGGGGTTATAACAACATCCGGATCAAAGAAGGAGATGAATGGAAGGCGGCCTTCAAAACCAATCAGGGGCTGTTTGAGCCACGTGTCATGTTCTTTGGACTCACCAACTCGCCAAGCACATTTCAGACCATGATGAACGTAATATTCCGTGACATGCTCCTAACCGGAGAAGTCATAATCTACATGGATGACATCCTTATTGCCACTATTGATGACCTGGAAAGACACCGCAAGGTGGTCCATCAAGTTCTAGAACGCATAGCGGAACATGATCTCTACCTAAAACCGGAGAAATGTGCCTTTGAGGTTAGGTCTATAGAGTACCTGGGCGTCATATTGGAAAAAGGGAGGGTCCGAATGGACCCGATTAAGGTTCAGGGTGTACATGACTGGCCCACTCCAACAACAACCAAAGAAGTCCGTGCCTTTCAAGGATTTGCAAATTTCTATCGCCGCTTCATCCGAGGGTTCTCCATGATTGCCCGGCCCCTTAACAACCTACTCAAAAAGGACACCAAATGGGAATGGACGGAAGACTGTCAAAAGGCATTTGACACACTCAAGACCCTGCTTGGAAAGGAACCTGTGCTCATTCAACCGGATTTGGAAAAACAATTTGAATTGGAAGTGGATGCATCCCGATTTGCCAACGGAGGGGTGCTTTACCAAAAGGATAACCAAGGAATTCGCCACCCAGTGGCCTACTACTCCCAGACATTTGGACCAGCAGAACGAAATTATGACATCTATGATCAAGAATTGCTAGCCATTGTGCGGGCTCTACGACACTGGCGGGCATATCTAGCAGGCTCCCCTCACAAGGTAGTGGTGTACACAGACCATGCAAACCTCCAATATTGGAAAGAACCACACAAGATCAGCCGACGGGTAGCACGAGAAGTCCTGGAACTCTCCGAATTTGATATAGAGCTCCACCACATTGCCGGCTCCAAGAATGCCCGGGCAGATGCCCTGTCAAGAAGACCAGACTATGATGATGGTTCCCATGACAACTCGGATGTAACAGTCCTTCCGGAAGAACTATTTGTCAACGCTACAAGGGAACTGCCACAGGAACAAGAACTATGGGCTTATGTCACACAGAACCTAGACCAGGAACGTATCAAAACCTGGATAGATACCCACAACCTAAAAGAACACTCAGGGCTCCACTGGAAAGATGAGCGCTTGGTTGTTGCAGGGAACAACGACCTTAAGAGGGGGGTAATTCACGCTTTTCATGACCTTCCAAGCGCTGGACACCCTGGAATTTCAAACACAATGGCTCTGATAACACGAGACTACTGGTGGCCTGGCATGAAGAAAGATGTGGAAGAATATGTCAAAGGATGCGCAGCATGCCAAGCCAATAAAGTCAACACCCACCCAAAGAAGCCAAGCCTCTCACCCATTTTTGGACAGATGATAGAACCATTTGAAACTGTCAGCATGGATTTCATCGTCAAATTACCCAAGTCAAAAGGCTATGACACAATCCTTACAGTCACAGATCACGATTGTTCAAAAGCAGCATTATTCATCCCTTGCAACGAAACGATAGATGCAGCCGGAGTCGCACAACTCTATTTACAACACATCTACCGCCACTATGGCCTTCCCAAGAAGGTCATTTCCGATCGAGACCCACGATTCACATCAATGTTTGCAAGAGCCCTCTGCAAAGCCTTAGACATCAAACAGAACATCTCAACAGCATACCACCCACAAACAGATGGACAGTCAGAACGAACAAACCAATGGTTAGAACAATACCTAAGGTTTTGGTGTAATGCAAGACAGGATGATTGGGTAACCTGGTTACCAATGGCAGAATTTGCTCATAACTCCTGGCCCAACGCTACAACCCGAATTCCCCCATTTGAACTAATCATGGGAAAACTCCCACGCACCACATGGACGCCAAAACCCTCCCCAGTTCCAAGTGTAGGACAACGTCTTGAAGAACTGAAGAACAAGAGGAAGGAAGCTCAGGACAACCTAAAGAAAGCACAAGATTCCCTAGCACGACGACCCTCCAAGTTTGAACCATACAAAGAAGGAGAAATGGTGTGGCTAGAAGGAACAAACATAAGGACTAGCCATCCAACTGCCAAACTAGCTCCAAAACGACATGGACCCTTCAGGATTACCAAAGTCCTGTCACCGGTCAACTATGAACTCGCCCTACCCCTGCAATGGAAGATCCACCCTGTGTTCCATGCCAACCTACTTACACCATATAGGGAAACACCGCTCCATGGAGAAAACTTCCCACGACCCCCACCTGACATAATAAACGGAGAAGAAGAATGGGAAGTAGAGAAAGTTCTAGACTCTGCCAAGAAGGGACGACGACGTAAACTCCATTACCTCATCAAATGGAAGGGCTTCCCTGACAGTGACAACTCGTGGGAACCGGAGGAAAATGTATCGGCCCCTGAAGCAATTCAAGACTTCTTCCGGCTACACCCAAATGCCGAAGGAGCGCCCTCCTCACATATAAGAAGTACAAGGTTGGAAGGAAAAAACCCCCACTCCTCTACTCTTACATCTTCGCACACAATGCCTTCTCGCTCCTCCTCTGTTGAAGCCCTCGTTGAACGCTCCATAGAACGAGGGTTCTTCTCTCGACCCCCAACCCCAGAACAACAGACCACCATGGATGTTAACCCAGCACTGGTTGCGCTGTTGGAAACCTTCAATGGACATCCCAACTTAGTCCCAAGGTCCTCCTTGTCTCCCCCTCCCGAACCAACCGCCACTCCTCCTCCACTCCCTCCTTCCACCCCTCCTCCTGACTCTCCCCCGGTCTCTGTGATTTCCCACTCATCAATGCCTCCACTGGAGGATGCCCCTATCGACTATGAGCGGGTAGCTGCCACTGCCAACGATGAACCGGACGAAGATGACGACCACCCAGGCCTCCCCTTCTTTCCAAACATAGAAACCTCAGCTCGCTTCCACCCTCTCTACATCAACCAGCCTGATGGCACTAAAGTCTTAGCAAAGTACATCGCCTACACCAGTAACCGTCAAGATGTCAAGGGCTGTATGGGCCGAGGTCAACCAGTCTATGGAGAGCCGGTGTACCTGGATAGTCTCCCAGGAGCCATGCCACAGGTCATGTCAGATGATCAGATGCAGCAACTCTCACGTGACGACCCGCGGGCATATGCCGTAGATGAGGCCCTGAGGGACCTCAACTCCCCACAGCTAGATGCGGAGGTCTCTCGCCTTCGCAACTGTTTGGAACAGCGGGCTACGCTCCAGAGGCAGTTCACTGATCTGCAGGCTCAATGCAATCGAGTCCATGGACTACTGTTCAACACCACCTCAGAACTGGATGGAGTGCGCAGTCGGCTGGAAGCCGCACATGCCTATACCCAGATTGCAGAACACTATGCTGACACATGGCAGCAACCTCGCCTCTTCCGCCACCAAGACCTTCCCTTTCCCCCTCGCCCTGGAGGACCTGTAGAGATGCCCCGCCTCCGGGAAAATCGCAACGGAGACCTGTGCTGGCGCTGTGACAGTCGCTTCCATCGCAGCTTCAACTGTCCTCGGACCAAGCGGTACTGTTACCATTGCCAGAGTACAGGTCACTGGCCCAACAAGTGCCTATGGCGTCGGCTTGAAGAACAACCGGGAGAAGAAGATGCTGCCAACAAGTGGTGTGGCAAGTGTTTTAGGAACGACCCCGGACATGCCGAGATCCGCTGCCCTGTTTATGAGCAGTGCTGGAAGTGCGGAGTTCGCGGACACTTCCAGTTCCTTCGCACTCATCGCTGCCGGGAGGTCATTGCGGAGAACTATAACTCTGATTGGGTTGACGATGATCTTGTACAGACTGATGACCCTGAGCCTGGCACAGATCGTTTCTAGGGACGTCGAGGCAACAAGGACTCTGAAGGGAGGGTAATGTTACAGACTGGACTTGTTTTCAACTTTACTTTAATTTCTTACTTACACTTGCGTTCGCGGGAAAGTCTTTCCTTTCTTGGCTTTCCCTTTTTCGGACTTGCTGCGCACTAGGAGCCTTAAGATTCTCTCCTAGTGCAAAGTGAGACAATGAGACACTCATTGTCCTTATTAGTCTTTATTACTACTATACTTGGGCTAAATGCACCCTTTTATGGCAGGTGTCTCATTTCTATTTTTAACTTTGAGACATGTCTCACTTGCCTTTTATATCCTCGCTTCTTCTCACGCTTGCTGCGGATTGCTGTGTTACTTCTCACGCTTGCTGCGGATTGCGCCTGTCACGAACCTATAATTCGGTCGTGACTCAAGGGCGCTTAGGACCGGCCCGCGTCGGACCGGTCTTATGTAATCACCTTCCTAAAGGGGAATTCCGAATCGGAGTTTGAATTCTGTTCTCAAACGATCACGTGATCAGTCACGTGATCAGTCACGTCCCTCAAGCCACGTGTTGTGTACACGTGTACTTATCAACAAGTTGATTGTTGATCAATCAACGAAGATAATCATCCAAGTCACCACCCCTCGGGGATTCCCGCATTGACTGCGGAATCATGCCATTCTGACGCAAGATTGCGCCATCGACTGCGGCGCAGCCGTTCTATGTTTAAACCTCTTTCGATTGGACTCTATTGTTAGATGTCTCTAGAATGTTCCTTTGCGCAGTACTGCGCAGCACCCGTGGACAGGCCCTAAGCCTGCCCTAAACCTACGCACAGACCACCCCCTGTAGTATATAAGCTGGTGCAATTCTACGGACAGTCCCTCAGACTGTCCACTTGTGACATCTTCCCTCTTGCCTCTCAGCTCCTTCGAGTGTCCACCTTGTGTGTGCCGCTATCCTCTTTGAGTCAAGAACGCCTCCTCTCCGCGTCTTCCATTCTCTCTCTGTTCCCGCCTCGCCCGCCGTCGTCTCCAACGTATCCCTCGCTGTCGAGTGACAGTGAGTTCACCACACTTGGACAGTCTCTCTAATAGACTGACCTCGGGCTTCCCAGTGTCTGACTATAACTACGAGTACGACTTCTCGCAGTACGGTCAGTGGGACGGAGACTCTGCCAGCTACCAGTCGGAGTTCGACAACCAAGGTAGCCCCCTCGACTTTTCCCGCGCCTCCCCTATTCCCTCCACCTCTGCTGTCCGTCTTGACAGCCTCCGCTTCACCGCCCCCTACACCCCCGCCACCTTCGGTGGTGACGAGCCCCCTGCCCCTGTTGCCCTTGTTCGGGACGCAACCCCCGAACTAGTTTTATCCCTACGCTCCGGCTGAAGAAGCCACCCCTCGTCCATCCCCTCGTCCCTTGTCCCCCAGTACCGCCCA